>JAPXFY010000030.1:25626543-25639043 GCA_030674185.1 Monoplex corrugatus
CACACACACTTGTGTCACTCTGTGTGTGTGTGTGTGTGTGTGTGTGGTGTGTGTGTGTGTTTGTATTGTGTTTGTGTGTGTGTGTGTTATGTGTGTTTTATGTGTGTTTATGTGTGTGTGTGTGTGTGTGTGTGTGTGTGTGTGTGTGTGTGTGTGTGTGTGTGTGTGTGTGTGTGTGATGTCTGTGTTTGGTGGTGGTGGTCATTGGTTTAATGTCTATTCACTAAGGTGATTTTAGACCAAATCAAACAAACAAACAAAAACAAAAACAAAAACACAAAAAAGAAAAGGAAACGATGTGGGGAAGGGAATGTAGATGCAGGAGGGGCAGAGGAAAAGGGGAGCGAAAAGATAACATATGAAGCAGCGTACCATAACAATTATGTAAACAATAAACTACCAGTTAACTGTGACTATAACCAGAGAGTGTAACGAATTATAAACACTGAAAGAAAAGACAACAAATGAAGAAGCGTACTACAAAAGGTATTGAAGCAATAAACTAGCGAACTGTAACTATGAACTATATAACGAATTATAAATATTTAGCTATTGAACTTTTTGACAGGCTGACAAAAAATTCGTATGTTTTAAAACATTGATTCAAATGTTTTGGAAATTGTGTTCTTAAAAAGTAACGGAGTGTGTCGTTTTATTTTTTTGCAGGAAAGTAAATGACTAGTTGCTATTTTCTGTCCACAAAGACAGACAATATTTCTGGTGTACTTTCTTTTGAATGCATCGAGTTTCCACCTTTACATAAGGGACTGTATAGATCTACTAACATTAAATTGCTACTAAATCTGTTGATTATTAAAATTCAGACTATTAGTATTGTACTTTTTCTGATTATCTTTAAACAGCTTCCAAACATACGCATCCACTAAGTTATAAGATTCATTCAAGGAGAGAGAAAGTTGTATGTTGTTGGAGTATGTCAAAGTTTGTTCTTAGGAGTTCCCAACTGGGTATTGGTGAAAACGAAGGTCTTTTAGATACAGGAGCAGCTTCTAGATCAATTCCAGAGCCATCGTGAGGTCGTGTGTGTACGTTGCAAGTGTGACCTGTGAAGATATTGAGTTAGCTCGTTTCGGAAAATGAATGTCTGATCTCAATCTTACATCAGATCTCATAACATTTTCAACGGTGGTACTTCTTAACAGAAATTTAGTAGAGACGAGTTTTGTTTGTTAATCAAGCGGCAAATTAATCTACGAAGGGTGGAAGCATGCCTAGGAGGACCAAGCGCAAGTTTAAAACTTTTGCGTTCTATACTTTGTAGTTTTAGTAATAAGCGTCTCGGTGCGGTAAAGAATACTTCTTTATGTTAGTTTATATCTAATTAGTGATTTACATAGATGTACGAGTGTTGATGGATCTTGTCCCCATGGTCGCTTGCGTACTGGACTAATGTGATATGTTTAGATATTGATCTTGGCAAGTCATACATTAATATCATAAAGAGGAGGGATGCTATGCGGGATCCCTGTGGAATACCCATTTGAAAGGTTCGTTTTGCTGAACGAGCGTTTCCAATTATTGTTTGAAATAGTCCGTGTTCCACTAAACACTTCATGCAGTTTAAAACACGTCACTTAGTTCAGTTAAGAGTTTGATTGCTGACCTGTCTTTTCAAAATCCAGCCTGACTGACAGGTATTATGTTATTTTTTCACAATAGTGCAACGATCTATTTAAAATAATTTTCTCCATCAGTTGCAGACGTGGGATGTTATTGCAATTGGCCTATTATTTTTCAGATCAGTGTTACATTTACCTGGTTTTAGTATAGGAACCACTATTGTCCGTTTCCAATAGTCCGGCATTTTGCCACTATTCCAACATTCTTTAAAGATAGTATATAGAAAGACTAAAATTTTCGGATAAATTTTTTTAGCATCTGATTTGAAATTGCATCTGTATGTGTATGTGTATGCGTGAGTGTATGTGTGTGTGAGTATATGTGTAAATGTGTGAGTGAGTGAATGTGTGAGTGTATGTGTGTGTGTGTGTTGTGTGAGACAGAGAGAGGTTGAGTGTGTGCGTGTGTGTTTGTGTGTGTGTGTGTGTGTGTGCGTGCGTGCGTGTGTGTGAGTGTGTGTGTGTTGTGTGTGCGTGTTCATGCGTGTGTGTGTGTGTTTGTCTGTGTATTATGCGTATGTGTGTGTATGTGTGTGTATGTGTGTATGTGTGTGTCTGTGTGTTTGTGTGTGTTTGTGTATGTTTTTCTCTGCTTAAATGTGTATCTATCTGTTCGTCTGTTGCTTGTCTTTCTGTCTATCTGTCTGTCTGCCTGGCCTTCTCTCTCACATACCCACTCTCTCTCGTTTTACAGTGTGTTTAATCATGACAGGAAATAATTTCCTTTTCTTTTTGTAACACAGGATGGACAATTAGACGCTTAATTTAGCATTACGTAATAGAATACCACCACAACAATCACAACCACCAACACCACCACTAAACCACCACCACCATTACACCACCACCACCACTACACCACCACCACCACCACCACCACCAGTAAAGAGAAAAATAAGGCACAGGGGTTCGCCCAATCCCCATATTGCCCAGTGCAACAGTAATTAACTTCTGTGAGTTATCAATGGACCGTGCCCGAGGCAATTGCATGTCTCTTTCATGTCTTTGTCTGGGCAATGTTCTCTGATTGTCCGTGTGAAACCATTTGGAGATACCAGTGGCCAAGAGCTTAGTGCTACGGATTGGAAGGTCCTGGTTTGAGCCCTCATCAGTTCAAAACATTGTGGAATTGTTCGAGCCATCACTGGATTTTTCTTCGAGTTGAGTGTGTGTGTGTGGGTGTGTATGTGGGTGTGTGCCTGTGCGTGCGTGCGTGCGTGCGTGTGTGTGCCTCTGTGTGTTTGTGTGTGTGTGTGTGTGTGTGTGTGTGTGTGTGTGTGTGTCTGTGTGGAATCTCGTTTACTTTATCGATTGAGAGTGTTGCATAATATTTCTGTCAAACAATGCAGGTGTGTGTATCGTTGGGTCTTGGTTGACGCCATTGTTGACGCCATGAAAATAAAAGTTATAGTAAAGACCCCTCACACAGTCTCGGTGCATTTGGAACACCACAGCCGTCTTGATCATCATTCACATTATCATAAAATTATGTCATTACTATAGACAATAATGACATTGCTACTGGCTTCTCCCTGACTTAAAAATCAAAAGAACCTGGCTGTCTTAGGTTGAGACAGTCTAACCTTTTGTATCAAAAAGTCCACCAAGTACTTTGATTGTAAAACAGTTGAAATATGTGAAGTGCGTTTCCAATACAGATAGCTTTTGTACATTGATACTGCTCTTCGCTTCTTGCCAGCTATGAGTTCCCTTTCCATTTTCTACTTTTAATTAAAGTAGGTTTCGTCCAGTCATTCAGAATATAGGCTTGAATCTTTTTTTTCAAATTTCATCATGCGTGACTGCCTCGAATTACATTGTGAGACTGGAGGTCGTGATATTATACATGGCTTTTCTTCAAGTATGGTGTTTCTGTTTTATTTAACAGTCAAGCCCCATCCAGATTTGTTATTAGTGACTGAACCATCCGTACATGTGATCACATCTTTGAGATTGCAGCTTGTTTACTCGATGAGTACTTAATTTTTACGTGAGCTGTACTTTACGTTCTGGGCATTCAAGACAATGTCTGCCGAAATTGTTGATATAACTGTTTTCACAGATCTCTGCAACGGCAAAATGGATTCGTTTGCATATCTCGTCCATATTGACATCAATTGCCTTTCATAGTTTGAGACAATGTAGATACTTATAAAGCAATTATACCTCCCCCACCACCATCACCACCAAAACAAAACAAAACAAAACAAACAAAACAAAACAAAACAAAACAAACAAAACAAAAAACCTACTAAACAAAAACAACGACAACAACTGAAAAGCTTAGTCTTGATGAAAAAGAACAGATATGTTTCGTTTATTTTGTTTGCGGTCCATGGAGCTCTTCAGTTATTTTTCCAAACCACATTTCAGCTGCCTCAATCTTGATCTGACTTTGCTTATTCGTTGTCCAATCTTCGCATCTGTACAACAGTATTGGTTCTATATAACACTGAAGAACTCTTTTCTGATATCAGTTGATAGGCATTTGTTGGTAAGAACGCATTTCATTTTCTTGAATGCTGTTTTACATTGCCCAGTTATGATGGATATCTCAATGTGCATCTGTCATCTGGTGAGGTCATTGTTCCAAGATATTTAAACTTATCAACTTATCTCAATGTGCTGCCATTTGCTGTTATTTTACATGAGCGGACTTCTTGTATTTTACTGAATACCACGATTTCAGTCTTCAAACTATTTAGCTCTAGCCCTGTATTTCTCTTTTTTATTTCTATTCTTTTTATGAGATGTTGTAGTCTTTTTCGTTTTGTGCAGTTAGAATAATGCCATCTGCATAATGAAGATTGTCTATCATTTACTTACTCACTTTATTCCAGAGCATTCTTCTAGGTTTCTCATGATAGTTTCGCTGGACAGTGAAGAAATACATATTTCTTATCATTCGTAGATCTTTTCCATCAATATTGAGCTTTTCTCGTTTGTTGATCAATTTTTCGTGTCTTATTCAATCAGAAGCCTCGATATAATCAACAAAACATGCATATAAATCCTTGTTCAACTCAGTTGATCTTTATATGTGAGTTCTTAGGATGGTATATGGCTTTAAAAGCTCCGTTCCCTTCAACAAATCCGCATTATTCTTCTTCTATGCCTGTTTTGATTATATTCCTTGTCCTCATCATGATTATTCTTAAAAGGATTTTGTCACTTGACCCATCACGCTGATTGCACGATGATTTTCGCATTCTATAGCCCCTTCTTTTTCTTTTTGAAATGCAATGAACGGTGATTTTGACGTATTTGTAGGTGTCATAAGTTTCATTTAGAAAATAACTGTCTCTTTTTCAATACCAAATTATCTAGAGTCTTAATCATTTCTATAATATTTTTGGTCCTTGGGCTTTTCCCTATTTCATCCTTTTCATCACTGCTCTGAAGTCATCTTTCATTATTGGTGGTCCTTCAAAGTTCTTTCTAATGATGTGTTCTTTGTTTTTGTCATCGTCCAAAAGATCTTCGATATACTCTTCACGTCTATCTAATATTTTGTCTTTTTTTCATAATAATCGTACCATCTCTGTATTTTAAGCAACCAAGCGGATGTGCCTGTCTTTTTCCTGTGGGCAGTTTCTTCACTATTTCTGTACATAACTTTAGGGTCTGTTCTGGGTCGGTCTTGTGGATGTTGGTGCATATACTTGAACGATGTTGATATCAAATGGCTTGCCCTCCAATCAGACCAGTAAAACGTCGTCTGATATGGCATAGTATCCTTTCATAGACCTTGACTTGTCATTGTCCATTATAATGACCACCATGCTTTCATATTTGTCCCCTCCATAATATATACATTTATTCCTGCAGGATGTTATCATGATTGCTCCCTTCCATCTCACCTGTCCTAGTCAAAAAAAAATATTGATGTTCAATCTTTCCATTTATGTCTTGTCATTTTCTGATTCTCCCCTTTAGAGCATTGTTCAAACATCCTATGTTTCAATTCTTATATCTTTTAATCTGATCCCAGTAACGCGATGGCTGTCTGGTGTCCCTTGCTCAACATGACTTCCCTTACCGGACGAAGGTGCTATACAGAGTTAGAAAACATATTTTAAGTAGACTTTACCAACGCTGAAGGGCTGTTGTACCTTATGTCATAATCATTTTGAACCTTGTCCATCACATGACATCTGTGATGTCAGAATATATGGAATGCATGCCGAGCGCAGATACTCCACCTACAACAAGTGACAGAAGAAAACTGTGGACCTGGGAGTCTGTGTGCCTGATCGTCAGTGTCTAAAACGCGTAATCAACTTCTCTGTCTGTGGATGGATCTGTTTCGAAATTGTTTCAAAGAATGGATTATTAAGGAGTCACGAATGCATACGTTCGAAAGTCTCGTTATCAACATCAAAATCAGCTGGATAGGAAATGTGCCTAAAATCGATACTTTTTAAAGAAAAGTATGCGAAATGTACCTTCTCATGATCCTCTGATAGTATTTATTGTTTTTCACTATTGAAACAGTAGACTGCTGTCCACAGTTTATTCAAAATTTTATTTCACCTCACTCTTCTCCGAGGTCACAGTGTCTTGCAATATAAAAATTCTGGATTTACTATTGGGAAGCTAGAATGTCATATATATATATATATACAGAAAACCAGACTGTTCGGATGGCTCGACATCTACTTTTTTCTTTTTCTTTCTTTCTTTCTTTCTTTCTTTCTTTCTTTCTTTCTTTCTTCTTCTAGATCTTTCTTTTTTTTTCTTTCTTTTTCTCTTCCTTTCCTCTTGCTTTCTCGTCTTTTTCTCAAGTCCCAAGACATTATCAACGTGAAAGTGCTTACCAGACTGCTACAGATCGTCCACATCAGACCAAGAAATCGTTAGAGACTGACACAGACCTGATGGAACCAAGCCGCTACTCTTTGATCGTGCGTGGTGACGGTGGTGGTGGTGGTGGTGGTGCTGGTGATGGTGGTGATGGTAGTAGTGGAGGTGGTAATGGGGGCAGTTGATGATGGTGGAGACGATGGAGGTGAAGGCGGGTGCTGTTTTGCTGTCTCAAAAATCGCTATAGTCTGGTGACTGATATAATTTCTGGTCTAAGCAAATTGTTCCAATTGACCGTTGAAGGTTGAGCCAGTTTGCCATGCTTGTCCTTTCTATGCTATTTATTTTGTAATTGTTGTGAACAAAGAACAGTGACTGCAGGCGACAGGAGAAATTGGTTTGGAAAGCAATGTGTGTACTTCTCTAAGGACCTGAACAATGTCCATACTAACGTAGACCTCAATGCACCTATGTCACATAATCACAGTCCATCAAAAACAACAACAGAAAATAAAAACAACACACACACACACACACACACACACACACACACACACACACACACACAACATACACACACACAACACATACACACACGCACGCGCACACACACATGTGCGCGCCCGCGAGCAACAAAAACACATATTGCTGTTGAAAAGATCGATTGTCCGATCGATTGATTTGTTTGATTTATTAATGAATTGATTGATCGAGTGATCGATAGATTAACTGATTGATTGATAATCTTACTTTACAAAAGTCCCGACGATGACACAGTACAACAATGTTTGGTCTTTTATTTTTCATGTCTGCTGTTGTTGATATGTGAAATATGCATATCCATACGTTGTACGTCATCAGTATAATGGCAAATATATTTTCAAAGTGTTCTAAATACATTTTCCAATTCTTCTAAATAGTTTTTAAAATTTGAACTCACTATATGTATTCTAAAGATGTTTTCAACTTCTTAATGTATTTTCAGTTTTCAAACTTATTCACGGTCTACAAACATATTGACTGATAGACTAACGATGTCCAAAAAATTGATGGCTAAACCAGAAATTCACGACTGCCAACCAACCAACCAACCAACCAACCAACCAACACCAACCAACCAACCAACCAACCAACCAACCAACCAACCAACCAACCAACCAACCAACCCCACCCACCTACCCACCCAACCAACCAACCAACCAATCAACCAACCAACAACGAACGAACGAAAGAACCAAGCAAGCAAGCAAGCAAGCAAGCAAGCAAGCAAGCAAGCAAGCAAGCAACAAACCAACCAACCAACCAAACAACAAACCAACAAACCAACCAAAATAATAAAGAGAAGATAAGGTTTGCTAAATAATTCTATTTGCATAGCGGAAACAGACCATGTCAACGACAGCTTGTTTCGCTTGACAACTCATCATCATCATGTGCCCTGCCGCATGTATGTATCTCTCCCTCGTTGGCGATCATGGCTCTCCATATGTATCTATCCCTCGTTACTGCAAGCACGTCCTCCACCCTCTCTGTCCTCAGCCACCCTGCAAGTCCGTCCAATATTTTCTCCCTGGGTCTACCTGGTGCTTTCTTTCCCTCCCGCTTTCCTGTTGTGACCAGGTGCTCTAACTCCCCTTTCCTCATAAAATGGCCTATAAATGTTGCTTGTCTTTTCCTGATCTTCCTTGTGAATGATCTTCTTGACTGTCCACGCCTCACAACCATATAACATTATGGGTTCTATATAACATCCAAGAACTCTCTTCCTGATGTTAATTGATAGGCATTCGTTGGTAAGAATGCTTTTCATCCTCTTAAATGCTGTTTTGGCTTGGTCAATTCTGATGGCTGTTTCTGATGTGCATCTGCCGTCTGAAGAGATGATCGATCCCAGATATTTCAACTTATCAACCTGTCTCAAGGTTTCGCCGTTTGCTGTTATTTTGCATGATGAGATTTCATGTTTTTTACTGATTACCATGACTTCCGTCTTCTTGCTACTTCGCTCCAAGCCTTTATTTTTGCTTTCTATTTCTATTATATTCACAAGGTTTTGTAGGTCCCTTTCATCATCATCATCATCAGGTGCCCTGCTGCATGGCGTTGGCGATCATGGACTTCCATCTGTCTCTATCTCTTGTTGCCTCAAGCATCTCCTCCACCCTCCTCGTCTTCAGCCACTCTGCAAGTCCTAGTATTTTCTCCCTGTGTCTACCTGGTGCTCTCTTTCCCTCCAGCTTTCTCGTTGTGACAGGTGCTCCAAATCCCCTTTCCTCATAAAATGGCCTATAAATGTTGCCTGTCTTTTCTTAATCTTCCTTATGAATGATCTACTTATGTCTGCCTCCATCAAGACTGTTTCGTTTGTTTTCTTTGCTGTCCATGGAACTCTCAACATTCTTCTTAGAAACCACGTCTTGCAGCCTTAATCTTGTTCTGGCTTTGCTTGTTGACTGTCCACGCCTCACAACCGTACAACATTATTGGTTCTATATAACATCCAAGAACTCTCTTCCTGATGTTAATTGATAGGCATTTGTTGGTAAGAACGCTTTTCATCTTCTTGAATGCTGTTTTGGCTTGGCCGATTCTGCTGGCTATTTCTGATGTGCATATGCCATCTGATGAAATGATCGTTCCCAGGTATTGAAACTTATCAACCTGTGTCAAGGTTGTGCCATTTTGCATGATGGGATTTCATGTTATTTACTGATCACCATGACTTCAGTCTTCCTGCTGTTTAGTTCCAACCCATTACCTTTGCTTTCTATTTATAGTATATTCACAAGGTTTTGTAGATCCTTTTCATTTTCTGCAATTAGCACGGTGTCATCTACGTATCGAATGTTGTTTATCATTTTCCCCAACCATTAATCGAGGGTTTTCCTCTAGGTTTTTCATGATCATGACCCTGTCTGACTCCTCTTTTGATGTTTTGGAAAGAGCTTATATCGTTATCTATTCTCACTGCAGCTGTTTGTTCCCAGTACATATTTCTGATTATTCGTAGATCTTTTCTATCAACATTGAGTCTCTCCAGTTGGTTCATCAATTCTTCATGTCTTACCCGATCGAAAGCCTTGGTATAGTCATCAAAGCATGCATACAAATCCTTATTCATCTCAATTGACCTCTCTATGATAGTTCTTAGGATGTATGTCATTAGTATTTCCATTCCTTCCTCAAATCCACAATGTTCTTCTGTTATTTCTCTTTTGATTCTATTCCTTGTCCTCATCATGATCATTCTTGACAGTATTTTTGTTACTTACCCATCAAACTGACTGTGCGATGGAGTTCGCATTCTATAGCCCCTGTCTTCTTTGGAAGTGCAATGAAAATTGATTTTGATATATCTTTGGGGATTTTTTCCAGTTTCATAAATTTTATTTAGGAGGACTGTTATTTTTTCTATACCAAATTCCTCCAAGGCTTCAATCATCTCTGTAGTAATGTTGTCTGGTCCTGGGGCTTTTCCTGGTTTCATCTTTTTCAGTGCTGCTCTAACTTCATCTTTCATTATGGGTGGTCCTTCAAAGTTCTTTTATATAATGTGTTCTTCGTTTCTGTCATCCTCAAAAAGGTATTTAATGTACTCTCCCCACATGTCTAATATTTTGTATTTTTCCATGAGAAGTGTGCCATCTTTCGATTTTAAGCAACCAGTTGATGTGCATGCAATTTTCCTGTGGACAATTTCTTCAATTCGCCTGTACATACCCTGAGGATCCGTTTTGTGTCGGTCTTCTATTATTTTGCATTTTGTTTTCAGCCAAGCTTCCTTAGCTCATTGCATCTATTCCTGATTTCTTTGTTTATCTTCCTGTATATCTTCTCGTTTCTCTTTGCCTCGATCAAGCCCAACATTTCTTTACTCATCCAGCTCTTTTTTGCTTTTCTATCTGCCTTAGGGATTTCTTCACAAGCTTCATTTATCGAATTTCTCAACTTTGTCCATTGTTCCTCACTGTCACCAACGTCTTCCAGAGCACTGAATTTGTTTTGAACATGTACATTACATTTTTACGTATCACTTCATCTGTCTTTAAGAGTCCAAGATTTAGTTTGATGTTGCTTTTGGTCTGTTTCCTTTTCCTTAATTTCAGCCTAAATCTTCCCACTACAGGATTGTGGTCACTGTTGCAGTCTGCGCCTGGTTGTGTTTTTGCTGATAGTAAAGAATTTCTAAATCTTTTGTTAATCAGGATGTAGTCAATCTGATTTTTGGTATTATCTCCTGGACTCCTCCAAGTCCATTTTCTTCTGTTAGGCTGCTCAAACCAGGTGTTTCCTACTATGAACTCATTCATCTGTGCCCATTCTACAAGTTTCCCTCCCCTTTCATTTTGTGTACCAACGCCATGAGGTCCAACTATATCCTCCACCCTATCCTGTCCCACTTTAGCATTAAAATCTCCCATTATGACTGTAACTTCTTGTGATTTACATTGGAACTTGGCCATCTCTAATACTTCGTAGAAGTTGTCGATGTCTTCCTGAGTACTTGCGGATGTTGGTGCATACACCTGAATGATGTTGATATCAAATGGTTTGCCTCCCAATTTGACCAGCAAAAGTCTGTCGGACACAGCCAAGTATCCCTTAACTGCTTTTGATTTGTCTTTGTCCATTATGATGCCTGCTCCTCTTTCATGTGAATTACCATCAGAGTATATCACTGTGTATTCTCCTGATGTTATCATGCCTGCCCCCTTCATCTCACTTCCCCCAGTCCTAAAATACTGTTAAGCCTTTCCGTCTCCATTTTGATATTGTCTAATTTTCCCTTCTGCAACCGTGTTCTGATGTTCCATGTTGCTATTTTGGTGTTTTTGAGTTTGAGTTTGGGATTGGGTTCTGTCGCAGTAGCTGGCTGACGGTCTGGTGTCACCTGCGCCACATGACGGTCCCTACCGGACGAAGGTGCTCCACAGGAGCACCTATTTACGTCATTATCTTCATTTTCCTTTTGTCTGTCCATCCATGAATATCCTGGGGAGAATACGATGGTGGTTTCCTGTTGCCTTCCATCGCTTTCTTTATGGTCTCTCCGCTAGCCTTTGTCGTTCCCACGACAACCTACAAGGCAGTGGGGTGATTTTTTTTCAGGGTTATATATATATATATATGTATATTAATGTATATATGTATATGTACATGTACATATATGTATATATTGATTAAGAGAGAGAGAGAGCGAGTGAGAGAGAGAGGGAGAGAGGGAGGGAGAGAGGGAGAGACAAAGATATACATATATGTATATATGTATATATATATATCATCATCATCAAGTGCCTTGCCACATGGTGTTGGCGATCATGGCCTTCCATCTGTTTCTACCCTTGTTGCCTCGAGCGCCTCTTCCACCCTCTTTGTCTTCAGCCACTCTGCATATATATATATATATATATATATATATATATATAGAGAGAGAGAGAGAGAGAGAGAGAGAGAAAGAGAGAGAGACAGACAGACAGACAGACAGACAAACCGACGGACAGAAGGACCATTCATATATTATTTATCGTCACTGGATAATCTGTCTACATATCAATCAGTATATCAGTCAATAGATATAACCAATCATACAATCAATCACTGAATCAATATATCTATCAATCAGTCCATGGATGAATTTTTTTCCATATAACTGTTCATCAAGTCCATGTAGTCTATTTATCAATCAACAGTTTATCGAACAGACTGTCAAACTTGCCAACCTATTAATCATTCAATCAATCATGCTGATTGATCAGTCAATCAAAATATCATCTAGTTGACAATCTCTAATTCAATCAACCTATCAATTAACTCTATAGCAAGTCCATCAATCAACTAATTCAACAAATCTCCAATCAACGGTTTATCAAAAGGGTAACAATAATTTGACCAATTATCGAGTTAATCACCAACTTGAAAAACATTATTAACAATCAATCACCAGTCACCAATTATTAACAATTAATCACCAGTCACCAATCAATCAGTTGAACTGATCAGTCAACTAATGAATCACTTAGTATATAGTATAGTAGGCCTCCTTCGGTCATGACTGAC
>JAPXFY010000030.1:25644043-25679043 GCA_030674185.1 Monoplex corrugatus
ACAAAATGTCAAGTTGATGCTAAAAATCTTTGACCGAAGAAACATTACCGTGATGGCTCATTTTGCAAAAACATGGCAGACAGATACAAGAGGAACTAGGGCATTTCTGAACACTACGGTAAAATTGTGGGATATTCTAAATGTTAAACATCACTCCAAGAGCATAAGACTGAGAAAGGAAGACTGCAGAAACATCACATATCTTTCAAACGAAATCATGCAGTTCATAGCTAAAGCAGCTTCATGATTGGCAGAAACTGAACCTGAGACCAAGAGAAGGGACCCTCTCCACTGAAACAATGACAGCCCTGAAGCACACTCCGGCAACATTCATTGAACTGACTACCTATCTTCTGCAACAGTTCAAATATGTTTTGTTTGGCAAGTTTCAGACTGACAACTTGGAATTCAGATTCAGCCAGCACAAGCAAATGAGTGGGTGCAACTTTCATGTTTCAGAGCAGCAGCTGCTAGAAGGAGATTAAAAAAACCCTCAAACTGTTGAATCCTCTAAAAATGATTTTAGTTTCCAAAGATGCATTTGTCTCAAAGACGTCTTGGAACCATTGAAAGAAGAGAGAAGTCATCTGCTTTCATCTTCTGGTGAAGGCATTCAGAAATTTCTACCTGTTTTGAATGAATGCAACAGCATTGAACTTAACAGTGAGCAGTTAAAGACGTTGGTGTTTGTCTCTGGCTATTGTGTTTCAAAGGTTGTACGCCAAACAGACCGTGAAGAATGTCAAAGTCATCTTAGAGTAGACTGTAAACTACAGGTAGAGGCTACAGAGGACTGTTACACTTACCTGTCAGCAGTGGACAGGGGAGGATTGACCTGGCCTTCAGATTATGCTGTTAGCATTGTCACATTCAGGTCTTCAAGATCTTCCAGCTGTTGACAGGTAGTGTTGAACAGGAACAGGTATGTTCCACGTGCAGTAGCCAGAGAACACGTATCATAAATCTGGCCATACAACGCCTCTCAGACCTGGGCATGACCTCCCAAAATGTGAGGGCTGTGGAGTAAATCATAACAAAATAGCTACCAAATGCTCCAACCAGCGGTGAACATTTTTTTAAAAATTATTGCGAAACGTTCACAGACAAGGCATCTACAGCAAGTAATGCTAGAAAAGTGAAGACATTCACCAAAAGAGTTTGATTCTTTCCTCCAGCAAGCTCATGGTCAGCAAGCTCATGGTCAGCAAGCTCATGGTCAGCAAGCTCATGGTAAGTGATTTATTATTTTAACCTAAATGTTTGTATCCATGTGTCACTGATTTACCGTCTTCACTGTCTTTGTCTGTCTGTCTGTCTGTCTGTCTGTCTGTCTCTCCAGTTCTCCATATTTTAATTTCTTTGTGTGTCAATCTGTGTGAACAGTGATTTTTGTAATTGCTGTTTTTGTTTGTGTGCTTCACAACTGACCACCCTTTTGTTACTTTTCTTGTTTCTGGTTTCGTTACTGTGAGCTCAATTTTTCAAAGAAGGCATAGATATCGTTAACGTGAAGTGTACAAAATGAAGTTTGCCTAAAACGCTGGTGAGATATGTAGATCAGATAAAGAATTCGGGCTGCCCGTCATACATGTGCTGCGCGTCTCGCAAGGCAATAGACCATTGCCGTGACGTCACTCAGTGCGATGTCAGGCCATTTTTTTTGCAAAGGCCATAAGTAAAATGTCTCCACTTGTGGTTCCAACCGTTCTGTAGATCAAGTAAACAGTCGTCACAGTACTGCCAGTTTTATTATTATCTTTTTCAACTGACCATAAATAAGTGTCTGTGTGTGTGTGTATGTGTGTGTGTGTGTGAGTGTGTATGTGAGTGTGTGTGTGTGTGACTCTGTGTGTGTATGTGAGTGTGTATGTGAGTGTGTGTGTGTGTGACTCTGTGTGTGTGTGTGTGTGTGTGTGTGAATGAGAGAGAGAGAGAAAGAGAGAGAGAGAGAAAGAGAGAGAGAAAGAGAGAGAGAGAGAGTGTGTGTGTGAGTGTGAATGTGTGTGCGTTCGCTTGTTCTTTATTTCTTTTAACATCTATTCACATATGTGCTTTTGTGCACGCGCGCGCGCGCGGAGTGTGTGTGTGAGTGTGTGTATGTGTTCGTGTGTGAGAGAGAGGGGGGGAAGGGAGGGAGGGAGAGAGAGACAGAGAGAAAGAGTGTTGTGTGTATGAGTGTGTGAGTGTATCCGTTCGTAATTTGTTTTAACGTCTATTCACACATGTACATTAGACGAGTGTGTGTGTGTATGTGTGTGTGTGAGTATGTGTGTGTGTGTGTGTGAGAGAGGAGAGAGAGAGAGAAGAGAGAGGAGAGAGAGAGGAAGAGAGGAGAAAAGACAGAGAGAGAAGAGAGACAGAGAAAGACAGAAAGACAGAAACAGAGAAAGAAACAAAAACAGAAAAAGAAGAAACGAGAGAGGGGGGGGGGGGGGGGACGGAGACAGAGAGACAGAGACAGAGAAAGACAAGGAGAAGAGAAAGAGAGAGAGAGAGAGACAGACAGACAGACAGAAAGACAGACAGACAGACAGAGACACAGAGAGAGAGACAGAGACAGAGAGACAGAGAGTCAGAGACAGAGAGGAGAGAGAGAGAGAGAGAGAGAGAGAGAGAGAGAGAGAGAGAGAGAGAGAGAGAGAATGACAAACAGACAGACAGACAGAGACAGAGACAGAGAGAGGGTTGTGGTTGTGATGGAAGAAATTGGTATTAAAAACGGACCCAACATCTGGCAGTTTCCGTACCGTTTCACCTTTCTTATAACAAACTGTTCTGCTCCCGGTCGTCCATGTCTCGAGTGCAAATTGGCATTACATCCACAAATAATCCCCATGCTTGTTTTATTAACCCCTTATGTGTAGGAAGTGTGTGTGTGTGTTGGAGGGTGAAAGTGGTCGGGGGAAGGGGTGGGGGGTACAAAAATCAGCGGATGCATTGCTAAGAAGTAAAACAGCCCATGAAACTTCTTTTTGTCTCTCTATCAGTCTGTCCTTCTCTGTCTGTCTGTCTGTCTCTGCGTGTGTGTGTGTGTGTCTCTCTCTCTCTCTCCCTTTCTCTCTCCTTCTCTGTCTCTCTCTCTCACTCACTCCCTTTCTCTCTCTCTTTCTGTCTCTGCCCATCTTTCTTCCCCTCTCTGTCCTTCTCTCTTTCTCTCCTCGTTCTTTCTATTCCCCTCTCTCCCTCCCCCTCTGTCTATGTCTCTCTCTGTATGACTGTCCCTCTCTCTCTCTCGCTCTCTGTCTCTCACAAACAAGCAAACAAACCAACACGCATGCACGCGCGCACACGCACACACATAGAGACAGACACATACGCTCAAACAAACACGCATGCACGCACGTACACGGGTGCGCGCGCGCGCGCGCACGCACACACACACACACACACACACACACACACACACACACACACACACACACACACACACACACACACACACACACAACTCCAGCAAATGTTGTATATGTTTGATATCCTCAATATTCTGTCTTAAAGTTATGCTATGCTGATGTATTGCTATTTAAGTATTCCTTAGTCATGCTGACAGACCAGCAATGGCAAGCGTGAAATTTGCTTTTATAACTTCTACTCTAAGAAAATAAAGCGTCATTGCCAGTGTCATTATCTTAATGATAAAAATATCGGACGATTCAGGACAAAATGAAATAAAAGCACATTTTTCTGTCAACCTTTGCAGAAAAATGTAACATATGTTATACATTGAAACGGAAACGGTCTTCTGTAAATCCGATTAATATTTACATTAATTTAAGAAACAGTTTTTACCAATACGAATGTTTCAGAATAGAATCCAGCTTTTGTTGTTGTTGTTGTTGTTGTTGTTGTTGTTGTTGATGTTGGTGTTGTTGTTGTTGAAAATTATGTTGTTATTGATGTTGCTGTTGATGTCCTTAAAAAAAAAGGAGGATCGTTTCATATAAAGCAGAGGTGTATGTGTGTGTGTGTGTGCGCGTGCGTGCGCGCGCGCGCGCGTGCGTGTGTATATGTGTGTGTGTGCGTGTGTTTGTGAATGTGTGTGCACACACGCAGGCACACATTTGCTTTTAGAACATAACACAACAGATCTAGATGTACACGCCTATTGTTTGTCACAGAAATGGATCTGTAAGTCATGAAACTGGTTTTACAAGGTTCGTCATCTCACTCAATATTTGCTAATACACTGCGTCACTCATTAGAAAAGCATATTCTATAGATATGATGAATTTGCGATTCCTTTACAAACAAACAAACAAACAAACAAACAAACGAACGAATGAACGAACGAACGAACGAATAAAGAAACATACAAACAAGCAAGCTTACAAGCAAACAAACAAACAAACAAACAAATAAATAAATATACAAACAAGGAAACAAACAAGCAAACAAATAAAAACCATGAATCAGTGGCTCAAATCGACACATGAACAAGCATATAGTGATAGAAAATTTTAGATAAGGCGTTTCCAAACTAATTATGTTCTCAAACATGTGTGAAACAGTAACCGATTCTCTGCCGAAAATTATCAACAGTAATGTTATCACACATATCTAGCTTTTCTGCATCACTTTCCCTGTTATATTTTCCACTATTTTTTTTTTCATATGTGTAAATACGACAAACTGTACCGATGTTTAACAATATCGCAATACTGATGGTTTTTGAATAGTTGTGCTGTTTCAGTTTCTCACCTTCACTGAAATTTGCATTGAGAGATGCTTGCATGAGGAACGAAAGCGAGTTTGTAGATAAAGGGAGATAATAGAATGGCTTTATCCCGGTTATTTTTCCTTTATGTTTTGTTTGCTGTTGATGTTATGAACTGCATCGATCATCACGGAAGAAGAAAGTGCTGACACAAAAGAATGACAGCTGAGCACCAAGCGGCTTGTTTGGTGATAGAATGGACGGCCCTTTGTGGTTAAATATTCTGATTTTGCAGGAACAATTCAGAAGTTCCAGTCAACTGGCAAGTTGTAAACCAGATCCATGGAATCATTGATCTGTCTCCCTCTGAGTGACCGCTTCATTTCTTTTGAAAGATTTGGGTTTGTCTTGCTGGAAATAACCCGTGCCTTCTGTTGAAATAGACTGACTGGCCACATGGTGTGTAGACTGACGATTTCTTTCCTCAATATTCTTGGCCAACCAAAGAAAAGACTGACATTTGTTCTAAACATCGATCACTTCAAAGATTCATGTAAAAAGATATATTTTGCAGTCAGGAAAGGTGTTTACATGGCTTTTAACAAAAGGACTTTTAGTTCTAGATATTCTGACACGATGTGCATAGTGCCTTATATTTGTCTATATATCTATATATCTGTGTGTGCGTGTGTGTGTGTGTATGTATGTATGTGTGTGTGTGTGTGCGTGTGTGTGTGTGTGTGTGTGTGTGTGTGTGTGTGTGTGTGTGTGTGTGTGACTGTGTGTGTGGTGGTCTTTGATTTAATGTCTATTCACTAAAGTGATTTTAGACAACAACAATAAAAAAAAAAATTTTTAAAAACAAAAAAACCCTTGGAAATGGTTAATCTTCAGGAAAAAGAAATGAACCAGAAAAACAAGACAAGAAAGAAAAATTCACAAATGAGTTATCATAATTAACGATTGAAACAGTGTGTGTGTATGTGTGTGTGTGTGACTGTGTGTGTGTCTGTGTGTGTGTCTGTGTGTGTATCAGTATTTGTGCTCAGAAAAGAATAAGAAGACTTCCAGTTTTTCATATAACCTAATTTGCACTGTACTTTTCATATACTTAACAGTATTTTTGCGTATTCCAGTGGATGCGTGCATGTCTGAATGTGTTCATGTCTGGGAGTGTGTGCTTGCGTGCATGCGTGCGCACATGTGTATGTGTGTGCGTGTGCATATGTGTGTGTGTGTATGTGGTTGTCTAAGTGTTTGTGTAGTCGTGCGGTTTGTGTATATCTGTGTGTGCCAGCATCCTGCCTTGCCCCTTTCAACATTCCCTGCCGATCAGACATCCCACTACTGACGGGCTGAACGTTGATTGTCATTGGTGATGTGACGAGAAGCGATGTTTTCTGTTCAATATAGCATAGAGAAGCAACATTTATAGGACGTTTTATGAGGCAAGAGAAATTAGAGCACCTAGTCACACAACAGGATAGCTGGAGGGAAAAAAGAGCACCAGGTGGACCCAGGGAAAAATATTGCACGGACTTGTGAAGTGGATCTCTCTCTCCCTCTCTCTCTCTCTGTCTCTGTCTCTCTCTCTGTCTATCTCTCTCTGTCTCTTTCTGTATGTTTCTCTCTGTCTCCCTCTAAGAAAAAAAATGCCGAACGAATATAATGCCCATCGCATGGCGATAGGAATTTTCTATCCCACGCTGCTCCATCTCCTGCGAAAGAAGACTACCTTATGTGGAAACTTTGGTATCAAGTACAAGGTCAGTATAAAGAAAGAATCCAGATCGTGACTAGCATGTGTTTGTCTGTCTGCACTGTACTTTCTCTGCGTCCTGTTACTCGTGCGAAGTTTAGATGTCTAAGGGCATTGTGATGAAAATTGCCAGACACACATGACAAAATCCAGGATATCATCGAAGAAAGATTTTCACAAATGTTTCAGTGTTTCGGTGTTCAGAGCGCCACACTCAGAAAGCAAATGGAGAATCTGTTGTGGTGATTTGGCCAATCTGTATCTAGAATGACTGAGACAATAACGAAGAACAGTGATGACATCTACACACTGCAATGAAACGAAAAAAACAACAACAACAAACAAACAAAAACAAAAAACAAAACAAAACAAACAAACAAACAACAACAAAACAACAACAACACAAACGCACGTCTAGATCGATTAGAAACAAACCTGGACAGCCTTGAGTCATCATCAAAAATAATCAACCTTAGATTTTTCGGCATATAGGAATATGCAAGAGGTGACAATTCGAGCGATTCAGAAGAGTTGGTCGCAACACTAAATTAATTCTCGTCTGGCAGAACATGGAAAAATAGCGACATAGAAAGAAAGTATCGCCTAGGACACACACAAAATAACAGACAGACATTCCGGCCATTGATCATGACTTTTCATCACATGGAAGACAACAGAACAGATGGAGACCAACGGACCTATGACCAAACCAGAAGCCGTTATAGCAGATACAGTCACGAGAGACCCAGAAATTGCAGCATTAGCGGACACACTGGGGGCAACACTGGAGATGATCGTTCATTTCCTGCAGATGGCCAGGCAGGAACAAAATATTTATTCACAGAAAACGATCGGCCAGGACAAACTGACCCACCACAATGGAGTCATGAAGACGTTAGAACATTGTTGCAAGAAGGTAAATTAGACAATATCAAAATGGAAATGGAAAGGCTTAACATTAGTATTTTAGGACTTAGGGAAGTGAGGAGATGGAAGGGGGCAGGCATGATAACATCAGAAGAGCATACAGTAATGTATTCTGGTGGAGACTCACATGAAAGAGAAGTAGGCATCATAATGGACAGGGAAAAATCAAAAACAGTTAAGGGATACTGGGCTGTGTCCTAAAGAGTTTTGCTGGTTAAATTGGGTGGCAGGCCATTTGATATCAACATCATTCAGATGCACCAACATCCGTAAGTACTCAGGAAGACATCGACAACTTTTACGAAGTATTAGAGATGGCCA
Organism: Monoplex corrugatus; assembly: GCA_030674185.1. Taxonomy (NCBI): domain Eukaryota; kingdom Metazoa; phylum Mollusca; class Gastropoda; order Littorinimorpha; family Ranellidae; genus Monoplex; species Monoplex corrugatus. The sequence goes on from JAPXFY010000030.1 coordinate 25,651,705, forward strand.
AGGCCCAATGTAAATCACAAGAAGTTACAACAATAATTGGAGATTTTGATGCTAAAGTGGGACAGGATAGGGTTGGATGATATAGTTGGACATCATGGCCTTGGTACACAAAATGAAAGTGGAGGGAAACTTGTAGAATGGGCACAGATGAATGAGTTCATAGTAGGAAACACCTGGTTTGAGCAGTCTAATAGAAGACAATAGACTTGGATGAGTCCAGGAGATAATACCAAAAGTCAGATTGACTACATTTTGATCAATAAAAGATTTAGAAATTCTTTACTGACAGCAGAAACACTACCAGGCGCAGACTGCAACAGTGACCACAATCCTGTAGTTGGAAAACTTAGAGGCTGAAATTAAGGAAAAGGAACCAGACCAAAAGCAACATCAAACTAAATCTTGAACTCTTAAAGACAGATGAAGTGATACGTAAAAAAATTAACGTACATGTTCAAAACAAATTGATTGTTCTGGAAGATGTTGGTGACAGTGAGGAACAATGAGAAATTCGATAAATGAAGCTTGCGAAGAAAATCCCTAGAAAAGCAAAAAAGAATTGGATGACGAAAGAAATTCTAGACTTGGTGGAGGAACGGAGGAAGGCAAAGAGAAAGGAGGAGATATACAGGAAGATAAAGAAATCAGGAATAGGTGCAATGAAGCTAAGGAAACTTGGCTGAAAACAAAATGCAAAGAATTAGAAGACCGACACAAAACGGATCCTCAGGGTATGTACATAAGAATTGTTTGTACATTGCTACTACAAAACGGACGACAAATTTTTTACGTTAATATAATCCCCTCCCCACATTCGCTGGTTTGTGTATGGGTCGGTGGCCTTCACAATAAACAGTATGTCTCTCCCCTATCTTTCGGTATCTCTCTCTATATCCTTCTGTCTCTGTGTCTCTGTATCTCTGTCTCTGTCTCTGTCTGTCTATCTGTCTGTCTGGGTATCTCTCTATCTCTCTTTTTCTCTCCCCTCTATCTCTCCCTGAGATTTAAAAAAAAAATTATTAGATGATCGTCGTATAAGCTATTCAAACAAAATATGGTCGGCCATGCTTGTCTCGATTATTTCTACCAATGGTATCTATGGATGGAAACATGCGATTTGGCTATTTTCTTAGAAAAAAAACCTTTGCAGCGAAGAGAAATGGTTGTAGTGTAAGTAATTTGATATTTCGGACAAATTGTATTTTATAATGACGAATTACTTATGATACGTTTTGTTTTGCCCCTCCACCATACGGGGTGCGGCTGTTGTTTTGCCCTGCCATCATACGGGGTACGTCTGTTGTTTTGCCTCCCGGTGCGGCTCCCCACCATAGGCGGCGGTTTTCGGGTGGCTGTTGTTTTGCCCCTCCACCATACGGGGTGGGCGGCTGGTTGTTTTGCCCCTCCTCATCACATACGGGGTGCGGCTGTTTTTTATTTGTTTCCCCTCCATCATACGGGGTGCGGCTGTTGTTTTGCCCCTCCATCATACGGGGTGCGGCTGTTGTTTTGCCCCGCCACCATACGGGGTGCGGCTGTTGTTTTGCCCCTCCATCATACGGGGTGCGGCTGTTGTTTTGCCCCTCCATCATACCGGGGTTGCCGTCATGTATGTTTTGTCCCTCCATCATACGGGGTGCGGCTGTTGTTTTGCCCCTCCATCATACGGGGTGCGGCTGTTGTTTTGCCCCTCCATCATACGGGGTGGCTGTTGTTTTGCCCCGCCATCATACGGGGTAAGGCTGTTGTTTTGCCCCTCCATCATACGGGGTGCGGCTGTTGTTTTGCCCCTCCATCATACGGGGTGCGGCTGTTGTTTTGCCCCCCATCATACGGGGTAAGGCTGTTGTTTTGCCCCCCATCATACGGGTAAGCTGTTGTTTGCCTCCATCATACGGGTGCGGCTGTTGTTTTGCCCCTCCATCTAGGTAGCTGTGTTTTGCCGCATCATACGGTGGCTGTTGTTTTGCCCCTCCATCATACGTGGCTGTTGTGTCATAAGGGGGGCTGTTGTTTTGCCCCCATCTCCTTTTGCCCCATCATATGGGGGTGAGGATGTACACGAATAAAAATAAGTAATTTGAATCAGAACCTTTTTCTGTCCGTTTGTTTCTGTTTGGCTATCTGCCTCTCTCTCTCTCTCTCTCTCTCTCTCTCTCTCGCTTTCTAGTTTTCTCTCTACAACCCCCCTATCACAACAGCGCGATTTGGGTCAAGATCGTGCACGCTACGGGGAGTCCCCTTCACTCCCAGGCAATGCTGTGACGAGGCGAGTACTACGGGTGACGGGGATGGTCGAGAAATCACCCGTGACACACGTGCAACGCCTGACCAACCACCTGACAGCGGGCAGACAAGGTCTCTCCGTGATGCTGACGCCTCTCGAACTGGCCAGTCAAGTCGGGGAACAGGAAGAGGTAGCGGGGCTTCGTCGCCGCGTGACGTCACAGGCCTAGCCACGGGTTACCCCGGACTGGTCAACAGACAGGGGCAAGTGGGAGAGGTGACGGGGTTTCCCCTCGTCGTGTAGTAGTAGACCAGCCTACCGACACGCGCCGTGGATGGAGTTCTGCGAGCAGACAGCCCGGGAAATCAGACTGGTGGCAGTGGTGACCGCCCTTTGCGTAGCAAGACGACAAAATAGCACAAGCCTGACCACTCGGCAACTTGGCGTTTTCTTTCCTGTAATGTAGAAAATTTATACAATAAATTAAATGATGCCTCTTTTGTAAACTATATTAATTCTTTTGATTTTGTATGTTTATCAGAAACATTTATTGATGCATCATTTGATTTTTCTGGGATATTTACAGTTTATAAAATTCTTTGCTCCAGCCAAGAAACTTTCATACTTCGGAAGGAACTCGGGAGGTGTGCTACTCATAAAAAAATGTTTACAACAATTTGTAGAAGAAATTAAATTAGAATGTTATAATGCTGTGGCAGTAAAGCTAAATAAGAATGTTCTTAGTACTGACAAAGATGTTGTTTTAATTGGTTGTTATGTTGCACCTGAAGGTAGTCCTCTGTATAATAACACAGAATTGAAAGACGGAGTAGTGATGTTGGAAGAAAGTGTATTGTATGCTGAACGACAGGATGATGTATGTCTGATGATTTGTGGCGATTTAAATGCAAGAACAGGATTGTGTCAATCAAAAGGCGAAGAAATGACAAACTTCGAGTCAAATTTTAGTCTATATTGTGATGATCCTGATGAAAATTTTTCCAGGCATTCTAAAGATGAAAGTGAAAATAACTTTGGAAATTCCTTGTTAGACTTGTGCTTTATGTTTGATCTTGACATTATGAATGGGTTTTGTGATGGCGACAGGGAGGGAGAATACACTTTTGTATCACCAAATGAATGCAGTGTTATTGACTATTTTCTTGTCCCTGATAAATTTTCACATAACTGTAACATGATTGTAAGTAATTGTCTTGATTCTTGGCATTTGCTGATAGAAATGACATGGAAAAATGGAATGCAAAAATATTCAGAAACTCAGGAATCATGCATGCAGGAAAAATCATTTCGTCAGAAGAAAACGCATATATATTTGAGGCTGAACAAAATTCAGATGATTTTAACGATCGCCTTCATGAGGCTTATCAAGTAATGAATGTTGATGTAAATAGCTGTGTAGATATTTTTGCTCAAGCAGTGCATAGTGCAGCCGCATGTATGGTCAGACGGGTGGGCAAAAGAAAGAAATGTTTAGATGACTGGTTTGACGATGAATGTGAGCAGAAAAAGAAACACGTAAAGAAGCTTCTTAAAAGCTTTCAGAGGAACAGATTAGGAAGACAAAAAAACAAAACAAAAAAACAAAAACAAAAAAACAAAAAAAAGAACTGAAAGATGTTTATGTGAAAGAGCGATCTGAATACATAAAATTGAACTGACAAAAGAAACGTGAATTTGAAGAAGCAAAAATAAATAAACTCAAAGACTCTTTAAAGACTCAAAATTATTCTGGTCAGCAATCAGAACACTTAATAGAAAAGCCGTAATCTATAACGAAATAAGCCTTAATCAGTGGCATGAACACTTTCACGCAGTATTTCAAAGTTCTGGATCCAGGGCAGAAATTGAAGATGATGGCAATTTGGAAACAAATGAGTACGAAGAACCATTATTTAATGATGCAATATCAAGACGGGAGATAATCGACAGTATTAAAAAACTGAAAAATGGTAAAAGTGCTGGACCAAACAAAATTCTGTGAGAAATGTTAAAGCATTCTAGCGATTCAGTGTTGAACTTTATAGTCATTCTATTTAATCGGTTATTTGAAAATGGTATTTTCCCCACAGAATGGGCCCAATCTATTATTGTCCCCATACATAAGAAAGGAGATGTAAACAACCCAGACAACTACTGAGGGGTTGCACTCACAAGTGTTTTAGGCAAAGTGTATACAAATATATTAAATAAACGACTCACGAAATGGGCAGAGAGGGAAGAAAAAATCATAGAAGAACAAGCAGGATTTCGATCTGGATACAGTACAATAGATCACATTTTCACACTGTACGCATTAGTCCAAAAATACCTTCTTAATCACACTAAACTATACGTAGCATTTGTAGATTTTCGTAAAGCATTTGACTCAGTTAATAGAAATTTATGTTGGGGTATTCTGCGCAAGAATGGAGTAAATGGTAAATTATATATGTCTCTTAAAAGTATATATAATTCTGTGTTAGCATGTGTTCGTGACAAAGATATGTACTCCAACTTTTTCGAATGTCCACGAGGAGTGAAACAAGGATGTCTCCTCAGCCCCTTACTATTTTCATTTTTCATTAATGAGTTAGCGTTAGGAATAGCCAAAAAAAGGGAGACATGGTATACAGTTATTGTCTGGTGCTATTGAAGTTTTTTTTACTGCTATTTGCTGATGATGTGGTGCTTTTGTCACACACTGTCATAGGGTGACAAAATCAACTAAATGCTTTAAAACATGAATCTGATAGGTTGTTACTGTCTGTGAACCTAGAAAAGACGAATGTGATGATTTTCCGTAAGGGACATTTTTCGGCTCGAGAAAAATGGTTTTATGGTGACTCTGAAATTAAAGTAACAAACTCATATAAATATCTAGGTATTATTTTTACAACAAAACTGAGTCTCCAAAGCGCATGGGTGGAAAGCAACAAAAAAGGGAAAAGAGGAACGATGGAAATTTTAAGATCTTTAAGAAAATTGAACTGCACTGACTTCTCGATTTTTTGGAAACTTTTCGACTCGCAGATTGAACCAATCTTAACGTATGGCTCATATTTATGGGGTTTTTCCAGCAATCATAAATCATGGAAAAGGTACATACATTTGCCATCAAACGCTTTCTTTCGGTACCATTGCATTCATCTAAAAAATATTATATGGAGAAACAGGCCGTTATCCTTTGTTTTTGAAAACTCAAATGACGTGTATTAAATGCTGGTTGAAATTAACCCAGCTCCCAATGTGCAAGCAGGCATATGAGATGTTACTGAATCAATTAGATTCGGGTAAACAAAACTGGGCATATTTCGTTAAGAAAATGTTAACCACACATGGATTTGGTATTGTGTGGATGTGCCAGGGAGTTGGTTATGAACAAGGATTTATTTCAGAATTTAGGGATAGACTAGTTGATTCGTACAAACAAAACTGGCACGCTCAAATGGAAGAATCTGAGAAATATGATTGGTTCCTTTCCTTTAACAGTATATTTCAAACCGAAAAATATATAAAGGCCGTAACAAATAAATGGCACAGAAGCAATCTTGCTCGTTTTAGACTGAGAGCCCTAGGGCTAAATGCAACAACAACATGGTTTTACTCAAATTCATCGGCACACTCTATTTGTCCCATGTGTGATGCAGAGGCAGAAGATGAAATGCATTTTTTGTTTGTTTGCAAGTCGTATGAAAGTATACGACAAAAATGCATAATCTTTGATGAGGACATTTCGAGTCAAAGGGTCATTACCAGAATATTCATGACTGAAGATGAAAAATATCAAAAATCCCTCGCGAAATTTATCGCCCTTGCTTGGGAAAGTCAGAGAAAGAAAACAACACAGCAATGAATTAATGTAAGTTTATCTCCAGTGAAGATATCACTTTATACTGTTTTTATGTTTATTTGCCGGATTTGGGTCTTCCTCTTACTTATATGACTAATTACGTCAGGTGATTAACTGTTTCTTCAACATTTTGTTCAACTTTTTAAATAAATGTAAGTTTATCTCCAGTGAAGATATCACTTTATACTGTTTTTATGTTTATTTGCCGGATTTGGGTCTTTATCTTACTTATATGACTAATTACGTCGGGTGGTCAACTGTTTCTTCAACTTTTTGTTTAACTTTTTGTTCAACATTTTTCCTTCAATTTTTTCTTCATCATTAGGAAAAAGAAATCAAATGGATGTAATGTCAGCCATGACTATATTTATAAATCTTTATTTCGCGAAAACATCGCCGTAAAATTTAATGACTTTGTATTATGCTCCTTGCCACAAAGACAAAAATGTCAATGCAATAAACCATTTTCAGTTTCAATTTCAGTTTCTCTTCTTCTCTCTTTTCCTTTCTCTTCCTCTCCCTCCCTTTCTAGCTTTCTAGCTATCTCTCTTCACCCTCCCTCTCTCTCTGTCCTCCTCTCTCTCATTCTCTCCCTCCCTCCCCCTCTCTCTCTGTCCCCCTCTCTCTCATTCTCTCCCTTCCCCTCTCTCTTTCCCTCTCTCCGTCTGAGCTGTGCCCTTCACCCAGGAAACAAACTGGTTTACTCTCACAGAATAAAACGAAAGATCTTATTCTTTATCAGCACGAAGTGAATACTACAGAGAAATACCAATGGACCCACATCAAGCTTAACTGCATTGTGGAAGTATGTCGCCAGCTCTCTTGGCTGTCTTTTGTATTGCACTGGGGTCGATTGACGCGTGCAAGTCGACGTTTTACGTACGAAAGTCAATGTTTTATTACAATTTATTTTCATACCTTTTTGGACGATGCATGTGTTATTGTTCACCTATTTTCATTATAACGTTAGTTGGCATGTTTCTACCCTCCCTAGTATGTTTTGAAATGTTGCTTTGTTTTCTACATTTTCTTTAGATTTGTGTTTGTACTTTCCTTTTTACAGTATTGCTAATACTATTATTATTATTTCATTGTTGTTGTTTTTGTCGTTATTGCGAGGAGTTGACATGTATTTGCTTTGTGTGTGTCTATGTTTGCTTTCGTAGAGCGCTTGACCATTCAATGATTAAAGGTTATATTTTATTTGAATGAAATTTGTTTTAATATCTCCTTCACATTGTGTGTATTGTGGTTCATCTTATTTTTTAACATGCATACATTGTTTGTGTAGAATAGGTAGAAGTAGTTGTAAGACAAGTCCAGTGGGACCTTATGGACAATGTGTCCTTGAGTGATAAAGTGTTTGAAGTTACACGTTCTTTCCCAATGATCAGTGTGGACAAAGCGAGAGAGCAATGTAGGACGAAACACACATGACTGTTCCATTATCCTGGCCACAGATGGATGGTATCTTTGTGTGTGTTTGGTCAGTTGGGGACATTTTTTTTGGTTGTTGTTGCTGTTTCTTTCTCTGACACCCTTTTTTGTTCTGCATTGGTCAGAGCGTTATATCGTGCTTATGGTGTGGTACTGGTAAGTGTGTGTGTGTGTGTGTGTGTGTGTGTGTGTGTGTGTGTGTGTGTGTGTGTGTGTGTGTGTGTGTGTGTGTGTGTGTATGTGTGTGTGTGTGTGTGTGGTGTGTGTTTGCGTTGGTAGTATGTGTCTGTATCTGTGTATTCATGTTTTGAAGATATGTGCTCATCCCAAGAAATAATCATTTAACTGTTCACCAGCCTGTTTATACACATCAGTCAAATCTCATCAGCATATGAACATACAAGACACTGTACACATTAGATCCTTGTAACGTCTGGATCACACTGTTTGACACTTAAGCCCTTAAGCTCGAAATATCCGTCGCAAAAAAAAGAAAGAAATATTGTTAGAAACAAAACAAAACAAAACAAAACAAACAAACAAAACAAAACAAAACAAAATTTAAAAAAACGTCAACGTATAACAGCAAAACTTCTCATAACACAATGATTCTTATATCATGATCATTGAGAAAGTTCCTGATCACAAAGTATCAGTATCATCATGGCACAAAGAATTTTTTTTAGAATCATTGCACTCAGGGAGGTTACCTTTGTGCTCAACTTTTTTTTTCGTCCCATTTTCTACGCCACCTGAATGGCAACAAAAGCTGGAACAGTTTTTACAATGCGATGATGATGATATCGATGAGGATGATAATCGTGATGCTTTGGAGTTCTATCCGGGATTGAGACTGCATGACGGGGCTGTACTCTACGCTTACTATTATAATATATCCTGGCGTCAACCAGGCCCGAGAGATACAGACAGCTGCGGTTCTGGTCAGAAGATTTGAGCAACACGCTCAATGATACATCCGTGAAGTGGATGAGACTCGACTGTGTGGTCACAGTCTTTCCAATGAGCCCATAGCACGCCCAGCTCTGGGCAGAGCCAAAAAGTCCTACAATGATTTTTGAAGGGACTGACGGGGATTCGAACCCAGAACTTTCCACTAGGTAGTCTGTTGCGCTAATCACTACACCACGGCGACTGGTTAGGGCACAAGGAATTTACATGTATTTTGAATGCAGAGAAGCCATCTTGAGAAATTGAAAATGTAACTGACTCAGCACTTGCTTTGCTTTTAAAGGGTTGTTTTGGGTTTTTTGTTTTGTTTTGTTTTCCAAAACAAATGTGACTGCCCGCGTTCAAACAAACAGGAACCAGAAAAAACACGAAAGAAGAATACGAACGCGTATTTAATACAACAGGACAAGACAGGCGCAAATATCGGCCAACTGGCCTTTGTCAAGTGTAAGATTACAAACAAACAAAAACCAGATACAAAAATTATGCGAAAAAGACTGAAACTTCCCTCCTGCTGTGTCCAATGTGAGAAAAGGAATAAACTGAATAAGATGACATCATAATGTGTTTTTAGTAAATATGATGTTAGAGCGGAAATGAGAACTATGACGCACTAGCGAAGAGTAGTGTTTGGAATGTAAAGGATACCAATATCAAATAATGCATAAGAGAAAATATAGGCATATGTTTGACAGAATGGGAAAATATTAAATCTAGAGGTATGGCTGATGTAAATGGATCGTTCCTAGTGCAACGAATCCGGGCTGACCTTGGAATAAAAAAAAAACATCCTAAACCAACAGCCAAGGGGCTGAAGGGAAAACCGGAGTCCCCGGAGAAAAAACCCTTAGTCAGACGCGGCTGGGCCTGTCTTGTGAAAGGAGAATTCAAACAGATTGAATTCAAAATAAAAATGAAAATAAAAGTAAAAATAAAAATAAAAGTAAAATGGCACATGTGCAGCCGCAAAACCAATTACCTCCCTGGGATGGGAAAATTGTGATAATATGGTCTATTTCAGTAAATCATCATCGAGATAAAACATACATGGACTCAAGGGCACATTAAAAGAAGACAATAGCATGCATAAAATCATCCAAGCAGTATAAACATAAATTATACATGAGGGACAAGAAATATTATACCCATACATTCAAGCGAATACATACACATACACATGTACACCCGGATAAAAGTGCATGCACGCAAAGCCATGTTTTGTTTTGTTTTGTTTTTAATGCAATTACGAAATATTTATTACTCATAGTTGTTCTTACATATTTTTCATTCTTTTACAATGCACAATGACGTTTCCAATATAACGTCGAACACAATTCAGTCCAAGAGAAGAATCAAAAGCTGTTAAAACATAAGAAGGGAATACAAAAAGAAACAGTCAGTTATGACAGTATCAAAGGCAACAAAACAATGTTTGTAGACTGTCAGAATGAGGCGTACAACACAAAGAGAAACGTTACATTAATACTGCTAATGAAAAATACATAACATGCAATAACTTGCAGAGAAAAGTCATGATTGATACATCTGCTATAAAATAAATATCTATAATACTGTTGGGCACTAAAAGAGCTAAATGGTTGCATTGTCTTTGTTGTTTTATTTTTTCTATAATTCACAGACTAAAGAAAATGCTTTCAGTATCTGTGCGAATAGTTGGACACAATGAAAAGAGAATATAATTAATGCTCTCTCTAGAATCTTTAGTTTGTGCATTGGTATAAAAAGATGCCTCTATCTTGATGATTATAATGACCGAAACTATTCAATACAGCGTTAACATAGGGAAAAACAAAATCTGGACATTAAGATGAGAACCAAATATTTTCTATTGATCTGTATCTGATAATAATAATAATGACATGTATAATGCGCTAAATCTTGATAATCAAATCAGATTAAAAAGCACACTCTTATTCACTGAAACATTCACTGAAGCATTCACTCACAATGATCAAAACTCAAAGGCACAAAACACACCCACACCTGGAGGGGGAAGACAAAAGGAAAGTGGGATGAAGGGAAAATCACTGCTTGGCGAAAAGATATGTCTTCAATTTAGACTTGAACAAAGACTGAATTTGTGAATATCGAAGAAACGGGATAAGCTCGTTTTATTCGTATAGAACCGACACAGAAAAAGTGCAGCGACACACGTGGAACCTCTGCAGTATTGGAAACAACGAAAAAGTCACAAAAATAAATAGGAGCAATACCACTGATACACTGTCTTGTAGCTTAATGTATTGGTTTTGTATGAAATCATTTGAGAAACAGGTTACCTGTGAAGAAAGTGATATGATATAATTATATATATATATATCTATGAAAGTGATGTAGGGGTATGGTTCGTGGGCACCAGGGCATGTACACACGCGGGTGGGCCTGCGTACCGCGTCTGGGGGCCAGACACATATAGATACAGGGAAGGAGACAGACAAATAGACAGACAGTGGGACAAAAGACGTGGCAACTGCTGTACTGAACCAGAAACTTACAAAGTTGAACATTTCTTATCAACAGTTTGGCACAGTGAAGTTTTGTGTAACTTTTGCTTGTTATCTAAACCTGGCTATCACTCATCTTTTTTTCTGTGCTCTGAAGATTTTCCTCACCAGGGCTTACTACAGAGTGAGAAGTTTTCAGTCAGTGAAAGGTATTCTGTGTTTGTCTCTGAAAGCCAGCAGGCTGCTAATGCCTTAAACTTGTTTTCAGATGTACAGATATACATGGGTGATCTCCTCCCATGTGTCTACTCAAAACGTTGTCATGGTTAGTTGACGGTTAAACCTACGATGCTTACTTGTTGATTAATTTGTTCATGGCGTAAACACCCCTCTTTTCATTAAATCTCTTTCCACAAAATGTCAGATAAAGGAATCTATTGCGAAAAGGGTGGAACTTAACAAACTTTTAGAGAAAATTTTAATGGCTGCCGTATCTGTCCCTAGTTTTCGATGAAGTTAAATATGACTCCTTGTTTGACTCATGTTTTCTCTGTGCTCTGTTCTTTTGTATGTTTACAAATCAGACTTACACATTGTTGACACTAATTAAACTTCATGCAGATGTGTCGGTTCTATACGAATAAAACTAGCTTATCCCGTTTCTTCGATATTCACAAATTCATGTTAGAGATGCAGATGTCTTGGAAGTGTGTTGAACCGTAGGTCAGTGCTACAAATGATAATATTTTGCTCATAATGATTGTGTTTATACCTTGTTGGGTGTTTGGAGTTTGTTCAAGGAGGATTCATCGCACTCAGACAATTCCATATGCGCTCCATCCAAATTTGCCTGCAATTACCTGGCGGACTTCATGAACCTGCGCAAAACCCTATGCGCTAGCAAGGTCTTGAACTGAGTAGCGGAAAATGGAAGGGGAGGAGGGGAGGTGGCGGAAAACCTATGAAACACTATGCTGGCACCACCAGAATGATGGCAACATTAAGATGGGCAGCAAATTAGCCAGTGTTTGATATTGCAGAGTAACTGGAGTTAATTCAAGAGGGATTCACTGCGCTCGGACAGCTCCATCTTCGCTCCACCCAAATCCACCAGCAATTATCTGACAGATCTCCTGATTCTGCACAAAACCCTATTCACTCGCAAGGTCTTGAAACGGGGAATAGGGAGAATGGAAAGGATTTTTCTGAAATATCATCTGTCACCTGTCTTCTTCTGCATTGTCAAGGTCGATGATAACCGCTGCAGCAGACGAAACAACAATAATCATTTTCCTCCATTCACACCGCTGATGACTTCTGTGTGCTACTTGGAGACCTTCACACCGCTGATGACTTCTGTGTGCTACTTGGTGAGACCTTCACACCGCTTGACTTCTGTGTGCTACTTGGGAGACCTTCACACCGCTGATGACTTCTGTTGCTACTTGGTAGACCTTCATACCGCTCTTGACTTCTGTCTGCTACTTGGTAGACCTTCACACCGCTGATGACTTCTGTGTGCTACTTGGTAGACCTTCATACCGCTCTTGACTTCTGTCTGCTACTTGGTAGACCTTCATACCGCTCTTGACTTCTGTCTGCTACTTGGTAGACCTTCACACCGCTCTTGACTTCTGTCTGCTACTTGGTAGACCTTCACACCGCTGATGACTTCTGTCTGCTACTTGGTAGACCTTCACACCGCTCTGACTTCTGTCTGCTACTTGGTAGACCTTCACACCGCTCTTGACTTCTGTCTGCTACTTGGTAGACCTTCACACCGCTCTGACTTCTGTCTGCTACTTGGTAGACCTTCACACCGCTCTTGACTTCTGTCTGCTACTTGGTAGACCTTCACACCGCTGATGACTTCTGTCTGCTACTTGGTAGACCTTCACACCGCTGATGACTTCTGTGTGCTACTTGGGAGACCTTCACACCGCTGATGACTTCTGTGTGCTACTTGGTAGACCTTCACACCGCTGATGACTTCTGTGTGCTACTTGGAGACCTTCACACCGCTGATGACTTCTGTGTGCTACTTGGTAGACCTTCACACCGCTGATGACTTCTGTCTGCTACTTGGTAGACCTTCACACCGCTGATGACTTCTGTGTGCTACTTGGGAGACCTTCACACCGCTGATGACTTCTGTGTGCTACTTGGTAGACCTTCACACCGCTGATGACTTCTGTGTGCTACTTGGTAGACCTTCATACCGCTGATGACTTCTGTGTGCTACTTGGTAGACCTTCACATCGCTGATGATTTCTGTCTGCTACTTGGTAGACCTTCACACCGCTGATGACTTCTGTCTGCTACTTGGTAGACCTTCACACCGCTGATGACTTCTGTGTGCTACTTGGTAGACCTTCATACCGCTCTTGACTTCTGTCTGCTACTTGGTAGACCTTCACACCGCTGATGACTTCTGTGTGCTACTTGGTACATGTAGACCTTCACACCGCTGATGACTTCTGTGCGCTACTTGGTAGACCTTCACACCGCTGATGACTTCTGTGTGCTACTTGGTACATGTAGACCTTCACACCGCTGATGACTTCTGTGCGCTACTTGGTAGACCTTCACACCGCTCTTGACTTCTGTGTACTACTTGGTAGACCTTCACACCGCTGATGACTTCTGTGCGCTACTTGGTAGACCTTCACACCGCTCTTGACTTCTGTGTACTACTTGGTAGACCTTCACACCGCTGATGACTTCTGTGTGCTACTTGGGAGACCTTCATACCGCTGATGACTTCTGTGTGCTACTTGGGAGACCTTCATACCGCTGATGACTTCTGTGTGCTACTTGGGAGACCTTCATACCGCTGATGACTTCTGTGTGCTACTTGGGAGACCTTCATACCGCTGATGACTTCTGTGTGCTACTTGGTAGACCTTCACACCGCTGATGACTTCTGTCTGCTACTTGGTAGACCTTCACACCGCTGATGACTTCTGTCTGCTACTTGGTAGACCTTCACACCGCTGATGACTTCTGTGTGCTACTTGGTAGACCTTCACACCGCTGATGACTTCTGTGTGCTACTTGGGAGACTTTCACACCGCTCTTGACTTCTGTGTGCTACTTGGTAGACCTTCACACCGCTGATGACTTCTGTCTGCTACTTGGTAGACCTTCACACCGCTGATGACTTCTGTGTGCTACTTGGTAGACCTTCACACCGCTGATGACTTCTGTGTGCTACTTGGGAGACTTTCACACCGCTCTTGACTTCTGTGTGCTACTTGGGAGATCTTCACACCGCTGATGATTTCTTTGCGCTACTTGGGAGATCTTCATACCGCTGATGACTTCTGTGCGCTACTTGGGAGACCTTCACACCGCTGATGACTTCTGTGCGCTACTTGGTAGACCTTCACACCGCTGATGACTTCTGTGCGCTACTTGGTAGACCTTCACACCGCTGATTACTTCTGTGCGCTACTTGGTAGACCTTCACACCGCTGATGATTTCTGTGCGCTACTTGGTAGACTTCACACCGCTGATTACTTCTGTGCGCTACTTGGTAGACCTTCACACCGCTGATGATTTCTGTGTGCTACTTGGTAGACCTTCACACCGCTGATGACTTCTGTGCGCTACTTGGTAGACCTTCACACCGCTGATGACTTCTGTGTGCTACTTGGGAGACCTTCACACCTTCGATGTTGGTGATGTTCGGTGGTCTGCCTGCATTTCTTTTGGCCTGAGCTTTTCCTTGTAGAGCTGTTGTCATTAGGGTTGTGTTGACAGATGTATTGTTGTTGTTGTTGTTGTTGTTGTTGTTTCTGTTTTCTACCACAGTTGTCGTTGGACTGTGAGTTCGATCGAAAGGCTTTTATTACATTTTGTTTTTTATTTATTGGTTCATTTGTCTCTAAGAAGCAGCCTGTGGAACCATATCTCTGCCTTTTCGATTGAATTTTCATCTGTTTTCATGCACGTGCAGGTTTCCTGGTCAGATTTAAAATGTTTGTATCTTAAACGATATACCACCAGAAGAAGCCACAAGATGACGTGAATGAGAGATTAAAAAGTAACATGTCAAATGTGTGAACAAGATATCATCTTATGTTCATATTGCTTATAACTTGGCCAACCAGTGATGTTATATCGAGGTTGAAACTACAATATAAACAACTCAAAGACTTATAAAAATTTTTTAAAAAGACAGTGAAAGTCTGAAATGAATTTTAAGATGTTTACCATACGTATGTTCATATCAAATGACATTTGTTGAGCGCTTGTAAATGCTTGACATTTATATTGGAAGATATGTATGGAGAAGTTTAATAGAGTGAATGTATCGAATGAGTGACGAAAGTGACATAATGTAACATACCACACTTTCTCCTCATCTAGATGGATTGCAGCATCTACATGTAAAATATTGAATGAATGTCTTCTTTTTTCCCTAGGCAAAGGTTCGTATTTGATCCTGCGCTTTCTTTTGGCTTGTTTTTGTTTTGTTTTACCTTTGTTTTCAAGAAGCACAAGTATACAAGAAAACAGCTCATCGAAGAACGCACCACCGCCGATACACTGGTACTTAGCAAATTGTGTATGTATTTTACACAAGTGACACTGGTACTTAGCAAATTGTGTGTGTATTTTACATAAGTGACACTGGTACTTAACAAATTGTGCGTGTGTTTTACACAAGTGACGCTGGTACTTAGCAAACTATGTGTGTATTTTACACAAGTGGACACTGGTACTTAGCAAATTGAGTGTGTATTTTACACAAGTGACACTGGTACTTAGCAAATTGTGTGTTTTACATAAGTGACGCTGCTACTTAGCAAATTGTGTGTTTTACACAAGTGACGCTGGTACTTAGCAAATTGAGTGTGTGTTTTATACAAGTGACGCTTGTACTTAGCAAATTGTGTGTTTTACACAAGTGACGCTGGTACTTAGCAAATTGAGTGTGTGTTTTACACAAATGACGCTGGTACTTAGCAAATTGTACATATATTTTACACGTGATACTGGTACTTAGCAAATTGTGTGTGTGTGTTTTACACAAGTGACGCTGGTACTTAGCAAATTGTGCGTGTATTTCACGTAAGTGACGCTGGTACTTAGCAAAGTGTGTGTGTATTTTACACAAGTGACGCCGGTACTTAGCAAATTGAGTGTGTGTTTTACACAAGTGATTGGTACTTAGCAAAATGTGTGTGTGTTTTACACAAGTGACGCTGATACTTAGCAAATTGTGTGTGTGTTTTACACAAGTGACGCTGGTACTTAGCAAATTGTGTGTGTTAGCAAATTGTATGTGTATTAAAAATATATTTTACACAAATGACGCTGATACTTAGCAAATTGTGTGTGTATTTTACACAAATGACGCTGGTACTTAGCAAATTGTGTGTGTGTTTTACACAAGTGACACTTGTACTTAGCAAAGTGTGCGTGTGTTTTACATAAGTGACGCTGGTACTTAGCAAGCTGTGTGTGTATTTTACACAAGTGACGCCGGTACTTAGCAGATTGTGTGTGTGTTTTACATAAGTGACGCTGCTACTTAGCAAATTGTGTGTTTTACACAAGTGACGCTGGTACTTAGCAAATTGAGTGTGTGTTTTAAACAAGTGACGCTTGTACTTAGCAAATTGTGTGTTTTACACAAGTGACGCTGGTACTTAGCAAATTAAGTGTGTGTTTTACACAAATGACGCTTGTACTTAGCAAATTGTACATGTATTTTACACAAGTGACACTGGTACTTAGCAAATTGTGTGTGTGTGTTTTACACAAGTGACGCTGGTACTTAGCAAATTGTGTGTGTATTTTACGCAAGTGTCGCTGGTACTTAGCAAATTGTGTGTGAATTTTACACAAGTGACACTGGTACTTAGCAAATTGTGTGTGTATTTTACGCAAGTGTCGCTGGTACTTAGCAAATTGTGTGTGTGTTTTACACAAGTGACGCTGGTACTTAGCAAATTGTGTGTGTTAGCAAATTGTATGTGTATTTTACACAAATGACGCTGATACTTAGCAAATTGTGTGTGTATTTTACACAAATGACGCTGGTACTTAGCAAATTGTGTGTGTGTTTTACACAAGTGACACTTGTACTTAGCAAAGTGTGCGTGTGTTTTACATAAGTGACGCTGGTACTTAGCAAGCTGTGTGTGTATTTTACACAAGTGACGCCGGTACTTAGCAGATTGTGTGTGTGTTTTACATAAGTGACGCTGCTACTTAGCAAATTGTGTGTTTTACACAAGTGACGCTGGTACTTAGCAAATTGAGTGTGTGTTTTAAACAAGTGACGTTTGTACTTAGCAAATTGTGTGTTTTACACAAGTGACGCTGGTACTTAGCAAATTAAGTGTGTGTTTTACACAAATGACGCTTGTACTTAGCAAATTGTACATGTATTTTACACAAGTGACACTGGTACTTAGCAAATTGTGTGTATGTGTTTTACACAAGTGACGCTGGTACTTAGCAAATTGTGTGTGTATTTTACGCAAGTGTCGCTGGTACTTAGCAAATTGTGTGTGAATTTTACACAAGTGACACTGGTACTTAGCAAATTGTGTGTGTATTTTACGCAAGTGTCGCTGGTACTTAGCAAATTGTGTGTGAATTTTACACAAGTGACACTGGTACTTAGCAAATTGTGCGTGTATTTCACGTAAGTGACGCTGGTACTTAGCAAATTGTGCGTGTATTTTACACAAGTGACGCCGGTACTTAGCAAATTGAGTGTGTATTTTACACAAGTGATTGGTACTTAGCAAAATGTGTGTGTATTTTACACTAGTGACGCTGATACTTAGCAAATTGTGTGTGTGTTTTACATAAGTGACGCTGGTACTTAGCAAATTGTGTGTGTATTTTACACAAATGACGCTGGTACTTAGCAAATTGAGTGTGTGTTTTTACACAAATGACGCTGGTACTTAGCAAATTGTATGTGTATTTTACACAAATGACGCTGGTACTTAGCAAATTGTGTGTATATTTTACACAAATGACGCTGGTATGTAGCAAATTGTGTGTTTTACACAAGTGACGCTGGTGCTTAGCAAATTGAGTGTGTGTTTTACACAAGTGCGGCCAAAACAGATGCCCAGAGGAAGCAAATGTAAGGGGTTGGAACTAAAAAGCAGGAAGACTGAAGTCATGGTGATCAGTAAAAAACATGAAATCTCCTCATGCGAAATAACAGCAAACGCACAATCTTGAGACAGGTTTATAAGTTTTAATACCTGGGAACAATCATTTCACCAGACGGCAAATGCACATCAGAAATAGCCAGCAGAATCGGCCAAGCCAAAATTACATTCAAGAAGATGGAAAGCATTCTTACCAAGAAATACCTATCAATTAACATCAGGAAGAGAGTTCTTGAATGTTATGTAGAACCAATACTGCTGTACGGTTACGAGGCGTGGACAGTCAACAAGCAAAGCCAGAACAAGATTGAGGCAGCCGAGATGTGGTTTCTAAGAAGGATGTTGAGAGTTACATGGACAGCAAAGAAAACAAACGAGACAGTCTTGATGGAGGCAGACACAAGTAGATCATTCATACGGAAGTTTAGGAAAAGGCAGGCAGCATTCATAGGCCATTTTATGAGGAAAGGGGAATTGGAACACTTGGTCAGAACGGGAAAGCTGGAGGGAAGGAGGTAGACCCAGGGAGAAGATGCTAGACGGACGTGCTGAGTGGCTGAAGACAAGGAGGGTGGAAGAGATGCTTGAGGCAACAAAAGATAGAGACAGATGAAAGTCCATAATCGCCAACGCCATGCGGCAAGGCACCTGATGATGATGATGACTCTATGCATCATGAGTTGTAATTGTTCTGTTTTAAATGGGGTGGAGGAGGGGAAGTATACCTGGAAATTCCCAGAAATTAAAAAAACACGAAAGTATCCCTACAAAAAACAAACAAACATTAACAAAAAACACAGCAAAACAAAACAAAAAGCAAAAACAAAAACAAAACAAAACAAAACAAAAACAACAACAACAAAAGGGGCTTTCAGTCCGTGGAGCTATTCGCAAACGGAATAGACTCCGTCACCTGGTAAGGACTCGCCGCAGAGAATGGCTGGAAGCTTGCCAGGAAGCGCAGGGGGCAATCAGTGCGGTCAAAACAGATGCTCAGAGAAATCTTCTGGAAGACACCACCACATCCCCAGATGAGGTTAAAGCGTGGCGCCTGATCAGAAACCTCAAATGAACACCTGAAACGAACTCACAAAATGAGACGATGAACCATAACGGACGCCTCGTCACCTCAAACAAGCGCAAGGCTGACATATTCGTCACTCGCTACTCAGTGGTGAGCAGCCTGGATATGTCACAGGAAGATAGAGCAGTAAATAGATCCCTAAAAAAGAGGCTGAGGAATCTTAAGGAAATCCCCGTGAGCCGAGATTAAAAGCACCATTTCGTGGGTCACCTGGCCCTGACAACATTCCTCCAACCTTCCTGAAGAACCTGGGTCCCACAGCCCTAGAGAAATTACTCTTCATCTTCAACATGGCCTTCCGCTCTGCAGACTTGCCACAAATGTGGAAGGACGCCATCATTGTCCCCCTTCTTAAATCCGGAAAACCTGCATCAGACCTCGCATCGTTCCGACCAATAAGCCTCACCTCCTGCGTCATCAAGGTAATGGAGAGGATAATGTCTGAACGCCTGTACGACATGGCCGAGCGGGAAGGCTGGTTTTTGAAGCTACAGGCCGGGTTTCAAAAGGGCAGGGAAGTAGAACAAGATAACAAAACAAGATAACAAGATTTTATTTCAGCCCAGTGCATAGACACAAGGAAAATATTTTGGCTATACATACAATCACACTCACGCCTCACAACAATTACAATATTCAACATCATAAAAGACAAATACGTGGGTCATCCACGGAATCGAAGAAACACACGCACACAACACACACACACTCTCACGCCAAGGCGCCCATATCCACTAATCGTTGGTTCTGCCCTGCCAGCTAATTAACAGCGCGCATCTGTCCTTCTCCTTCCACTCTCCACGCCACCCTCGCCCATCCTGTGGAGTATAGGCCTACAGATTGACGTAGATTCGATAGGCCTACTCTGTGCCAGTATCAGTCACTTCCTACACACAGAAGACCAAATACTAAGAATCATGCAGAAGATCGACGATGGTTTCCAAAAGATGCCCGTGCATAAATCTGTGCTCGTTCTACTTGACTTTTCAAAGGCGTACGACACAGTGTTGGCGTGAGTGCCTTCGTCATACCCTCCTCGACAAAGGCGTGCCTGACGAAAACGTCCAATGGCTGAACGATTTTCTCCGCAACCGTCAAGCCAAAGTCCGCTTCAATGGTGTCCTCAGCAAAAGCAGGAAGACGAGTCAAGGCCTACCCCAAGGATCATTGCTGGCCCCGATACTCTTTCTCTTTTACATAGATGAGTTGGTAAAGCTTCTGCCAGATAATATAACAACCTCGATGACCGATGACGTCTCAATCCTCGAATGTGTACCAAAGCTTGAGGACTCAGAAAGACTCGCCCAAAATGCAGTGGATGTGGTCGTGAAATGGAGCTGGCATTGGAAACTCAACCTGAATGGCTCAAAAAGCGAGGCGACATTCTTCTCGAAATCGTCACACGATCCAGCATAACAATCAACATAACAATCAACAACGCACCCATAAAGTACGAGCCCCACGCCAGACAGCTTTCGTTCAGCAGACAGGTCGAGCTTGTGACAGCGAAGGCGGCAGGAAAAAAGAGGATGCTCGGCGAAGTAGCACACTCAGATCGGGGCTGGAGGAAGCAGGACCTCAGGAAGGTCTACCTCGGCCACATGCAGACGTCCTGAACTTCGCTGGTAGCGGCTGGCAACCCTGGCTCTCCAATACGCAGATTAATAAGTTGGAGGTGGCACGGAACAAATGCCTGAGAATGATAACTACACAAGCAAGATCTTCACCGCTGGATGCCCTGCGAGGCGAATCGGACATTCCAAGCATCCAGTTTACCATCAATGCCAACTGCCTCCGCTCGAGAGAAAAAAGCCCTTCGTCTACCCCCTGACCATCCCAGACACCATGCGGCCACAGATTCTTCAAGACAGTAGCTGAAGCGTTGGGGCTGGAGGAGGAGACGACTGAACGCACAAACAGCAACCCCCAGCTGTTCAACCATGATAGGAAGCCTCTCACCTATTTCGATGCCAGACCGTGGGAAAAAGAGGTGAGATCGACCAGAATTTTTGCACGCCTCCCTGGCATAAGTGTCAGAAATGACACAAGCGAACGCAAGCTCACCACCGCACTGGACCGTGCAAGAGATTTGGATGCGCGCTACAACATTTACACGGACGGCTCGGTGAGTGCGGGGAAATAGATGGCGGCGCTGGGGCTGTCGTCACTACAAGGGACCCATCTCCTCCTACGATTGTCCATACACTCAGAGACAGAGGAGTCAAGTACACGCGCTCTTACGAGAAAGAGACTCGGGCCTTGGAAATCGCGATTGAATGGGCTGTAGACGAATGCTGGAAGACTGACTCAGTCGCGGTATTCACTGATAGTCAGTCGCTGTGTCAATCCCTCATTGGTTCCTCCCCGTGTCTCGATACTCTACGCCTTCGTCTCCGAAACCTCCGTTTTCAACTGACGATACAGTGGGTTCTGGATACAGCAACCTCGCCGGGAACGACTTTGCGGACGAGGCCGCAAAGCAGGCAGCAACACCCCCTGGCCCAGGCAGACCGATATCGTACAGTAGCGTTTGCACCCAGATAAAAAACACAACGAAGGACCCCCCCCCCCCCCCCCCCCCGATACAGCATGCGAGAACGAGTGAGGTGTACGGGGCATTCTCCATGCAGAGAAAGGCAGAAATAAAGTCCTGCAGAGATCAGACCCTACCTGCAAAGCTGAGGTTGGGTCACTACCCTTTGCTGCGGGCCTATAAACATAGGATCGACTCAACAACGGACTCAGTGTGTCCCCTGTGCAACGAGGAGGAACAAGATCTGGCACATTGGATCCAAAGATGCCCTGCAACTGAGTACATACGGTGGCAATTATCCGTGAAGGCGGTGGATCTGGCAATGAGAATGCTTCTTGGATCTCGACAACAGCAATGATGTCGCCCATTTCCAAACACACACACACAACAACAAAAACAAACAAATAAAAGAAAACCCTGTATCTTCTGGGAAATCATTCAAATCCACAACTTCCGTTGTCTGATGTCTGTCTATCCAGGGCCTAGGGCTCTAGTAATCATACTGAAGACAACAGACAAGCGATGCTGAATGCTTTCTCCAACCTTTTGTACATACACCATATCATATTAATAATAGTGATAATGCTATTTCTAAGGTGTCATTTCTTGTTTATACAGATTAAATCGATGCTTTATCTTAAGTATCGATAGATACATGATAGGTTCCAAACTTATTTGTAAAACTGGTTGAACTAGTTACTTGTAAAATTGGTTGAATCAGTTTAAAAGATTACATGTGCCTTACGAAACCGTATGACTTTACGGCTTCAAGCCAGGATGTCCAAATGGATTGTTTTCCAGACATTTCAACCTGATAATAATGAAATATTCAGGAGACTGTGCAGACAGACATACACACGACCAGAAACTAATGAAAAGAATTTTTATTTTCTGTAAACAAGAGGCTGTTCAAACACAAAGTCTTTCAATCTGACAGATAATATCACACTTACAAGCACACACACTCACATGCACACACACGCACACACACACACACACACACACACACACACACACACACACACACACACATACACACACACACACATACACGCACGCACATACATGCACACACACGCACGCACGCACGGACGCACGCACGCACACACATAAACACACTCACACACGCACGCGCACGCACACCCACACGTACACACACACACACATACGTACACATAAGCATGCACATGCGCACTCACGCACGCACAAACAAACAAACAAACAAACAAACAAACAAACACAATATTCCGCAGTCACACATGCTGATATACATACACGTACATGCACACACGTACACGGATACACACACAACCACACGCACACTCCTACATATACAAAAGCATCCAATCACATTCATACACACACCCCACACACACACACACACACACACACACACACACACACACACACACACACACACACACACACACACACACACAAATAACCATTAATTTAAAATAACAGATTAGCCAAAAATGAAAATGCGCCAACAATCACAAATAAAATTTTTATAGTGGAATTGTAGATCTATATCCACCAATTCCGCATACCTGGAACATTTTCTCGCATCGAATCATTGTGAAATATTGATTTTGCAGTCGCTTAATGTTATTCCAACCAAACTTCCCAATTTCCAAAATTATTATTATCTACCAATATACGATTTTGAAATTCCGGGAAGAAGGTAGCCACTGCGATATATATAAGGTAGCCACTGCGATATATATAAGGTAGCCACTGCGATATATATAAGGTAGCCACTGCGATATATATAAGGTAGCCACTGCGATATATATAAGGTAGCCACTGCGATATATATAAGGTAGCCACTGCGATATATATAAGGTAGCCACTGCGATATATATAAGGTAGCCACTGCGATATATATAAGGTAGCCACTGCGATATATATAAGGTAGCCACAGCGATATATATAAGGTAGCCACTGCGATATATATAAGGTAGCCATTGCGATATATATAAGGTAGCCACTGCGATATATATAAGGTAGCCATTGCGATATATATAAGGTAGCCACTGCGATATATATAAGGTAGCCACTGCGATATATATAAGGTAGCCACTGCGATATATATAAGGTAGCCACTGCGATATATATAAGGTAGCCATTGCGATATATATAAGGTAGCCATTGCGATATATATAAGGTAGCCACTGCGATATATATAAGGTAGCCACTGCGATATATATAAGGTAGCCACTGCGATATATATAAGGTAGCCACTGCGATATATATACTTAACTGAAAACTTACACGCTTGTGCCGCCACAGTACAATTCAGTAATTCATTAATCCTGAACGTTTTGTCAGTCTACCTGCCAACAGGTCCAAATGACCACAACACAGAATGGCTGTGTACAATTCCGGATCTGCAGCACGGTAAATGGCTAATTGGTGGAGACTTTAATTCCCACTCCCCGTTTTGGGAAAAAGACTGTTGTACTGTCACAAGCAATCGGTTGGTAGAAAATATAGTTGACAGTGCGCTTTACCTTTTGAATGATGGGAGTGTCACTAGAATTCCTGATGTTTCCAAACACCGGGCAACAGCCATCGATCTGTCTTTAATATCACCAGAATTAGTACCATGCTGTACCTGGGACACTCACAGAGATGCCTTGGGAAGTGATTACCTATCATCATAACAATAACTAATGAAAATATCAGGAAAAGAGACAGTACTCCTGATATTATACCAAAATATAATTACTCGCGCGCTGATTGGTCCTTGTTTCAGACTGCTCTTGCTAAACACGAATATAAACATTATGAAAGTGACAATGTAGACGTTATGTTTACTGAGTTCCAGGAGTCAGTTCTAGCTGCTGCAGACCTCTCAATCCCGAAACTCAAAACCTTTAAGTCTAATAACCGTTTGGGTAATGTTTGGTGGACAGAGGCATGTGAGAAAGCAGTTCAGTATAAAAAAGAGAAATACAAAATCTACATCAAAAGCAGAAAACCCGAAGATCATATGGAGATGAAAAAAACTAACACCCAATGTAATAGAATCATCGCTGAAGCAAAGAAAAATTATTAGGCATCATACTGCACCAAAGAAATTTCAGATTTCAGGGATTTCCATAAAGTCTGGACAAAAATGAATCAAATGAAAAATGGAGCCAACTTACCTAGGTGTCCAATAATGATTGACATATGTCACAAATTTCCTTCCGACATGGACAAAGCTGAAACTTTTGTGGAACTTTTTGCCGAAAATACAATGTAGTAAAGTAGACGGTTTGTCTCCTACCTGCAAACACTACAGAAAAATAGCAGGTAACAACCTTATCTTCGCTGACCCAATACTTCAGAATGATCGCTGGTTTAATGCTCCAATCACCTTAGAAGCACTAAAAAACAATGTCTTGTCTCTACACAACAAAAGAAGTTCAGTAGGTGTCGATGCAGTTTCAAATGAAATGGTTATACATCTTCCGGAAAACTGCATTATTTTCTTACACAAACTTTTTCAGAAATGCTGGGTTAGTGGAACTGTACCACAGATATGGCAAAGGTCTATTGTTATACCAATATTAAAAGCGGGTAAGCCTAAAAACAATAAAAACAGTTACAGACCTATTGCGTTGACGTCCCATACGAGCAAACTAATGGAAAGATTGGTATTAAACAGACTTGTACATTACTGTGATAAAAATAACGTTGTTCCAGTAAATCAGGCAGGTTTTAGAAAAGGGAGATCCACAGTTGAGCACCTGGTTAACTTACAACTCAGATAAAGCAACAGTTTGCCCGCAGAAAAAGTCTTTTAGCTACTTTTTTTGATGTGAAAAAAGCTTACGATCAAGTTTGGCATACGCGTTTATTGTACAAGCTGAAATCTACTGGTTTATCTGGCAATATGTATGATTACATTAAGTCTTTTTTAGCCAATAGAACAATTCAGGCACGAGTGGGAACTAGTTATTCTACTTCACGACATCTTGACATGGGAATTCCACAAGGTTCAGTGATAGCACCTCTTTTATTTAATATCCTTATACAGGATCTTCCTAAAGCACTCTCAAATCATGTTGTTTTGGTTCAGTACGCTGATGATATATGTATTTGGATGAATATTACCTTAAAAAAGACAACTCCACAAAGAGCGCAGAATTACATTAGGAAGTTGTATCAATCTGATCTTGATAATCTTGGAAACTATATGTTAGAAAATGGTCTGTCGTTGTCAACGGAAAAAACTAACATGATGCTATTTAATCCGGGTGGTACTTTAAGTGACTTACCTACTTTCAGATTGCTTGGTGAAGTGGTACATTACAAACAGGTTGTAAAATTTCTGGGAGTCTTTATAAATTCAAAATTAAACTGGAATATCCATTTTGATTATATTTCAACAAAAGCAAGAAAAGCCTTAACTTTTCTAAAGATAATAAGCAGATTACCTTGGGGAATGGA
The DNA here is from genome assembly GCA_030674185.1 of Monoplex corrugatus. Taxonomy (NCBI): domain Eukaryota; kingdom Metazoa; phylum Mollusca; class Gastropoda; order Littorinimorpha; family Ranellidae; genus Monoplex; species Monoplex corrugatus. The sequence goes on from JAPXFY010000030.1 coordinate 25,677,856, forward strand.
TACAAACATACTAATTCATCTGTCAACAGCACTTGTACGATCTAAATTATCCTATGCGCAAGAAGTTTTCTTCAGTGCACCAAATATTTATTATTAAAGAAGATACAAAGCTTAGACTGCAAAAGTATTAACAACATTGCTCTAGGTGTCCCTGCTCACGCCTCTAATCTGGAAACGTACAAAGTTGCTGGAATTCTGCCTCTGAACAACTATCTTGAGCTAGCGACAGCAAAATTTGCCGTTAGAACTACTTCACAAACAGACAATTTTGTGAGTAAGGAAATTAAAATCAGGTCTGATGTTGACTTTCCAAAGCGAGCAAACAGCATTTCATCACAAATGAATGTTGCAACTTACATATCTGACTTGGTCAAACAGTCTCACCTGAATATGGATGAAATAGCTGAGACACCATCAACAACGCCTATCCCTACATGGGAAATGCTAAAAGCTTCTTTTGATATTGGTTATACAGACGCCAAGAAACATGAAAACGTCAACATTTCGATATCCACAGCAAGACAACACGTCGATGAAAAATACCGTACCCATCTTCATATTTTTACCGATGGATCAGTCTTAGAAAATAAATGTGCTGGAGGAGCATTTTATGTTCCAAAATTTAAAATAAAAAAGTCATTTTTCATTGGGGCAAACTTATCTATATTTACAGCAGAATTAGTCGCTATTATACAAGCATTGCATTATCTAGTAAATCTTAAACCTATGTCTTTCAAAGTAGTTCTCTTTGATGACTTAAAATCTGCATTATATGCCTTACGGTCTTTTGATGCCGACACAAGACCTCATTTAATTACTGAGGCAAATCATCTTGTACATCGTTTAAGGATAAAAGTATCAGATATCAGTTTATGCTGGGTGCCTTCACACGTTGGTCTTCACGGCAACGAAGTAGTTGACAGAGCAGCTAAGCAAGGTGCACAGAATTCTGTTAATTCTATAGAATTACATGTTCATACTTCCGTAAAAGAAGCTTGCAACATGCTCGAATCAGCCTCATGGATTCGAATTCAGAAACATTTAAATGATCAGTTTGTGTCACAACAAATGATAAAACTTTCCGTTCAAAATTTATACAAAAAAATGCAGTATTCTTCCATGTATCATTTGCGATGGAATATTGCTGTTCGTTTTCGTATTCAGCTAAACGCACTGAAAACAAAATAT
>JAPXFY010000030.1:25684043-25686543 GCA_030674185.1 Monoplex corrugatus
ATAATCAAAGGACACAACTCTTGAGAATTATCTGTTGTATAGAACTTCTCAAATCTAACAGTCTACGCTACCCATTCAGCTAGCACAGAAGCAGATACAAAGTACAGAAACAGTAAGCTCAGAACACTCCTCGAAAAAGGAGCGCCCAAGCCCACCTTTATACTCTGCAACTACCCTACACACAACTATGATAGTTCTTAGGATGTATATAGCATTAATAGTTCCTTTCCCTTCCACAAATCCACACTGTTCATCTGCTATTTCTCTCCCGATTCTATTCCTTGTCCTCATGATTATTCTTAATAGGATTTTTATTACATGACTCATCAAAATGATTGTGCGATGGAGTTCGCATTCCATAGCCCCTGTCTTCTTTGGAAGTGCAATGAAAATTGATTTTGACATATCTTTGGGGATTTTTCCAGTGTCGTAAATTTCATTTTCAAGGACTGTTATTTTTTCTATGCCAAATTCCTCCAGGGCTTCAATCATCTCTGTAGTAATGTTGTCTGGTCCTGGGGCTTTTCCTGGTTTCATCTTTTTCAGTGCTGCTCTAACTTCATCTTTCATTATGGGTGGTCCTTCAAAGTTCTTTTGTATAATGTGTTCTTCGGTTCTGTCATCTTCAAAAAGGTCTTTAATGTACTCTCCCCATCTGTCCAATATTTTGTCTTTTTCCATGATAAGCGTGCCATCTTTCGATTTTAAGCAACCAGTTGATGTGCATGTATTTTTCCTGTGGACAATTTCTTCAATTTGTCTGTACATACCCCGAGGATCCATTTTGTGTCGGTCTTCTATTTCTTTGCATTTTGTTTTCAGCCAAGCTTCCTTAGCTTCATTGCACCTATTCCTGATTTCTTTGTTTATCTTCCTGTATATTTCCTCGTTTCTCTTTGTCCTCCTCCTTTTCTCCATCAAGCCCAAAATTTCATTAGTCATCCAGTTCATTTTTGGTTTTCTATCTGCCTTAGGGATTTCTTCGCAAGCTTCATTTATCGAATTTCTCAACTTTGTCCATTGTTTCTCACTGTCATCAACGTCTTATAGAGCACTGAATTTGTTTTGAACATGTACATAAAATTTTTTACGGTATCACTTCATCTGTCTTTAAGAGTCCAAGGTTTAGTTTGATGTTGCTTTTGGTCTGTTTCCTTTTCCTTAATTTCAGCCTAAACCTTCCCACTACAGGATTGTGGTCACTGTTGCAGTCTGCGCCTGGTAGTGTTTTTGCTGACAGTAAAGAATTTCTAAGTCTTTTGTTGATCAGGATGTAGTCAAGTCCATTTTCTTCTATTAGGCTGCTCAAACCATGAACTTATTCATCTGTGCCCATTCTACAAGTTTCCCTTCCCTTTCATTTTGTGTACCAAGGCCATGAGGTCCAACTATATCCTCCACCCTATCCTGTCCCACTTTAGCATTAAAATCTCCCATTATGACTGTAACTTCTTATGATTTACATTGGGCCTTGGCCATCTCTAATACTTCGTAGAAGTTGTCGATGTCTTCCTGAGTACTTGCGGATGTTGGTGCATACACCTGGATGATGTTGATGTCAAATGGTTTGCCTCCCAATTTGACCAGCAAAACTTTGTCAGACAGCCAAGTATCTCTTAACTGCTTTTAATTTGTCTTTGTCCATTATGATGCCTACTTCTCTTTCATGTGAATTACCACCAGAGTATATTACTGTGTATTCTCCTGATGTTGTCATGCCTGCCCCTTCCATCTCACTTCCCCAAGTCCTAAAATACTAATGTTAAGCCTTTCCATCTCCATTTTGATGTCTAATTTTCCCTTCTGCAACAGTGTTCTGATGTTCCATGTTGCTATTTTGGTGTTTCTAAGTTTGACTTTGGGTTTGGTTTTGGTCGCAGTAGCTGGCTGACGGTCTGGTGTCACCTGCGCCGCATGACAGTCCCTACCGGACGAAGGTGCTCCACAGGAGCACCTATTCACGTCGTTAACTTCATTTTCTTTTTTTTCTGTCCATAATTGTCCTGGGGGAACTACGATGGTGGTTTCCCCTTGCCTTCCATCGGTTTCTTTTTTTTTTTTTTGGGGGGGGGGGTTAACTCCCTTAGCCTTATTCTCTCCCGAGATGTCCACAATGCAATGGAGCTATTTACCCATAGCTTGGGGATCTGGTTCGTGGGCACCAGGGCATATCCACACGCCGGTGGGCCTGCATGCTGCACGGCTGGGGGCCAGACCTCCTTCGAGTTTGTCAAAGGCGGATGTGATGCGTCTAGTGTGTCGGCTAGTGACTGCGTGCTTGTCACCTCTCACTTTCACAGCCTACACCGCTGGCTAGCACTGCTGCTTGCTGCTATGCGAAGAGAAGAGCAGAATGCGTAAGTCTCTTCCTGTCAGTACATAGCCTCTCCATCAGCAAGCCCTACGTTGTGCCTCCTCGTGGCGACAGGCGGTAACTGAGCACCTCACGGACTCAGATACATATATATGATATATGTATATAATATATATATACAGAGAG
>JAPXFY010000030.1:25689043-25701543 GCA_030674185.1 Monoplex corrugatus
CTTCTTCCATTCTGCTTTCGTATGGCACAGTGAGTTCTATCAGAATCACTTGTTTCGAGGAGTCAGAGTGGAGAGCGATGTCTGGTCTCATGCCTGTCTTGCTGATGACATCTGGGTAATTTCTCCACTCTGGGAGGTCTGCTGTACACTCCCAGTCGACTGCTCCATCCAGAAGACCCTTTGGCAATGTGCTGGTTGTCATAGCCCTTTCGGGCCAGACCTGTTTCCCTCCTGCTTTGTAGAACGTTGTCATAGCAATTGGTGCGTTTGGGGTCATGGTTTTTTCGCTAACCACATCTGTGATCACTTTCAGAACTTGGTTGTGCCTCCATGTATACCTTCCTTGGGCTAGCGCTACTTTGCAAGAGCTTAGGACATGTTCCACTGTTTGTTTCTTCTGACAGAGCGGACATGCTGGGTCGCCTGCTTTCCCCCATTTCACTAAGTTTGCATTCGAGGGGAGCAGGTCATATACAGATCTGAGGAGGAAGCTTATCCTTAGAGGAGCCATGTGCCACATATCGTTCCAGCTGAGACTTCTTTGGAGTGCACTGTCCCATGTTGTCCATTGCCCCTGTTGACCTTGCTGGACTGCCTTCTGCACTCTTTTGACATCTTCTTCTTCCTTCAACTCCTGTATGATCATGTCTCTTTTTTCCTTCCCTTTGGCTTTGGACCACCACTGCATTTTTGTTGCTCCCAGTCCCTGTCTGTTGGTTTGCGTGTGTCCAATTATTTCTTTGATGCTGAGGTTTCTCTTGGCATTGTTTACAGCCTCTTGGACTTTCCACTTTCTGCCAGTTCTCAGCTTTGGATGAACTGCTCTCACGATATTGTCCTCCGATTCCTCCAGCATGCTCAACAGTCTTGCTTTTCCAACTTTGTATTCCTCCACTATGGATTTCAGAGGTAGCTTCAGCATTGCTTGACGACAGTAGAATGCAACATCAGTGAGACCAGGTGGGACACCGAGCCATTTTCTTGTGTATTTGTTGATTTTGGCTTCCATTGCTTCGACTGTGCTGGTGCAAATTTCATAGATTAGCAGTGGCCACAGCAGCTTTGGTATCAGCATGAACTGTAGACACCAGACTTTGTATTTGCCTGGCAGTCCGCAGTTATCTATTTTCTTCAGGCCTTCTTCTGCTGTTTGCTTGGTTTCACATCCCCTTTGTGTGTCTTTCAGGGAGTCATCATACCATCTTCCGAGACTTTTTACTGGCTCTTCTGTGACAGTGGGAGTTTGGTTAAGAGGGAATCAACACACACGGACATATCCACTCCGTCAAAGCCTGCAGGTAATTATCTGGCAAACATCATGGGCTTTTGCAAAGCCCTATGTGAAAACAGTGCCTTGAAATACAGAGAGAATGGAGGAGAGAGGGACCTATGAAATACTCAGCGGGCACCGTCAGAATAATGGAAACATTCAGATGGTCAGCGAGCAGGTCAGATTTTAATTTTACCGGCTGGTATTAAGCTCGATACATCAGATCTTAAGTCCAGGGTTCCATCAAAACGACCAACCAGTCCAAATAAACAAAGAAAGAATTAGCCCGGCAATATATCGTTAGTATCAGGCCATGTGTAAAAACATCGTTCACAGCAAAACAGATGAACAAAACTCGTTATGATGTGCATGTACTGTGTAGTTTGCCAACACAACTGTTTTTTTAAATGTCCTGTCCTTACAAAAGAGAGATCATATTGACTCAGAATAATTGGGAATTTTATTCAGAGTAGAGTGGTAGAAATCCCCCAAATCATGAAACTCTTTAAACATACTCCCCAAATCTCAAGGGATTGAGAACAGGGGAAGGCGCCTGGGTTGTGCCTGATAAATGCCACTTGATCCTAACCTTACATCTGTCTTGTTTCGTTGATTCTACGAGAAGTCACGTTCACTATGCGTTCTTCTACTTGAAAAAAGACTGTTACTTTCAATAGTATTATCTGTGATGTGTTTATTCTTGTTTTTCAGTTACTTTGCATTTTGTTTGAAAATGAAAAAAGCAAATCCATAAAACAAACTAATGCTTTGTTAATAGAATACTCGAAAATAGAATCAGAACGTTTATTTAGTCAACAAAAGAAGACGGGCGTTAAATCTCAGCTCAGTGCTCAAGGAAACACCAGGATGCTAGCTAATATGTTGTTTGTGTTCTGAATCTATGTGTTTCTGTCTTGTCTTCAAAAGTCACTTGACAGAAGCTTAGCCAAAAATTTGCACCTGTCTAGTTTTGTTAAGTAAATATATGTTCTCATTTCATTTTTGTGTCTTTCTTGTTTCTTTTTCTTTGAATGTTGGCAGTCTCTTTCATGTGAGCATTTAGTCATTGTATATGTTTCTTAAAAATACAACAACAACAAATAAATAACAAAACAAACTCAAAAACAAACAAGTATGGAAGTAAACAGACAAACAAGGTAAATAAACACGAAAAAATACATACAGGAATACACAAGCAATACATCAACCTGGAAACATTCTACTGAATCCACCATGTATCTGCTATGCTGGGTTAAATAATACACACAAACATACACACACACGCACGCACGCACATTCTGTCTTGTTCAAAAGTCTGCAGCCTTAAGGAGAAAACAAAAGAGTCAAACAAGACTGATAATTTCATTTCTTTTGTCAATATACACCATTACATAATGTTTCCTGGTAATCTTCACATTTCACAGGAATGGCTGGTTCTCATGATAGATCCATGGATTCAAGATCAAATACCTGGAATTCAGTCCCAGCCCACAACACATTAACTGGATTATTTGCTTTCCATATGAATGTTCCAATCATTTTGTTGTATGTATGTATGTATGTATGTATGTATGTATGTATGTATGTATGTATGTATGTATGTATGTATGTATGTATGTATGCATGTATGAATGTATTTATGTATGTATGTATGTGTGTGTTTTCATAAGTCCTGAACCCTTCCCTCCTTCCTTTTCAAAAAAACTGATTTGCACAAACTCAAGGAGTTCACCCAATAACAGATGGCAGAATTGTTGGAGCTCACAGATGAAATTATCCGAGTGCAATTAATCTCTCTTGCACACACTCCAACACCAAAATTATGTGGAAATATTTCAACATCATTTAAACTTGTCACTTTACGACTGATCCCATGTGAAAGAGTAATAACAAACTGTACTGACTGATTTCTAACATTTTCAAGTCAGTTGCGTCAACAACAGCTTGTTGGAAACAGCACAGCGGAGCAACACAGACGTTGACGTTTGTTACCTGATTTTGTTACACAGTTTTGTTGAATAACAATCGACAAGGAAACATTCTTTGATTATACATTTTGTTCACTCAGCTATGTAAATACAGACTTAGGTATATACACACGGGCATGTGCGTCCTTGTAGATATGGAAGAAAATAAAACGAGAGAGAGAGAGACAGAGACAGACAGACAGACAGACAGAGACAGAGACAGAGACAGAGGGAGAGAGACAGAGACAGAGAGACAGAAGGGGGAGGGGAGGAAAGACAGAGTCTGAGAGAGAAGAGAGAGAAATAGGGAGAGGAAAGAGGAGAGAGGATGGGAAGAAAAGTCAGAGTGAGAGATATGAGAGAGAGAGAGAGAGAGAGAGAGAGAGAGAGAGAGATACATATATCATAATCATCAGGTGCCCTGCTGCATGGCGTTGGCGATCATGGTCTTCCATCTGTCTCTATCTCTTGTTGCCCCAAGCATCTCCTCCACCCTCCTCATCTTCAGCCACTCCGCAAGTCCGTCTAGCATTTTCTCCCTGGTGCTCTCTTTCCCTCCAGCTTTCCTGTTGTGACCAGGTGCTCCAAATCCCCTTTCCTCATAAAATGGCATATAAATGTTGCCTGTCTTATCCTAATCTTCCTTATGAGTGATCTACTTGTGTCTGCCTCCATCAAGACTGTCTCGTTTGTTTTCTTTGCTGTCCATGGAACTCTCAACATTCTTCTTAGAAACCACATCTTGGCTGCCTCAATCTTGTTCTGGCTAAGTTTGTTGACTGTCCACGCCTCATATCCGTACAACAGTATTGGTTCTATAGAACATTCAAGAACTCTCTTCCTAATGTTAATTGATAGGCATTTGTTGGTAAGAATGCTTGTCGTCTTCTTGAATGCTGTTTTGGCTTGGCCGATTCTGCTGGCTATTTTCGATGTGCATCTGCCGTCTGATGAAATGACCGTTCCCAGGTATTTGAACGTATTAACCTGTGTCAAGGTTGTGCCATTTGCTGTTATTTTGCATGAGGGGATTTCATGTCTTTTACTGATCACCATGACTTCAGTCTTCCTGCTGTTTAGTTCCAACCCCTTACCTTTGCTTTCTATTTCTTGTATATTCACAAGGTTTTGTAGGTCCCTTTCATTTTCTGCAATTAGCACGGTGTCATCTGCGTATCGAATGTTGTTTATCATTTTTCCTCCAACCTTTAATCCAGGGTCTTCTAGGTTTCTCATGATGTTTTCGCTGTAAAGTGAAAACAGATTTGGTGACAAAACACAACCCTCTTTTGATGTTTTGGAAAGAGCTTATATTGTTTTCTATTCTCATTGCAGCTGTTTGTTCCCAGTACATATTTCTGATTATTCGTAGATCTTTTCCATCAGCATTGACTCTCTCCAGTTGGTTGATCAATTCATGTCCCACACGATCGAAAGCCTTGGTATAGTCAACAAAGCATAAATACAAATCCTTAATCATCTCAATTGACCTCTCTATGATAGTTCTTAGGATGTATATGGCAGTAATAGTTCCTTTCACTTCCACAAATCGTGGCAACAGGTGGTAACTGAGCACCTCACGGACTCAGATACATATATATGATATATGTATATATATATATATATATATATATATATATATATATATATATATATATGTATGTATATATACACACACACACATATATATATATATACATACATACATACATACATACAGAGAGAGAGAGAGAAAACAGCCAACCAGACAGACAGAGATAGAGAAAGAGATAGAGACAGAGAGAGGGAGAGGGACAGAACAGACAGAGAAAGACTCATTCTAGTGGATTTAACTTTTTATTGTGCAAATTTTCCTCCTGAACAGTTAAATTCATGAATGCTGCAGTGAGGAGCATTTAGTCATTGTTTCTTAAAAATACAAACAAAATAAATAAATAAGAAAACAAACTCAAAAACAAACAAGTATGGAAGTAAACAGACAAACAAGGTAAATGAACACGAAAAAATACATACAGGAATACACAAGCAATACATCAATCTGGAAACATTCTACTGAACCCACCATGTATCTGCTATGCTGGGGTAAATAATAATAAAAAAAACAACGTTTACAGCAGAACAAAAGTAAACTTGTTCTGAGAATTGTCAGCAAAAAAAACAAAACAGAACAAAACAAAACAAAATTATGCTTGTTCAGAAATTAAAGTCCAACAATGAAATAACACTTTTCATAAAACTTACTCTGCAGAACAAAAGAGTGACGCTTGTGCAGAGAATTTACATCAGAATGAAGGACTAACGCTTGTTCAGAGAACTACAGCATAACAAAAGAATGAGCTTGTTCAAAAATACAGCATAAACAAAAAAATAGGCTTGTTCAGAGATTTGACAGCAAAACAAAAGAATGAGCTTGTTCAAGAACATGACTGCAAAAAAAGAATGAAGCTTGTTCAGAGAACTGACAGCATAACAAAAAGAATGAGGCTTGTTCAGAGAACTGACAGCATAACAAAAGAATGAAGCTTGTTCAGAGAACTGACAGCATAACAAAAGAATGAGGCTTGTTCAGAGAACTGACAGCATAACAAAAGAATGAGGCTTGTTCAGAGAATTGACAGCATAACAAAAGAATGAGGCTTGTTCAGAGAACTGACAGCATAACAAAAGAATGAGCTTGTTCAGAGAATTGACAGCATAACAAAAGAATGACGCTTGTTCAGAGAATGACAGCATAACAAAAGAATGACGCTTGTTCAGAGAATTGACAGCATAACAAAAGAATGACGCTTGTCAGAGAACTGACAGCATAACAAAAGAATGACGCTTGTTCAGAGAATTGACAGCATAACAAAAGAATGACGCTTGCTCAGAGAATTGACAGCATAACAAAAGAATGAGGCTTGTTCAGAGAATTGACAGCATAACAAAAGAATGAGGCTTGTTCAGAGAACTGACAGCATAACAAAAGAATGACGCTTGTTCAGAGATTTGACAGCATAACAAAAGAATGACGCTTGTTCAGATGACAGAAACTGACGTCAGAAATACAGCATAAGAATGAGGCTTGTTCAGAGAATTGACAGCATAACAAAAGAATGAGGCTTGTTCAGAGAATTGACAGCATAACAAAAGAATGAGCTTGTTCAGAGAACTGACAGCATAACAAAAGAATGACGCTTGTTCAGAGATTTGACAGCATAACAAAAGAATGACGCTTGTTCAGAGAACTGACAGCATAACAAAAGAATGAGGCTTGTTCAGAGAACTGACAGCATAACAAAAGAATGACGCTTGTTCAGAGAATTGACAGCATAACAAAAGAATGACGCTTGTTCAGAGAACTGACAGCATAACAAAAGAATGAGGCTTGTTCAGAGAATTGAAAGCATAACAAAAGAATGAGCTTGTTCAGAGAACTGACAGCATAACAAAAGAATGAGCTTGTTCAGAGAATTGACAGCATAACAAAAGAATGAGGCTTGTTCAGAGAATTGAGACAGTGCAAAAACACAAAAGAATGACGCTTGTTCAGAGAATTGACAGCATAACAAAAGAATGACGCTTGTTCAGAGAACTGACAGCATAACAAAAGAATGAGGCTTGTTCAGAGAACTGACAGCATAACAAAAGAATGAGGCTTGTTCAGAGAACTGACAGCATAACAAAAGAATGAGGCTTGTTCAGAGAACTGACAGCATAACAAAAGAATGACGCTTGTTCAGAGAACTGACAGCATAACAAAAGAATGAGGCTTGTTCAGAGAACTGACAGCATAACAAAAGAATGACGCTTGTTCAGAGAATGACAGCATAACAAAAGAATGAGGCTTGTTCAGAGAACTGACAGCATAACAAAAGAATGAGGCTTGTTCAGAGAATTGAAAGCATAACAAAAGAATGAGCTTGTTCAGAGAACTGACAGCATAACAAAAGAATGAGCTTGTTCAGAGAATGACAGCATAACAAAAGAATGAGGCTTGTTCAGAGAATTGACAGCATAACAAAAGAATGAGGCTTGTTCAGAGAACTGACAGCATAACAAAAGAATGAGGCTTGTTCAGAGAATTGACAGCATAACAAAAGAATGAGGCTTGTTCAGAGAATGACAGCATAACAAAAGAATGACGCTTGTTCAGAAGACAACGAAACTTGTAAACAGCATAACAAAAGAATGACGCTTGTTCAGAGAACTGACAGCATAACAAAAGAATGAGGCTTGTTCAGAGAACTGACAGCATAACAAAAGAATGAGGCTTGTTCAGAGAATTGAAAGCAAAACAAAAGAATGAGGCTTGTTCAGAGAACTGACAGCATAACAAAAGAATGACGCTTGTTCAGAGAACTGACAGCATAACAAAAGAATGAGGCTTGTTCAGAGATTTGACAGCATAACAAAAGAATGACGCTTGTTCAGAGAACTGACAGCATAACAAAAGAATGAGGCTTTTCAGAGAACTGACAGCATAACAAAAGAATGACGCTTGTTCAGAGAACTGACAGCATAACAAAAGAATGAGGCTTGTTCAGAGAACTGACAGCATAACAAAAGAATGAGGCTTGTTCAGAGAATTGAAAGCATAACAAAAGAATGACGCTTGTTCAGAGAACTGACAGCATAACAAAAGAATGAGGCTTGTTCAGAGAATTGAAAGCAAAACAAAAGAATGACGCTTGTTCAGAGAACTGACAGCATAACAAAAGAATGAGGCTTGTTCAGAGAATTGAAAGCAAAACAAAAGAATGACGCTTGTTCAGAGAACTGACAGCATAACAAAAGAATGAGGCTTGTTCAGAGAATTGACAGCATAACAAAAGAATGACGCTTGTTCAGAGAATTTAAAGTCCAACAATGAAATAACACTTTTTCAGAAAACTTTCTGCAGAACAAAAGAGTGACGCTTGTGCAGAGAATTTACATCAGAACGACGCTTGTTCAGAGAACTGACAGCATAACAAAAGAATGACGCTGTTCAGAGAAAGTAAAGAACATCGTTTCCTGCACTGGCGCAGGCTACCTCCACCTTGTTTGTGGGGTGACCATCCCCAACACAACTGATGCCATGCAGGTAGCGAGTGACGGATGACTTTCAATGTGGAGGTTAGATGAAAAAACAACAAGCTTGCTTTGATCAGTAAGCAATCCCAGACTATCATGTGCGCAGGGTGGTGCGTGCACATGATTTTTGTGTCGTGTGCATGGAGTGATGTATGCATGAGTTTTTATGTTGCGTGTGGAAGGAAATTTTGTGTGTGCATGTGTGGTATGATTGAGTTTTTGAAAAACAGCTCACCCAAGTTGAAAACTAAAAGTGGAATAAGTTTTGCTAGTCAGTGTCCAGAAAAACCGCCTTCAGAAGAGGATAAGGAGAAGAAGGAGAAGAAAAAGAACAAGAAGAAAGTGAAAAAGAAATAGTAAAGAAAAAGAAGGTGAAACAAAAAAAGAGAAGAAACAAATAAGTAGAAAAAGGAGAAGAAGAAGGAGAAGAGGAAGGAAAATGAAGAAGGTGAAAAAGGAGAAGAAGAAGAAGAGAAAGAAAATGAGTTAGAAGGAGAAACAGAAGAAGAAAAAAAAGAAAAAGAAAAAAAGAAGGCGGAAAAGGATAAGGAGAAGAAGAGGAATGAGAAGAGTAAGGAGAAGGTGAAGAAGGAGAAGAAGAAGGAGACGAGGAATAGGAAACGAAGAAGGAGGAAACGAAGAAGGAGGACACGAAGGAGACGAGGAATATGGAAACGAAGAAGAAGGAGACTGGGAAAAAGGAGACGAGGAAGAAGGAGACGAGGAAGAAGGAGACGAAGAAGGAGACGAGGAAGAGGGAGACGGGGAAGAAGGAGAAGGAAAAGAAAGAGGAGCAGGGGACGAGGATAGGAGACGAAGAGGGAGGAGAAAACGGAGGAGAGAAAGAGTATGAAGGTGCGTGGTTGTGTATGTTGAATGTTGTATGAGTGATGTGTGAAAGTTTGTAATAATAAAAAAAATATATATATATATATCGCAGTTTGTTTAGTGCCATTGGTTGGAAGGAGTGCGTGCTGTTGCCTGACGGACGAATGCTTTTTGCATGTGTTGAGTGCGTGAACATGTGTACACAAAAGCATGACACAGATCGACTCACCCTGGCTTCTATCAAGAATGGGAGAGGTGATGGCCCTTGCCAGGACCACACCTTTAAAAATACATTTTAAGTCCAATGTCGGAGCTAACAGGATAGGTCTTTTGGACCTGAACTAAGAGCTAGTTAACCCTCATCAAAATCCTGCAAGGGTAAAGTCAGCGGTACCAAACCTTCAAACGAACCATAGTTCCAAGCAATATGATGCAAATGTCTACAAGGTCATCTACATCAGACGAGAATGGCGCTCGCTCCAATGAGCGCTTCAGTGTGCTGCAGCACAAGGTTCGGCGCCTCAGCCAGCATAGTAGTCGACAGGAACTGGAAAATCATGGCCACATTCATCTCCAGTTGATGTCTGAACATGTGGCTGGCGAACAGAAGAAGTAGTAGTAGTAGTAGTAATAGAAGAAGAAGAAGAAGAAGAAGAAGAAGAAGAAGAAGAAGAAGAAGAAGAGAAGAAGAAGAAGAAGAAGAAGAAGAAGAACGCGAAGAAGAAGAAGAAGAAGAAGAAGAAGAACGCGAAGAAACGGAAGAAACGCGGGAAAAAGAAGAACGCGAAGAAAGAAGAACGCGAAAGAAGAAGAACGCGAAGAAGAAGAACGCGAAGAAGAAGAACGCGAAGAAGAAGAACGCGAAGAAGAAGAACGCGAAGAAGAAGAACGCGCAGAAGAAGAACGCGCAGAAGAAGAACGCGCAGAAGAAGAACGCGCAGAAGAAGAACGCGCAGAAGAAGAACGCGCAGAAGAAGAACGCGAGAAGAAGAACGCGCAGAAGAAGAACGCGCAGAAGAAGAACGCGCAGAAGAAGAACGCGAAGAAGAAGAACGCGAAGAAGAAGAAGCGCGAAGAAGAACGCGAGAAGAAGAAGAAGAAGAACGCAGAAAGAAGAAGAAACGCGGAAGAAGAAGAAGAACGCGAAGAAGAAGAAGAACGCGAAAGAGAAGAAGAAGAAGAAGAACGCGAAGAAGAAGAAGAGAAGAAGAAGAAGAACGCGAAGAAGAAGAAGAACGCGAAGAAGAAGAAGAACGCGAAGAACGCGAAGAAAGAAGAAGAAGAAGAAGAAGAAGAAGAAGAACGCGAAGAACGCGAAGAAGAAGAACGCGAAGAAGAAGAAGAACGCGAAGAAGAAGAAGAACAAAAAAAAAAAAAAAAAAAAAAAAAAAAAAAAAAAAAAAAAAAAAAAAAAAAAAAAAAAAAAAAAAAAAAAAAAAAAAAAAAAAAAAAAAAAAAAAAAAAAAAAAAAAAAAAAAAAAAAAAAAAAAAAAAAAAAAAAAAAAAAAAAAAAAAAAAAAAAAAAAAAAAAAAAAAAAAAAAAAAAAAAAAAAAAAAAAAAAAAAAAAAAAAAAAAAAAAAAAAAAAAAAAAAAAAAAAAAAAAAAAAAAAAAAAAAAAAAAAAAAAAAAAAAAAAAAAAAAAAAAAAAAAAAAAAAAAAAAAAAAAAAAAAAAAAAAAAAAAAAAAAAAAAAAAAAAAAAAAAAAAAAAAAAAAAAAAAAAAAAAAAAAAAAAAAAAAAAAAAAAAAAAAAAAGGGGGGGGGGGGGGGGGGGGGGGGGGGGGGGGGGGGGGGGGGGGGGGGGGGGGGGGGGGGGGGGGGGGGGGGGGGGGGGGGGGGGGGGGGGGGGGGGGGGGGGGGGGGGGGGGGGGGGGGGGGGGGGGGGGGGGGGGGGGGGGGGGGGGGGGGGGGGGGGGGGGGGGGGGGGGGGGGGGGGGGGGGGGGGGGGGGGGGGGGGGGGGGGGGGGGGGGGGGGGGGGGGGGGGGGGGGGGGGGGGGGGGGGGGGGGGGGGGGGGGGGGGGGGGGGGGGGGGGGGGGGGGGGGGGGGGGGGGGGGGGGGGGGGGGGGGGGGGGGGGGGGGGGGGGGGGGAGAAGAAGAAGAAGAGAAGGGAAGAAGCAAGAAGAAGAAGAAGAAGAAGAGAAGAAGAAGAAGAAGAAGAAAGAAGAAGAGAAAGGAAGAAGAGACGAAGAAGAAAAAGAAGAAGAAGAAGCAAGAAGAAGGGAAAAAGAAGAAGAAGCAAGAGCGAAGAAGAAGAGAAGCGAAGAAGAAAGGGAAGGAAGAGAAGAAGAAGAAGAAGAAGAAGAAGAGGAAGAAGAAGAAAGAAGAAGAAGAAAGAAAGAAGAACGCGAAGAAGAAGAGAAGAAGAAGAAGAAGAGAAGGGAAAAGAGAGAAGAGACGAAAAGAAGAAGAACAAAGAAGAAGAGAAGAAGAAGCGAAGAGAGAAGACGGAAGAAGAAGAAGAAGGAAGAAGAAAGAAGAACAGAGAGAAGAAAAGAAAGAAAAGGAAAGAAGAAAAAAAGAAGAAGAAAAAAAGAAGAAGAAAGAAAAGAGAAGAAGAAGAAAAGAAAAGGAAGGAAGAAAAAAGAAAGGAAGAAAGAAAAGAAGAGAAAAGAAAAGAAGAAAAAAAGAAAAGAAAAAAGAAGAAAGAAGAAGGAAAGAAGAAAAAAGAGAAGAGAAGAAGAAGAAAAGAAAAGAGAAAAAAAAGAAGAAAGAGGAGGAAAAAAGAGAGAAGAAAAAAGAAAAGGAAGAAGGAAAAGAAGGGAAGAAGAAGAAGAAAAAGAAAGAAGAATAAGAAGAAGAAGAAAAAAAAGGAAAAGAAGAAAGAAGAAAGAAAAGAAGGAAGAAGAAGAGAAGGAAGAAGAAAAAGAAGGAAAAAAGAAAAGAAGAAAAGAAGAACGAAGAAGAGAAGAAGAAAGAAAAGAAAGAAGAAGAAGAAGCGGCGAAGAAGAAGGAAAGAAAAGAAAGAAAAGAGAAGAAAGGAAGAAGAAGAAGAAAAGAAGAGAAAGAAGAAAAAGAAGAGAAGAAGGAAAAAGAAAAGAAAGGAAGAAGAAGAAAGAAGAAGAAGAAGAGAAGAAGAGAAGAAGAAGAAGAAAAAGAAAAGAACGAAAGAAAGAAGAAGAAGAAGAAGAAAGAAAGAAAAGAAGAAGAAGAGAGAGAAGAAAAGAAGAAGAAAAGAAGAAAGAAAAGGAAAAAAGAAGAAGAAGAAGAAGAAGAACGAAGAGAAGAAAGAGAAAAAAAAAGAAAGGAAGGAGAAAACGAAAAGAAGAAGAAGAAGAAGAGAAGAAAGAAGAGAAGAAAAGAAGAAGAAGGAGAAGAAGAAAGAAGAAGAAGAAGAAGAGAAGAAGAAGAAGAGCGAAAGAAGAAGAAGAAGAGGAAAGAA
>JAPXFY010000030.1:25721543-25724043 GCA_030674185.1 Monoplex corrugatus
AAAGAGAGAGAGAGAGAAAGAGAGAGAGAAAGAGTTAGAGCGAGTGGAGAGAGAGAGTGAGAGAGAGAGAGAGAGAGAGAGAGAGAGAGAGAGAGAGGAGAGAGAGAGTTCAGACTTTTTATTCAAGAAAGGCCATAGCCCCTACTGAAGGGGTGCTTATAAGAAAAATGAAATAATCAGATATCTTATCATAGGATCAACGATGAACAACAAAATAAACTTACATTACGATAAAACAATTTCCCTGATTTTAGCTGCTTTGAGCAGGAACAAACCAGAATTCTTAATATAATCAAAACGAGTCGAACAAATCAACAAACACAGTTTAAACATATTTGGGCATCTATAATACTTTTGAGGGATAAACCTTGAACGGATTTCATCTAAAGCTGGACAACACAGGACAAAATGTATTTCGTCTTCTTCAGCGCAGCCTGCATACATAAGGGACAGAGCAAATCAGACTTTCTGTGTTGCTTGTATCTCAATTGATGGACTTTCAAAGTTGAAAGAACAAGTCCAAATTTTGCTATTGTTTTTTTCAAACATAATATCCAGATCAAGGCTTATGTATGGTTTAACATTGTGAGAATCTATGACAGTTCTGTAAAAATTATATCTTCCACTTATCTGTATATGATCATTCCACTTTTGCCATCTACAATCAATCAATCTTTGCCGAAAATCCCGAGTAAACTGCCAGCTCCTTGGAAAACCCAAACATCATCAACCCCATATTCATTCAGACACATACGTATACCAGTTACCCAATTCTTCTTACCTTTAAAATCTAGATCAAACAGCATCTTATAGGATTTTTTCGGCAGTCTATTGTCTTCCATGTGCAATAGTTTTAACCAAAATTGAATACGTCGTACAACTGAACGAACAAACAATGGGTATCTGTCTGTTTGTCCATGTACTAAATCATTAGATGTGCGCTGATCCAGTCCTAAAAATCTGTTCAAAGCAAATAGGTGTACAGCTTCACAAAGCATAACTGCCTTATCTAATCCCCAAATTTCTGCTCCATACAGCAAAATTGTCTGTATTTGTGATCAAATATTTTGACAAGTAAATCAAATGAATTATTGTTCAATATATTCAATCTTTTCATCACACATATCACTGCATTTTTCGCCCTGCTAGCAATATCTTTACAAGCCAGAGTAAAACTAAAACGTGTTGAAAAATAAATTCCCAGGTACTTATATGCATTTACAACAGGCATAACTATATCATCGTACACCCATCTCTCTCTAGCAGCTAAACGTCCTCCATTTCTAAATACGATAACATCACTTTTATTCAAATTTACATTAAGATGCAAAGAAGTAGCCGCTTTGTGTAATGTATTTAGCTGCCTCTGCAAACCTACAACCAATTCAGATAACAACAGCACATCATCTGCCAACAAAAGAATGAACAATTCTGACAAATCCTGTGGAAATTTGGCCCCATGACAACCATTGTTGATAACCTCCAGAGCAAGCTCATTAATAAACATAGAAAATAACACAGGGCTACAGACATCTCCTTGTTTAACTCCAGTTGTACACTGAATATAATCTGTAAAATGAAGCCCACAGCGTATTCGACATTTAACATATTGATAATTGCCTTTATACATTGAAACAATTTGCCGTTTACACCGTTCTTCATCAAAATTGGCCAAAGTAAATTTCTATCAATAGAATCAAATGCTTTTTCAAAATCAATAAATGCAACATACAATTTTTTGTTACAAGAAAACAGTTTCTGAATAAATGAAAGGAGAACAAACAAACGATCTATTGTAGAATATCCCCTCTTAAAGCCAGCTTGGTGATCTCCTGTAATGTCATTAATTGCAACCCATTCCTGTAACCTCTTATTAATAATGGTGCTATACAATTTACTGCTTAAATCACAGAGACAAATTTTTCTATAATTATTTGGAATACTGGCATCCCCTTTCTTAGATAATGGTAAAGTTATTGACTCCCAACTTTCTGGAAATATGCCATCATCAAAATGTTTATTAAATAGTTTCAGGAAAAACTGAATTGCATCTTCTGTTCCATTTTTCAAAAATTCACCAATGAAATTATCAGGGCCTGCAGCTTTATTATTCTTCAGCTTACGCATGGCGGACACAACTTCATCCACTGAAACAGGACGATTAAGATGATCATCTGTTTCCTTGTTGACTTGCATAGTATACTCAGCCTCCTGCTCCACATCTTCATCTAACAGAGAACGAAAATGTTCAAACCACGTATCAGCAGTAATGTAACATTTTGACTAACTTCTTTTAAATGATGCCTTTTTAATGGATTTCCAAAATGCCTGTTGGTCGTTCAATGTGGACACCAAGCTGTTCAGTAATGCTACAGTATCACTGCATTTCAGTCAAAGGAATTCTTTTTCTCTTCTTACGTATTAGTGAGTTTGATCATTTAATGTCTAAGTAAGAAACCATCAATAAAGAATGGACTGGTTGCTAAACACAAAGCTTATC
>JAPXFY010000030.1:25726543-25771543 GCA_030674185.1 Monoplex corrugatus
GATCCCTGTCGTAATGGTTACCACCACCACCACCACCACCATCACCACCACTACTACTACTGCTACTACTGCTGCTGCTGCTGCTATTACTGCAACTAATGATGATGACGATGATGGTGATGATGATGACAATAATGATAATTATTATTAAGATGATGGTGATGATAATAATAATGAATGAATGAAAATTTATATCGCGCAACAAAAATCTCCATGCTATAAAAGCATGCTCGCGGCGCACGGTGGGGGGGAGGGGGGGGCACAAAAACAATTCCACACAGCCTTTGCACCAACATTCATAAAGGCATTCAAGGTATTAACATTCAAATAAGCAATCCCATACAACATTAGAAAAAGTGTGTCTTGAGACTAGATTTAAAGGATGAATGAGTCTTTTTCTCCCTGATGCTCATGGGAAGCATGATAATATGACAATAATAATAATAATGATGATGATAACAACAACAACAGTAATAATAATAATGATATGCTGATGCTGCTGTACATGCATAGTGCGCCTAACTGTGCTTTAGGCGCTTATAATTCTACAATACAAAATATGTTATTGCATATACATGTAATAGACAATCACAATTTTCACCCATTGAAATCATGCACATTCCTTCAATAGCGTCCACATACAAGATACGACAAGAACGTACTAAAACAGAATGGGGTAGGGTCAGGATAACAAAGTTAATTCAAACTGAAAGGTTCACAGAAAATGTGGGCTTTAAAGGTTGGGTCTTAAAACAAGAATGGTTAAGCAAATTTCTAAGATCAGAGGGCAGATTAGTTCCCAGAAAAGGTCCAAAATGGGCAAAAGATCGGAAATTATTAGTCTTGCATCTGTATGGAAGGATTTTGAACAGTCAAGTATCAGAAGAAGAGCGAAGAGAACGAGAAGGAGAATGGGCATGGAGCATTTCAGAGATACATACATGAGCTGTACCAGAGATAAAACTGTAATACACTCAAGCTATCTTGTATCTAATACACTGTCAAACTAGATCTTGGACTCTTAAAGACAGATGAAGTGATACGTCAAAAATTTAGTGTACATGTTCAAAACAAATTCAGTGCTCTGGACGACGTTGGTGACAGTGAGGAAAAATAGACAAAGTTGAGAAAGTCGATTAATGAAGCTTGTGAAGAAATCCCTGTGGTAGATAGAAAAGCAAAAAAGAACTGGATGACAACAGAAATTTTAGGCTTGACGGAGGAACGGAGGAAGGCAAAGAGAAACGAGGAAATATACAGGAAGATAAACAAAGAAATCAGGAATAGGTGCAATGAAGCTAAGGAAGCTTGGCTGAAAACAAAATGCAAAGAAATAGAAGACCAACACAAAACGGATCCTCGGGGTATGTACAGGCGAATTGAAGAAATTGTCCACAGGAAAAATACATGCACATCAACTGGTTGCTTAAAATCGAAAGATGGTACGCATGTTATGGAAAAAGACAAAATATTAGACAGATGGGGAGAGTACATTAAAGACCTTTTTGAAGATGACAGAAACGCAGAACACATTATAAGAAAGAACTTTGAAGGACCACCCATAATGAAAGATGAAGTTAGAGCAGCATTGAAAAAAGATGAAACCAGTAAAAGCCCCAGGACCAGACAATATTACCACAGAGATAATTGAAGCCCTGGAGGAATTCGGTATAGAAAAAATAACAGTCCTCCTAAATGAAAGTTACGACACTGGAAAAATCCCCAAAGATATGTCAAAATCAATGTCCATTGCACTTCCAAAGAAGACGGGCTATACAATGCGAACTCCATCGCACAATCAGTTTGATGAGTCATGTAACCAAGATCCTGTTAAGAATAATCAATGATGAGGACAAGGAATAGAATCAAAAGAGAAATAGCAGATGAACAGTGTGGATTTGTGGAAGGGAAAGGAACTATTAATGCCATATACATCCTAAGAACTATCATAGAGAGGTCAGTCGAGGTGAACAAGGATTTCTATTTATCCTTTGTTGACTATACCAAGGCTTTCGATCGGGTAAGACATGAAGAATTGATCAACCAACTAGAAAGACTCAATATTGATGGAAAAGATCTGCGAATAATCAGAAATATGTTTTGGGAACAAGCAGCTGCAATGAGAATAAAAAACGATATAAGCTCTTTCCAAAACATCAAAAGAGGAGTCAGACAGGGTTGTGTTTTGTCATCAGATCTGTTTTCACTTTACAGCGAAAACATCATGAGAAACCTAGAGGAAGACCCTGGATTAAAGGTTGGAGGAAAAATGATAAATAACATTCGATACGCAGATGACACCGTGCTAATTGCAGAAAGTGAAAGGGACCTACAAAACCTTGTGAATATACTTGAAATGGAAAGCAAAGGTAAGGGGTTGGAACTAAACAGCAGGAAGACTGAAGTTATGGTGATCAGTAAAAAACATAAAATCCCCTCCTGCAAAATAACAGCAAACGGCACAACCTTGACACAGGTTGATAAAATTAAATACCTGGGAACGATCATTTCACCAGACGGCAGATGCACATCAGAAATAGCCAGCAGAATCGGCCAAGCCAAAACAACATTCAAGAAGATGGAAAGCATTCTTACCAACAAATGCCTATCAATTAACATCAGGAAGAGAGTTATTGAATGTTATATAGAACCAATACTGCTGTACGGTTGCGAGGCGTGGACAGTCAACAAGCAAAGCCAGAACAAGATTGAGGCAGCCGAGATGTGGTTTCTAAGAAGGATGTTGAGAGTTCCATGGACAGCAAAGAAAACAAACGAGACAGTCTTGATGGAGGCAGACACAAGTAGATCATTCATAAGGAAGTTTAGGAAAAGACAGGCAACATTCATAGGCCATTTTATGAGGAAAGGGAAATTGGAACACCTGGTCACAATGGGAAAGCTGGAGGGAAGGAGAGCACCGGGTAGACCCAGGGAGAAGATACTAGACGGACTTGCAGAGTGGCTGAAGACAGGGAGGGTGGAAGAGATGCTTGAGGCAACAAGAGATAGAGACAGATGGAAGTCCATAATCGCCAACGCCATGCGGCAAGGCACCTGGTGATGGTGACGTTGAATAGGAAGCCAGTGAAGCATACAAAAGAGATTTTGCTGGTATGAAGTGAGGGTTTCAGATATTCCTTCCATTTTCAATCCCCCTATTTTAAGATCTTGAGAGCAGATGGGGTTTTGCATAGGTTCTAAGAGTCTCCCAAATAATTACTGAAAGATTTGGATGAAGTACATATGAAATTGACGGAAAGTAAAAGATCACTTTGAAAAAAAAACACCTTCAACTTTAAACACTTTAGAACATATTTTGCTCTTTCTGTCTTTTTTGTTTTATTTTGTTTTGTTTTGATATGTGTTCGTGCACGCATGCACGTATGTGTGTATCCGTATGTGTGTGTCTGTGTGTTTGTCAGAGAGAGAGAGAGAAAGAGGGAGGTGAGAGAGACCGAGAGAGAGAGATAGACAGACAGAGACAGATAGAGGGAGATATACACACATACATATACATATATACATATATATATAGAGATATATATATATATATAGATATATATATACATACATATATATATATAGAGAGAGAGATATATATATATATACATACATATATATATATTTTAGATTTAGATAGATAGATAGATAGACAGATAGATAGATAGATAGATAGATAGACAGACAGATAGATAGATAGATAGACAGATAGACAGATAGATAGATAGACAGATGGATAGATACAGAGAGAGAGAGAGGGGAGGAGAGAGAGAGAGAGAGAGAGAGAGAGTTCAAATGCTTTACATGACTTTGACCATTGGCTCATATATAAACCAAACGTATTACGTGTAATGTAATGAATACACCCACAACACATCAGATGACAGAGAAAACAAACATATAACCGACAAGACATTTGACATGTTAAGGGCTTGAGAGAATGAGAGAGGGAGGGGGGATTAAGGGGGGAAAGAGAGAGACAGAGAGAGAGAGAGAGAGAGACAGAGACAGAGACAGAGAGACAGAGACTAATAGAGGGGGGTGAGATAAATAGATAGACAGATAGATAGATAGATAGACACACAGGCAGACAAACAGATAGATAGATAGACACACAGATAGATAGATAGACAGATAGATAGAGAGAGACAGACAGACAGACAGAGACAGAGAGAGAGAGAGACAGAGAGAGAGAGACAGAGAGAGACAGAGACACAGAGACAGAGAGAGAAACAGACAGACAAACAGACACACAGACACACAGGCAGACAGACAGAATGAAAGAGAGAGAAGGGGGAGAGACCGAGAGAGACACAGAGACAGGTAGAGAGGGAGAGAGAGATAGAGAAAGAGAAAGAGAACGATAGAGGGCAGGGAGAGAGAGAGAGAGAGAGAGAGAGAGAGAGGGGGGGGAGGGAGGGAGAGAGAGAGTGGCTGACACTGAAACATGGTTTGTTGCGAGGCCACGACCCATACACAAACCAGGGATTGTGGGGATGTGATTACATTGTTTGCATACACCATGCATACTTTTAATTCGTCATACGTTTTGTAGTAGCAATGTAAACCATTTTTAGACTGTTACCTCTTCTCGAAGCACGGAAAAAATGGTATCTAGATGGTTCCTAATCTGAATGAAATTTTCTTACTATTATTTGCCGATGACATTGCGCTCATATCTTTTACGCCGTCGGGATTACAAAATCAAATAGAAAATCTCCATAGCATCAAAATCTCTCGGCCTCATGGTTACATTAGATAAAACTACAGTTACTATGATTTAAAAAAAAAGGAGGGCATGTTGCAGCTACAGGTAAAATGAAAATAGTGAAATTGAAATAGTAAATCGTTACAAGTATTTGGGATTCACACTCAACAAAACTATCCTTTAACACTGCTTGTGACGAATTTTCCAGCAAAGTAAAAAACAAAATCTAAGATTTGATGAAAACCATGTGGTCCCTCGACTCCTTGAATACTACAATTTTCTTTCAACTGTTTGCTGCACTATGTTGTTATATGCAGCAGAAATGTGGGGTACGTCAAAGCTTGCTGTTATAAAGACATCCCACTTATTTGGATGGAGACGTCTTTTGAGTGTAAGCAGTAAAACAACAAATTCTGTGATATATGGAGGAACTGGGAGATATCCTCTATACATTGACAGTACCATAGCAGCACTGCGATACTGGTTAAAACTTATTAAACTGCGTGCATAAAGATTACCAAAAACAAGCTTACACCATGCTTTTAAATAGTCTAGATGGGAGCAAAGAAGTAAAAATAAGAACTGAAAAAGATCAAGAGTGTCTAAAAGAGTACGGGTTTCAAGAAGTATGGATAAACTGCGTGACTAACGAGTCAAATGTCTTAGCTTCTTTTAAGCAAAAAACGATAGGGCGATTCAAAGAAGAATGGAATTGTTAAATACTCAGTAGCGATAGATACCCTTCCTATCGCCAATTGAAATCCATCCACGAACCAGAAAAATATATCAATAAACGAGCTGGGTGTAAACAATCGATTTTTAACAAAAACTATGTTAGAAAAAGCTGCCTCCTTCGTCCCAGTATTTTAGAAGATGAATCCCATTTTCTGTTTCAGTGTCCGGTCTATAAAGACACCAGGAATCAGCAATTACAAGGAATCATTGGAAACAGCATTGATCCCTTCATGGAGTATGGCCCTAAAGTGTAAACAATTCAGAACGTCAGAAAATTGACAATGTTTATGTTTTATGCTTTAAAGCCTCGAGAAGAGGTAACAGTCTGAATATGGTTGTACGTTGCTTCTACAAAACGGATGACGAATTAAAAGTATGCATGGTGTATGCAAACAATGTAATCTCCTCCCCAAAATCCCTGGTTTGTGTGAGTCGTGGCCTCACAATAAACCATGTTTCAGTGTCAGTCACTCTCTCTCTCCCTCCCTCCCTCTCTCTCTCTCTCTCTCTCTCTCCCCTCTATCGCTCTCTTTCTCTTTCTCTATCTCTCTCCCCCTCTCTACCTGTTTCTGTGTCTCTCTCGGTCTCTCCCCCTTCTCTCTCATTCTGTCTGTATGTCTGTCTTGTGGCTGTTTTACTGTCTTTGGATGTGCTGTGTTTGTCATCTTATGACTGTGAGTGTTTTTTGTTGATGAAAGAGAGAGAGAGAGAGAGAGAGAGAGAGAGAGAGAGAGAGAGAGAGAGAGAGAGAGAGAGAGAGAGAGAGAGAGAGAGAGAGCCATTAGCAGAGAAAATACGCAGTCAATAAGTCACGTGAAGATAAAGTTTATAGTATGGAAGACTTGGATGAATGGGTAAATGGAACACACACCCCTATAACATTTACAACCAATCTTGCTTACCCTATACCTGCTTTCAGTCTGCCTATCATTTCCAACAGTAGCTCAAAAAAACTGTTCAGAAACCTGGTTATCTCATCTGTACACCATCTCTTCCCTAAATTGTGATCAAGGCAACAACTCTGTTTCTCTCTTTCTCTGTCTCTCCCTCTCTTGTCTCTCTCTCTCTTTACCTCTCTCTCCCTCCCTCTCTCTCTCCCTCCCTCCCTCTCTGTCTGTCTGTCTGTCTTCTCTCTCTCTCTCTCTCTCTCTCTCTCTCTCTCTCTCTCTCTCTCTCTCTCTCTCTCTCTCCTCTCTCCTTCCTCTGTGTCTATGTATATGTGGTGTTCGTCTGTCGTCGTCGACAATGACCACGGCTTCATGAAGTTGCTTTGAGTCAGTGTCTCCGGAGTGTGTATGTGTATGTGCATGTGTATTGTTTTTGTTTTCGTTGTTGTTGGCACATATTTTTCTGCTAATGGATCTCTCTCGCCCTCTCCCTCTCTCCTCTCTTCCTCATTTCTCTCTCTCTCTCTCTCTGTATCGTTATTGTTGGCTTTGTTGTTGTCATTGTATGTGTATGTGTTGTCGCTTTTGTTTTTGAGTTTATTGTTGAATCTATTTGTGTGTCTGCATGTGTAATTTGTGTTCTGCATGTATATGTGGTGTGTGTGTAACAACAATAACAATAACAATACATTTTATTCAGTCTTTGCAGGCCATTTGGCCCATATTGACAAGGAGGTTTACATTCAATCATAGCAAAGTTTTGGACTACATTCCCTATCAAATAACACATAATGTACAATATCCTGTATTTTCAACTTCTCAATTTTAAACTTTATACAATAGTGAGCTCTGCTAGCGATCGGACGTGGGTGTGTGTGTGGTGGTGTGTGTGTGTGTGTGTGTGTGTGTGTGTGTGTGTGTGTGTGTGTGTGTGTGTGTGTGTGTGTGTGTGTGTGATTGTGTGTGTGTGTGTATGTGTGGTGTGTGTGTGTGTGTGTGTGTGTGTGTGTGAGTGAGTGAGTGTGTGTGCGCACGCGCGCGTATGTGTGTGTATGTGTGTGTGTGTGTGTGTGTGTGTGTGTGTGTGTGTGTGTGTGTGTGTGTGTGTTGTGTGGATGTATGTCTGTCTTTCTGTCTGTATGTGTGACGGTGTGTATGTGTGGGTGCTCGCAAATATGTGTGTAAATGTATGTGTGTATTATGTGCCTTTGTGTATCTGTGTATATGCAGGGTGCACGTGTGTGTATGTGTGTATGAATTTTTATGTGAGTGTCTGTGTGTTTGTGTTCGTTCTTTGATTTAACGTCTGTTCACTATGAGTGATATTAGACGGGGGGAAAATGGAGGATGGGAGATGGGCGAGTTGGATTGGGGGCAGAGGGGAGAATGAGTATGAGACATGAGTAAGCGTGTAAATATAAAAATGGAACAAAATCTTAACACTAACAGTTAACATTAACAATGCTAAGGGAAAATTTAACGCTAAAGTACAAACTTCATAAACTTAAAGCAATACATTAACAGGACTGTGAACCAATGATTCCGAAATTTTAACTGACAAAGATTGATCTGAAGTTACTTCTTTAAAATGAGTTTCAGAATAGTTATCTTGTGTAAACATTTTTGGTAAAAAGGAACGTAGCTTTTTGCAGTAAAATATACAGTGAAACAGTGTGAACTGTTCTCCGCAAATACACTTGATATTTTTACAATATTTTGTTTTCAACGCGTTTAGCTGAATACGAAAATGAACAGCAACAATTGATCTCGAATGATATATGGAAGAATACTGCAATTTTTTACATACATTTTGAAAAGAACGTTTTATCATTTGTTGTGTCACAAACTTTTCATTGAATTGTTCATGAAAACGAATCCATGAGGCTGATTCTAGCAAGCCGCAAGCTTCTTTTACGGAAGTTTTAATACGTAATTCTATAGTATTATCAGTGTTGTGTGCACCTTGCTTAGCTGCTCTGTCTACTACTTCGTTGCCGTGAAGACCAACGTGAGAAGGCACCCAGCATAAACTGATATATGTACCTTTTGTCCTTAAACGATGTATAAGATGATTTGCCTCAGTAATTAAGTCAGGTCTTGTGTCTGTATCAAAAGACTGTAAGGCATATAATACAGATTTTGAATCAACAAAGAGAACTACTTTGACAAATACAGGTTTAAGGTCTACTAAATAATGCAACGCTTGTATAATAGCGACTAATTCCGCTGTAAATATAGATATATTTGGCCCAATGAAAAATGACTTTTGTATTCTAAATTTTGGAACATAAAACGCTGCTCCAGCAGATTAATTTTCTAATACTGACCCATCGGTAAAAATATGGAGGTGGGTACGGTAATTTTCATCGACGTGTTCTCTCGCTGTGCATATCGATATGTTAATATTTTCATATTTCTTAGCATCTGTATAATCAATATCAAAAGTGGCTTTAAGCATTTTCCATGTAGGGATAGGCGTTGTGGATGGTGTCTCAGCTATTTCATCCAAATTTATGTTAGACTGTTTGACTAAGTCAGAAACATAAGTTGCAACAGTCATTTGTGATGAAATGTTGCTTGCTCGTTTTGGAAAGTCAACATCAGACCTTAGTTTAATTTCCTTGCTCACAAAATTGTCCGTTTGTGAAGTAGTTCTGACTGCAAACTTTGCTGTCGCTAGCTCACGATAGTTGTTTAGAGACAGAATTCCAGCAACTTTGTACGTTTCCAGATTTGAAGCATGGACTGGTACACCTAGTGCAATTTTAAGACTTTTGCAGTCTAAGCTTTGAATCTTCTTTAGTAAATATTTTGGTGCACTGAAGAACACCTCTTGTGCATAGGATAATTTAGATCTTACAAGTGCTGTTGATAGATGAAGTAGTATGTTTGTATCCATTCCCCAAGGTAATCTGCTTATTATCTTTAGAAAATTTAAGGCTTTTCTTGCTTTTGTTAAAACATAATCAAAATGGACATTCCAGTTTAATTTCGATGTTATAAAAACTCCCAGAAATTTTACAACCTGTTTGTAATGTATCACTTCACCATGCAGTCTGAAAGTAGGCAAGTTATTTAAAGTACCACCAGGATTAAATAGCATCATGTTAGTTTTTTCAGTTGATAACGATAGACCATTTTCTAACATGTAGTTTCCAAGACTATCAAGATCAGATTGATACACCTTCCTGATGTAATTCTGTGCTCTCTGGGGAGTTGTCTTTTTTAAAGTAATATTCATCCATATGCATATATCATCAGCGTACTGTACCAAAACAACACGATTTGAGAGTACATTAGGAAGATCATGTATAAGGATATTAAATAATATAGGTGCTATCACTGAACCTTGAGGAATTCCCATATCAAGACATCGTGAAGTAGAATAACTTGTTCCCACTCTTGCCTGAATTGTTCTATTGGCTAAATAGGACTTGATATAATTATACATATTGCCAGACAGACCAATAAATTTCAGCTTGTACAATAATCGTGTATGCCAAACTTGATCATAAGCTTTTTTCACATCAAAAAAGGTTGCTAAAAGACTTTTTCTACGGGCAAATTGTTGTTTTATCTGAGTTGTAAGTTTAACAGGTGCTCAACTGTGGATCTCCCTTTTCTGAAACCTGCCTGATTTACCGGAATAACGTTATTTTTATCACAGTAATGTATAAGTCTGTTCAAGACCAATCTTTCCATTAGTTTGCTCGTATGGGACGTCAACGCAATAGGTCTGTAACTGTTTTTATTGTTTTTAGGCTTTCCTGCTTTTAATATGGGTATAACAACAGACTTTTGCCATACCTGTGTACAGTTCCACTCACCCAGCATTTCTGAAAAATTTTGTGTAAGAATATAATATAATTTTCTGGAAGATGCTTAATCATTTCAGTTGAAACTGCATCGACACCTACCGAACTCCTTTTGTTGTGTAGAGACAAGATAGTGTTTTTTAGCTCTTCTAGGGTGATCGGAGAATTAAACCAGCAATCATTCTGAGTTAATGGATCAGTGAAGATAGGGTTGTTAGCTGCCGTTTCTCTGTAGTGTTTGCAGTTAGGAGACAACCCATCTACTTTACTATTTTCAGCAAAGAGTTCTACAAAAGTTTCAGCTTTGTCCATGTCGGAAGGAAATTTGTGGCATGTATCAATCATTATTGGAAATCTAGGTAAGTTGGCTCCGTTTTTCATTTGATTCATTTTTGTCCAGACTTTATGAAAATCCTTAAAATCTGAAATTTCTTTGGTGTAGTATGATGCCCAATAATCTTTCTTTGCTTCAGCAATGATTTTATTACACTGGGTGTTAGCTTTTTTCATTTCCATGTGATCGTCCGGTTTTCTGCTTTTGATGTAGATTTTGAATTTATCTTTTTTATACTGAACTGCTTTCTCACATGCCTCTGTCCACCAAACATTACCCAAACGATTATTAGACTTAAAAGTTTTGAGTTTCGGAATGGAGAGGTCTGCAGCAGCTAGAACTGACTCCTGGAACTTAGAAAACATAACGTCTACATTTTCACTTTCATAATGCTTATATTCATGTTTAGCAAGAGCAGTCTGAAACATGGTCCAATCAGCACGCATGTAATTATATTTTGGTATAATGTCAGGAGTGCTGTCTTTCATCCTGATGTTGTCATTTGTTATTGTTATGATGATAGGTAAGTGATCACTTCCCAAAGTATCTCTGTGAGTGTCCCAGGTACAGCATGGTACTAATTCTGGTGATATTAGTGACAGATCGATGGCTGTTGCCCGGTGTTTGGAAACATCAGGAATTCTGGTGACACTCCCATCATTCAAAAGGTAAAGCGCACTGTCAACTATGTTTTCTACTAAACGATTGCTTGTAACAGTACAACAATCTTTTTCCCAAAACGGGGAGTGGGAATTAAAGTCTCCACCTATTAGCCATCTACCGTGCTGCAGATCCGGAATCGTACGCAGCCATTCTGTATTGTGGTCATTTGGACCTGTTGGCAGGTAGACTGACAAAACGTTCAGGATGAAAGAATTACTGAATTGTACTGTGGCGGCACAAGCGTGTAAGTCTTCAGTGGATGTTAAAACTGGGGAATTAAATATGTGATACTTCAACTCTTTAAGTATATATATCGCAGTAGCTACCTTCTTCCCGGGATTTCCTAAGTCATATATTGGAGGATAATAATAATTTTGGAGGTTGGGAAGTTTGGTTGGGATAACATTAAGGGACTGCAAAATTAAAACTTCACACTGATTTGATGAGAGAAAATGTTCCAGGTATGCGGAATTGGTGGAAATAGATCTACAATTCCACTGCAAAAATTTGATTTGTGATTGTTGGCGCAGTTTCATTGTTGGCTAATCTCCTATTTTAAATTAAAGGTTATTTGTTTGATAATCACGAAGACTTTGGTTTTCTGCGTACGAGAAAAAATGGCCAGAAAGAAAACATTAACTACTTAGACTACTAATAAAAGGTAGGGGGGAAAATGTAGTTAAAACTATGGGAAAAAGTCCTTCTAATAGAGAAAATAGGTAGATTATGAACAGAAACAAATAACAAATAAATAAAACAATGGTATACACGCCGTCAAATGTACGGAGATTATAGTCTGACCGAGTCTTGATAGTCTGACTAAGTAAATTCTAGCGTTTGTATACTTTCATCAAGGGAATTGTCAGAGATGATTAGGAAAAAGTCCTGTGACAAGAATCGTTGATAACTCTAGATATACTAAAACATATCATATTGCAGCCACCACGGTTCGTAGTTGTTAAAATGGTGGAACCTTCCTCGGGGGAATTAGAAGAGTGTAGCCGTGAAGAACGTGATCGTGTTGTTCTCCTAGGGGTCTCCCAAAACAGATCCCGAACGTGTCTTCCCAGGTTCCCCGCTATCACGCTGCTTCCTCTGGCAGTGGGGTGTATATTGTCGTGAAGAAACTGCTGGTTGGTGCGAAGGTTTGTGTGTGTATGTGTTCTGTGTGTCTGTGTGTTTGTCTGTCTGTATGTGTTTCTCTGTACATGCGTGTTTGTGTGCCTTTATATGCAAGCGCACGTGCGTGGGTGTGATTGTTTGTGTGTGTGTTGTGTGTGTGTGTGTGTGTGTGGTGTGTGTGTGTGTGGGTGCGTGCGTGCGTGTGTGTGTGTGTGTGTGTGTGTTGTATGTGTTGTGCGTGTTTGTGTTTGTATATGCGCGCGTGTGCGAGGGAGAGTGAAATTAAAATTGTTGTGAAGATATTTTAATATTGTAATCTCTCATTCGTTCTTTACAAATTCACTGATTCATATAGATTTTTTTGGTTCCTTTTGTGATGTTTATTTTGATTTAATTATTTTTAAAAAATGAATTCCGTGTTGATATCTACGTATTCTTGGTATGTCCCAATGCTGTTTTGACGATGCACATTTCACGATGATGATGGTGGTATGTGAACCTGTCATCATCATCATCATGTACCATGCCATATGGCATTGGCGAGTATGGCCTTTCATACAAATCTCTCTTTTGTCGCTGCAAGTGGTATCTCCTACCTGTCTGTCCCCATCCATTCTGCAAATCTGTTTAACATTTTCTCTTGGGTCTACCTGGGGCTGCTTTTCCCTCTAGCTTTCTTGTTGTGCCAAGGTGCTCAATTTTTCCTGCCTTATAAAATGTCCTATAAATGTTGCTTGTGTTTTCCTAAAGTTCTTCATATGTTCATTTGTGTTTGCTTCTTTCGAGACTGTATCTTTTGTTTTCTTAGCTGTTAATGGAACTCTGAACATTCTTCTTAGAAACCATATTTCTGCTGCTTCAGTATTGTTCTGACTTTACTTGCTGATTGTCCAGGCTTCGCCTACGTACAACATTATTGGAGCTATATAACACTGAAGAACTGTCTTATTGATGTCATTGATAGTACTTTGTTGGTAAGAATGCTTTTTATTTTCTTGAATGCTGGTTTAACTCCTACTATGAACTCATTCATCTGTGCCCATTCTACAAGTTTCCCTCCCCTTTCATTTTGTGTACCAAGGCCATGAGGTCCAACTATATCCTCCACCCTATCCTGTCCCACTTTAGCATTAAAATCTCCTATTATTACTGTAACTTCTTGTGATTTACATTGGGCCTTGGCCATCTCTAATACTTCGTAGAAGTTGTTGATGTCTTCCTAAGTACTTGCGGATGTTGCATACACCTGAATGATGTTGATATCAAATGGTTTGCCTCCCAATTTGACCAGCAAAACTCTGTCGGACACAGCCCAGTATCCCTTAACTGCTCTTGATTTGTCTTTGTCCATTACGATGCCTACTCCTCTTTCATGTGAATTACCCTCAGAGTATATCACTGTGTATTCTCCTGATGTTTTCAAGCCTGCCCGCTTCCATCTCACTTCTCCTAGTCCTAAAATACTAGGAACAGCATTCAAGAAGATGACAAGCATTCTTACCAACAAACGCCTATCAATGAACATATCAGGAAGAGAGTTCTTGAATGGTATATAGAACCAATACTGTTGCACGGTTGTCAGGCGTGGACAGTCAACAAGCAAAGCCAGAACTAAGACTGTGGCAGCCGAGATGTGGTGTCTAAGAAGAATGTTGAGAGTTCCATGGACAGCAAAGAAAACAAACGTGACAGTCTTGATGGAGGCAGACACAGGGAGATCATTCATAAGGAAGATTAGGAAAAGACAGGCAACATTTATAGGCCATTTTATGAGGAAAGGGGATTTGGAGCATCTGGTCACAATGGGAAAGCTGGAGGGAAAGAGAGCACCGGGTAGACCCAGGGAGAGAATACTAGACGGACTTGCAGAGTGGCTGAAGACAAGGAGGGTGAAAGAGATGCTTGAGGCAACAAGAGATAGAGAGAGATGGAAGTCCATGATCGCCAACGCTATGCAGCAGGACACCTGATGATGATGATGATGATGGTTTAACTCGATACTGTCCTAATGGTTTAGATTTGAAAAGCATGTGACGGCAAAAAGAAACTTGGATTTCCACAGTACATATAAATGACTAACGAAATTTCACGTAAATCATTTAAATCAGGCCAAGTCGACATTTCCCATCTGACAAATTGCATTTTGCTATATCAGACCGTCTGTATCACTGTGAATGTACGCACACAGAGAGGGAGAAAGGGAGAAAGAGAGAGAGAGAGAAGGAGGGAAACAAAGAGAGAAAGAGAGGGGGAGAAGAAAAGAGAGGGAGAAAGATACAGAGACAGAGAGAGGGAGGGAGGAAGGAAGACAGACAGAGATAGACAGAGAGAGATGAAGGGAAACAAAGAGAGAAAGAGAGAGAGGGGGAGAAGGAGAGAAAGAGAAGAGAGGGAAAGAAAGAGAGAGAGAGGGACGCTTGACGCTTGAGAGAGGGAGAGAGAGGGAGAGAGGGAGAGAGACAGAGGGAGAGAGAAGGGGGAGAGAGAAAGGGAGAGACAGAGACTGAGAGAGAAATAGAGAAAGGGAGAGAGAGAGAGAGGGAGAGAGAGAGGGAGAGAGAGAGAGAGAATGAGAGAATGAGAGACAGAGAGGAGAGAGAATGAAAGACAGAGAGAGAGAGAAATACGGAGACAGAAATAGACAGACAGACAGACAGACAGATGGACAGACAGACGGACAGGCAGAGAAAGTGAATGACCATGGCAAAAGTTTTGTTTAACTTTAACCCACTGGAAATAACCCCTGTGGCTATTTAATCAAGGACCACTGATTCAATAATCTGATAGATGGAAGAGATTTAGTAAAACTGTGGAGAATATAAAGATGCAGGAAGGTGTGCGCTGCCTCCCCCATCACCATACAGAACAGTTTCTTGCTGTGCACAACAGCCAAACAGCTTGTTGTAGAGGGGTCAAATTTTCGACTTTAATGACTTTCTCAAGTAGAATCAGAATTTCGACTAACAACAAAGCATAGCTATTATATAGAATTTGTGATTAAAGTTCATATCAATGATAAAAGTGATAAAGTGATTAGTACTAAATGTAAATGTCTCTTGCCTGTCACAATCCAACATGTTCACATTTTTCATGATTTTTTCTTATATACATGTTTAGGCTCATGCACACACACACACCACACACACACACACACACACACACACACACACACACACACACACACACACACACACACACACACACACACACACACACACACACACACACAATAGAACAGTCTGTGATACGGCACGTACATCTCCACCCCCACCCCCCTTGCCTAGCATAGGGTGGGTATGATTACATGGCAGCTGTATCCGCAATACAGTGAAGGAATACAGGTCTACGTGAAGATCTTACAACATCAGCTATACAAATAATACACCATGAAACAGACGCCCTTGTCTGCATTTACTGATAAAAAAAATATGAAACAGAGACTTACAATGACACTGGCGTTGAAAATGACAGTGACAATGTCATGACACGGATCTTTTGCTTATATATAGATATATATTTACGGCAGAACAAACTTTATCAGTAAATCATCAGGCAGATAGATAGATAGATAGATAGATAGATAGATAGATAGATAGAGAGATAGAGAGATAGAGAGATAGGGAGAGAGAGAGAGATGGGAAGAGAGAGAGATGGGAAGAGAGAGAGATGTGGAGAGAGAGACACACACAGAGACAAAGAGAGAGATGGGGAGAGAGAGAGAGACAGACAGACAGACCGAAAGAGACAGTGAGAAGGAGAGAGAGGGAGGGAGAGAGGGAGGGGGAGAGATAAGGAAAGGGACAGAGAGAGAGATGAGAGAGAAAGAGACAGAGAAAGACAAACAGACAGACAGACAGAGAGAAAACCGCAGAGACAGAGACAGAAAGAGACAGAACCGACAATAATCTGTTCGAAGTGCTAAAAACAATAACCCTTGTGTACCAGTTAGATACATACCTCCAGTAAACATTTTCTCTGGTGCAATGAAGCACGAGCACATAATTATAGTACACACACATCTTTGCCCAGCAGTGATTTCTCCCTCTGTGTGCCCACCCTTTTGTCTTACTCCCCTCCTAGCCTACCCCTCCTGGTTTGAGTGTGTGCCCTTGGATTTTTGTCGTTTGCGTGTGAATGGTTTGGTGAATGTCAGGCTCGCTAAGACCTGATCTTGCTAAGAGGGATAGACAGAAATTACAGACCTATATTTACCTATCGCCCTAACATACAGTAATGGTAAACAAACAACTATTTTTTCATTCACACATATTCAATACTGTCATTCAACAATACAGGAATTCACAAATAACACATTAACATATATCTTAAACAAAATTGTTCACTGCACACACACACACACACACACACAAACACTGCTTCATCCTCACATTTTCAAACAACTACATCCAAACAGACCACAGCGCCGGGACTAACAGCGACCGCATGGAGTTACTTGTCTCCACGGTCGACCTGACGATGGCCTTCGCTATCGGTAGTTTTAACCAGAACGCTGTCTAACCCAGCTTGGCAGTCCCAGGCTGGTTAAACCCCACAAACGGTTCTCAAAACAAGCTTAATACCACGAATTCCATCAAATACACACACCACGTACTAACGTTGAATATTCAACAGCCCTTCAAAGACAGAGGAACAATCAAAGTATGATAAGCTTAATACCACAAATTCCATCGAATACACACACAACGTACTAACGTTGTGTATTCCACAGCACTTCAAGGAGATACACAAAAGTTTATCCACGAGGCATCTCAAAGATAAGGGCACAATCAAATCATAACAAAAACATAAACCCTTGAAATTTTGTTGAACTCTCAATCGAAATGGACTTGAAGTCAGGTATAAGTAACCATCACGTTGCACCAGGCAAGGTAAATAACAAGAGTTTATGATTTTATATTTGAAGGTAACAATTTCAGTACCCATGACAACGCACACACATAATATCCACACAGGCCACCACACACTCCTTGGCCAATCTTTTGACTGAACGCCGACGATCAGGAACTGCAGCACGTAGCAAACGCGCGAGGAAGAAAAAATCCCTGAGTCGTCAGTACTTGCACGGGGGACATCTCGATATGTCCCAGGTTCGATACGTCCCAGGTTCGATACGTCCCAGGTTCGACGCGTCCCAGGTTCGATAGGTCCCAGGTTCGACGCGTCCCAGGTTCGATACGTCCCACACCAACATCCATACCACCCACACCCCACCCCCTCCCCCACCCCACCCACACACCACCCTCTCCCAAACCCAACACCACCCACACCGACAATACCCATACCCCCACCACCCACACACCAACACCCTCGAACCCACACCACCTACACCCCCACACCAACCCCATACCCAAACCACCCACACCCACAACACCCACACACCCCAACCACACCCACACCACCCACAACTCCACACCCACACACCCGCACACACAACACAAACACCACATACACCCACACCACCCACACCTACACCCACACCACTCACACCTCGACCACCACCACCCCGCTCGACCACACACCCACACTCACACCACCCACACGCACAGCACCCACTTCCCCACACCACACGAAAGTACACCCTCACCACCCGCACATACACCACCCACATCCAAACAACCAACACCCCACCACCTATGCCCCAACACCCACACACCAACCACACCCACACCACCCATACCGCACCACCCACACCCACACCAACATCCATACCACTCACACCTCCACACTCACACATCCACATCACCCACACCACCCACAAGCACACCCACACCACCCGCATCCAAACAGCCACACCCCACCCCACCCACAGCACCCCACCCCCATAAACCCAAAAGCACATCCACACCACCTACACCACCCCCATAGACACACCACCCACATCCCACAACCCACCACCCACATCCCAACACCTACACCAACCACACACCTCCACACCACACACACACACCACCCACAACACTCACACCCACACCACAAAACATACCCACACCCCCACGAACATCCAACTCACAAGCACACCCACACAACAAACACCCACACTACCCATGCACCCACACCAACACCCACCACACCCACACCCACACCCCCTCCCCACCCCACCCACACACCACCCACACCCCACACCGCCCACACCACACCATACCACCCACCCACAAGCACACATGCAACCCACCCCACCCACCCCTACCCCATACTCACACCACCCAAACCCACTCCACCCACACCCACCCAAACACACCCTCACACCCACACCAACCAAACCCCACACAACTCACACCTCCGCACCACCCCCACCCCACACTTACACCACCAATACCCACACCAATTACACCACCAACACCCACACCACCAACACCACCCACACCATCCACACTACCCACACCAACACCCCCACCTCACCCACAAGCACACCCACACCACCCACACCCACCCCATCCACCACCACCACCCCTCCCCAACCACACACCACCCACACACCCCACTCCACACCGCCCACACCACACCATCACCCCATCCACAAGCACACACACAACTCACACCACCCACACCCCACCAACCACACCCCACACAACCCCCAACCACACCAATCACGCCCCACACACACCACCCAACCCCCACACACCCACACCCACAACTCCACACCACCCGCACCCGCACAGCACCCACACCACCCACCCCCACACAACCCACACGCACATCTGCACGCCACTCACACCCACACCATCCACCTCATCACACCCACACCCACCCACCCAACCCCCGACAACACCCACACGTCCCAAACGTCCAACAACCCACCACCACCACACCCACATCCCCTAACCCCACTCACCCAAACACCCACACAGCAACCTGGGGGTATTGGGGTGTGGGCGGTGTGTGTCCATGTGGGTGGTGTGTGTCCGTGTGGGTAGTGTGAAGATGTGGTGGTTGTGGGTGGTGGGGTTGTGTGGGTTGTTGGGATGTGGGTGGTGTGAGTGTCGTATGGATGGTGTGGGTGGTTGGGATGTGAGTGGTGTGAGTGTCCATGTGGATGGAGTGGTTGTGGGTGTATGGTTGTGGATGGTGGGGTGGGTTGATGTGGAGGTGTGGGTGGTGTGGTGTGGTAAGTATGGGTGGTGTGGATGGTGTGGTAAGTGTTGGTGGTGTGATTGAGAGGGTGTTGTGGGTGTAGGTGGTGGGGTGTGGGTGTGGGTGGTATGGAGGCGTGCGTCTGGGTGGTGGTGGCAGTGATTGGTGGTGGTGGAGGTGTAAGAGGTGTGGGTGTGGGCGGTTGGTGTGGATGGTGTGGGTGGGTGGTGTGGGTGTTGGTGTGGGTGGTGTGGGTTGTGAGTGGTGTGGTTGGTGGTTGGGATGTTGTTGGTGTGTGTCCATGTGGATGTTGTGGGTGGTGTGGATTGGGTGGTGGTGTGGTATGTGGAGGTGTGGGTGGTATGGGGGATAGTGTGGGTGGTGTGGATGTGGGTGGTGGTGGGGGTGTGTGTGGTGGGGTGTGGTTGACATGGAGGTGTGGGTGGTATGATAAGTATGGGTGGTGTGGGTGTGGGGTGGGGTAGGTTGCTGGGATGTGGGTGGTGTGAATGTCCGTATGGATGGAGAGGTTGTGAGTGGTGTGGTTGTGGGTGGTGTGGATCTGGGTGGTGGGTGTGGGTGTGGTTGATGTGGGGTGGTGTGGGTGGTGTGGTATGGGTGTTGTGGGTGTGCGTGGTGTGGTAAGTGTGGGTGGTGTGAGTGTGGGTGGTGTGATTGAGAGGGTGTTGTGGGGTGTGTAGAGGTGTGCGTCTGGGTGGTGGTGGTGATGGAGGAGTGGTGGAGATGTGAGAGGTGTGGGTTTGGGTTGGTGGGGTGTGGGTGTGGTTGATGTGGAGGTTGTGTTGTGTGAGGGTGGTGTGGTAAGTGTGGGTGTTGTGGGTGTAGATGTTGGAGTGTGGGTGGTGGGGATGTGTGCGTTGGGTGGTTGTGTGGTGGTGGTTGGTGGTGGAGGCGTGAGATGTGTGGTTGGTTGGTGTGTAGGGTTGTGTGATGTGTGGGATGTGGTGTGTGTGGTGTGTGGTGTGGTGTGGTGTGTGTGTGTGGTGTGGTGTGTGAGGTGTGGAGGTGTGTGTGGTTGGGTGGTGGTGGTTGGGATGTGGGTGGTGTTAGTGTCCATGTGCATGGTGTCGGTGTGGGTGGTGTGGATGTGGGTGGTGAGGTGTGGGTGTGGATGGTGTGGTGTGGTTGTGGTTGATGTGGTGGTGGGTGGTGTGGTAAGTGTGGGTATGGTGGTGTGCATGTGGGTGGTGAGGTGTGGGTGTGGGTAGTGTGGGTGTCCGGGTTGGGTGGTTGTGTGTGAGTGGGGTGTGAGTGTGGGTGGTGTGGAGATGCGGGTGTGTGGTGTGGTGGTGTGATTGAGGTGGTGTTGTGGGTGTAGGTGGTGGGGTGTCAGTGTGGGTGGTGTAGGAGTGTGCATCTGGGTGGTGGATGGTGACTGGAGGTGTGAGAGGTGTCGGTGTTTGGATGGTGTATGTGTGGGTGGGGTGGGTGGTTGGGATGTGGGTGGTGTGTGTCTATGTTGATGGTGTGGGTGTGGGTGGTGTGGATGTGGGTGGTGTGGATGGTGTGTGGATGGGTGGGGTGGAGTTGATGTGGTGTGGGTATTGTGGTAAATGTGGGGGTGGTGTGCTGTGTGCGTGGTGTGGTAAGTGTAGGTATAGGTGGTGTGGGCTGGTGTGAGTGTGGGTGGTGTGGAGGTGTGGTGTGGGTGGTGTAATTGAGGGGGTGTGTTAGTGTAGGTGGTAGGGTGTGGGTGGTGTGGAGGTGTGGTTGGGTGGTGGATGATGTGGGTGTGGGTGGTGGTGTGTGGGTGGTGTATGTGTAGATGGTGTGTGTGGTGTGAGGTGTGAGGTGTGAGTGGTGTAGGTGGTGGGATGGGGTGGGTGGTTGGGATGTGGGTGGGGTGAGTGACCATGTTGATGGTGTGGGTGTGTGTGTGGATGAGGGTGTGGGGTGTGGGTTGTGGGGTGTGGGTGTTGTGTGATGTGGAGGTGTGGTGTGGAGGTGTGGTGGTGTGGTAGTTTGTGGGTGGTGTGGGTGTCCGTGTTGGTGGTTGATGTGTGGGTGTGGATGGTTGTGGGTGTTAGTGGTGTGGAGATGTGAGTGTGTGGTGTGGTGTGTGGGTGGTGTGATTGAGGTGTTGTGGGTGTTGGCGGTGGGTGTGGGTGGTGTGGATGTGTGCGTCTGGGTGGTGGTGGTGTGTGGTGGTGGTGGAGTGGTGGTGTGAGAGGTGTGGTTGGGTGGTGGGTGGTGGTGTATGTGTGGGTGATGTGGGTGTTGGTGTGGTTGGTGGTGTGGATGGTGTGTGTGGTGTGAGTGTGTGAGTGGTGTAGGTGGTGGGGTAGTGTGGGTGTTTGGGATGTGAGTGGTGTGTGTCCATATGGATGGTGTGGGTGGTTGGGATGTGGGTGGTGTGAGTGTCCGTGTGTATGATGTGGGTGGTGGGGTGTGGGTGATGTGGATGTGTGATGGTGTGTGCGTGTGTGTGGTGTGGGTGTGTGAGGTGTAGAGGTGTGAGTGGTGTGGGTGGTGGGTGGTGTCGGTGGTGTGGGTGGTGTGAGTCCGTGTAAATTGTGTGGGTGTGGATGGTGTGGTGTGGTGTGGGTGGTGGGGTGTTAGTAATGTGGAGGTGTGGGTGTTGATGATGTGGGTGTGGGTGTATGCGGTGTGTGTGTCGGTATGGGTGGTGATGGTGTGGGTAGTGTGGATATGGGTAGTGGGGTGTGGGTGGCAGGATGTGGGTGTGGGTTATATGGTGTGGGTAGTGTTCGGTGGGGTGATGTAGGTGTGGGTGTAGTGGTGGTGCAGTTGGTGATGTGGGTGGTGTGGAGGTGTGGGTGTGTGTCGGTGTGGGTGGGATGTGGGTGGCGTGGGGTGTGGTGGTTAGGATGTGGGTTCTGTTGGTGTGGGTGGTGGGGTGTGTGGGTTGTGTGGAGGTGTGGTGTGGTTGGTGTGGGTGGTGTTGTAGATGTGGGTGTTGGGTGTGGGTTTGTATGGAGGTGTGGTTGTGGGTTGTTTGGGTGTGGGTGGTATGGGTGTGGGTGGTGTTGGTGTGTGGGTGGTGTGTGGGGTGTGGTGGTTGTGGGTGGTAGGTTGGGGTGTGGTGGTGTGTGTGGAGGTTTGGGTGGTGTGTGGGTGTGTGTGTTGGTATGGGTGGTGGGGTGGTGGTGTGGGTGGGGTTGTGGGTGGTGGGTGTGGGTGTGGGGTGGTTGGGTGTGGTGGTTTGGGTGGGTGGTGTGGGGTGTGGGTGTTGGGGTGGGGTGGGTGTTTGTGTGGGTGGTGTGGGTGTGGAGGGGTGGGGGTGGGTTTTGTTTGGGTGTGGGTGTGGGTGTGGGGTGTTGGGTGTGTGTGGGTGTATGTTTGTGGTGTGTGTGGGTGTAGGGTGTGTGGGGCATTTCGAACCTGGGACGTATCGAACCTGGGACTATCGAACCTGGGACGCGTCGAACCTGGGACCTATCGAACGTGGGACCTATCGAACCTGGGACGCGTCGAACCTGGGACCTATCGAACCTGGGACCTATCGAACCTGGGACGCGTCGAACCTGGGACCTATCGAACCTGGGACCTATCGAACCTGGGACGCGTCGAACCTTACTCCTTGCACAGAGTTCTGATGAAAAGGTGGTCGAGCGTCGATTCAGTGCTGTGCTACTTGCATGACACGGGTTTACCAATCAGACTACTGGAACAACAGGATGCCAATAACGTGTTACGGGGACTGGTAACCAGGGGCTGATCTTAGGGACGAATCACCTGTAGAAAATACAAATAATCGGTGGTTGACTATATATCACCCAGGAAAAGAAATAATCTCTCTCCTACTTCACATTTTAACAAGACAACCGAACACACAAATAACCAGACACACCAAGACAAACCGATAATACAGGCGCGACTGTAAAGACTCATCTACAATTACCAATAAAGCCCTTAAGGACAAACTCCACATGAATGCGACCCTAAAATCTAACCTTGACAATGGGCCCCAAACCCCAAAACATTAACCGGCCCTTGACGATAACCACACACTCATACTGGCACTCAATAATAAAGTTACCTATCCCTTTTTTTATTTGATTTCCTCTGACAAACTGTAAGTCTGTCACACAACACGCATTAATCTTATCTCCAAAACGGTAAGCTCCTCTAGGTTTTATCCTCAAACAGTAAACAACACAAATACTTATTGTCCGTAAATTAAATTGGTTATCCTAACCTCACGGCTTGGATTCACAACGCCAAGCCTATTCAACAACCAAAAGAGCAGAGAATCAAAATATTCGAGAATTTTCATCTCAACGACGACGAATAAACCCTAATCCAAACCTACATTACGACGCCCCACAAACCGGTTGGGCAAACCTCTCAAACCAGTTTAGAATTAAGGGAAACCAGAAATTTATACCCATAAACGTAAACAACACACCATCATACAACAACCAATAACATAACTCACACGCCCACACAAATCAATAACCAACCCGAAATAAGCTGACCCAAATACGACCCAATTTAGGTTCATTAAACCATTTAAGATACAATTCCTCACAATTTCGAC
Source organism: Monoplex corrugatus (assembly GCA_030674185.1). Classification (NCBI taxonomy): domain Eukaryota; kingdom Metazoa; phylum Mollusca; class Gastropoda; order Littorinimorpha; family Ranellidae; genus Monoplex; species Monoplex corrugatus. Next base: position 25,750,425 of record JAPXFY010000030.1, read on the forward strand.
AATTCACAAAACACAGTCAGAACTGCAGCCACTGCACCAGAACAACCCAAAACGCAACTGACCTGCAAAATTTACTAACTGTACACGAATGAGGGGAGATCTGATCCAAAGTTTCAAGATTTTTAACAATAGGCCTATAGATGACGTAGATAGAACAGAATTTTTCAAACTGACAAATTATGACAAAACAAGAAATAACACTGATAAAATATTTATAGAATATTGCAAGACTAACATAAGAAAGTTTTATTTTGCAAATAGAATTGCACATGTATGGAATAAATTACCAAACGAAATTAAAAGAGCACAAAACACAAAAAAACCAGCTTGACCATTGGAAACATTACATTGAACTTAAATACGAATATGATGAATGAATCATCAAAAAACTGGGCATACGACAAACCTTGACTACGAGTGTAAGAAAAGAAAAAGAAAAATGATGGGACTTGAAATAGCCAAACGGCTAATGTGTTATCACAGTTATGTCCCTAAACTAAACTACTAAACTGAATTTTGAACACAAATGGGACTGCTTCCACCCATCTGCAATTGAAAGACAATTTATAATTTACACCAAGGTCCCACCTATCTACTCACCTCTTCAGAAAAGTCACAGAACTACACTGGTCTCCACCAGAACTCTTCTGCTCCTCAAAATGACAGAGATTAGAACAGCACCTAATAGCACAAACTGGTACAGAAGCAACATCACCCTTGCCAAGTTCACTCAACTGGACTACGGGGTGAACATAGAAAAATATAGATCAATCTCGAAGTGAACTTAGAACGACATCTTAAGTTCACTTATAACCTGTTACAAAAGTAACAAGGTTATCTCGGAGAAAAGTGACCAGCACCCTCTCAGTTATTTCAATGCTGCTCTGTCAGTTACCTTAACAAACACTATTGCACGTATTTATTCTCCGTGACGTCACGGGAACATTGACGTCATCTGGATGACGTATGACGTCGCGTGCTTACAGTCCGCATTTTGTGCATACATTATCATCAACACAGATATTCGACAACTGCCTAGAAATTTCCAAGTCAGTATAACGAGAACTCAAAAATCAGACCTGGACTCAGGTTGGCCCCACAATCCACCGAATCAGCATGTAAAGCGTGATTCACAGGTCCAAAAGAAACAGAGTGATTCGACCCTTGGAACACAGACCTACAGATATTCACTTTCACACACGTGAAAAACAAAACAAAACAAACAAACAAAAACAGTAAAGGAAACAAGTCCTACCGAGAACTATTTCCCAAAACAAAATTTAGTCTCCCTTGACCACCAAGAGAGCATCCCTGAAACTCCACCTGTAACCAAGGCAACCATATGGGCCACGAAACCAGCCTTGGTTCGGAATACGATAGTCCATTCCAGGCCTAGCAAGAACTGAACCAGCACCCAGACGACTGCAACCTCACAGTGAATGATGTGTGTGCGCGCTTTGATTTGATTTATGTATCAAGATTTGGCGCCATGTTAATGTCATTATTGTCATTATCATTATCTGTTTTACTTTATGGTTATGAGGAATGATTCAGCACCGCACAGAGAAAGAGAGCGAGCAAGCGAGGGAGCAAGCGAAAGAGACAGAGAGAGAGAGAAAGGGGGGGGGGGGTCAGACAGACAGACAGATAGACAGACAGACCACACAACAGACAGGCAGACAGACACACAGACAGATGCCAACGCTGCATAGGGTTCACATGTATATGCAAGCTTAAGGATTATGCCACGACCAGTTTGGATCTTCATTACATGGCATTAGTGGCATCAGAGTGTATGGAATTTATTCTGAGCGCGGAGACGTTATCTTGAGAAACTTGCAAATGAAACAACTATTAATGGTTAAAGAGAGACAAAAAAGAATGAGAGAGAGAGGAGACAGACAGACAGACACAGACAGAGAAAGACATTGAGAAAAAAAAAAGAGAGAGAGAGAGAGAAGAGACAGACAGATACAGAGACAGAGAAAAACATTGAGAGAGAAAGAGAGAGAGAGGGAGAGACAGAGACAGACAGACAGACAGACAGAGACAGACAGACAGACAGACGGAGACAGAAAGAGAAAGAAAGACAGAGACAGAGTGACAGATGGACAGATGGACAGACAGACAGACAGACAGGCATAAGCACGGATGACAGACAGACGGGCAGAAATCACTGGATGGTAAAGGACAAAATAATTCTGATTTGAATGGACAGTTGTTTGCCCCTGCTCCCCAGAAACCTGCAGCAAGATATCAACGATCTATATCTGTGCAAATTGAAGAGAAATGTGATACTTTGCCAAGTCCGGCTTCTTCGTTGGCACTTACAGGATTACTTTATTAATTGTGACCTCCCACCACGAAATCAGTCTTAACTAGCATTTTGGGTATTTTGAGATATGCATATCACTGGAAAGTGTACATTCTGCTGATTATTTTGGTACTTGAATGAAGCATGTACTAAAAAAAATGTAGAAGTCATGTATGTTTAAAGTCATTAAGTTGTATGATGGTCATTTTGAGAAAACGGCCTCTAAAGTGTTTGTGTGCTCTCCTACACATTTTCCTTAAATTTCTTTATTTGTTGGCTTTGACCCAGTTTGTTTCTAATTTTTGCTGTCGTTATCTGAAAGGTGCACCAAAGAGCTTTCCGTCAGTATATTACATGTGCGGGTACTGTACAGGTTACGGTTCATAATAAGAGACAAAAAGAGGTACTTTTGGTAAGAAATTGCGTTCTTTCTGCTGCGATCAGTGCATTAATTAAACTACCATTTTAAATTGATTAATATTTTTTCAAGAAAAAAAATTCTGTGGGGGATAGATTATCGTCTACAGAAATCAATTTTGAGAAAAAGTCAAAACACCCCAGATAGACCCTCAGTCACCTTTTCAGCTCCTAATGCTGTTCGACTGACTGCGAGATAAGACTGATTTCGTGGTGGGAGGTCACAATTTGTTTTCCATCCCCATCTATACCGTGCTGAGATATGACAATGACAGCGCGCAGCTGGGCGGGACATCTGGCGTAGATTCAAGTAAATGTGGAGTGTATCTTCTACTCCATCTATCTGACGCCACTGTGGTCTTCCTCTGACTCTGGTGCTATAGACTGCAAGGGCTGGCTGGTTGACTGGAATCGCTTTATTATATAAACATTTTTATTTGTTTTTCGTTTTACAATATACAGACACCAACATAACAATATGGTAACGAAAATTGATATCAATTCATCGTACACAGGAAAAAGTATTGTTGACATGTGAACAACACATAACATACAGAATATACAAAATGATAGTTTGTACATTGGAGATTTAAAAATAAGCATCAAACCCCAAGCACATGTCAATAAATATAAAAAAAATGTTTAGCTTTGCAATAATCAAGACATCAGCAAACAAAGTGATAATAGAAATTATACCAATTTATGCATACAGGAAAAGTATTGTTGACATATGTACAATGTATAACATTCAGAAGATATATGACAATATTCTAAACAATAAAGGTGTCATTGTGTATACATCAAGATTCAAGAACATGTCTTGAAGAAAATCCGTTTTCAACGGAGGAAGCATTGGCATATAGTTCGTCCACTAGGCATTAATAATGGACAAGTGAATGTTTATTGTGGCATTATACTGTTCAATTTTGAAGCTCAGATTTAGCATTCTTTGGAAAGTATGTACATTCGGAACACATTTGTCAATTTTGCTTTTATAGATAAATGATTTTGCAAGCATTATTAAAGATCAAATATTCTATCTGTTTTCATATTTTGATCACCAAACAATACAAGGTTTCGTTTGGTTTTGATGTTGAAGATATTTTCGTAGTTTTCATTGATCAAGTTTTCTATTAAGTTCAAAAATTAACGGGCACAGTAACAGTTCCAAAGGAAATGTTCAATAGAATCTCCTCCATTATTTTAGCATATATGATTTATTGGTATACCCGTTGCATTTGGTTGAATGGAATTCTGGTTAGATGGTCAAACCACTTGGTCCGCTGCAGACGTGGAGTCCTACGAAGGGCGGCGCTAAGGAAACGAGCCAAGTAGAACAGCTGGGCCGAAGGCTCGTGGCGTGGAAGTACCGCCGATCTTGCTGGAAGACGCAGCCGTAGAAGCCCCACTAGTCGCACCTGCCTCGGACACTCATAACGTTACCGGAGCTCGGACACGTGCACCTCATTGTAGAGACCGGACCAACATGGACAGCAACGACGACTGGCACAGGACACTGGTGATCTTTTCCCCTCACGCTGGCGAAACTAAGAACACAACCTCCCCTACTGACCCGTAGGCATATAAACAGCTATGATTAGACTTGGCAGCAAAACTTATTCACTTGTAAATATATTGACGAACCAAGCTACCAATACCCAGCCTAGCTACCAAACCACACAACTACAGCAAAGGAGAGCAGACAAATATTCACTGCTGGTTACATGACTGACAACGACACCTACACTCTAGACTTCCATATAACAATGTTGACAAAATTGAATGACTGACCACTGCACCCACCGCATATTGACTGTAGCAGAGGAAAAACAGGCGTCGATTCACTCCTGGTTACATGCCAACAAAGACACAGCCACTTTAGACTTCATATAACCACGTTGACAAAATTGAAATGACTGACCACTGCATCCACCGTACACCAACTGTAGCAGAGGAAAACAGGCGTCGACTCACTCCTGGCCACAAGCCAACAAGACACAGCCACTCTAGACTTCATATAACAACGTTGACAAAATTTGAAAACTCATTACTGCACCCACCGCATACCGACTGTCATCATCATCATCATCATCATCATCAGGTGCCTTGATGGATGGCATTGGCAATTATGGACTTCCATCTGTCTCTATCTCTTGTTGCCTCAAGCATCCCTTCCACCCTCCTTGTCCCAAGCCACTCTGCAAGTCCGTCTAACATCTCCACAGCTCTTGATCCAGATAAGGATCGACAGTCAGCATGCGGTGGGTGCAGTGGTCAGTCATTTCAATTGTGTCAGCGTGGTTATACCGACTGTAGCAGAGGAAAACAGGCGTCGACTCACTCCTGGTTACATGCAAACAAAGACACAGCCACTCTAGATTTCATATAACAACGTTGACAAAATTTGAAATGACTGACCACTGCACCCACCGCATACCGACTGTAGCAGAGGAAAACAGGCGTCGATTCACTCCTGGTCACATGCCATTCAACATAGACCTCTACCCACTTCTAGAACATGAAATCCGTCTACAAGTGTTGCCTCTAACCAGAAACTGGCCGTATCCACCCAACTGCAAACCGTCCGCAGCAGAGGGGCACCGAACACCAACTGACTCGTAACACCCACAATTCATATTTTTTTAAAGCCAACAAACAAGCTCACAGAACCCTGTTCACAGAAACCAGCACCAAAAACCCACAAAAAATTTACACACACACAAACCCACGTAAACCATAACTTAGGCCATAAACACGGGTTGGCCGAAACATCTATCTACAGCCAAGGTACAAAAATCACGTAAAAAAACAACAACAAAACACACGCACAGGTACAGGTAAACCATAACTGGACAGGTGAATTTATCCCATTTGGCAAACTTCCACACTCTTTGCCCCAACAAAACACTCTTGTTCCCAAACGAGAAGAAAAGGGAAAAAATTAAAAGATGAACAAAACTGCCGTGACACTGGGAGGAGAACACACTCTACTTTCCCAGAAAAAGAAATTGTCAGTGGGGAAGAGAAAACGGTTTACTAGGAAATGGAAACTATTTTACTCAAGAAAGAGAAATGTTTTACTAGGAAAGGGAGACTGTTTTAATAGGAAAGAAGAAATGTTTTACTGGGAAAAAGAAACGTTTTTCGAGGTAAGAGAAAGTGGTTTACATATCGATGTTTTTGTTGCTTTGTTGTTTTTCTATCAACACTTTTATTTCATTCAAACTTTGGGGCAAAGAAAAGAATTCAGTATTTTTATACATTTCAAAGTGAATGTTACGTATACTTTCAATGTTTTTTTCTGTTAATAACTTATAACAAAATCACCGCAAATGAGATATGAGAAAAAAAAGGTCTGTATTCATTTTAGGACTTGACGTAGCAATGATCACTAACGAGACATCTCCCACGTAGCGCTCATATAAAGCAAGCAACATCATGGCCACTCTACCAACAAATGAAAAGAACACCAGAAACACGTCAAACCCTGCGACCACCACGATAGATGGAACAATATTTCAGAACACAAAAAAGAAAGGTCACGCACAGCTAAAACGTTTTATACAACAAATTAAGCACGAAAAAAAAGCCTTCAATGAGACAGAAAGTTCATCACTGATCTGAACAGAAAATTGACACAAACTGGCCTAGATAACGAAACAACTGAACACAAAATTAATAAAGCACTTGCACGGTTTAGAAAAGATACAGCTCTTGATCCAGACAAGATTCGACACTTGGACATCAAAACGTATTTGAAAATGACAGGACTAAACTGTACACTCTCTGTCAAGACAGTTTTGAGAAAAGCCAAGCTCTTGAGGACCAGACACACAAGCGTCTTTAAAGCTTTACTGCAACAAGAGTAAGTTCATCGAAGACAAAGATTTGGGTATTGCATCCTGCTTTATAAAACGTAATTGAATAACTGCTGGGAATCCATATAGCAAAGAACTTGCCAGAGACCTTGAAGATAAACAAACAACAACAAAAACCTTCCTCCAGATCAAGGTGGCTTTAGAGCAGGAAAAAGTACACGAAAAAATGCAGCTGCCTTGGTCGCAGAGTTTATGAAGGTTTTCAGAAGAAATGAGAAAACTTGCTGTAGCTATTGACCTAGAATATCATACATTAAAGTTCAATTCACATTATTCAAGGAACTACTTCAGCGATATGACGTCAGTATGACAATCACAAGATAGGTCGCAGTTACGCTACAAGAAAGAGTGGTAGTTCTACGATTTTGAAACTGGTGTTCAGGACCCCCAACTTTCTCCATGGGACTCCTTCAAGGACCACTACTTTCTTTAATCCAGCACAACATAATTATGTACGGAAGGACTCGCTAACCTAAATAACAACGAACAAGCCCTTATACTCGTCTTTGCTGACGATGGACTCGTCTACAAGACAGATAAGTATGCATAAGAAAGAAACAAAACAATCAAAATCAGTTCAGTATCGTAGATCATTGGTCTCGAGAAATGAATTCCGAACTATTTTGCACTCTCGATAATAAAACGGCTAAGAAATCCGTTCTTACAGTTACTCACAGAGGAACCAACATTGAACGAACACAGCTCTATCAAAAGAATCAACCAGCCCATGACAGAATGAGAAACAGACAAAGACTGAGCGAGAGACAGAGATAGAGAGACACAGACACAGACAGCGAAACAGACAGACAGAAAAATATTTCAGTGGGAAAGTGAAATATTACTTTTTTATGTCTTTTTCTTTATCATATTTTGCGTTGGATGTGCATAGGGATAGGAGATCGGAAGGATCGCTTCTGTGCCTTTTCTCCCAGAAGTTATGGCTGGAAATCAACAATCAGTTTCTGTGGAGATTTCGAGCAGTTTTGCCAACATGAGTCAGGCTTACGGTTCCAATGGCACAGACAGGATGGCTTTCACCGCGCGCACTTTCTTGTTCTGGGACAAAACACTTGTAAAGAACAGTTAAAGACAGAGAGGTAAACAGGCCCATGAAATTTTATCCAGATGAGTACAGGTAGTTCATTGCGCTGATGAAATGTCTGCTCCAGTTTACGACTTTGGCCTCTGCCCTGAGTCTGAGACTATTTTAACAATGTAGATGAGCGCAGAGATATATATTTGAGCCATGGTAAACGTAAGGACGTAATCATGAAAAATTTAATCAGGAACGTTAAGCCGGATGCTGCCATGCAGTTCCAAAAAAGAAATGATTTCTGTAAGATCTCATCGTCACTTTTATCCACTGATACAAATAATATCGTCAAAATAAACGAATGCATTGTTCTAAGAGGCGGTAGCAATTGATTAGGACTGCTTGTTTGTTGCTTGTTTAATCGTTGTTGTTGTAGTTGTTGGTTTATTGTTTTCCGAAAATTTGAAACGATTTTCAAGTCTATATCAGTATATGTCAATACTGGGAATAACACACCAAAACATTAATCTCGACTAGAAAGAAATCTGTTCAAGGACAAAATGCCCTGTGACAATCTGTAATGAGATGATCTCTTGTTGTTGTTAATGTTGTTGCTGTTTTGTTATTTGTTTATAGGATGTTCTTATTGCTTGCTTTTGTCCTTTTCTTTCATCTGACAATGAATATTGTTATTGAATTCAAGTGATTATAAAATAATCCTCTTCATTTTCATGCTTCTTGTAGTTCTTGTTGTTGTTATTGTTATTGCTCCTGTTGTTGTTGTTTTTGTTTCTCCGCCTCGTCCTTTTCTACTTCTTCATCAATGCTACTGGGACATCATCATCATCATCATCATCATCATCATCATCATCATCATCTTCTTCTTCTTCTTCTTCTTCTTCTTCTTCTCCTTCTCCTTCTTCTTCTTCTTCTTCTTCTTCTTCTTCTTCTTCTTTTTCTTCTTCTTCTTCTTCTTCTTCTTCTTCTTCTTCTTCTTCTTCTTCTTCTTCTTCTTCTTCTTCTTCTTCTTCTACTACTACTACTACTAACTACTGCTGCTGCTGCTGCTGCTGCTGCTGCTACTGCTGCTGCTGCTACTACTACTTCTTTTCCTTCTCCTTCTTCTTCTTTTTCTTCTTCCCCTACTACATGTACTATTACTACTACTACTTGCAAGGTTAACGGTGAGCATGGATTTTAACTCTTTTATCTTAACCTGGTTGTCGTTTTTGGTGTGGTGTTAGCCCTGATATGGCTCTAGTAGTTGGCTGGGCTGTAAGAATATGAACTTGAACTTGATTACTACTATTACTTCTCTTCTTGTTTTCCTTTGTCTTCTTAGTATTCATCTTATGATTCTTTCTCTGTTTCTCTCCGTGTTTCTCTCTTTGTCCATTATTGTCCTCCCTTTTTGGTCGCCGAAGACAATCTCGAGTTCAATGCTTCTTCTGCCGTATTTTCAACAAATACAAGGACAAAACAGACACTAAAGGTCAATCAAACATTATTCTTCTCTTTCTTCATTTCTTCTGAACCTGTCTTCTTTTTCGTTTTGTTCTGCTTTCTTGGGGCGGGGGGGGGGGGGGGGGGTGTTAAAGAAACAAAAGTTACTCGGCTTTTTTATCCTGCTCATCTGCTGTTATTTTTGTTTGTGTTTCCTCTTCACCCTGTGTTTTTTCCTTATCGCTTTTGTGTTTTTCTGTTACATTTGTTTGTTTCTTTGGTATATCTATTGTTCTGTTCCTATCCATTATTCACCCTCTTGCCTTTAAAACAAAGAAACAATAAAAAAGATAAATAAATAAACAAAGGAGCGAACAAACAAACAAACACACACACACACAAACAAACACACAGACACGTAATGTTATAAAACTAGAGAATACTGTCCTCATGGAGCACAGTATTCTGTACTAATCTACACTGGCAAACCAATATATCATTATCTTCCAGTTAGTCTTGAAACCAGGAACTGGGTGTTTTTTCTCCCTTCTAGCCCCGCCTTCCCCCCTTTTTTTTTTTTTTTTTTCTTTTCTCTTATCTTCTTTTTTTCGTCTTTACCCCCTTTCAACGGAATGATAACATTATTTGGAAATAATTTCCACGCCTTTACCACAACAGACGTTTTCCCAGTTTTAAGGCTTTTTCTCTGAGAGGCGTAATGGCCATGTGGTTCGGACACTGGTCTTTGAGATAAAAGTTGTAGGTTCAAATATATCTATACTACTTGGTGGGTAATAGGTGGAAACTTTTTCCGATATCTCAGGTCCACAAAAGCGCAGACCTGCCAGAGCCTAAACGTCCTTCGGATGTATTCACACGCAAGACATCAAACACGCTTGTTAAACATCCTTTAGACCATGTAAGAATTTGGTGGTTTATGGAAACACGAAAACATTCAGCATGCACATCTGTGAAAAGGAATTGTGACTGCCTTCGCGGAGAGTTAACTTAAATGACCAAACAGAAAAAAAAAATGCCCACCAGAAATGACGAGCGAAAAAAAATAGAGAGAGAGAGGGGAAAGAGAGAGAGAGAGAGAGAGAGAGAGAGGAGAGAGGACAGAGAGAGAGACAGGGACAAAGACAGAAAGACAGAGACACAGGGGGAGACAGAGAGGCAGAGAGATATAGAGACAGAGACACAGAGAGACAGGCAGACAGAGAGACAGGGACAGAGATAGACAGAGACAGACAGAGACAGTAAGACAATGAGATAGCGAGAGACGGAGACAGAAACATAGACACAAACGGAGCGACAGAGAGAGATGGTTGAAAAAGATAAAAGCCTGACATTCCTTGATTGAATGAACTGCATTTTGCCCACAGCTGGATGGCAGAGCTCAATCAGTTTTATCTGTTGATAGCTGTCTGCCAATGCCGCTGCCATCCACTTTGGACCCGGTCTTTGCTCGCATTTACATGATGACATCTACCAGTGGAACTTACAGGACGACATCTACCAGTGGAACTTACAGGATAACATCTACCAGTTGAGCTTACAGGATAATATCTACCAGTGGAAGTTCAGGATATCTACCAATGGAACTTAAATATCTACCAGGGGAACTACAGGATGATATCTAGCAGTAGAACTAACAGGATGACATCTATCAGTAGAACTTACAGGATGACATCTATCAATGGAACTTACAGGATGAAGTGTACCACTGGGAGTAACAGGATGATTTCTACAAGTTAAAAGGGCAGGATGACATCTACCAGTAGAAATTTCAGGATGACATCTACCAGTAGAAATTACAGGATGACATCTACCAGTACAACTTACAGGATGACATCTACCAGTAGAAATTACAGGATGACATCTACCAGTAGAAATTACAGGATGACATCTACCAGTAGAAATTACAGGATGATATCTACCAGTACAACTTACAGGATGACATCTACCAGTAGAAATTACAGGATGACATCTACCAGTAGAAATTACAGGATGACATCTACCAGTACAACTTACAGGATGACATCTACCAGTAGAAATTACAGGATGATATCTACCAGTACAACTTACAGGATGACATCTACCAGTAGAAATTACAGGATGACATCTACCAGTACAACTTACAGGATGACATCTACCAGTAGAAATTACAGGATGACATCTACCAGTAGAAATTACAGGATGACATCTACCAGTAGAAATTACAGGATGACATCTACCAGTAGAAATTACAGGATGACATCTACCAGTAGAAATTACAGGATGACATCTACCAGTAGAAATTACAGGATGACATCTACCAGTACAACTTACAGGATGACATCTACCAGTAGAAATTACAGGATGACATCTACCAGTAGAAATTACAGGATGACATCTACCAGTAGAAATTACAGGATGACATCTACCAGTAGAAATTACAGGATGACATCTACCAGTACAACTTACAGGATGACATCTACCAGTAAATTACAGGATGACATCTACCAGTAGAAATTACAGGATGATATCTACCAGTGAAATTACAGGATATTACATACAACCAGTACAACTCTACAGGATGACATCTACCAGTACAACTTACAGGATGACATCTACCAGTACAACTTACAGGATGACATCTACCAGTACAACTTACAGGATGATCATCTACCAGTACAACTTACAGGATGACATCTACCAGTACAAACTTACAGGATGAATTCTACCAGTACAACTTACAGGATGATATCTACCAGTACAACTTACAGGATGATATCTACCAGTACAACTTACAGGATGACATCTACCAGTACAACTTACAGGATGACATCTACCAGTACAACTTACAGGATGATATCTACCAGTACAAATTACAGGATGACATCTACCAGTAGAAATTACAGGATGAATCTACCAGTACAAATTACAGGATGATATCTACCAGTACAACTTACAGGATGACATCTACCAGTATACAACTTACAGGATGATATCTACCAGTACAACTTACAGGATGATATCTACCAGTACAACTTACAGGATGACATCTACCAGTAAACTTACAGGATGACATCTACCAGTACAACTTACAGGATGATCATCTACCAGTACAACTTACAGGATGACATCTACCAGTACAACTTACAGGATGACATCTACCAGTAGAACTTACAGGATGACATCTACCAGTACAACTTACAGGATGACATCTATATTACCAGTACAACTTACAGGATGAATCTACCAGTACAACTTACAGGATGAATCTACCAGTACAACTTACAGGATGACATCTACCAGTACAACTTACAGGATGACATCTACCAGTACAACTTACAGGATGATATCTACCAGTACAACTTACAGGATGATATCTACCAGTACAACTTACAGGATGACATCTACCAGTACAACTTACAGGATGACATCTACCAGTACAACTTACAGGATGACATCTACCAGTACAACTTACAGGATGATATCTACCAGTACAACTTACAGGATGACATCTAACCAGTACATACTTACTAGGATGATATCTACCAGTACAACTTACAGGATGATATCTACCAGATACAACATTACAGGATGACATCTACCAGTACAACTTACAGGATGACATCTACCAGTACAAACTTACAGGATGATATCTACCAGTACAAATTACAGGATGACATCTACCAGTAGAAATTACAGGATGACATCTACCAGTAGAAATTACAGGATGATATCTACCAGTACAACTTACAGGATGACATCTACCAGTAGAAATTACAGGATGATATCTACCAGTACAACTTACAGGATGATATCTACCAGTACAACTTACAGGATGACATCTTACCAGTACAACTTACAGGATGACATCTACCTAGTTACAACTTACAGGATGACATCTACCAGTACAATACTTACAGGATGATATCTACCAGTACAACTTACAGGATGACATCTACCAGTAGAACTTACAGGATGACATCTACCATGTAGAACTTACAGGATGACATCTAATAATCTACCCAGTACAAACTTACAGGATGACATCTACCAGTACAACTTACAGGATGATATCTAACAGTACAACTTTACAGGATGACATCTATACCAGTACAACTTACAGGATGATATCTAACAGTACAACTTACAGGATGATATGTACCAGTACAACTTTCAGGATGATATGTACCAGTAGAACTTACAGGATGACATCTACCAGTACAACTTACAGGATGACATCTACCAGTACAACTTACAGGATGACATCTACCAGTACAACTTACAGGATGATATCTAACAGTACAACTTACAGGATGATATCTAACACGTACAACTTACAGGATAATATGTACCAGTACAACTTACAGGATGATATCTAACAGTACAACGTACAGGATGATATGTACCAGTACAACTTACAGGATGATATTTACCAGTACAACTTACAGGATATGTACCAGTACAACTTACAGGATGATATCTAACAGTACAACTTACAGGATGATATGTACCAGTACAACTTACAGGATATGTACCAGTACAACTTACAGGATGATATCTAACAGTACAACTTACAGGATGATATGTACCAGTACAACTTACAGGATGATATGTACCAGTACAACTTACAGGATATGTACCAGTACAACTTACAGGATGATATCTAACAGTACAACTTACAGGATGATATGTACCAGTTACAACTTACAGGATATGTACCAGTACAACTTACAGGATGATATCTAACAGTACAACTTACAGGATGATATGTACCAGTACAACTTACAGGATGATATGTACCAGTACAACTTACAGGATATGTACCAGTACAACTTACAGGATGACATCTACCAGTACAACTTTACAGGATATGTACCAGTACAACTTACAGGATGACATCTACCAGTAGAAATTACAGGATGACATCTACCAGTACAACTTACAGGGTGACATCTACCAGTACAACTTACAGGATGATATGTACCAGTACAACTTACAGGATGACATCTACCAGTAGAAATTACAGGATGACATCTACCAGTACAACTTACAGGATGATATGTACCAGTACAACTTACAGGATGATATCTAACAGTACAACTTACAGGATGATATGTACCAGTACAACTTACAGGATGATATCTAACAGTACAACTTACAGGATGACATCTACCAGTACAACTTACAGGTGACATCTACCAGTACAACTTACAGGATGATATGTACCAGTACAACTTACAGGATGACATCTACCAGTAAAACTTACAGGATGATATGTACCAGTACAACTTACAGGATGACATCTACCAGTAGAAATTACAGGATGACATCTACCAGTACAACTTACAGGATGACATCTACCAGTACAACTTACAGGATGATATCTAACAGTACAACTTACAGGATGACATCTACCAGTACAACTTACAGGGTGACATCTACCAGTACAACTTACAGGGTGACATCTACCAGTACAACTTACAGGATGATATCTAACAGTACAACTTACAGGATGATATCTAACAGTACAACTTACAGGATGATATCTAACAGTACAACTTACAGGATGATATGTACCAGTACAACTTACAGGATGATATGTATCAGTACAACTTACAGGGTGATATCTAACAGTACAACTTACAGGGTGATATCTAACAGTACAACTTACAGGATGACATCTACCAGTAGAAATTACAGGATGACATCTACCAGTAGAAATTACAGGATGACATCTACCAGTACAACTTACAGGATGACATCTACCAGTAGAAATTACAGGATGACATCTACCAGTACAACTTACAGGGTGACATCTACCAGTACAACTTAGAGGATGACATCTACCAGTACAACTTACAGGATGATATGTACAAGTACAACTTACAGGATGACATCTACCAGTACAACTTACAGGATGATATGTACCAGTACAACTTACAGGATGACATCTACCAGTACAACTTACAGGATGACATCTACCAGTACAACTTACAGGATGACATCTACCAGTACAACTTACAGGATGACATCTACCAGTACAACTTACAGGATGACATCTACCAGTACAACTTACAGGATGACATCTACCAGTACAACTTACAGGATGACATCTACCAGTACAACTTACAGGATGATATGTACAAGTACAACTGACAGGATGATATGTACCAGTACAACTTACAGGATGATATGTACCAGTACAACTTTCAGGATGATATGTACCAGTACAACTTACAGGATGACATCTACCAGTACAACTTACAGGATGATATCTACCAGTACAACTTACAGGGTGATATCTAACAGTACAACTTACAGGATGACATCTACCAGTACAACTTACAGGGTGACATCTACCAGTACAACTTACAGGGTGACATCTACCAGTACAACTTACAGGGTGACATCTACCAGTACAACTTACAGGGTGACATCTACCAGTACAACTTACAGGGTGACATCTACCAGTACAACTTACAGGGTGACATCTACCAGTACAACTTACAGGGTGACATCTACCAGTACAACTTACAGGGTGATATCATCCAGTGACAACTTTTCTGGTCAGGGTTAAACACTCGGGACAGACAAACACACATACAGGAGGTAAATAGTAGGAATGAATAACACCGACATCTTGCGCAGATCAACTACAGTGATAATCAGTGGGTAAACATCGGACTTCCGATTGGGAGGTACTGGGTTCGAATCCCTCAGACACCTCCCTATGGTTGGTAACGGGTGGAAATGTTTTCGATCTCTTTAACCATAACCCTAACTATAACCCATTCTCTCAAATCAACATGTGCAATATTCATCATCATCACGTGCCTTGCCACGTGGCGTTGGCGATTATGGCCCTCCATATGCATCTGTCCCTTGTTGCCACAAGCACATCTTCCCCCCCCTCCCCTCTCTCTGTCCTCAGCCACCCTGCAAGTCCATCCAATATTTTTTCCCTGGGTCTACCTGGTGCTCTCTTTCCCTCCAGATTTCCTCTTGTGATCAGGTGCTCCAATTCCCCTTTCCTCATAGAATGGCCTATAAGTGTTGCTTGTCCTTTCCTTATCTTCCTTATGAATGATCTTCTTGTGTCTGCCTCCATCAAGACTGTCTCGCTTGTTTTCTTTGCTGTCCATGGAGCTCTCAACATTCTTCTTGGAAACCACCTCTCGGCTGCCTCAATCTTGTTCTGGCCTTGCTTGTTGACTGTCCACGCCTCACACTTGTATAACATTATCGGTTCTATATAACCTAAACTCCCCTTTGTTTATATGTGTATACGCATGCAGCGTATGAAATATACACGTTAAAGTTCATGTAACTCATATCAGTAGCTACATGTAGCTTGTGGAATCATGAACTCAGTCAGAATGTACATCTCCTGATAACATAGCGTGCAGACTAAGTACAGCGTTGGACAAAATAACACACACACACACACCACACACACACACACACACACACACACACACACACACACACACACACACACACACACACACACACACACACACACACACACACACACACGCCCACACACACATATATATATATAAATCCCTCCTCCCAAAAATCGAAACACTAGAGGCAGTTAATGTTTACATGAATAGATAAATGAATGAATGAATAGATAGATGAATAAATAAACAGATAAATAAATAGATAGATAGATAGATAGATTGGTAGGTAGATAGGTAGATAGATACATAGATACATAGATAGATAGATAGATAGATAGATAGATAGATAGACAGACATACAGATAAATAGGTAGATAGATAGATAAATAGATAGATAGATAGATAGACACATAGTTAGATAGACAGATAGATAGATAATAGATAGATAGATAGATAGATAGATAGATAGATAGATAGATAGATAGATAGATAGATAGATAGATAAAAAATATAAATCAATAAAAACAAAGCACACAGAAACTCACACACAGAAACGTACACATACACACAAATACAAAACACGCACACAAACACACGCACGCACGCTCGTATACAAACATGCATGCACGCACAGACATACACACATACCCACATACATACTGAGACACGCAAACACATACACAGGTATGCATGCACGACTAGGCTTACACACACGCGCGCGCGCGCTCAGCGCGCGCGTGCGCGCCCATAAGCATCGCAAAAGTTTATTATTGTTGTATTCTTGGATCTCATTTAGAACTCTGGCGTCTTATTGAGTTCAGTAATCAGTATCACGTTTTACCCATTTTGATGATTAAATACCATATCTATATTTATGTACATTGCCTCACTTTCTCTTTGTGTTATTTCTATTATCATTCTCTTTCTAAAGATAGATTTTATACATTTACTTGTAGAAGATGTGTGCCTATGTGTATGTCTATGTCTCTGTGTTGCCAAAACGTCCTAGGAAGATTTTCTGAGACCACTACTACTGCTACTGCTGCTGCTACCACTGCTGCTGCTGCTGCTGCTATTAATGAGGCACTACATCTTGATACACAAATCAAATCAAAGCACTACTCAGCATTCACTAAAACATTCACTCAAAAACACACAAACTCAAGGGCACAAAGCACACGCACACCGGGAACGGGAGGACAGGAGGGTATGGGACAAAGGGCTGAACACGTAGAGGAAGAAATCAATGCTAGAGAAAAAGGTATGTGTTCAAGTTAGACTTGAAGAAAGGCAGAGTTGTAGCTACCAAATAGGGCAATCTCATTCCGTCTTTATGAATCAGGCACTGACAAAGAGTAGTGACCATGTGTGGAACATCTGTATCGAGGAATGTGTAAACGAGTAGCGTCAGAAGTAGAGCAAAGAGGTGGGGCAGGGGTGTACATTCGGAGATGGTCACAAAGATCAAAAAGTTCAGTACTATTCATACTCCTGTTGCATACTGTGTTGATTATGTGTTAATGTTTTTCGAGAAACAGGCACCCAGTGAGAAACAATGATGCAAGGGAGTGACATGATCACGCCTCTTTTATCTTTTTAACAAAGGGCAGGGTGGGCCACATAATTCTGAATGCGCTGGATCCATGCAAAGAAAGAACCAGACAAGACAAAAGCAGAGAGTTACAGAAATCGATACGACACAAAATAAAAGAAGTCTCGAGTTTAGGTGTTGCTTAAGTTGAAAAACAACAATAAATACAACCGAAACATGCCAGTTTACATGATAGATAGGTTTGGGTGATGAATTTATGTATAGAGAGATGCAGACCAAAAACAACACAAACGTTGTTGATGTTCTCATCTGTTCCTTGACATATATTTAGAAACTATATCAAAGGGATCTTTAACGTGCTTTATCTTTAACGTGCACTGAGTACCTCCATATTGTTCTATGTCTCTGGTAAGCTTGCATTATGGGGATTTTTGTGATTCCCTAAGCCAACCATTGACATGACTTACATAATCTGCAACTGCATATTTGATATTTTACACGTGCATACACACAAAGATGATTTGTGCACTGAGAGATCTACATCATATAGAATTGGGAATTTTTTTAAAAATCCACTTTTTGCCCTCCAGGCGGATTTGTCTTGGTAGACTGAATTTAAGCCATTACTATAGGAAGGCAGACGTTTACCTACTTGACCTCATCCTGGTTATCGGTAACTTGTATCAGCAAGTATGTATCAAAAGCAACAGTAACAGTAAAACAAACAAACAAACAAACAAACAAACAAACAAACATCCAACAAGAAGAACAGACACAAAGATAAACTGGGATTATCACGAGGGAGAGAGAGGGGTGAAGGAGAAAGTCAGCCAGCTAGCCAGACATGCAAACATACATGCATGCATACACACAGAAATACAGACAGACAGACAAAGACAGACAGATAGTATAGAATACGGAACTTCAGTCAAAACAACAACAACAACAACAACAAAGCAAACAAACAAACATTACCCTATTTTAAGTCGTATAAAAAAAATGTTATATTCTAATTTTCAGACAATGTAAATACATTATGACAAACACAGGACGATTGAAAACTGTCGTCTGGCCTAGGCCAGAGATAGACAGACAGGGAGAGAGAGAGAGAGAGGGGAGAGAGAGAGAGAGAGAGAGAGAGAGAGAGTATGTGAGAGGGAGAGAAAGAGAGAGAGAGTGAGAGAGAGAGGGAGATATGTCAGCCAGCTAGCCAGACGTGCATATATTAACGCACGCATGCAGGCAGACAGACAGACAGACAGACAGACAGGCATAAAAACAACAGAATGTCAGTCAAAAATACTCCAATGCCCTGTTATAAGATGTATAAACAATGTGACATTCTAATTTTCAGACAATGTAAAAAAAAAATTATTAAAAATAAAGAGAGAGAGAGGCAGAGACAGACAGAGACAAAGACACAGAGACAAAGACAAAGACAAAGAAAAAGAGACACAAGACACAGACACAGACACAGAAAGAATGCTTTAAAGCGAGGATGGAAAAAGGAATATAATTTCCATCTAGTTGAATGGACAGCCTGTTTGCCCTTTCTCCCAGGAACCATGACTGGACGTTGACTATCTATATATGCACAGATTTAAAAGCTGTTTTGACAACACGAACTAAGTTTACGGTTCCTTTACCACAGACAGGATGCCTTTTACCGGGTTTCACATTTTCTGACTGGGGCAAAACACTCGTAAAGAACAGCTCGACAAAGGGAGGCAAACAGTGCTCATGAAATTCTATTCAGATGACCACAGGAAGATGCTGAAATGTCGGATCGAATTTACGCCCTTTTCTGTCTTCCTGGATCCCATATTTCAGACTGGCCGGTGTTTTCTTCTCGCCGTGTTTGTTGGCCTGTCGTTCAATTCTGCTTTTCACCAGGATGAATTATTGCTATCGAAGGAATAGAAGGACAGAAGAAGAGAGGAAAGGAGTGGGAGAGAGAAAGAAGAAAGAGAGAGAGAGAGAGAGGGGGGGGAGGGAGCAGAGAATGATATATGCCTTCGTCCGTCTTATAGAAAGTTAAGAATAAAATGAAAGATTCCCATCTACTCTACAGGAGCAGGCAAAAGAGAACAATACTCTCTCCATCTATAAATCTAACTATTTTCTAAGTAAATAGAGAGACAGACAGAGATTCTATCTATCTATCTATCTATGTACATGTAGACATTTTGATCAATTTATCTAAGTAAATAAATAAAGACACACAGAGAGATGTACATATCGACACACACGCTTGTATATATCTCTATCTGTCCGTCTATCTATTTATCTATCTATCTATCTATTCATCCATCCATCTATCTATCTATCTATCTGTATATATATATATATATATATATATATATATATATGTGTTGTGTGTGTGTGTCTGTCTATACATGTATATATGAATATATACGTATATAGTATAACATAATAAATATGCATATAGGAATAGAAACAAAAGAGGAATACCAACAAAATAAGAGGGAAGCAGGGAGAATTTTTATAATATCAACCAAAGGACATAACTCTTGAGAGTCACGTAGAAATTATCTCCCATGTTGTTGAACCTCTCAAATCTAACATAGTTTGCGCTACCCATTCAGCTAGCATAGAAGCAGATACAAAGCACAAAAACCGTAAGCTCAGAACACTCCTCAAAAAAGGAGCGCCCAAGCCTACCTTTATACTCTGCAACTACCCTACACACAACTATGAGAGAGGAGAGAAATAATACAATATATTGGTCTTATGTTCAAGATTGACATAGGCTTTTATTCTTGAACTGACCAAACACACACATAGACAAGACAGAACATATACAGGGTTGCTTCCAAGGCATATAGGTAATACCAACGAAATAAGAGGGAAGCAGGGAGAATTTTTATAATATCAACCAAAGGACATAACTCTGTATATGTTCTGTCTTGTCTATGTGTGTGTGTTTGGTCAGTTCAAGAATAAAAGACTATGTCAATCTTGAACATAAGACCAATATATTGTATTATTTCTCTCCTCTCTCATAGTTGTGTGTAGGGTAGTTGCAGAGTATAAAGGTAGGCTTGGGCGCTCCTTTTTT
>JAPXFY010000030.1:25776543-25794043 GCA_030674185.1 Monoplex corrugatus
AGAAGATTAGGAAAAAAACAGGCAACATTTATAGGCCATTTTATGAGGAAATGAGAATTAGAGCACGTGGTTACAACAGGAAATGTGGAGGGAATGACCCAGGGAGAAAATATTGGACGGACTTGCAGGGTGGCTGAAGACAGAGAGGGTGGAAGATGTACTTGCAGCGACCGGGCATAGATTCACGTGAAGGGCCATGATCTCCAACGCCATGCGGCAGGGCACATGATGATGATGATGATGAGTCATTATGTGATTTGTATTAGTTCGTATTGTTATGTGATAAGCAGCTTACCACAGAGACGATTTTTTTCGGCTTTTGGCGAAAATTCGACTTTTTGGAGACCCCAGGAGTCATTCTTGAGGTTGGTGAATTTCTAGAGTGGTGAAGGCGCAGCATCGTTTGATGCAAACTCGTTGTTTTTGTTTAAAAGTTTGGCTTGCATTTTGTAGATATGGATTTGGTTTCAAAAAAGAGAAAGGGAAAAAGTACTAATTTCTTTTAACCCTTTCATTTCCGTACACTACCCACAGGAAGCTCTTGGATCGTGGTTTTTGCTTTGCTGTCATGGCTGACAATGCGTGATGCTGGCCGATACGGTGAGGCTTTCAAAGGGTTAATCATAGTAGTACATCTCAACGATGCTTCGAGTTTCACACTGCCACCAGTACTTAAACTCTTCGGAGAGTGGGGGGGGGAGAACGCTCGACACATCATAGTGAAACTTATGACGTCAGTTTCCAAATAATGCAGACAGTAATTCATAACATCTAAACCACAAATCACAAGATAACATTCATAATGATACCAAAAGGAAAATATCTTCTTCGATCGTTTTTCTTACGCAGCTCAGACCTGCAAACATTCCTTATATCAAAGTATAACTTCATACACACCTTCCTACCTGGCAGAGGGAGTGGAGTTTTGCGCGCGTGACCGTTCTTTGTTTCGCCTTGGATGCAGTGATAGTCCACCTATGAGAAGCTGAAAAGAGAAGCTGGAAGACACACATGGAAATCATACGTAAAGCAGAAAACCAAGACAAGAGGAAAGAGGAACCCTGAACCACCCAAACGTAAACTACATAGCTGCTGTGCCGTCAAAACTGGACGGGACCTTGAATTTTGCATCCGTGGAAGCCCCTTGCGGGATATGCACAGATTATTATAAAGAAAACCTGAGAGTGAATGGCCTTAAACTTTCTCATCCGTTTTTCATAAGAAGGACTAGGCACATGTGATACTTTATTTGGCCACAACTCCGACACTTTGAGTCTTACAGACTCCATTAATATATCATTTGGAAAATATTTTTCCCATTTTCGAATGACATCAATAAGTTGATGTCTCCAGAAATGTACTTATGACCAGTTTTGTGAGAGAACTGGTCACATGTGTGGACATTTCAATGTAATGTTGATTGCATCAGTTACATCTGTGGCCTCAATAGCACTCACAGGATGGGCATTACCGGCCTCACATTTCCTGACCAGAGGCGAACTTCTCGCGACAGACAGCCTTCAAAGGGAGGCAAACACAGCCCATTTAATGTTTCTGAGGTAAATTGGCGGAAGTTCATTACTGACAAAACACGGGATCCAATTCATGACGTGGGCTGCTTCTTCAATCCAAACATGTTGCGTTCTGTGTTGGCGGATGCGGTCATGAAAGATTCTGATTATACACATGTGTAGGCACATTGATTTCAGACCTAGGTGACAACAGACGTATATATTTCTGTAGCAATGTCCAAGGTATTGCACTGGTTGAATACCTGTATCACTCAGGCCGCAGGATGAGTTTTTGCCAGGAGTAAATTTCCTCAGCTAAGGTATAACACACGTTGCACATAGTTCAATAAAGGGAGACACAATACACAATCAAATATCGGCAGTTCGTTGTGTTACATTGCCTATAAAACTTATGACACTCTCTAAGTACCTGGATCCAGCATTCAATGTTTTCTATAGATACAAAAGAACGCGATCATGGCTTCCACCACCACGTCATAAGTGTTAGAAATGAAAGTGTGGTTAAAGCCTTAGTATGCAGTCATACTTCATTTTGCAGTCTTGTAATAAAGTGCGATTCTTTAGCGTTACTGTTGCTGCCTTTATCGTTATAAGTATCATATTATTTGTGAAAAATATCTCACGATCTATGGTCGAGCTTTCATGGTGACATTGTCGCCAATCCTACGTGCTGCTTTTGAGTCACATGTAATTTCACGTCAGTTGAGTCTTTACTGTGAGTGGCTCATAGAAGATGGTGTTATTTCAAGTCAAGGTAACTCTTTAATGTGTGTGGTTCATGACAAACAGTATAATGTTACGTCAAGGTAAGTCTTCAATGTGTGTGTTACATGGAAAGTGACGTAAGTAAGTCAAAGTAAGTCTTTAATGTGTGTGGTTCATGACATTGTGTAATGTTAATTCAAGGTAAATCTTTAATGATTGTCGTTCATGGGAGATAGCGCAAGGTTCAGTCAAGTTAAGCGTCCAATGTGTGTGCTTTATAAAGGACTGAATAAACTTCACTTAAGGTAGGCCATCAACGTGCTTTCTGGAGGCTGGGGGGGCTTTTAGTTACGGTAAGTTTGTCAATCTCTGCTGTTTTAAAAGATCGTTTAATATATCGTTAATGTGTGTTTATGAAGCTATCATTGATCGGACATGGATGATTTTTGCAAGACGGAGGGCGGTGGAATCTAGAAAAATACTGTATCACTTGGGATACCTAAATATGCGACTATTGCTATCTGACAGGAAGAAAGTTGGTCCTTTCTTATATGCTCCTGTGTATGTGTGAGTGTAAGTGTCTGCTTGATTAACTGATTGATTGATTTTGTTCAGATGATATGACCGACGGGGATAACCATCCCAGGGAAGTGGGGAAAGGGGGACTTGCCTAATCTTAATCCTATATTGAAACCACCAAACAACAATGATGTTAATATGGGACAGTGAGAGCGTCCGTTTTAATATAGCGCAACCATTAACATGCGAATCCGACGCTCAACCAACTGAGCCATTGAGACCCGCATGTGAGTGTCTGCACGTGCCCGCGTGTATATTATATATATATACATGTATATGTGTATATGTATATATATATATATATATATATATATATATATATATATATATTATGTGTGTGTGTGGTGTGTGTGTGTGTGTGTGCGTGTGTGTGTGCGTGTGTGTGTGCGTGTGTGTGTGTTTGTGTGTGCGTATGTTCATGTGTGTGTGTGTGTGTGAGAGAGAGAGAGAGAGAGAGACAGAGACAGAGACAGAGACAGACAGAGACAAAGAGACAGAAAGACAGAGACAGAAAAAGAAAAAGAAAAGAAAGAAAGAGAGAGAGAGAGAGAGAGAGAGAGAGAGACAGACAGATAGATAGAGACAGAGAGACAGAGACAGAGAGAGAAAGATAAAGGGTGAAAGAGGGAGAAATTCAAATTCAAATCTTTACTTATTAAACGATGGTTCAGTTACACGGATACCTGATGTCTCTACTCATAGAGCAACCACAGTGGATTTGTCTCTCATCTCACCAGAGCTTGCAACAAATTGTACTTGGCTCATAGGAGATGATAGTTTGGGTAGTGATCATCTTCCAATTGAAATTAAACTGTTGGAGAAAACAACTTTCAGAACACGCACTGACACTGAAGACAGAATCCCCAAATTCAAATACAAGAACGCCGATTGGATAACGTTTGGTAATATCCTTCGGACGCACAACACAGATTTAATAAAACATGACAATATAGATGTATTTTATTCTAATTTCATCGAAGTTGTCTTAAAGGCAGCCTTCTCTTCTATTCCAGTGTGCAAGTCGGTGACACTAGACAAATACCGTGGAAATTCGTGGTGGACGAAAGAATGTGAACAGGCTGTTGCCTTTAAAAAAGAAACTTTTAAAATCTGGCTGAAAAATAAAACACCTGCACATCATTTGAACATGAAGAAAGGTAAAATTCAATGTAATAGAGTAATAGCACAAGCAAAGAAGTCCTATTGGACCAGTTTCTGTAATGATGAAGTATCTGAATCAAAGGATATGTACAAAGTGTGGAAAAAAGTAAAAGAAATGAAACATGGTCATACGCTGCCAAGCTACCCAGTTAAGTTTAAAGACAATTTATTTCCAAATTCCTTTGAAAAAGGTAACGCCTTTCTTAATCTTTTTTCAGACAATAGCCGATCAGTTACTTTAAAGTCAACTATTGGTAAACACAGAATAGAACAGGAGAAAAATGACATCTATGTTGATCCACTTTCTAAGGAAAATCATTATATCAATTCTCCCATTCAACTGGACGAATTCATGGAAACTTTGGCGTCTTTTTCATCCAATAAATCTTCTGTTGGTTTAGATAGTATTTCTTATCAGATGCTAATTCATTTGCCTCTTAAGTGGAAGGATTTATTACACTCATTTTTCCAAAAATTGTTGGTTGAATGGAGCTCTTCCAAAACTCTGGAAGAAGTCCGTGATAATTCCTATCATTAAGGAAGGCAAATCAAGGTCACTCATTGACAGTTACAGACCAATAGCTTTAACTTCTCATGTTGGGAAACTGATGGAAAAGATTATTCAGAAGCGTTTGTTCCATTATTGTGAGCGAAATGATATTATTCCACATCAACAGGCAGGATTTAGGAAAGGGCGATGTACAACAGATCATTTAGTGAAACTTACAAGTCAAATCAAAAAACAGTTTTCTCGTAGAAAAAGCACTTTGGCTACGTTTTTTGACGTGAAGAAGGCTTACGACACTGTGTGGCATTCAAGACTGCTTTACAAATTGAAGAGCATTGGTGTAACAGGTAAAATGTATTATTACATTAAAGACTTTTTATCCTGTAGATCAATGTGTGTAAGATTAGGGACTGTATACTCTTCATTTAAAGACATAGACATGGGGATCCCTCAGAGGTCAATCATAGCCCCCATCCTGTTCAGTATACTTCTTTATGATTTACCACAACGTTTGTCGAAGAACACTAATGTTGTACAGTATGCAGATGATATTGCCATATGGATGAGTACCACTCTTCGAAAAAATACAAACAAAAGAACAATCACCCATGTACAAAAGCTCTACCAATATGATCTTGATAACCTGAGTAATTACATGAAAGACAACGGTCTGGAGTTATCGAGTGAAAAGACTTATCTTATGCTTTTTAACAATGGTGAAAACCCTTAAACTCTCCCTACGTTATCGCTGGACAATAATTCACTTGCTTATAAGCCCACCGTTAAATTTCTAGGAGTGTACATAACACGAAAGTTGAATTGGAGACATCATATCGAATATTTAATTACAAAAGCAAACAAAAGACTTAACTTCTTAAAAATAGTCAACAGACAATCCTGGAGCCAAGACACTCAAACTATGTTACACCTAGCGATTTCTTTGGTTCGATCGAAACTGCTCTATGGACAAGAGGTATATTTTACTGCCTCGAATACACTCTTAAAAAAAGAGTGTAGACAGCAAAGCTATTAAATTGGCTCTTGGTGTGCCCGTTCATACAAACACAATGAAGTCTTATAAAGAAAGTAACATATTACCGCTTACAGAACAACGTGAATTAGCGGTGACAAAGTATGTTATTAGAGCTCTGGCCGTAAAGAACTCAGTTAAGGATGAATTACTATACACCTCGGAAACTGACTGTCCTCAGAAAGCTCGAAAGGTGCATACTCTTCAACCTATACGAAATTTTGCAGAAGTCCTCCTGAGCGAAAACAATATTGATATAAATACAAGATACAAGATACATTCCAGTAATGCCTCATATTCCATCTATACCTTCCTGGGAACTTGAAAAGGCTAACTTTGACATAGACTACATAAATCTCAATAAAACAGAAGAAATAAATATTCTAGTATCAGAAGTCAAACCTCATTTAACCACATATTATCCTAATCACCTAAACATTTTCACAGACGGGTCTGTTTTAGATACAGCTGATAGCGGAGCTGGATTCGTCATTCCTGCCTTAAAGGTACAAAAATCTTTTTACATAGGTAAAGGCTTCTCTATTTTTACATCAGAATTATACGCAATATTGATGGCTCTTAACTATATTATTAGCTTCTCATACGATATCTGCAATATACTATTGTGTGTTGATTCTAAATCAGTGTTACGTAGCTTGAAACAAACAGAAAATGTAATACGAAATGACATTATATGTGAGATCAAACATTTGATACATTGTATTTCATCCAGTGGTGTTGGTATAGATTTTTGCTGGGTTCCGTCACATTGTGGACTTTATTGGAATGAAGTTTCGGACAAATTAGCAAAAGACGGTGCATCCAATAATGCAAATACCGTAACTTTCCATAACATACGACTGTCAGTTCATGAACTTGGTTCTGTGTTAGAAAGTTCACTGTATACAAATTTTTCCAATACCCAAAGCCTGATACCTAACTGCCCCAGACAGCTAGCGTCCTTGATATACAAACTAAGGCTTAACTCTTGGAAAACAAAATATACACAGAATGTATGTATTTGTTCAAAAGCATTATCTGTCCACCATCTGCTCTTTGAATGTCCTATCTTACTTACGACATATAGAAATAACAATCTCGAATTTTCATGTACTGACTCTAGAGATATCCTTTACAACAAAAGTAATGATATTATTTCGGTAGTCCAGCTGATTCTCAGATCCCCTGTTGGCAGATTGCTATGAAGAGTTAATTAATTGTCGTCTGTTATTGATTGACACTGTTAACTTAATGTTCTGAAATCTTAATTGTTATTGTTCCCCTTCTTACATTCAAACTATCACTACCCCTTCCCATCCCCGTCCCCCACCCTTTTTTTTCTACCTATGTATATATATATATATATATGTGTGTGTGTGTGTGTGTGTGTGTGTGTGTGTGTGTGTGTGTGTGTGTGTGTGTGTGTCTGTGTGTGTGTATGTGTGTATGTGTGTATGTGTGTGTATGTGTGTGTGTGGTGTGTGTGTGTGTGTGTCTAAAATCACTATTGTGAACAGACATTAAATAAAGATTCCATTCCATTCCAAGAGGGAGAAAAAGAAGAAGAAGAAGAAGAAAAAGAAGAAGAAGGAAAAAAAAAGAAGAAGAAGAAGAGAGAAACAGAGAGAGACAGAGACAGAGAGTGTTTCGTTCTTTCTACAGCCAACTCGGAAGACAGGGCAATGCTTCTTCGTCTTTACTCGTCGCTCTCTGATTCTCAACTGACTACAGTATATATATACATATCACAGTGAACAGCAATCAGTTATCATTTAAACGAATATCATGCCGTGCTGTTATCCGCACGCTGTTTACTGTTAACACACGTCACATCTCCCTTTCTTTAAGGAAACAAAATCAATTAATCATTTTTCCTATCTTTCAGTCCATACGAAATAAATGTGTTTCCTACCTTTATCACAACATTAACTTAACAAACACTCATTCTCACGCATAGGGCCCAATCATTCATTCACCTCATTTTATCTCCGATCATTATACTATCCATCATCATCATGTCCATATTTCGCAATGCTTTCAGTTTATCTGATTGTGGTAGTGTCTTCAGTTTCATTCATATTTCAGGAAATCTGGCCTTTTGCTTTGTCTTCCAGATCTTGTTCTGTAAGGAGAACTAACTGGTTCGGGTTGTCCTGTCCTTGTTTGTTTGATAACTTCATCTGGCTCCTTGATGCTGGTTGTCTCAGACATTTTGATGACTGGTGACTGATCAGATGAGTTCTCACGGACAGACGATGCTGGCGTCCTGACATCTGTTCCAGTTCCAGTTTTCTTGTTATCTTCCAGCATCTGTTTTGATGGTACGATGATTTGCTGTTGCTTGCCCGATGTGTCGCTTTCCTGATGTCTTCCAGAAATCATCCTTCTCTGGACCAGTCGTTGAGGGTTGATTGTTTGCTGAAACTCCGTTTCTGTTGCGTCTCGTAGCTGACGACGATTCCTTCTGTACTGACGTCCGTCCTCTGTGCGAATGTTGTATGACCGGATGTTCACCTGTTGGTCTACTTTGGCGCTGATCCACTTTTTGGATCCTGGAGGTTGGAATTTCACAATCTGTCCCGGACTCAGTTCTGTCAGCTCTACTGCGCTTCTGTTGTAGTAGTGCACTTGCTTCAGTTTCCTTTTCTCAAGTTCTTTCTTGATTGGTACAACTGTAGGTTTGAGTAAAGTCTTTGACGTCGGCACTTGTGTTCGTGTTCTTCTGCCGAACAGTCTCTGAACAGGCGAACTGTTTACAGTCTCTGTCGGGATGTTTCTCAGTTCAAGTAAAGCGAGGAAGGGATCTTGATTGTTGTGTTCTGCTTTCTTCATGCACGTCTTTGCAGCCTTCACCGCGCTCTCTGCTTTTCCATTGGACTGAGGGTAGTGTGGTGAGCTTGTTACGTGTTCAAACCCATATGTTTTTCTGAACTTTCCAAACTGGTTTGATGTGAATTGAGTTCCACAGTCTGTTGTCAGGCGTTCTGGTATTCCGTGTCTTGCCAAGTGTCTCTTCAGACAGATGATGACCTCTTTGGATTCTCTTGTTTGTAACCGATCAATCTCAAAGAAATCAGAGTAGTGATCGACCGTGACCAGGTATTCATTGCCATTATGTTCAAAGATGTCACAAGCAATGTGTTGCCAGGGCAGGTCAGGGATCTCTGTACTGATAAATGGTTCCTTCTGCTGACCACGTTGATATGTGTTACAGGCGCTGCATGTTTTGACAAAATCTTCAATGTCCATGTTCATCCTGGGCCAGTAGACTACCTCACGTGCTCTTCTTATGCAGCTCTGAATTCCTGAGTGGCTTGCATGAAGTTTCTCAAGAATGTCTGCTCTTTCGCTTTCAGGTACAATTACTCTGTGGCTTTTGAAGACAAGTCCGTTGTGGACTGACAGTTTCTCCCTGAAAGGAAAGTAATCTTGTAACTGTAATGAAAGTTGTTGTTTCTCCTCTGGCCAGCCTTGTAGAATGACAGCTTTCAGGCTTTTCATGGTTGCATCTTCCTGAGTTGCTTGCTGCAGACTGTTCAGTCTCTCTTGGCTGATGGCCAGTTCTTGTAATGAGTCTGTTTTCTCCAGGTCTGTGAGGAAAACGGCTTCCTTGTGGGTGACTTGCTGTTCCGCTTTTCCACAGACTGCTCTGCTGAGGGTGTCAGCCAGGTGCATCTCAGATCCACGCTTGTACACTACCGTGTACCTGAACTTCTGAGTTCTGAGTAGCATCCTCTGAATCCTCTTAGGTGCTGAGAGCAGGCTCTTCTTGTGAATGGTCTCTAGTGGTTTGTGGTCGGTCTCCACCAGGATGTCTCTTCCATAGACGTATCTCTCAAACCTTTCCAGACCGAAGAGTATTGCCAACATCTCCTTTTCTATTTGAGCATAGCTTTTTTCTGTCTCGGTCAAGGCTCGTGATGCGTACTGAATCGGTTGACCATCCTGCATGAGACAAGCTCCAAGTCCAAACTGTGAAGCATCACACTGAAGGGTGGTTGTACGCTTTCCTGAAGAGTCAAAGTAGCGAAGTACCGGTGGCTCAGAGAGTATCTTCTTCACTTTCTTCAGGGCTTCTCCGTGGACGTCTTCATCCCATCTGAAGTGGACGTCTTTTTTTACCAGTTCTCTGAGTGGTGCTGCTGCCTCAGACAGGTTTGGTGCAAATTTCTGAAGGTATCCAACTACACGAGTAGTCTCTGCACAGCTGCTTTGTCTTCTGGCACTGGGAGTTGTTGGACAGCGTCCAATTTCTTTGGGTCGGCTTTCAAGCCTTCTCTTGAGAAGATGTGTCTCAAATATGATATCTCTGTTCGTTTCATCTCAACCTTCTCCTTGTTGAGTTTGATTCCAGTCTCTCGGCATCGTTGTAGCAAACGGTTCAGGTTGGTATCATGAACTTGTGCTCCTGCTTCGTCGGTTGGTCCTCTGCCAAAAACAAAGATGTCATCATGAACCGCCACCACGCCTGGCAGTCCTGCCAGAGCGATGTCAATCCTCCTCTGGAATTCTTCTGGGGCTGGTGAAATTCCAAAGGGCATTCGTTTCCATCGGTATTTGCCAAAAGGCGTCTCAAATGTTGTCAGGTAGCTGCTGTCTTCGTCCAGTTCAACGTGCCAAAACCCGTTTTTCGCGTCCAGGTGTGTGAAGTATTTTGCATCTTTGAGGAGAGGCAGTACGTCATCAATGGTTGGCATGGGGTACTCGTTTCTCCTGAGGGCTTTGTTCAGTGGCTTAGGGTCGATGCACAGTCTGACTTTCCCATTGCTCTTTGTTGTTGCGACCAAACTGCTTATCCACTCCGTTGGCGTGTCTACTTTAGTGACCACGTCCAGTTTTTTCAACCTCTTCAGCTCGTCCTTCACTTTCTCTTGCACTGCTATCGGCCACTTTCTGCAAGGCATCTTCACTGGAGCAATACTGGGGTCTGTTTCTAGGTGTAATTTTCCTTCTAATTTTCCCTCTCCTTCAAAGACATCGTTGTACTTTGTGAGCATATCTTTTGCATTTTCCTCCTCTTTCTGATTCGCCGCTATCGTTGCAATGTTCTCTTCATTGATCGTCAACAATTGTATGTGCTGTACAGCTTTCAGTCCCAGTATTGGCTTACAGTCCGTTTTGGTGATCGCGAAGTTGACTTTGTATTTCTTTCTGTTCTTGGGGTTTTTCACTCGCAGCACTATCACAGGCTTCATTTCTGTTCCGTTGAACATCACCAGCTTCTTCTTCGTCTCTTGCAGGTCCGACTTTCTTTCATCTCCTGTGACTTCTCTGTACAGGCTCTCAGACATCACGTTTGTTGTTGCACCTGTGTCAAGAAGAAAAGTTACCGGCATCTCATTTATCAGCATTTTTGCTCGTATGTTTCTCTCCTTTTTTCTGGTTTTGTCTTCGATCCCGAGGATTTCATTATCGCTTTCAGTGTCAGTCTCTTCTTCGAAGTGCCGAACTCTTGTTTTCTT
The DNA here is from genome assembly GCA_030674185.1 of Monoplex corrugatus. Classification (NCBI taxonomy): domain Eukaryota; kingdom Metazoa; phylum Mollusca; class Gastropoda; order Littorinimorpha; family Ranellidae; genus Monoplex; species Monoplex corrugatus. The sequence goes on from JAPXFY010000030.1 coordinate 25,787,521, forward strand.
TTGATTTTTCTTGGGTGGTCTGCAGCATGAAGCAAAGTGATTATTTCCTCCACAAGCTTTGCATTTTCTTCCAAATGCTGGACATTTCTCTTTTGCTCTTGGGTGCTTTCCACCACAATATCCGCATTTCTCTCTGTACTCTGGTTTGTTTCCTTTGCTATACTGCTTTGCTGTCTTCTTTTCTTTGAAAGCTTGGACTTCCTGCGTGTCCTGCGTTTTTCTCATCATTTGGACTGTTTGATGTTGACTTGATTCATGCGCTCTGCACATATCAATACATGCAGTCAATGTCAGCTGTCGCACTTCCAGTAATTTTGATCGCAGTCTCGTCATGTACACCCAGTATGATTTGATCTCTCAACAGTCTGTCTTCCAGTGGACCATAGTTACAGGTCTTGATCAGTCTCCGCAGTTCTGCTACAAACTGTTCGATAGATTCTCCTGCTGCTTGATGTCTGCAGTTGAACCTGAATGCTTCGTAAGTTTCATTGGTTGAACCCACACAGTATTCTTCGAATTTCTGGAGAACAGTGTCAATGTCATTTCTTTCAGCTTCATTAGCAAATGCCAATCCTTCATAGATGTCCATAGCATCCAGCCCGATGCAAGAAAGAAAAACTGCTGTTCTGTATGTTGGGTCTTCTTCTGTCTGTGTTGTCACAATTTCATAGCTGTCCCAAAGCCTCTTGAATTTCCTCCAGCTGCTCTGCAGGTTTCCTCCATTCACATCAAGTTTAGGAGGCAAGGGAATCTTGGCATGTCGTCGACTGGCTCTTCACTCATCTTGTTCATCTTCCATGGTTGAACTTTAGTCTTCAATATTCTGGATTTTTGTTGGAGTTCGTAATCACGATTCTGACACCATGTTTCGTTCTTTCTACAGCCAACTCGGAAGACAGGGCAATGCTTCTTTGTCTTTACTCGTCGCTCTCTGATTCTCAACTGACTACAGTATATATACATATCACAGTGAACAGCAATCAGTTATCATTTAAACGAATATCATGCCGTGCTGTTATCCGCACGCTGTTTACTGTTAACACACGTCACAGAGAGAGACAGAGAGAAACAGAGAGAGATAGACTGCTAGATAGATAGATAAATAGATAGAGATAGATAGATAGAGAGACAGACAGACAGACAGACAGATAGACAGACAGACAGACAGAAATAGAGACAGAGGTGGGAGCAGAATTTAGCACTGATGAAAGGATCCAAAATTTGTGTGGGATTCTTTTCTTTACAACAAAATCAGACAGTTCCCTTATTCTCACACGAACTGTGCGTTATGCATGACCGAAATTTAATCAACACAGTTGAACGCTGTAATAAACAGACCCTGTCATCAAGTTTGGTAAATTTCACACCGAGGGTATTTTAACCAATGGAAGAAAAGCAGAATACAAAAAAACTCAAAAGAGAAATCAAGAGCAAATAGCAAAGTTAGAAGAGATAAGAAAAATTGACAAATGGAAGAATGTACAAAGATAAATGAGCATAATGAATGCAGAAGATCCAGGGATCTATTCCAAAAGATAAAGAAAGTTCAATCCACTAAATTCCAATCCAGAAATGAGTGCTTCAACAGCAAGGAAGGCACCACACTGACCGAACCAGAGCATAATATCAACAGATGGAATGAATATGGAGCATCCCTTTTTAGCGAGAATAGCTCTCTATCCCCTGATCTGAACTGTCCCGAATCAGAATAGAACCACTTTTCAATGAAATTGAAGCAGCCACCAAGCAGTTAAAAACAAGAAAATCCGCAGGAATTGATAACATTCCAGAGGAATGGCAGAAATATGGCAGAAAAGAAAGTCTAAAAACAAATTTTTCCTGTAAAATACAGAATACTCATCAGTGGTCAAAAAATTGGAAACTTCAAGAATTTGTGATGCTGTACAAGAGTGGCATTGTCAAAAATTGCAACAACTACAGAACCATTGCCCTGAATCAGCCACGCCAGTAAGATCCTGCTCTTAATTATTCTGAACAGATTGAAGCCCAAGATAGAAGAACTATCTGACTGCCAAGCAGGGTACAGATCCAATAGAAGCGCAACTGATATGCTCTTTGACCTACACTCATAGAGAAAACAAAAAGCACCGAAAACGAAGCTTTTGCCACCTTCATAGACTATAGCAAAACATTTTACAGCGCCATTGATCTACACATGTTCAGCACAAAGATCAAAATGGGCAATATCAAACACATCATTGCATTAATCACCTCATTATATAAAGACCAAAAGGCTGCAGTTAGATGGAACAATCAGAAATGTGAATTCTTCAACATCCACAGGGGAGTCAGACAAGGTTGTATCCTCTCATCGTGCCTCTTTAACATCTACACGCAACAAGTCATGAGAGATACTGACATAGAAGGCATGGGCATAAGTATGGCAGGAAAAATCTTAAAAACCGGCGCTATGTCGATGATACTGCGCTGTTAACAGACAACATTACCAGCATAAAAAGAATTCTATACAGGGTAGATGCAGCAGACAAAAAGGCTGGTCTAAACTTGAACGCCAAGAAAACAAAAGTGCTACACATCAGAGGCAAAGACACTGAGAACAATCATGACATCACAATTAACAAAGTTCCCTATAGAAAATATTAAGGATTTCAAATATTTGGCTCTGGAAAAACTGATAATGGAACCTGCTCCAAAGACATCAAAATAAGAATTGGAATGGCAAAGCAAAAAATGGTCTAACTCTGGAAAGACAGAGGCATACCAAATGGACTGAAAGTTAGACTTCTAAAATGTTTCATCTGGCCAGTCATGATTTATGGCTGTGAAGCCTGGACTCTAAGAAAAACTGATTGCAGAAGAATCGAGGCAGCAGAGATGTGGGTTTATAAGGAGACCACTACGTGTAAAATGGACAGACAGAAGAACTAATGAAAGTGTCCTGGAAGAATTTGATACCACCAGAAAACTTCTAGCAGACATCAACAAGAGAGGACTATAATACGTTGACCATATGTCACGCAACAAGAACACGGACCTCATGGCAACCATCTTCAAGGAAAAATAGTGGCAAAAAGGAAGAAACGCAGACCTCCAATCTCATACATCGAGAACATAACCAATATCAGTGGCCCAAATATTCAAGAAGTTGTCCACAAAAGTCAAGACAGAACGGCCTGGAGGGAGGTGGTGGCATCCAGATGTGCAGCGGCCAACACCAAACCCGGTGACGCCAACAGGTGAGACAGGTGAGGTCTTTACATTAAAATGTTGATCATAGTAAACTAGAAAAGAGTCATATTCCTTTAGTGTGCTCTCGAGCGAGAGAGCGCGTGCGCGCACACGCACACACACACCCACACACACACCCATAAATGAACACACTCACACTCACTCACACACACAAACACTCACCACACACACACACACACACACACACACACACACACACACACACACACACACACACACACACACACACACGTACGCACACGCACACACACACACATGCGACTGCACACATATGTAGAGTATGGCCAGGAGAAATTATGTTCCGGTCTGTGTATATAAGCTATTCTCTGTCTGTCTGTTTGTCTCTATCTTTATCTCTCTGTCTCTCTTTTTCTGTTTCTCTCTCTCTTTTATTAAGTCTACATGTTTCTTTCTCTGTCTCTCTCTTTCTCTCTGTCTCTATGTCTCGCCCTGTCTCTGTTTCTCTCTCTCTCTCTCTCTCTCTCTCTCTCTCTCTCTCTCTCTCTCCCTCTCTCTCTGTTTATGTCTCTGTCTCTATTTCTGTCTCTCTCGCTCTTTCTCTCTGTTTCTCCCTCCCCCCCTCCTCTTTCTCTCTTTCTCTCTCCCTCTGTCTCACTTTCTGTCTCTGTCTCTGTTTCTTGTCTCTGTCTCTCTTTCTCTTTTTTTCTGTTTCTCTCTCACTGTCTCTCTCTCTCTCTGTCTGTCTCTCTATTTCTGTCTGTCTGTTTGCCTGTCTGTCTCTGTCTGTCTGTCTCTCTTTTTCTCTCTCTTTCTCCCTCTTTCTCGCTTTTACCATATCTGTATCTTTCTGTCTCTCTCCGTGACTTTCTCTCTGTCTGTCTGTCTGTCTGTCTGTCTCTCTCACTACTCTTTGTTTCTCTCTCTCTCTCTCTCTCTCTCTCTCTCTCTCTCTCTCTCTCTCTCTTCTGTCTCTGTCTTTCTCTCTGTCTCTCTCTCTATATTTGGTATTTGTTTGTGATCTTACACTTGACAAAGGCCAGTTGGCCCGTCTTGTATTGTATTAAATACGCGTTCTTATTCTTTCTTCGTGTTTTTTTCTGGTTCCTGTCTCTATATCTCACTCTGTTTCTGTCTCTGTCCCTGTCTCTGTTTCTCTCTGTCTGTCTGTCTGTCTCTGTCTGTCTCTGTCTCTCTGTCTGTCTATCTGTCTGTCTGTCTGTCTATCTATCTGTCTGTCTGTCTATCTCTCTCTCTCTCTCTCCCTCTCTCTCTCTCTCTGTTTTGCCCAGGAATAACAAAACTGTTCAGGTTCTACACAACTCCGTGGCGGTAAAGCAGACGGCTAGTTGAACTGTGGTATTTATTTTCAATTTAACTCCAGGTAGAAATGGACGGCATGGGAGGTTTTGTTGGACGCAAGCAGTCTGTTTGTGGAAACAAAAATATCTTCTCGCCATTTCGTGTCCATGCCAATGGAGGAAAGTGTGTTCATGTGTGTTCGTCTTTCCTTCGTTTTATGATCTTGGCACTACAGCAGATATATTTTGATGTTCACTTATTTCTCTGTCCCATTTTCTATATTGCCTAAATAGTCACGGAAACTTGAAGTTTTCACACTGCCGGGATGATGGTGACTATAGGTTTAGTAATCTTGATGTTGCGGAGTTCTATCTAGGACTGAGACTGCATGACGGGGTTGTACTCTACGAGATTAAAGACAGATCGATGGCTGTTACCCGATGTTTGGAAATATCAGGAATTCTAGTGACACTCCCATCATTCAAAAGGTAAAGCGAACTGTCAACTATATTTTCTACTAAACGATTGCTTGTCACAGTACAGCAATCTTTTTCCCAAAACGGGGAGTGGGAATTAAAGTCGCCACCTATTAGCCATTTACCGTGCAGCAGATCCGGAATCGTGCGCAGCCATTCTGTGTTTTGGTCATTTGGACCTGCTGGCAGGTAGACTGACAAAACGTTCATGATAAAAGAATTACCGAATTGTACTGTAGCGGCACAAGCGTGTAAGTCTTTAGTTGACGTTAAAACTGGGGAAGTAAATATGTGATATTGTAACTCTTTAAGTATGTATATCGCAGTGGCTACTTTCTTCCCTGGATTCCCATAGGCATACACTGGTGGATAATAGTAATTTTGGATATTGGGAAGTTTGGTTGGTATAACATTAAGCGACTGCAGAATCAAGACTTCACACTGATTTGAGGCGAGGAAATGTTCCAGGTATGCTGAATTGGTGGAAATAGACCTACAATTCCACTGTAAAAAAATTGATTTTCATTGTTGGCTAATCCCTTATTTTCAATTAACGGTGATTTGTTTGAAAATCACGTATGCTTTGGTTTTCTGTGTACGAGGAAAATGGGAGGGGGAGAATGATTACTTTTACTACAAAGGAAAGATAGAAGAAAAAAAAAGAGTAAAACTATGGAGAAAAGAAGTCCTACTAATCAAGATAAGACTTTGATCTATAACAGAAATAAATTATAAATAAATTAAATAATAGTATACACGCCTTCAAATGTACAGAGATTATAGACTGAGTCCTGACTGACTAATTCCTAGCGTTTATACACTTTCACCAAGAGAACTGTCAGAGATGACGAGGAAAAAGTCCTGTGACATGAAACGTTGGTCACTGTAGATTTACTACGATTCATTCAAAACATGTTGTATGATAGCCACCACGGTTCATAGCTGTCAAAATAGGGGAACGGTCCTCGGGAGAATCTAGAGGCGTGTGGCCGTGAAGATCGTGATCCTCCTGGTCTCCTAGACGTCTCCCAAAATAGATCCCGAACGTGTCTTCCAAGGTTCCCCGCTATCACGCTGCTTCCTCTGGCGGTGGGGTGAATATTGTCGTGTAGAAACTGCTGGTTAGTTCGAAGGTTGTCATGGGAGACAAATGATAGGTTTTTTATGTTAACAAGCTCAGCAGATAAAAAGGCGTTAAACAAATTCCGCCGAACTTCCATACGTGAATGTCGTACAGGGGCGACCTTGCTGATGACTATCTTTGAGTTTGGATATTTTTGTGTTAGCCTATATGTTTGATGCAAGAAGCTAAATTCTGTGTTGTTGCTTTGAGATCTTTGCTATTCAGTTCGTGGACACCACAGTGTAAAACAATACAGTCTGCAGGATTGTCAAAGTTGGAAAATGTCTTGTCTAAAGATTTTTGTATGTCATGAATGTTATTCACAGTACTTGAATCTCCTTCAAAGCCATAAGATCGTCCCAGTCGTCTCGAGTTGACACCTTTCAACACCGAATCATGGATAGTCAGAACATAGGGAAGGTCGTGGTTTGTT
>JAPXFY010000030.1:25796543-25799043 GCA_030674185.1 Monoplex corrugatus
AATGCACAGCTGAGAAAATGTGTTCGCACGTTATACGTTCATATTTAGCAACAAATTCATCACAGTTTAAATAAGTTCCGTTATCTTTACATAAATCTGCAATACAACACACGTTGTTTAGAATCGATTCATTTGATCTCTGTAAGACACTGTTTCAATTAACCTTTTCGTTAAAAAATAATGGTTCTGCAAGAACATCAGCAATAATAATAATAATAATAATTACAATATTTATATAGCGCAAAATCTTGATAAAATCAAATCTAAGCGCTAAAGCAGACACACACGCAAGCATGCACGCACGCACGCACGCACACACACGCACGCGCGCACAACACACACACACACACACACACACACACACACACACACACACACACACACACACACACGCATGTCTATAAATGGGGAGAAAGAATAAAAGCAAGAATAAAAGCAATGGAAAATTATAGAGAGCATAGCATATACAATTATATATTATAACCATGTGATTCCCCTCCGAGCGGAGACAGGCTGCAGAGGGGGGGGGGGGGGGGTTGAGTGAGGTTAGGATTTTATGCGGAGGAGAAAAGGTGAGTTTTGAAACCGGACTTGAAGGAGACAAAAGTAGGTTGCTGACGGACTGAGAGAGGAAGTTTGTTCCAGGAGAGTGGACCAGAAACAGAGAAGGCTCGTGGACCATAGGTATTGAGCTTAGTGCGTGGAAAGCGAAAAGTCAGAGGATCGGAGGCAGAGCGGAGGGTACGTGAGGGAAGATAGATCTCAAGTAGGCTTGACAGGTAATCGGGGGCTGCGTTATTGAGGCTTTTGTAGCACATGGTGTCTAGTTTGTGCTGTATGCGGTTTGATACAGGGAGCCAGTGAAGTTGTGCCAGGAGAGGAGATGTGTGGTCAGCTTTTTTCTTTTTGAGTACAAGGCGTACAGCATTGTTTTGAGTGCGCTGTAGGATGTGAATGGTGGAGGCAGGAAGACCAGACAGGAGTGAATTGCAATAGTCAATGCGAGACATTATGAAGGAGAGAACGAGTTTTGCAGTTGTTTCGACAGAGAGATACTTCCTGATCAGCCTTATACGATGGAGATGATAGTAGCAGGATCTGGCAGTTTGAGAAACAAAGTTGTTCATGGAGAGGGTAGAGTCAATGCAGACACCAAGGTTTTTAGCTGAATCAGAAATTGGGACTGATGTGTTACATAATGGGAGAGAAAGAGGAGGCAGCTGAGAAAGTTTCTGACGGGTGCCAATGAGGATAGCTTCTGTCTTGTTGTCATTAAGCTGAAGTTTGTTGAACGTCATCCAGTTCTTAATGTCTGAGTAACACTCAGTGGTGCGAGTCAACAGGCGCTGTATATTATCAGGTGAGTCACTGTCTTGAAGTTGGGTGTCATCAGCATAGAAGTGGTGTTTTATAGAGTGGGAGTTGATGAGAACGGTTTGTTTTCTGTTTGATAGGTATGAAGTGAACCAAGACAGAGCAATGTCAGAGATGCCAAAAGTATGATGAAGTCTAGAAAGGAGAATACCATGATCAATGGTATCAAAGGCTGCAGACAGATCAAGGAGTGTGAGGAGAGAGACTGCCAGTATCAGTTGCAAGGAGGAGATTGTTGAGAATGTGTAGTAGGGCAGTTTCAGTGCTATGGCACAGGCGGTAGGCTGGCTGGAAAGGATTGAGGAGATTGTTGGCAGACAGGTGAGAGTTCAGCTGGTTGAGGACGACTTTTTCAAGGAGTTTTGACAAGAAAGAGAGATTAGAGATAGGCCGGTAATTTTTCAGTTCATTTGGGTCTAAATTGTGTTTCTTGAGGAGAGGGTGAACAATAGCAGACTTGAAAGAATCTGGGACAGTTCCAGTTTGAAGAGAAGTGTTGATGATGTCAGTGATGAATGGGAGGAGAGTAGGGAGACAGTCGGCGTAGAGAGAACCTGGAAGAGGATCCAGTTCGCAGGTTTTGAACGACATGGATCTGATTGTGTTGAGAATTTCTTCTTGTGAGACTGGGGTAAAAGTAGTAAGAGGTGTGCCAGAGAAGGAAGGGTCAGGTGGGCATGGTTGACAGGGTGTCCTGTCAAGCCTGTCACGAAGAGTTTGTATTTTGGTGGTGAAATAGTTGGAGAATACAGATGGGAGTTCTTCATTTGTATGTTTTGTTGGGAGAGGTAAATCTTTTCGTGTGCCAAGGAGATGATTCATGGTTGTAAAGAGTTCTTTTGAAGAAGAGGCATTCAGGATTTTGGTTTGGAAAGAGCGTTGTTTTGCTGATGCAATGAGGGTGGATACTTTTGTTTTAGAGGCTTGGAAAAGTTGCCTGTGTACAGTGAGTTTGGATTTGCGCCAGCGGCGCTCTGCTCTGCGGCGGGCACGTTTTGCACAGGCGATCTCATGAGTGAGCCAGGGGGTAGGGGGGCGGTCAGGTAAAAGACGGGTTGTGGCTGGAGCATGAGTGTCCAGAAGATGGTGGAGAGTAGTATAGAATTCATCGGCAAGGTTATGTGAC
>JAPXFY010000030.1:25809043-25826543 GCA_030674185.1 Monoplex corrugatus
TGAGTCTTTTCTCCTGATGAGCAAGCGTGGTCCACGCCTCGCTGCCATACAGCAAGGTGCTGAGGACACAGGCATTGTATACAGCCATCTTTGTCTTCTTGGTCAGCTTGGGATTTGTCCACATCCTTTGTGTGAGGCGGGCTAGTGTTGTGGCTGCCTTCCCGATCCTCTTGTCGATCTCTGTGTCAAGGGAGAGGTTATCGGTGATGGTGGACCCAAGATATGTGAATTGATGGATGGCTTCAAGCTCGAAGTCATCAATGGTGATGGCTGGTGGAGATGGCGTGTCTTGGCCCAGGACGTTTGTCTTCTTAAGACTGATGGTCAGACCAAAATCTTTGCAGGCCTGGGAGAAGCGGTCCATTAGTGACTGCAAGTCCCGCTGAGTATGGGTCACACAACTGCGGCAATGTCGGCAAATAGCATGTCTCTGATGAGGGCTTCATGGACCTTTGTCCTTGCTCTGAGGCGGGCGAGGTTGAAGAGCCTTCCGTCTGATCTGGTCCGCAGGTGGATCCCTTCTTGTGCTGTGCTGAACGCATGCCTCAGGAGGAGAGCGAAGAAGATTCCAAAGAGGGTTGGGGCCAGGACGCAGCCTTGTTTCACACCGCTGCGTACGTCGAAGGGCTTGGAGAGGTTTCTGTTGAACTGCACCGTCCCTTTCATGTTGGAGTGGAAGGACTCAATTAAGCTGTGCAGTTTGGGGGGGCAGCCGATTTTTCAGAGAGCCCTGAAAAGGCCATCTCTGCTGACTAGGTCAAAGGCCTTGGTGAGGTCAATGAATGCCACATACAGGGGCATTTGCTGCTCTCTGCACTTCTCCTGGATTTGGCGAAGGGAAAAGACCATGTCTACTGTGGATCTCTCTGCTCGAAAACCACACTGTGATTCCGGGTAGACGCGTTCAGCCAGTTTCTGCAGGCGGATTAGGAGGACCCGAGCGTAGACTTTGCCAATAATGCTGAGGAGCGAGATACCTCTGTAGTTGTTGCAGTCGCTTCTTTCACCCTTGTTTTTGTACAGGGTGACGATCTTGACGTCCCTCATGTCCTGCGGTACAGCTCCCTCATTCCAACACTGACAGAGGACTGCGGGAAAAGGGTGCAGAAGAGAAGTCTTGCAGTGCTTGATGAGGTCTGGGGGAATTCCGTTGTTGCCAGGTGCCTTGCCTGATGCCAGGCTATCAATGGCCTTGCTGGGTTCGTCCACAGTTGGCTCTGCGTCAAGTTCTTCCATTACCGGCATGCACTTGATGGCATCGAGGGCTGAGGGGGACACCATGTTCTGTGTGGAGTAGAGGTCGGAGTAGTGTTCCGCCCATCTTTCCATCTGTCGGCTAGGATCGCTGATTACTTCCCCAGTGGAGGATTTGAGGGGGGGGGGGGGCGATCTTGCTCTGTGTTGGTCCCAGTGCCTTCTTGGTGCCTCGGATGTTGCCTCTTTCAGCAGCACTCTGTATCTCTTCGCTGAGCTCTGTCCAGTACTCATTTGCACAGCGCCTGGCGTTAAGCTGAACCTTACTCCTGGCAGCCATGGGGATTTGCAGGTTCTTCTCACTGGGTGACCGCTTATACTCGGTGAGTGCGGCGCGCTTGGCCTCAACAGTGGGAGTCATCTCTGATGATTTGGCCTCAAACCAGTCGTGGGACTTCACAGTTTTCTTCCCAAAGGTGGCCATAGCAATGCGGTGCATGGTGTCTCGTAGCGTTTCCCATCTCTCTGTGGCAGAGTCTATGGGCTGCAATGCATTGTATTCTCTCAAAGGCCTCTGCGAACTGTTCTACAAGATCTGGCTGAGACATAGTGCTGACGTCAATGCGAGGGTTCCCTTGTTTCTTTGAGCAGTTTCTTTGGTTGCAGCCTGATCTTGCAACATACCAGAGAGTGGTCTGTGTCGCAGTCTGCGCTGTGATAAGAGCGAGTGTGGAGAACGTTTTTGATAGCGGCACGTCTTACTACGATCAAATCCAGTTGGTGCCAATGTTTTGAGCGCGGGTGCCTCCAGGAGACTTTGTTTTGAGGCTTCGTCTTGAAGAAGGAGTTGGCGATGCACAGTTCATGGCAGGCGTAAAACTCAAGCAGTCGCTGTCCATTCTCATTCATTTTCCCCACTCCAAAGGAACCGAGGCAGGAGGACCATGAGTCATTGTCTGCACCCACTCTGGCGTTGAAGTCGCCCAGGCGAACAAGTTGTTCTGTCCTGGGGATGTTCCTTATGGTTGATGCAAGATTTTCGTAGAACTCATCCTTGACGTATGGAGAGGCGGACAGAGTTGGGGCATAAACGCTGATGAGAGTGACATAGCCTTCGGTGGTGTAGAGGCGGAGAGTCAAGAGTCGTTCTGAACCGCCGCTGCCTGGTTCAATCATGTTCAGCAGGCTGTTCCTTACTGCAAAGCCTACTCCGTACTCTCTTGGGGCATAGGAACTCTCTCCTTGCCAGAAGAAGGTGTAGTCCCTTTCCTTTAGTGTTCCTGAGTCAGCCAGCCGTGTTTCCTGCAGAGTGGCAATGTCCACATTGAGCCTCTTTAGCTCGCTGTTTATGACGGCAGTCTTTCTGGCGCCGCTGATGTCTTGCAGATCTTGGGAGAGCCCAGGCATCATTGTTCGGACATTCCAGCAGCCCAGTTTCACTACTGATCCTTTTCCTGATCTGTTTCCTGAATTTGAATTTTTCTTTTTGCTTGGTGCGGTAGTTAACGACCTGCTTGTCAGATTTTCTCCTAATCTTCATGCACCCAATGAAGAAGGCAGGTCGTGGCGGGACAGCACCTGATTGGCTGGGGGCTGCCCAGCTTAGGCGGGCGGTAGCTGTCCAGTAAGACATGAAGGTCTCTCCCACCGTCAAAAGCAACCCCTGGCGTCAGTTCTACGCCAGTTGAGCAATGACTTATCACCGGTATCTGTTGCTTCCCGTGTTGTGCCGACACTAGTGTTAGTAGCGAGGCTGGAGTGTCCTCTCCAGGTCGTAGGTGCAGAGTGTTTGTGGATGAATGGACGGATGTAAGCCTGGGCAGTGTGATATGGAAGACAGGCTGTTGCCCATGCAACTTGTCCCCCCTCTCCACCTCGCTGGCAGATCCAAAGGAACAGCAGGGCTGTTACGTTTTGGTGCCAACGCGGCCGCAGGAGCTGCCGGAAAGTGACAAAGTTTGCCATCCAACCGCCTTAGGGGCCCCACACCGGATTTACTGTCAGGGTTTACTCCCTTAGCTAGATGGCCGTGGGTAGCTCTTCAGAGCTGCGCCCTTTGATGGATCTAATTTATTTCCACCAGGGTTTCTAGCCACTCTCCTCACCATCCTCCTGAGAGGACTGGTGGGGGTGCTGGTTTAGTCGCCAGCAATTCGACCCTGTGACAGGTAGTACTGGGTTCCAGGTTGGGTCGAGCGCATATGGAATTGTCTCAGCCGAATGAATTCCTCTTACATCTATCCGACCTGACAATGTCTATAACCGCATAGTCATCTCAGTTCCAAACTAACCCTTTACCTTGTCTTGGACAAGTTGTTCCATGCAGAATTGCCCGAATGTCCTGATAAACAGGGTAGGTGTCTGTATTTCCTGGGCCTGTTGAAGCCGGGGAATATAATAAACCTAAGTGTGGCGTGCAATCCTGTCACACACTCTCAAATCTGAACGAAACTCCATAGCATCATGATTATCATCCCAGCTCCATAGACGATTATCATCCCATCGTCACCTCAACACAACATTGTTAACAGTTGTCCAAGATTCCGTCGATCATTAACCCTTTGACAGCCTCACCCTATCAATCAGCGTCCTTCATTGTCACTCATGAGAATAAAGCAAAATCTTAACCCTTTCCATTACCCTATCCACCAGCTTCATGCAGGAAGCGATTGAAAGGGTTAAGATTTTGCGACAGGCAGATAGGATGCAGGAGTGAAAGGGTTAATACGGTGTAGGAACAGAAGAATAAAAAAAAAAGCGAACAAAAATTATCCCATGCAATAATGAAAATCACAGCAGTGAACGGGGGTGGGGGTGGGGGTGGGGAGTGCAATAGACAACAGATTTCCCCATCAATGGTTGACTTATCAATGTATAACTCTTTGGCTTCAGCCATCAGAATGAAAAAAATACACCTCTTTCTGCCCATTTCCCTCCAGCGAAAATTGAAATAAAATGGAGAAAGCGAATCTATCTTTTCTTATTTACCCATTCTTTTTCTCGCACATCAGCCTGAAAGTCCAGTCAGGCGAAATGTCTGAGACGCTGAGCAGCTGCAGATTGTCAGGTCAACTGTCCAAACCCTCCAATATTTTCTCCGTGCAGTCCACAAGTTTTAGAGTTCAGCGTTTTGTTCAGAAAGGGTCACTGCACTAAGTCATCACGCTATAGCGGGCTGCCTACTCCTTTCAACAGAGCCGTGGACTCAAGATCCGTTATCTCGAGTTCAAACCCAGCCAGAAACAGTGAAACAAAAGTGACTTCATCACTGCCCATCTCAATGTTTCCATCATGTTTGGTGGTGTCAGCTCAGTAATTCATAGGTCCCTTCCCCATCCCCACCTTCTTCCGTCTTCCTTTCCATTTCAAGACCTTGCCAGCACTTATGGTTTTGTGCGTCTGAAGGAGTCTGCCAGATAAATGCTGGCAGGTTGGGTCGAGCGCATATGGAATTGTCTCAGCCGAATGAATTCCTCTTAAATTAAATTTAAGCTCTACACTCATTGCATCTGGACTGTTCCGTATGCAGTTATCTGGCAGACTCTCTGAGCTTTCCCCACACCCCACAGGCTCGCAAGATCTTGGAGAGGTGGGGAAGAGGATCTATAGAACACCAGTCTGACACCACCAGAATGATGGAAACACTAAGATAGATGGGTAGTGTACAAGCCAGTTTTTGATTTTACGGGCTGGAATTGACCAAGAGATGTCAGATCTTGAGTCCATGTCTCTATCAAAAGAACTAACAGGCATATAGCTGGCCCATACAGACAGGGAGACAACAAGACGGGAACAATGAAGCGATGGACGATGGTGCATCAGGAACAAACAGGAGCAAAAAGAAACTGTTGTACATTTTCTAGGGTAGTGTCATAAACAGCATAATACAGTTTTACATCCAGCCCTCACACATGAAGAGTTTACTCCATACATTAAAATACAATGATAATCAAAAGGAATCAGCATTAAAATATCATAGAGAGAGAGAGAGTGGGAGAGAGAGAGAGAGAGAGAGAGAGAGAGAGAGAGAGAGAGAGAGAGAGAGAGAGAGAGAGAGGCAGATGTGGGTTGACAAAGGAGAGATGACTGTTGTGTACAATATGCAATCAACAGCGACGGTCCTGTGCTTAGTTCATTTGTCCTTCACTGCAGCAATGCAAGTTCCAAACTGCTACTGTAGCTACTATTTGGTAAAGAAGGGAGCTTTCCCGATCTCCCACGTCAATATATGTACAGACTTGATAGTGCCTGAATACCTTTCGTGAGTATATACTTGCACAACATCAAATGCGCACGCATCAGTAATGAGATGCTGACCCATTTAGGCAGTGCAGCAGTGTGCAAGCTCCTAGAGATTTTCAATCACAGCTGGGAAGAAGGGTCTCTACCACAGATTTGGCGGTAAGCGACCACGATTCCCATCTTTAAGAAAGGAAAGGGTCCAAAGAGGGCTTCTAGCTGTCGACAAATTAGCCTGACCAGCTGTGTAGGGGAAAACAATGGAAGGAATTGTGAATGAGTGCCTCCGTTGGTACCTAGAGACAGAGAACATCCTTGTGCCAGAACAAGCTGGATTCCGACAGTTCCGCAGCACGGAAGATCAGGTTACTTACCTGTCTCAGGAAGTTGAGGATGCTTTCCAGGAATAAAAACTGGTCTTTGTCACCTGAATTGATCTCCAAAAGACCTTTGACAAAGTCTGGATGGAGGGAATCCTTGTCAAACTGCTGAAGAATGGAGTGGCAAACAAACTATTCCAATGGATCAGGTCCTACCTCTTCAACCGCAGGGCAAGAGTCTCTGTAGACAGAGTACACAGCAAGAAGTTCCTGCTGCGTCATGGCGTACACAAGGAGGAGTCTTCTTCCCCACAATTTTTTTGCTTTTCATCAATGACCTTGTGTCTGAACTGTCCAGGGGGATAAAAGGCTGCGTTGGATGCAGACGACTTGGTGTTGTGATGCAAGGAAGAGCATGCATCAACTGCCACATACTGAATGCAGATGGCGGCAGACAAGCTCAGCAGTTGGGCTGAAGATTGGTGTGTTGCTGTCAACAAGGACAAGTCTTCCACCACCCTGTTCACCTTGTCTCCAAAACAGAAGGCTGGCATAATCACCCTTGGTAGCACCCCTCTGAAGGAGGATGAAGAAGCCACATACCTTGGCGTCACCTTCGACAAGAGGCAGACCTGGAAGCCGCACATCACGAAGGCAGAGGCAAACGCGATGCGCAAGCTGGCAATTCTTTGTAAACTTGCAGGCACCACTGGAGATCAAATGAGAGAATACTGAAGACAGTATATCAGGGAACAGTCAGACCCCTTCTCGAATACGGCTCTTCAGCGTGGTCAACTACTGCAAACTCGAACCAGCAGACGCTTAGCAAGGTCCAGAACCAGGCCCTCCGCATAATTACAGGTCCGATGCGTTCAACACCAATCAAGGAGATGGAAAAGCTTGCAGAAATCCAACCTCTCAGTCAGAGGAGAGAAACCAAGGTCTTGATGCTAGCAGAAAAGTTCAGGTGTTTACCAGACCATCCCATGAAGCAGAAACTGAACAGCTTCGCCAAAAACCGACTGAAAAGGAGCAGCTTTGTCCATGAGAGCAAGAGGCTGACTCGCCAGTCCCAAGAAAGTCTGCCCAAGGACACGCTCCCCCTTTGCCCAACAGACATGCCAGAACTCTGGGCACCAGACCAGCCTGAACTCAAGGTCCACACCACCGTCCCATACCTCATACCGGGAGACACACAAAATGACAAGGTGAAACACTCCCTAACAAAGGCCATGATCGTTGAGAGGTACCCACAGGAGGCATGGATACATGTATACACCGACGGGTCAGCAACCAACGCCGTAGCCAACGGGGGTGCAGGCATCCTTGTCCTTTTCCCAGGAAGACAAACAACAACAGCAAGTGTCGCCACTGGAAGACACTGTACTAACTACCGTGCTGAGACAGAAGCACTCATGCAGGCGGCCTCCATGATTCAGGCTACAAACTGACTGCAGACAAGTTATCTTGTCTGACGCCCTCTCCGTGCTGCAGGCATGCCAGAACAACACGCTCCCCCTCCTGTCTAGAGCTCTGCACCAGGTTGGCATAACCAGAAGAGCAGTTCTGCAGTGGATTCCAGCCCACTGCGGAGTCTCCAGAATGCGCGAGCTGATATCCTTGCTAAGGAGGGAGCCAGAGAAGAACAACTTAACAACAGCGTCAGCTACAGTAGAAGAGGAGCATCATCAGGGCGCTTTCCATGCCAAGACGACACAGGATGACTACCACCTGTTGTCTAGAGAGCAGCAAGTTGTCCTGGTGAGGCTGCGCACTGGTCACAATAGGCTGAACAGCCACATGTACCGCAAACTGAAGCAGACGCCCTCCCCAACCTGTCCCTGCGATCAAGAAGACCAAACCACGGAGCATATACTCTAAAGATGTCCCCTTCACCAGGTGGTAAGACAGGACGTGTGGCCGACAGACACTCCGCTGACAACCAAACTCCATGGCTGCAGACAGGAGCTGGAAAAGACAGCTGCATTCATCACCCGGACTCAGCTGATTGTGTAGCAGCGTACGCCAAGAAGAAGAAGAAGAAATGCGCACGTTAAACATCCTGTAAGTCATGTCAAATTTAGCAGATTTCTGTGACTTGTTATGTGAATCAATCACTCGTTTTCATTCTATTTTCGTGTTTCTGTTTTATATGGAAATACAAAATCTCACAGAATGCAACACCACTGAAACAGACTATGACTACCGTCATAAACTTGTAATTTAAACAACAACAAACAAGCAAAATACCTGCAGTAGTAACAACAACAACAACAACAACAACAACAACAACAACAACAGCAACAACAACAATAACAGAAACAAAACAGGCAATGGCGGAATTCCAATCAGTTATGTCTTTGGACATTTAAAAGCGGTGTTAATGACATTGGCCATACCCATACTGATGTGTTGTTTTCTTGGTAAAAATATCCTATAATAGGGGAAAATACTCTTGACAGACATGCCACACGAGGAAGATAAACGGGGGCTATAATACAATGCTGGATTTGACAGCGAGAATGTATTGCTGCGGAACTGAGGCATCAATTTCTGAGGCGGCTAACTGACAACAACTTTTTACCTGTCAGTTTGGCCATTGTGTTCTTCCCTGAACATAAAATTAGCGTGTGTGCGTTAAAATTCACGGCAGGTGTACGTCAGGAAGTAATTGTTACGATAGGGAGAGTGTGTGTTACTTACTTTTCCAGCAATCTCACATTCCTCCAAAATGCAACTCTTTCACATCGTCATTATCAATGTCGTGTTAACATATTATGATAATATTGCACACAATATCTAAGATTTTATTACTGTGTAAAGCCTGCTTTCACATCATCATTATGAATGTCGTGTTAACATATTATGATAATATTGCACACAATATCTAAGATTTTATTACTGTGTAAAGTCTGCTTTCACATCGTCATTATTAGCTTCGTTTTCATGAAATATGATAATATGATAAAACATCATATTTAATATTTAACGACCATATCAGTATCGATTTTCACACCATCGGTAGCAGCCTCATGTTCACAAACTATGATAATATTGCAAAACATTTCAGATTTTATGACGGCATAATTATCCACTGTGTTTTTGGTGCTTCGTTGCCAATGTTTCCAGTGGCTCTTGCTTTTATAGAGGATATACATTTTGCATGTAAACACACATGCATGTACGCACGCGCACATATGCAATCACACACGCACACGCGCATACACAAGCATCCGCACGCCAGCAAACACACACACACACACACGCACGCACGCACGCACACACACACACACAAACACACACACACACACATATTCTCACTCTCTCTTTCTCCGGTCAGACTTTCTCTTTCTTTGTTCCTCTCTGTCTCTTTCCCACTGATCTTCGATTTGTCTGTCTGTCACTGTCTGTATGCCTGTTTGTCTCTCTGTCTCTCTGCCGTTTTGTCTCTCTGTCTCTGTCTCTGTCTCTATCTCTGTCTCTGTCTCTGTTTCTCTCTCTCTCTCTCTCTCTCTCTCTCTCTCTTCTCTCTCTTTCTCTCTCTTTCTTTATCTTTTATTTTCTAACCATCAATAACAGCTTCAGTTTCTCATGGTAACGTCTCCGTATCCTGAGTAAATTCCAAACACACTGATGCCACTAATGCCATGTGATGGAGAAGATCCCAAATGCTGATAGCGTAAGCCGTAAGCCTGCACATACATGTAAGCCCTATGCTGGTTTGGCAAGTGTAGTTCAACCGAGATAAGAGGGTTCACCAAAAAGAAGACCATTAAAATGTTCAAACACTGTGTGATTTACATATTTCAGCAATGGTTACGTATCCAAACCTGGAGAATCATAATTTGGGGAAATATGGGAAAGGGAACATGGTGTTGAGTATGAGCGGGTTGGCGGTGGACAGAAGCATTTCATGAGTTTATATGGACATCTTTAGGCTCTTTATCCTCTACTCACATTGTACGCTGTTTTCTGTAGCGTTGACCCCACCTCTGTCATTCTGTTCCTCCTCTTCTACATACCGCCAGTCCCATTTGGATTAGTCCAAATCATGCTGAATCTGTTATGTCCTAGTGCCAGGAATCCGATCGGAGTTAGATATGTCAGCCGCCATGGGGCCTTACTCCAGATGGGACCTGCGTTGGTGCCGGGCCACTTTGTTTGATGTAGAAAAAGTGCCTGTTCTGATCCAACTTACCGAGGGCATTGTCCACTAAGCCCCCTGTTAATGACACTATAATTATAGTCGATCACAGAGCCACACCAAAGTGAAAAAAAAAACCACCTCCGGTAAGAAGACCACCAAACGTATCTGTTTTTCATGTATAATTCCTGAATTACCAGCCGTAATGGTGTATCACAAAAGAAATAGATAAAGCAAATACACCATTCTGGCACTTACATAGACAATCCCTCGCCGTGAGATGTATGAAGCAGCAAGAACATTCCAACAGGTTTGGTCGGCAGAGTCTCAGGGCATTACTCCAGCACCTCTTCATCATCATCAGGTGCCTTGCCGCATGGCGTTGGCGATCATGGACTTCCATCTGTCTCATTCTCTTGTTGCCTCAAGCATTTCTTCCGCCCTCTTTGTCTTCAGCCACTCCAGCACCTAGTGACCTCCCAGCACGAAATCAGTCTTAACTAGCATTTTGGGTATTTTGAGATATACATATCACTGGAAAGTGTACATTCTGCTGATTATTTTGGTGCTTGAATAAAGCTTGTACTAAAAAAAAATGTAGAAGTTAGGTATGTTTAAAATCATTAAGTTGTATGACTTGTGTGATTGACTTTACCATCGGAAAATAAAGATCATTTAATCATTCTCCATTTGAAGATGTTGCTAGCGAATATCGTTCTACACAGGTGCAAGAAGTCTGCCCAGCAATTGTTGGAAGTTGTAGATGGAGCGCATGTGGAATAGTCTGAGTGCGATAAATCTGTCCCGTACAAATTGCAGCTAATCACCATCTTCACACTGTCCGAAAAAATACATCAAATGAAATCTTATCACATTCTGCTCTTTGAGGCAGAGGTAGAGACAAAAAGGCACTGATCCGTGTGAGAAAAAGAGAGACTTCAGATTCTAGAAACCAGAAGACTGTATTATACAAGGACAAAGCCTCCGGTCCCATTGAACCTGTCTTACAGCCAGTGCTTGCCGGTTTCATTTGCACTTACAGCACACACACACACACACACACACACACACACACACACACACACACACACACACACACACACACCACACATGCACACAAAGAAAAAGAGACAGACAGACAAACAGATGGACAGGCAGCCAGATAGATAGAGACTGAGAGACAGACAGACAGAGACAGAGAAAGAGATAGACAGATAGAGACAGAGAGACAGATAGAGACAGAGAAACAGATATAGGAAAACTGAGAGACAGATATGGAGGGGAGAGAGACAGACAGTGAGTGAGTGAGAGAGACAGACAGACAGACAGACAGACAGACTAACAGAGACAGAGAGAGGAGAGTTTTGTTTGAAGAGGAAACAGGGTTTGTTCCATGGCTGAATCCCACAGCTTGTTTATCTTTCCCTGGTGTCTGATGTCACAATATTAACGATCATGAACAGCTATACTAATATAACACCATCAGACATGTCTCCCATATCACTCGCATTCATAAAATGGAATTTACCAGTTTCATGAGAACTGAACAAAACAAATCAAAAAGACAAATAGATAAATAAGTAAATAAATATAATGATACAACAACAACAATAACAATGATAACAACAACAACAACAACAACAATAATAATAACAATAATAATAATAATGATAACCAAATTCAGTGCTCTGGAGGACGTTGGTGACAGTGAGGAACAATGGACAAAATTGAGAAACTCGATAAATGAAACTTGCGAAGAAATCTCTAGAGTTGAAAGAACAGAAAAAAAAAATCTTGATGACAAAAGAAATCATCGGCTTGATGGAAGAACGGAGAAAGGCAAAAGGAAAAGAGGAAGAATACAAGAAGATAAACAAAGAAATCAGGAACAGATGCAATGAAGCTGAGGAAGATTGGCAGGAAACAAACTGCAAAGAAATAGAAGACCAATACAAAACACATCCTCAGGGTATGTAGCAGAAGAATTGAAGAAATCGCCCATAGGAGAAAGACATGCAAATAAATTGGTTGCTTAAAATCAAAGATAATACCTTTATCATGGAAAAACACACAATGTTAGATAGATAGGGAGAGTACAATAAAGACATTTTTTTAATGATGAGAGAAACGGAGAACACATTATAAGAAAGAACGTTGAAGGACCACCCTTACTGAAAGATGAAGTTAGAGCAGCATTGAAAAAGATGAAACCGGGAAAAGTCCCAGGACCAGACAATGTTATTGCAGAAATTATTGAGGCCCTAGAAGAATTCGGTATTCAAAAAAATAGCAGTCCTCGTAAATGAAATTTTTTACAGCAGGACTTGAGCGAGGCTCACCGAGCGGACAGGTTATGTTTTTGACCTGCTCCGGAAAAATGAACTAAGTCCTCAACAATATGCACCGCTACAGCGACATTGCGAAAAAGATCGTTGCCTTGAATTAACAGAAAAGCGGAACGAACTTAAGGAAATTTATTGCTATTTGTGATGATCTGTCAATGAAAAGAGAGGATTAGAAAAGGAACAGAGAAAAAAGAAGAGACAGACAGACGAATTGGCTGTTTTCGATAGAGGCTTGCACAATGTTATATAGGTAAGTAAACACCGCGTATACCGAATAGTACCATGGCAAAGACAGTTGCTAGAAGCAAATCTGAAAACATTTTTTTTCAACATGCCAGACAAAGGGAAAAGCAAAAGGAAAGAAAGTGCAAATGAAGAAAATAGTAAATAGCACCGTGCCTTGAGAAAGATCTACGAGCAAACGTAGATGGACTATTGAAGACCAGGAACAACAGCATGAAAAACACAATACACCTGACAAACAGACACACATACAACATCTGTCAGGTCTGAGGAAGATGATAGTACGGCCAGATGTCATAAAGAGTATGGCACATGCTGATGTCATTCTGTCTAAATTAGAAGCTATGGATCAGCAAGGAAGAGTATAAACAGACGGACCAAAAGATAGAGAAAATTGTGTGAGAGAGTTTCAAAATCCGGAAAGAAAATATGATTTTGAAAGAAAAAATAGATTATTTAAGTAAACAGTTAGAAGACACTTCAGAAGAAGTGGCACGTTTGAAAAAATAACTGATAAAAGAAGAGAAGGAATGAGAAATGACTTGGAACAATACACATGAAGAGAAAATATCAAGCCTGGGTACAGATTGATTCAGCGCAGAATTTTTCACATTTTTTTCTGGAAAAAAATCAAACCTTTTGTTGAGATCATTGAATGAGGCTTACAGAGATGGAGAACTATCCTCAACGCAGAAAGAAGAATTGATCACTTGTATCCCAAAAGGTTATAAACTTAAAGAATTCATAAAAATTGGCGTCCCATTTCTCTCCTTAACGTTGTGTATAAAATAGGCTCGGCATGCATCTCGAACAGAATCAAAGAAGTTTTTACCTATGATTAATAATGAAGATCTGATAGGTTTTATGGCAAACAGATATATAGGAGACAATGTCCAATAAATATGTGATTTGATAAATCATTTAAATGAAAATAACATGCCAGGTTTGTTACTCTGCATTGGTTTGGAAAAAAGCGTTTGATTCACTTGTTTGGGGTTTTATGCACATGGTTTGAGAGCCTATGGATTTGGAAGTGGCATTTGTCAATGGTTTGAAACTTTGTATAAAAACATAAACCAACTGCTATTATAAACTGTCAGACTACACAATTGTTTAGTGTAGACAGGGGATGTAGGCAAGGAGATCCACTACTCTCGCCTTACCTTTTTATTCTTTGTGCTGAGATTCTAGCCATAATGATAAAGGAGGAAGACTCAATAAAAGGAATACAGGTTCATTGTGTAGAACACAAAATTTCCCAGTTTGCTGATGACACCCACTTAATAAATGTAGGAGATAAAATCTCTTTTGAAAGATCTATTCGTATACTTGATACGCACGGCACAGTTTCAGGCCTGTTTATGAACAGCGAAAAAACGCAATATGGCTTGGTAGTGAGAGAAAATCGCAACTAATATACTGTTCCCACTTAAAAATTATATGGAATCCTCCTAAGTTTAGTATACTAGGCATTTGGTTCATTCAAGGTCTAGGAAACTGTGAAATAATGAATTATAATGACAAATTTTATGAAGTAAAAATGTTATTCAAAATTTGGTTGCGCCTATCATAACTAGCTCAAGTGTATGCGAAGGGATGTTTCTTGTATTTGCATTAAGAAGATAATACTTTTGACAAACCAAAATGAATCAAGATATAACTATTTTGTCATTGAATTGCGAAGGCATTCCAAAAAAAGAAGAGACGTATTTCACGACTGAAGACAAACAAGATATAACACATTTCTATTCCAAGATACACATTTGGATCCAAAGATGCATAAATATTATAAAGCCAAATGTCATACGCTCGCACAATACAAATTCTAGAGAGGTGGTAATATTGTTTAACAATAACTTTGAATACAAGTTTAAGAAAGCTTTTAAAGATGTTGAAGGAAACTACATTTGTGTTTCTATTAATTGCTTGGCTAAAGAATTTTCATGATCAATCTGTATGGTCCTAATAAAGATAATCCAGAGTTTTACCAGGAAATTGAAGAACATACGCGAATTGAGAACTCCCAATCTAATGTTAGCAGGAGACTGGAACTTTGTCCTGAATCCAACCATCGATTATGACAATTACAGACATGTAAATAATGTTAGATTAAAGTCAGTGATAAGGTAGATGACATGATGCTAATCTTAGACTTAATTGATATCTGAAGACAGTTCAACCCAGGAATTAGACGATTTAAATGGCGGAGATCTCGGCCCAAACAGCAAAGCAGATTACATTTCTTTTTGATAAGAGAACATTTGGTGTCTGACGTTGCAGACAGTGACATTATACCAGAATATCGCACAGATCATACTGTGATTACGCTGAAGTTTAAGAATGGCACACGTTAACGACCTAGAAATTTTTGGAAATTAAACTGTTCTCTTCTAAAAGATTATAAACATTACAGAAATACATACCGTCATAAAAGATACAATTAACGAGTACGTCAAAGAGTACAACGAGGAAAGAAATTTTAATCAGACATATTTAGATCAAATAGAATTCACTATTTCATCACAATTATTTTTAGATGTGTTACTGATGACAATTCGCTTTAAAACATCGCTTACGCGACCATCTAAAAAGAAAAAGACAGAAGAAGAGGAAAAACTGCTCAAACAAGAGATATACAAAATAGAAAAAAAAGAAGACAAGAACGAAGAAGACATAAAGGAATTGAAAGCGAAAAATGATGGCCTGCAGAAGACCAGGGAAACAAAAATGGAAGGAGTATTACTAAGATCAAGAGCAAGATGGATATCTCAAAGCGAAAAACTGACAAGCTTTTTTGTGGATTAGAAAAGCGTCATTCTATCAGAAAAGAAATGACTAGACTCAACGATGAATATGGAAATATTTTGACCGACATAAAAGATATCTCAGGTGAAGTTAATAAATTTTATAAAAAGCTATACAAGCAGAAGACTGCAGAAGAATGTGAACTAGAAAATGTAGTTGAGGAGATAAAAAATTGTCAGACGAAGTATCAAAAACATTAGAAGGAGATATAACACTAGAAGAAGCTGCTGCAGCTCTTAAAAACACGAAAAACAAACAAACAAACAAACAAAAAACAACAAAAACAAAACAAAAAAACCCACAAAAGCCCTGGAACTGATGAATTCACTTGTGAATTCTTTGAATTCTTCTAGAAAGATTTCGGAGTGTTTATTATAAGATCATTGAATGAAGGTTTAATAAGGAAAGAACTTTCGCGCGCTCAGAAAGAAGGAATCATTTTTACATACTTAAAGAAGGTAAATCTAAAGAACATATCAAAATTGAAGACCAATTAATCTACTGAATGTAGTTTACGAAATAGGGTCAGCATGCATTGCCAACAGAATAAAGTCAGTTCTTCCAAATGTAATCGATGAAGACCAAACAGGATTTGTGCCTGCTAGGTATATAGGAGATAACATTAGATTGATTTATGATCTAATGCAGTATTTAGAATAAACAAAAACATCATCTTCTAGGGTTATTTGGGTATATTGATTTCGAAAAGGCATTTGACACGATCGACTGGACTTTTATGTATAAAGTTCTTAAAACATTTGGATTTGGAAATAACATTTGCGACTGGATAATTACAGTTTACAAGAATATTAAAGCCACGGTAACAGTTAATGGACAAGCATCCGACTGATTCCAGATTCACCGAGGATGCAGAAAAGGTGATCCCATATCCCCATACTGATTTATTTTATGCGTGGAAATTCTTGCCATTATGATAAGAGAAAATAAAAAAATATAAAAGGCATTTTCACAAAAGAGACTGAACACAAAATAGCTCAGTTTTCCGATGATACGCAATCATTATTAAAAGGAGAGGAAACTTAAAATATTAGAGAAAATTGCAAAATATCAGGATTGAGTATGAATTGTGAGAAAAAAAAAAGTCTGTCGTATGGATTGGCAGTAAAAAACTCTCCAATAGGATATATATGCCTCATCTAAAAATGGAATAAAATTCTTCAGTATTCAAAATACTGGGTTTATATATGGTTTACCTCCGACTTAAAAAGTTGTGTGGATATGAATTATTCGCAAAAGTTTACAAAAGTAAAAAAAAAAAACAATTGTATAAAGTATGGGTTAAAAAGGATACTTACACCTGTTGGTAGGATAACTGTTCTCAAGTCATTATTCTTGGCCAAACTCGTATACTTATGGCTTCTCCTGCCTAATCCTCCGGATATATTTACAAAAAGTCTACAGACACTCTGTTTTAAATTTGTTTGTTTGGAACAACAAACAAGACAGAATAAATAGAAAGACTGCTTACAAGAGTGTAAGGAATGGTGGTATAGGAGTACCGAACTAAACTGTTTCGTGCAGGTTCTGAAGATTGGCTGGATAAGGAAATTAAAAACTTCAACACATAAACAGAAAACGGTAATAAATGTTCTTATACCAAAACTAGCAGTTATGGAAAAATATGGTCCAAGTTTTCCATTAACTTTTGACAGATGCTTCCTGACTGGATGTGTTTCAAGCTTACAGACAATTTGGCAATACTGTTAAACCCATGAGAGCAGAACCATTATTTTTCAACGAAAAGGTTGATTTAAACGGTGTCCTACTGAGACCAAATGAATGGATTCTAAACAATGTGTGTTGTATTGCAGATTTATGTGAAGATGACGGAGCGTATTTAAGCTGTGATGAATTTGTTCCTAAATATAACGTGCGAACACATTTTATTAGTTATTAAGAAAATAACTTTTTTATAAACAAAATAAGCATACCTATTAACTGTAATAAAACAGCCGCGACACCATGGTAACGTCGGTAGGTAAAGGAGCGAGGGTGTACTATGATACTTTAATTCATGACGAAAAGATGCCAGAATTCTGCGTTAAATGGAACGATAAATTTCATGAAAATATAAACTGGATAGAAACATTAGGCAAATTCAGTACATTAAAGAAGTTAATCAAAAGTAATTCCAAATAAGGTTAGTGCACAGAATATTAACTTAATATTGTTTTATCACATATGAATAT
>JAPXFY010000030.1:25831543-25834043 GCA_030674185.1 Monoplex corrugatus
GAATGATGGTAGCATTAAGATGGGCAGCGGACAGACCAGTGTTTAATGTTGCGAGCTGGGATTGAACTCAAGACATCATATGTTAAATTCACAGTTCTATCAAAAGGACCCACCAGCCCTCGTAAAAACAGTAGGCCCCTCCAAGGGTTGAACCCACAACCCCTGAGTTATCAGCACGATGCTCAGACCAACTGGGTAAGACAAGTTATACCATGAATTGTATTAAGACACTGGCTTTTATATGTCAATTGATCAAGTGCGTTACACAAGCGTGACAGACAGAGGCAGACGCATGTAAAGCAAATACATGCAAACCTCTGATAATAACAATAAAAAAAATAGGATATAACAATAATTGTATTAGCAGCAATAATACATTTTTGTCAAATAAAAAGAAAAAAACGAGAAAATATTATGGACACAGAAACAAAGGCAGGTACTTTTCCATTGTTCCGGTGGTGTCAGTTTAGTGTTCCATACGTCACTGTCTCATTCCCCCCCCCCCCCCCCCCCCTTATCCCTGCTTCCCATTTCAAGACTTTGCGAGTGAATTCGCTTTTATCCAAGCTAAAGGAGTCTGCCTGATAACTGGTGGCAAAGTTAGGTAAAGCGCATGTGGACTTGTTCGAGTATGCCAGACAACTGGTGGCAAATTTAGGTGGAGCGCATGTGGAAGTGTTCAAGTGCCATGTATCCCTCTTGAATTTAACTCAAAATTCCAAACTAAACAATAAGCTAGGCCTATATGTAGAATGGTCATAAGATTTCCATAACCAAGTCTTGGCTAGGGTAGCCATTATACTGATCAGAGCGCCGCTGAGGGGGCGTCTAAAACAAGGTATAGAAGAGGCTTCGTGTCCGACTGTTGTCTTGTAAATCAATGTGCACCTGCTGGGCTTCGGCAATAGCAAAAGGGATTAACTCCCACTCCTTCTCCTGACTGAAAAGAAAAAAAATGAAGGATGAATAGAAGATAAACACGTGTCAAGCCATTCTTATATTGTCTCTTTTTTTGCAAAATCTATTTCAGGAAATCCAGATAGTGAACGTCCAAATAATCAATCAATACCCATCTGTTGGGCTTCAGCTTTGGGAAATAGGACAATCTCCTTTACATTTTCTTCCAGCTTAAACAACACCAACGACAAAAACGAAAACAACAACAACAACAGCAGCAGCAGCAGCAACAACAACAACAACAACAAAAACGAAAACAACAACAACAACATCGACAACAAGCTGGTTAAAACCATTCTAATATGCTCTCTTTTTATATTAAATAAAATATTACCACATAAATATTATTTGTTGTAGTGAGTGTGACATTGACCTCGGACTGTTACTGTCCAAACTGATACTTTCACGACTCCTCCTCAACAGTGCACAGCTTTGATCGGAATCTGGTGAAGACCTGCACGAGAGACTGGAGAACATTTTGTTCACAGTTTTTTGGTCACAGAAAAAAGATGAACTACACACACACACACACACACACACACACACACACACACACACACACACACACACACACACACACACACTTACACACACACACACACACACACACACACACACACACACACACACACACAAAACATGTCTGTCTCTCTGTCTGCCTGTCTGTCTGTCTGTCTGTCTCTATATATATGTATATATATATATACATGTATATATATATACATATATATGTATATATATATACTTACATACTCTCATAAATAGACACACAAACACACACACAGACACACACACACACACACACACACACACACACACCACACACAACACACACCACACAACAAACAACACGTCTGTCTCTCTGTCTGCCTGTCTGTCTGTCTGTCTGTCTGTCTGTCTCTATATATATGTATATATATATACATGTATATATATATACATATATATGTATATATATATACTTACATACTCTCATAAATAGACACACAAACACACACACACAGACACACACACACACACACACACACAACACACACACACACACACACACACACACACACACACACACACACACACACACGTACGTCTAGTCGATATGAAACAATGACCATTTTTTAAGTGAGATTGTAAACAAAGAGAAGAAAAACTGTTGCTACGTAGTATGGCGATAATTTGTCCCCACGTCAGCACAGCGGTAAATCTGGATCATTTTCCAAGACTGCAGACTTACAAAGCCAATTGGCACATGATCAACTTCAGTCTGACAACCCATGCAGGAGGATGTGTTTTGTGAACATTTTGTTTTTCGAACTTTTTCTTATTTCTTTTAAGTAGGTGATGCAAACATGTGCATAACAAAACAACAAAGCGTAATTGCAGTCACATCGGAAAAAAAAAAAAATAAATAAAAATTCTTGCAAATTATCATTATGTTTGATAAACAAATATGAAGCATAGGTAGCTATAATACAAACATCACACAAATTTAAAAAATGTAAGTTTACGGGTATAGAGTCAATATTCATATTCATATTCATATTCA
>JAPXFY010000030.1:25839043-25886543 GCA_030674185.1 Monoplex corrugatus
ATATGCACGTGAGACATGGACATTGATATACCCCATACTTCTGTATGCACGTGAGACATGGACACTGATATACCCCATACTTCTGTATGCACGTGAGACCTGGACACTGATATACCCTATACTTCTGTATGCACGTGAGACCTGGACACTGATGTATCCTATACTTCTGTATGCACGTGAGACATGGACACTGATATACCCCATACTTCTGTATGCACGTGAGACCTGGACACTGATGTATCCTATACTTCTGTATGCACGTGAGACATGGACACTGATATACCCCATACTTCTGTATGCACGTGAGACATGGACACTGATATACCCTATACTTCTGTATGCACGTGAGACATGGACACTGATATACCCCATACTTCTGTATGCACGTGAGACCTGGACACTGATATACCCCATACTTCTGTATGCACGTGAGACCTGGACACTGATATACCCTATACTTCTGTATGCACGTGAGACATGGACACTGATATACCCCATACTTCTGTATGCACGTGAGACCTGGACACTGATATACCCCATACTTCTGTATGCACGTGAGACCTGGACACTGATATACCCTATACTTCTGTATGCACGTGAGACATGGACATTGATATACCCCATACTTCTGTATGCACGTGAGACATGGACACTGATATATCCCATACTTCTGTATGCACGTGAGACCTGGACACTGATATACCCTATACTTCTGTATGCACGTGAGACCTGGACACTGATATACCCCATACTTCTGTATGCACGTGAGACATGGACACTGATATACCCCATACTTCTGTATGCACGTGAGACATGGACCCTCACAGCAGATTTGCGAAGACGAAGCCAAGCCATGAGGTGTTATCGCAAGACGCTAGCTTCAGATACACTGATCATATCACCGATCAACAAGAGCTCCAAACCACCAAGCACCTTCAGCGGATCATATGTCATGTCATGTAACAAGATCCAATAAAACAGGGGAACTGTTAATAAAGGAAGACAGAGGGGCGGTTGGTGGGGTGGGACGGTGTGAGTGTGTGTGTGGGGGGGGGGGGGGAGGGGATGTACGGACAATATTGCGGAAAGAACTGAGAAACTGTTTCCAGAGGTCCAAGTTTTGGCACACAATTGACATAACTGAAAAAATTGACAAACAGTTCTGTAATGCAGCGCTCCAAGGACTTATTCACGGCGTTAAAAAATAAAAGAAAGATGACACATTTAGAACACAGGCCAATCCACGTATCTGCCGCTGTTAGTCGACTTGTATTAAAACAACAGAAAATAGATACTGCAAAAGAATGTCAGATCAAGTTGTGAAATTATGAAATGAAAAACGAAGACATTAGATCACGAACACGTAAAAGCAATTGCACACAACTACATAACTCTCTGTGCTTCTCTCTGTGTCTCTAAGTCTCTCTGTCTCTGTCTCTGCGTCTGTCTCTGTCTGTCTGTCTCTCTCTGGTGTGTGTGTGTGTGTGTGTGTGTGTGTGTGTGTGTGTGTGTGTGTGTGTGTGTGTGTGTGTGTGTGTGTGTGTGTGTGTGAAACGAGAATATTATTTAAATACACGAAAATATATTTACGAGGAAGCTAATTCACTTGTAAGCAGACATGTTATGATCACATCAAAATCGAAAGGTTATCCAGACATGCCCCCCCCCCCCCCCCCCCCCCCCCCCCCCCCCGTGGGAATGCCGGGGTGCTCTTTCAGTTTAAATAGTATCCCCCACCTTCTGGAAATTCTGTGCTAGAAATTTCCTTTTTCTGTCACTTTCTTTGTTTTTGTCTTGTTCCTTTGCTTTTCATTTCTTCGAAGAATTTCCTGCCTTGCTGGTCCATTCACCGTTATATGTTCGATAAATTCTTCCGTACGTTTTCTTAGGATTGATAATTGGTACATGTCTCAGCGCTTAGATTTGATTTTATCAAGATTTTGCGCTATATAAATATTGTAATTATTATTATAATTATTATTATTATTACATGTGTTAAGTGCATTTTTGGCTAGGGAGGGTAGATATGAGGAAGCAATTTTAGCTAATTCATGCCTGTTTTTATATATGTTTTGGTGTCCTAAGTCATTCTGAAATGTGTGGTCATGTGTGTTTTTTTAATCCCCTGTGCGATAATTGGTCAACGCCAGTGTACTTAATTTTCTTTTCTTTTTTTTTCTGTTGAAGTTGTGTATGTTTTGAAGCGGTTATAGCGCTGATATGGCTCTATATGGATCTACACAGTTGGCTGGGCTTTAAACAACAATAATAATAACCTAGACATGTATTTACACAGAAGTAGATTTGTATTATTACAGTAGCCTACAATATCAGCGTCTGTAATAATATATGCAGATGTGCATGCATTAATTAACAGAAATGGAAAACTACGGCACGTATTGTGATGGCAAACGTTTTAGTCATGGACATCAGTAAGCATTTAATGATTATTTTCACAAGTTTTCACTGACAGTGGACCTTTCAAACATTTGATAAATCACCCCCAACAGTTTGAGGCATAATATGCTACACTAGACTTAATAATGATCCTGTCTTGTTTTTGCCAACACCACGGCCACCTTTGTGGAGGCTGATTCGCGTTTTTCTTCTGAGAAGATATTTTGCTTTAGACATGAATTACTTTTTTTACGAATTGCTTTATGCATTAAAATGCTCCCGTTCATTTAGAGATGATTAGATAATCAAAGAGACAATGGCAAACTATTCTGTTGCCTGTATGTTACTTGTCAAGCACTCTGTAGCATTTTTTTTAACCCCTCAATACCCAGACCCTACCTACCAACTGCGAAAAGTTATTAATCGTTTGACTCCTTCACCCTATCCACCAGCTTCCTCTAGGAAGCATGTGGATAGGGCAGGAAGCTGGTGGATAGGATGATGGAGTCAAAGGGTTGTGTTTTTGCTTTGCTAGCATGGTTGACAATGTTGGATGCTGGTGGTCAGAGTGCAGGAGTCATAGGGTTAAGGCACGCTTATACACAGATTCCGTTTTCTTCGTGTGAACTTGTAAGCCGTATATTTAAAACATAATTCGTTTTAGATATGATTTGGGCGTAGAAAAAAAAACATAAGTAACAAGTTTTAGGACTGATAATGTTTCGCATTTGTAGCAATGGATTTAGAGAGATCGTTGATATCTCCATTTTAGCTGGTTGTCAGTTATTAAACCCAAGATGCTGATGTTCTGAAACCTTTTTAACGCAAGGGATTTAGGCGATAAAACCGGATCGAAAACACACCCGCTGGACCGACAGATTAGTCGCCAGATCGATCACGCCCAGCACACACACACACACAAAGAGAGAGAGAGAGAGAGAGGAGAGGAGAGAGAGAGAGAGAGAGAGAGAGAAGAGAGAGAGAGAGAGAATCGAATGTAACAGAGAGAGAGACACAGAGAGAGAGACAGAGAGAGAGAGAGAGAGAGAGCTGCAGCAGGCGTATACCTATTTTTAAAATTCTGGCGCGGTGCACGTGAAACAAGACGAGTTCGCGAGC
Organism: Monoplex corrugatus; assembly: GCA_030674185.1. Classification (NCBI taxonomy): domain Eukaryota; kingdom Metazoa; phylum Mollusca; class Gastropoda; order Littorinimorpha; family Ranellidae; genus Monoplex; species Monoplex corrugatus. Next base: position 25,842,560 of record JAPXFY010000030.1, read on the forward strand.
GTTGCGCGTGCGAAAAGAGATTGGCGAATGAATAATACACAGAGCTTTGGGAAAAAGAAGCCTGCTGTATTACGTGCGCGTGGGGGAAGAACTTAAGATCTGTGTACGTTTGTTCGCACGAAAGTGTTCAACAACATGGACCTATTTTGTCTGTTCGGCACAAATGTGATAATTATGTCAGAGGTGAGAGGCTGCTTTGATATCAAATTTTTTTGGGTGTGTGTGTGCTTTGTGCTAAGTACGGACACTTATTCGGATAAAATTACGCAGTGTTAAACGTTTCAATTCTTTTCTCAAATTGTTTAACGTTTTGTTCTATCCTCTTTTATGTCTTTTTTGTTTATTTGTTTTTTTTCATTTTTGTCATTCTCGTTTCCATTTTATCCTATTTATTGTTAAAATATCAGTAGACTAACAAAGGCAGATTTCAAGTATGCGTAGGCCTATGTTTTTAATATATCTTCACTATTGGAAAATACCTCCACCAACCCCCTTTCTCTCTGTGACGCTCTTTGTCTGTGCCTGTGTCTGTCTGTCTGTGTCTGTCTGTTTATCTGTCTGTCTGTCTCTCTTTGTGTATCTCCTGAATTGTTTCAGTTTGCGTTTGTTTGTTATTTTGGTTTAACTCTTACACAGTTTTTTTTTTAGTTTATGCATTTATTCATTCGTGTTCTATGTGCATGTTAAACATATCATGTGTAGTGTATTTATTCTCAAGAGCAATTTGACGTCAATAAATGATAATAATGAATAACAATGAATAATAACAACAACAATACTACTACTGCTAACGATAATGATAGCAACAACAACAACAATGCTGATGATGCTGATGCTGATGATGATAATAGTAATGGTGGTTATGATGATGTTGATGGTGGTGGTGGTGATGATGATGGTAGTGGTGGTGATGATGATGATGAGGATGATAGTGATGAAGATGGTGGTGGTGATGGTGATGATGATGATGACGATAAAAAAAATAATGATAGCAATATTCTTGAACTCAAAGCCGACTGATGTGAGAAATCTTTCCATCTCTGGCACTTGAAGTCACATTTAAAGATTTACCTGCTCATCCACGCCTTCTGTTGTTGCTTATCCATCGGCATGCGTCTTCTTGTTCTTTGTTCTTGATTTTGTTTGTCTTCTTGGTCTTCTTCATCTTCCTCTTCTTCGCTTTTGTTGTTTTGTTTCTTCTTCTTTGTCTTCTTCTTCTTCTTTTTCTTCTTCTTCTTCATTTGTTGTTGTTGTTGTAGTTGTTGTTGCTCTTCTTCTTCGTCGTCTTCTTCTTCTTCATTTCTTGTTGTTGTTGTGGTTGTTGTTGCTCTTCTTCTTCTTCGTCTTCTTCTTCATTTCTTGTTGTTGTTGTTGCTCTTCTCTCTTCTTCTTTCCCTTTTTCCTCTTCCTCTTCTCTGTTTTCCATAATTCCGTGAAGAGTTATTGGGGCGCCATACTAAAGGACTGTTCACCAGATTATATCAGCTACAGTAAGGTCACATGTCGCGCTCTGCTACTGATAGCCATGTAGCCTGTCTTCTCTGCCCTATGTGGGGAGTGAACCCATCAAACAAACAAGCAAATAAACAAACAAACAAACTACCTAACAAACAAACCGGCAAACAAATAAACAAAAACAAACAAAAAAATAAACCCCAAACAAACAAATAACCAAACAAACAACAAACAAACAAACACACAAACCAAACAAACAGTAAACACCAAAACATACAACAAACAAACAAACACACAAACAAGCAAACCACACGCAAACCAAACCAGACCATATCAAACCAAACCAAAAAGTCTACCCTGGAGAGTGACAGGGGCAGGTTCAGTTTGCCCAAGAACTCCAGTTTGATTAATATGGAGACTGACTTTTGATTACTGATCATGTTGTACCGTGCAGTCATTTATGTACATATACGTTTATAGATGCATGTGTATCTAACGTGTTAGACGTTGCTAGTGTATTATTTGTACTTGTGTATGTTTACGAATGTGTGTATTCTGATATGTGTGTGTGTGTGTGTGTGTGTGTGTGTGTGTGTGTGTGTGTGTGTGTGTGTGTGTGTGTGTGTGTGTGTGTACCATGTAGTCTTTTATAGGTTTATAGATATATGCGTATATATCGTGTTAGACATTGCATTTGTGTATGTTTATGGATGTATGTATTCTGATATGTGTGTGTAATATGACGTGTGTGTGTGTGTGTGTGTGTGTGTGTGTGTGTGTGTGTGTGTGTGTGTGTGTGTGTGTGTGTGTGTGTGTGAGTGATGTGATAGCACTCCTGTACGTATCACATTCTACGTCTTCTAAAATATGTGGCATGCAATGATTCCACATGAATTTGGAAATTATTATTATTATTGTTAATGTTATTATTGTTGTTATTATTATTATTGTATAACTATATTTCTAATCACCATGTCATTATTATTATTGTTGTTGGTGTTAAATGGATACACATATAGACAAGATCTCTGAACACAATAACAGCAGAAGAAAACAAGAATTAGAAACATATAAAGATAGCCCATAACTCACCACTCAAATATGACCGTTTTGGCAACGTTTCATACTTTTTATCAAAAAGAAAGAAAAGAAAAGAAAAGAAAAAGAAAAGAAAAGAAGCAGAAATCGCAGTAAAGGAAAAAGTACAAATAGATATGCCTGCCTTTACAGACAGGCTAATGGCAGCGTTAGATTTCCTTAGGGAGGGGCCTCTGTGTGTGCAAGGCTTATAGTAGATCCCTAATAAGAGACATTATCGAAGGGACTGTGGGACAGTCACATTCTGATGGGAAGCATGTATATATATATATATATATATATATATATTATATATATATATGTGTGTGTGTGTGTGTGTACATATACATGCAGTGTATATATATATATATATATATATATATATTATATATATATATGTACAGATATATGAAGAGAGATACAGATAGACAGAGAGAGAGAGAGAGAGAGAGAGAGAGGAGAGAGAGAGAGAGAGAGAGAGAGAATGTTTTGACAGAGAAAGAAAGAAAGAAAGAGAATGAAATTGAGGCAGTAAGAGGAGAAAGAGAGAGAGAGAGAGAGTTTGTATGTATGTGTGTGAGTTGACTGCTCTGTTGACTGTCGAGAACTAAATATCTGATTTCATTTCTTGTCTGGACGAAAAAAAATCTGTGCCGTTAGCTTTTCATCTTTATGTTGCAATCATGTGTGATGGGTGTCAATGTTTCACAGGTTTCGTTCTTCTCTCAATCCCCCCCCCCCTCTATTTTTATATTATCTTACCTTACCAGCGCACAGTTTTGCTCAGGATCAATGAATCTGTCAGGTAAATGTTGGCACGTAGGGGTGGAGCGCATAGGAAACTGTGCAGTGAGACAAACCTCTGTTAAACCCATGCCTTGCTCCAACTGGCAAAAGGACATGTCGTTAGGCATTCATGTATCCATGTTCTGTGATATATTGTAGGGCAGGAAACAATAATGGTTCAGGTTCACATTGCTTATAGCCCACCCGACCACTAGAGCCATATGTGAGGGCTAACGCCACGTTAAAAACGACACGCAAGTTTAAGTAAAAAGACAACAATTAAAAACCAATCTCATCATCATCCTTGGAAGTCTAAAATGCATTAAAAGAAAAACATTCTCATATGTAAAATTATATGAAATAAAATCTATTGATCTCTTGTAAAATCTGGAAAATTGCATCCGCAGGGATGTCTCTGGAGAGGTGCTGTCACAATGTAATGGTGTAACTATTGTAAGTGACTGGTAGTGTCTTGCAGATTATGCAGGTTTGTGAAGATCTAGCAGTTGATCATCCTTCTCAGAGACAAAATACTCCAGTCCAGGATAAAGAAAATAATCCTTTATTGAGGAACGTAGAAAATATAACAGGAACTGGGTAAAACTTCACACATCTGATGCACCACTCCTAGTTTGCAGAATTCTTCTTCTTCAGTCCTCAAATCTACAAACACAGCAACTCCACGAATCTACAGCAACTTCTCTATCTCTGACAGCAGAGTTACACTTCAACTCTCTCTCTCTCTTCTCTCTCTCTCTCCCCACAGTCACGCTTCATTTATAATATCATGGAAAGTTCCCGAATATTCTCGGCTTTTCCCTAGATTTTCAGCCAATCATAGTCACATTCTCGAACCTTCCCTTCTAGAATATTCTGTAGTTCTAGCCAATCACTGTACAGATTAAATTTGTTTACAATTTCCGGAATCTTCTCGAAAGATCTAAGGTATTCTACGTTTTTCTCGTCATTTCTAGATCGTTCCGAAGCATTCTACACATGTCCATACAACGAAATCAAACTTAAACATATATTTTCAGTGTTAGCATAAACCAAAACAAATATTCTCGATTCATTATCGAGCGAATCACAAACAAATCTTCAAGAGCGAACAGCAGAGAGAGCTGAATCTACAGACACATTTTGACATCACCTTCTTTTTCACAGAGTTTCTCCTTTTTGAAATTTCACTAAATTTCTCAAAATTCTTTACATTCAACAAAAAAGGGAAATAATTTCTCAAAATTCTTTACATTCAACAAAAAAGGGAAACAATCTAATACAGGAGAACTAACATACAATTTTTTTCTGTCCAACGATTTATCCCAGTCCATCTGCATCACATTCTGCTGAGAAAGTCTGCAACATGGTTGTCTGTACCTTTCACATATTCCACCTTCATGTCAAAGTTCTGAAGATACATTGCCCATCGCATAACTCTGTTATTGGCAAATTTGTCAGAGTCCAAAAACGATAAAGGTTTATGATCAGTGCGCAAAATAAAGCGAACCCCTTGGAGGGAACAGATCAAACTTACGCACAGCCCACACGATGGCAAGGCACTCTTTCTCCATGATGGCGTACTTCCGCTCTGCTCTGGACAAAACGGGAAACAGCTTCTCTTCATGTTCTTGCATGAGCACTGCACCAATACCGTCGTCAGAAGCATCAGCACTAAGCACAAAAGTCTTTGACTAGTTTGAGGGATCAGGTAACCGTAGCACTGGCTCTCTTGACAGGAACTCCTTGACGGTGCTGAAGGCCTGATCTTGTGCTGCTCTCCACTCCAGTTGGTTGGGTTGTCCCTTGCACAGAAGGTCTGACAGTGGTGCTGTCACAGTTGCAAAGTGGGGCATGTACTCCCTGTAGAACCCCACCAAACCAAGAAAAGATCTCAGCTGCTTCTTGGTCTGGGGACGAGGCACTTCCACAATCTTCTTGACATTGTCCTCAAGGACCTCTTTCACTCCTTCCTGGAGGCGATGTCCACTGAAGTCAACATCGTCTGCACCAATAGTACACTTGCTGGGTCTAGCAGTCAAGTTGGCAGCTGTCAATTGCTTGAAAAGCTCTCGGAGGATTTCTAAATGTTCAGTCCACGTTTTAGAATGGACCAAAATGTCGTCCCAGTAGAATATCACACCTTTCACATCACCCAATAGTTTCCTCATGCCTCGTTTCAGCGTTGTCCCAGTTTTTTTCATGCCAAACGGCATACGAGGAACTCATAAGTCCCATCTGGAGTAACAAAAGCAGTCTTGGGAACATTTTCTTCTGGTATGGGGATTTGCCAGTACCCTTTGCTGAGGTCAGTCTTGGAGAAAAACTTATCTCCGCTCAGTCTCTGGAACAGGTCAGCAGCAGTTGGCATTGGTTCAGGATCAAGCTCTGTAAATTTATTCAGCTGCCTAAAGTCAATGCATACTCTGTTGGTACCATCTTTCTTCTTGACAAAAAATGACGACTGGAGATGCATAAGGTGACCCTCTGGACTCACGTATCACGCCAAGCTTCAGCATTTCTTTAATGTCTGCCTTCAGTGACTCTCTGTTGGCATATGACATGGGATAGGGCTTTGACCTGATGGGTGCGGATGATGTCAACTTCACTTCATGCTGGATCAGGTCAGTCTCTCGAGGAAATTCAGTGAATATGTTTGAGTGTTCTTTCAATATTTCATGAACTTTAGCCTGCTGCTGGTTATTGAGCTGGGGTCCAAGAGCCACATCGTCTACAGTTTCTTGGGGACTGACGTCACTAAACTCCAACAGTTCCTCATCATTCACTGTTTCTTCATCAGTAGAGTCACTAACACTGCTGCAAGTGACAAATGGCGCCCACCCCTGGATTCCAGCCACTTGTGCATGCACTGCTTGCTTCTCTGCTTCCCGTTCAATGTATTTCTTCAAGAGGTTGGCGTGGAAGATCTTTTCTTTTCCCTTGACTTTCACTATATAGTCATTTAGCCCCTTGACAGCTTTCACTGGATATGGTCCTTTCCACTGCATCAACAACTTGTTGTGGTCAGTTGGCAGGAGAATAAGGACTTTGTCTCCAGGGTCAAACTTTCTGACCCTGGTTTTTCGGTCATAGTAGTGCTTGCTTTTGCCCTGAGACTTTTCCAGTTCACTCCTGGCCAATTGCAGGGTATATTCGAGTCGTTCACGTAACTAAAACACATATTGGTAGCTGTTCTTGACTTCTTGAGATTCCACTTCCTTAGTCCACAGTTCTTTTAAGATGTGCATTGGCCTCGCGTGGTCCGGCCATACAGAAGTTCAAAGGGGGAAAACCCAGTGGATTCAAGTGGGACCTCCCGGTATGCAAACAATAGGGCATTGATGTAGCGATGCCACTGTCTGGGTTGGTCAGCACACAATTTCCTCAGCATGGACTTCAGTGTTCCATTGTATTTCTCTACAAGGCCATTGCACATGGGATGGTAGGGTGTAGTGGTCACCTGGCGAACACTGAGGAGACGAGTAACTTCTTTCATGCAGTCAGATACAAACTGCATTCCCAGGTCACTCAGAATTATATCAGGGATTCCTAGTTTGCTAAACATGTCCACTAGTGCTTCAGCCACAGTCTCAGTATTGATGCGTTTCAGCGGAACAGCCTCAGGATATCTGGTTGCATAGTCCACCAAGGTAAGGATACAGCGATGTCCTGCTTCATTTGCTGGCTTGACTTCTCTGATGAGGTCGATGGCCACTCTCTCAAAAGGTCTGTCGACTAAGGGCATTTTCTGCATGGGTACTTTTGGGACCCTTCCTTTGGGAGCTGTCTTCTGGCAGACATCACAGGACCCGCAAAAGCGAGCCATGTCACCTTGTATACCTGGCCAGTAAAAAGATGCCATGACCTTGTCATTTGTTTTCTTGACCCCCATATGACCCCCGAGGATAGAGTCATAGGCTAGCTCCATCACAGTTTTCCGTAGGCTGGCTGGTACAAGGACTTGTCGTATGGTCTGGTCTCCATCAACTGACGATCTTCTATACAGTCTGTACATGATCTTGTTCTTCTCAAAAGAGACTTTGGTGTTGCCCCTGGTTATGGTGCCCGTTTTGCTTCTGTATTTTTGTAGAGAGGGGTCCGCTTCTTGTAACTGGGCCAGCTTTTCCCTGTTTATCTCAGGAATTCCACTAGAGTCATTGGTTTTCAGTGGGATGGTCACTTTTCCCTCCTTTGCCCTGGCTTGTGCACGTGTTACTACTGTACAGTTGTGCTGCCATGCAAGGTCTGGATCTTCCGCTGCTCGGGCTCTTTCAATGTTCCCTATGATGATGTCATGAGGTGGGTCAGGCAAACACAAGGCATTTGTCTTGCCGATGAAATATGGTGTGGAGATCTCAATGTCAGCAGTTGGAACTAATTCAACATGTCCGTGCACGCACTGTAGGTACCCTTTCTTGCCAGTAAATTGTTCTCCTAGTACGAGCTTTCTCTTGATGATAACACCACTGCATCCAGTGTCTCTAAGCACATCCACTTCCATGTCTTCATAGCGCCCTTTCACTACTGGCATGGTACTGAGGTCACTCTTGGTACGGTTTATGAATGCACACCGAACCACCTCTTCATGTTCTTCAGATTTTCGGTGCACTGGATATGATCAACCCTGGGGTATTCTCTGGGAGGGTTTTCTGTCCAGGCTTCTTTCTCTGATGGCAACATTGGCAGGGGTCATGGTTTTCCTGTTTCCAGCTCGACCCAGGCTTTTCTATTCTTCACAGCCAGAGTGTTGAAGACCACTTCTGTCTGTCCTCACTCGTCTCTGCATTCAATGGCTTTGTGTCCCATGCATCCACAGTTGAAGCATTTCAAGCTCTGATTCGATGATCTTGGGTCTTGGGCTGTCTTTGTTCTGTCCATAGATGCTGTGGCTGGCTTCGTCTTGATGTCGAAGTTCCGATTTTGAGACTCCAGGAACCTCTGTGCTGCTTCAGTCAGGGATTCTAGGCTCTGGTTTTTCTCCCGAAGAAGGTAGGCTGCCAGGTCCTTGGGACATGATTCCAGGAACTGCTCTTTCAGGACCAAATAGGACAGTCCATCATAATCTTTTTCTCTTCCAGCTTACTTCAGCCATCTTTCAAGGTAACCCTGGATACGATTTAAAACTGAGCTGGGCTTTCATTCTTTTCTGGCTGACTGGAACGGAAACGTCCCTGGAAACCTTGCTCGGAAAAGTCGTAGCTGCGTAGAAGCGCCGATTTGAGCTTTTCATTGTCGTTGGCGTCATCCTTGGTTAATCTGGAGTACACTTCAAGGGCATGACCAGTCAGTAGAGCACTCAGATCAATTGCCCACTGCTGTCTAGACCACTTCATGGCTTCAGCGTGGCGTTCAAAACGTTCAAGGTAACTGTCTAGGTTGTCTTTCCCATCCACAAACGCAGGAAATCGTGGTCTCTTGGCACTGCTGACTTCTGTATGGGAAATTTGTTCACCATTTTCAGACTTCATTTCTGCCATTCTCAGTTCAAATTCTGTTTTTCTTTCTCTCTCATTTCAAATTCTCTCTGTTTTTCTTTCTCTTCACTTTCCAAGTGAAGTCTTCTTAGTTCCCTTTCAGCAGCTCCCTCTTCCCGTTCTATTTCTTGCTGTCTTCCTTTCTCTTCTATTTTTATTTCATGCTGTCTTCTTTTCTCTTCTATTTCTATTTCTTGCTGTCTTCTTTTCTCTTCTATTTCTTGCTGTCTTCTTTTCTCTTCTATTTTTTGCTGTCTTCTTTTTTCCTCTTGCTGTAGCACAAAACTTTGGAGGGCTTCACCCGTTAGACCCAGTTCTCTGCCTAGTTCGATGTATTCCATGGTAACAGCTCAGATTAACAACGGCGATCAGTCCATGGAACTGTAGACTCAAAAAATCACTTCAAACTACCACTAGATCTACTATCCCAAGTAGCTGTCTCAGTGGCCTCTTCTTTCAATCCCAGGCGATAGATCTAGTTTTCTCCAACTAATCTTCCCTGGACTGAGTCAACACACTGCTTACACTCCACTGCGTAAATTCACTTTCTAAAGTTCCACTGATCTGTGCCAAAAGGCTACCCTAGTCAAGTACCATCACCGTCGAAGTCAACACAATGCAGATCTAAACTGCACGATCAAATTCGTTTTAACACTTGCCGTAGTATGGAGTCTCTGGATAGATCAAACGGTGCGTAGATCCCGGCTTGGCCCCCAATGACACGTAAAGAATGTAGGTGACTGGTAGTGTCTTGCAGTTTATGCAGGTTCCTGAAGATCTAGCAGTTGATCATCCTTCTCAGAGACAAAATACTCCAGTCCAGGTTAAACGAAAGTAATCCTTTATTGAGGAACGTAGAAAATATAACAGGAACTGGGTAAAACTTCACACATCCGATGCACCACTCCTAGTTTGCAGAATTCTTCTTCTTCAGCCCTCAAATCTACAAACACAGCAACTCCACGAATCTACAGCAACTTCTCTATCTCTGACAGCAGGCTCACACTTCAACTCTTCCGATCGCTCTCTCTCTCTCTCTCCCCACAGTCACGCTTTATTTATAATATCATGGAAAGTTCCCGAATATTCTTGGCTTTTCCCTAGATTTTCAGCCAATCATAGTCACATTCTCGAACCTTCCCTTCTAGAATATTCTGTAGTTCTAGCCAATCACTGTACAGATTAAATTCGTTTACAATTTCCGGAACCTTCTCGAAAGATCTAAGGTATTCTATGTTTTTCTCGTCATTTCTAGATTGTTCCGAAGCATTCTACACATTTCCATACAACGAAATCAAACTTAAACATATATTTTCAGTGTTAGCATAAACTTAAACAAATATTCTCGATTCATTATCGAGCGAATCACAAACTAATCTTCAAGAGCGAACAGCCGAGAGAGTTGAATCTACAGACACATTTTGACGTCACCTCCTTTTTCACATTGAGTTTCTCCTTTTTGAAATGTAACAGGTGCTTTAGGGAGTCCGCCGTGTAATGCTTATGTCTCACACCGTACAAGTCAAATCATTCAATAAGAAGGTGTCTGATGCTCAGTGGCTGTCTCGTGGTATACACCACGGTGCTTCTTCGTTTTTTTGGGAAGGTTGGGATGAGTGGGGGATGTGTGGCCCGTGTGTATGTAACCTACATAACACTGTCTGTTTTCTACGGCTCCCTGAAGCAGATGGGAGAATCTCTTTCAGGATGTGGGGCAGATTTGGAAAAGTTTGTTGTCTCTTTGCTTGTTCCAAACCTTCTGCCAGAGATTTCTCACACAACTGTGTACTTTGGCTTTCATGCCTGTGTAAGGAATGAAGGATTTAGACATAATTATTTTCCCTTGTGGCGTTCTTGGCCAGGCAGTCAGTTTTTCATTGCCTCTAATACCAACAGGAAGTAGCATAAGTAGCCTACCTGTTTGTACGTGTATTGATTCACATCCCGAGTACTTATCCCTATGCATATTCATTTTGTATCTCTTCTTCTTCTCCTGCTGCTTCTTCTTCCTCAATTCTGTGAAGAGTCATTGGGTGCCATTCTAACGAACTCTTCACCAGGTTGCTCCAGCTCTGCCGGTTGTGTGCCAAAGCCTGGTGCTCTTGAAGAAAAGGATATTTGGAACATTTTATTTTTATCATAAGTTCTTACGTGTATGTGTATTTAGTTTTGCATGAGCGTTTATTTATATATGTATGATAAGTATTAATTTACAGGTGCATTTATTTCTGCAAAGTACTTATTTGTATATAGATTTGTTTCTATGATAGGTACTTATCTACATTTGTATTTGTTTTTATCATACGTAATTATTTGTATGTGTATTTGTTTCTATCATAAGTAATTACTTGTTTGTATATTTGTTTCTATTGTAAGTAATTATGTGTATATACACACACGCACACACATACCCCCCACACACACACACACACTCACGCGCACACACACTCTATCTCTCTTTCGTCTATATCACTCATATGACAAGACGTTAAATCAAAACGAACGAACACACACACACACACACACTCTCTCTCTCACACACACAAACACAAACACACACACACACACACACACACACACACACACACACACCACACACACACACACACACTCACGCAAACACACAAAAGCAAGGAAACACTCATTTTCAAAAGCTGAAAATAACCAACAGTTCGCATTGTTTTTAATTGTCTTTTGACTGTTTTTTATTTCATCTTCCAGAATTGAGAAAATTATTCATTCTTCATTCTCTCTCTCTCTCTCCCTCTCTCTCTCACTCTCTCCACACACTCTCTCTCTCTCTCTCTCTCTCTCTCTCTCTCTCTCTCTCTCTCCGCTCTCTCTCTCCTTTCTCTCCCTCTCTTAAACTTTCTTTCTATCTGTCTTTAACTCACGCTCTCTGTCTGTCTGTCTGTCTGTCTGTCTGTCTCATCATATTTTAGTCATGTACACACTATAGGCCCTATAGAATCATGTGTCTGATCAAATCGCTGACTGGAACATGTCATGGGCATACCTGATTACTGCCCTGTCAGCTATTGACATGTAGAGCAGCAACGAACATTGTCACCCCTGTCTTTTCAGGGCCAGATTGTGTCTGGTACATCAGTTGTATTTTAAGGTCTTTAAGATCTTGAGGTCTTCTTCTCTGTTTGGCTCCAGATGTCTTCTTCCTCTCTCATGTCTTTCTTCTGTTGGTTATCAAGAATAACAATAAAAACTGAATGAATGAATGAATAAATGAATAAATAGACAAAAGGATACTGACCTGATCATCCGGTTAATCGAACAATATTGAAAATTAGATACCCAGCTGTAGGGTGTTTATGTTTTTTTTCCTCCAAAAATCATGTAGATCTCTCACCCGCTCCCAGTCTTACTAGTGAAAGGGCCTTCACAATCCCTGCCGCTATAAATCATTCATGTATTCCTCTGTCTGTCTGTCTGTCTACCTCTCTTTCTGTTTGTTTGCTAATCTGTCTATCTCTATTTCTCCATCTCTTTCTCTCTTTCTCTGTCTGTCTGTCTGGCTCGCTCTGTCTGTCTGTCTGCCTGCCAGTCTGTCTGTCTGTCCGTCTGTCTCTGTGTCTCTGTCTGTTTGTCTGTCTGTCTGTCTGTCTCTCCCCCCCCCCCCTCCCGTCTCTGCTATCTTTCGGGGATCTTATTTCAACTTGTTTTAAACGGCAGATTGTTTCATATCGGACGGAGACGTGTGCGTGCGTGTGTGTGTGTGTGTGTGTGTGTGTGTGTGTGTGTGTGTGTGTGTGTGTGTGTATGTGTGTGTGTATGTGTGTGTGTATGTGTGTGTGCGTGTGTGTGTGTGTGTGTGTGTGTGTGTGTGTGTGTGTGTGTGTGTGTTGTGTGTGTGTGTGTGTTGGTGGTGCGTGTGGTGTGTGTGTGTGTGTGTGTGTGTGTGTGTGGTATGTCTGTGTGTGTGTGTGTGTGTGTATGTGCGTGTGCGTGTGCGTGTGTGTGTGTGTGTGTGTGTGTGGTGTGCGTGTGTGTGTTGTGTGTGTGTGTGTGTGTGTGTGTGTGTGTGTGTGTGTGTGTATGTGTGTGTGTATGTGTGTGTGTGTGTGTGTGTGTGTGTGTGTGTGTATGTGTGGTGTGTGTGTGTGTGTGCGTGTGCGTATGTGTGTGTGTGTTGTGTATGTGTGTGTGCGTGTGCGTGGTGTGTGTGTGTGTGTTGTGTGTGTGTGTGTGTGTGTGTGTGCGTGTGCGTGTGCGTGTGTGTGTGTGTGTGTGTGCGTGCGTGTGTGTGTGTGCGTTGTGTGTGTGTGCGTGTGTGTGCATGTGTGGTGTGTGTGCGTGTGTGTGTGAGTGTGTGTGAGTGTGTTGAGTGTGTGTGTGTGTGTGTGTGTGGTGTGTGTGTGTGTTGTGTGTTGTGTGTGTGTGGTGTGTGTGTGTGTATTTGCCTGTCTGTCTCTTACCAAATATGTTAGCAAGATTTTCTCAGCTGTTTCTTGGTGCATCTTAACAATATTTCCGCCAGAGATGTGGACGGTAGAGAAGCAGCACATGGCGAAGTTTGAAGGTTAAGGTGTCAAGGTCAGGGTCATACAGACCAGAACACTGCCTAAAATAAGATGTTTTAAGGACTGCACGTGAACTGCGCTTTTTCAAAAGCTCCTTACCATATTTAGATTTTTGTTTTGCTTTTGTGATAGTCTAACATTGTGTACTCGAACACGTCAAGTTTTATTTCAAGTAAAGATTCTTCAAAGGTATATAAAATTGGATTTTCTGAAATGATTGTGTATCAAAAAGGGAGAATATTAGAAGGGCTCGACCACTCTGCTTTTTGTTGCATTTTCTTTTTCTTTTTCTTTGTTTCACCTTCTTCCATTCAATCTATTTTGTCTCTCGTTCAATCTTTGTTTTATTTTGCTCCCTATAGTTCTAGCCGGGCCATTAACTCTGAGAGAAAAGACAGGGCTCAGCAATATATTATCCTGTCCCTCTCCATTTGAGTTGCACAAGATGTTTAGTGTTGGCTTGATTGAGGGAAGAAAAGCTTTCCCGTGGATGACCTTTGAGATTTGCAGCTTGCTGATGGAGTGTTAGGTCACAAACCCGAAATGAAAGCACAACAGAAGAGAACCAAATGTTTGTAGTGTTTCCCATGAGTTTGAAGTTGGCAATTTGCTCACAAGGGATTAACCACACTCAGACAATTCCATATTCGTTCTGCCCCAATCTGCCAGTTAATCTGACGGGTGCGGTAGCCAAGTGGCTAAATGTTGGATTTACATTCGGAAGGTCATGGGTTCCATTCGCCTAGACACTTCTGCCTGGTGGGTAAATTGTGGAGATCTTCCAGATAAGTTTGAACTTCGGTTTCAGTTTTCTCAAGATGACGTCTCCGCTTTCGGAATAAATTCCACACGCACTGATGTCACCGATGGCATGTGGTGGAGAAGATCCAAGCCGTAAACCTGTATAAAAGCCGTATGTGTCGGAAACGTCTTGATGTCTTACCTAGTGAATGGGTAAACATGTGTGCTGACTTGCTAGTGGCTAAACATCCACGGTATGTTTATGCATGCAGAATATCAAATTCGCGCACGAGAGATCCTGTAAGTCATGTCAGTGCTGGCTTATGGACACAGGAAACTCAACATCCACACCCACCAAAGATGCAGACTGTGCAACAACATAGTGGAGTGTGGTCAGCTCGCCAAACAACTTGAATTCTCCGTGGTGCACAAAAGTCTGAAAACGTGTACTGCACAGTGAGACTAAAAGATGTTGGAGAATAACATAAGATATGGACGATGTGTAATGATCCAAGAGACTCCCTGAGCCTGCACAAAACCTTATACACTGGCCAGGTCTGGAAATGGGGAGGCAAGGGGAGAAGAAGTTTCGAGTTCGTTTCGAGTTTGTTCAATGGGGATTCATGGCACTCGGACAATACCATATGCGATCCACCCAAATCTGCCAGCAATTATCTGGTAGACTCCGTAAGCCTGCGCAAAACCCTATGCGCTGTCAAGGTATTGAATTGAGAAGCAGGGGAAGAACTTCAAACCTCTAAGCTGACATCATCAGAATGATGGAAGCATTAAGATGGACTGAACAGGCCATTTTTTAAAATTGCGGGCTGGGACTGAACTCAAGATATCAGATCCTGAGTCCACGATTCTATCAAAAGAGCCAGCCAGCCTGCCAAAGGAGGAGAAGACTAATGTAACACTGGCACCACCAGAATGATTGGAACATTAAGAAGGGCAGTAAACAGGGCAGCAGTTAATGTTACGGGCTGGGATCAAACTCAAGACATCACATCTTGAGTTCACCGCTCTATCACCTGTGCCATCCCGTCATGAGAGACAGTGTAGCGTATGATCCAGGGGTTTATACACCTAACTGCAACGCCAGGAACCTGGGGTTCGATTCACTGATCGGACGTGGATTCTTTCCACTTCTGTAATTCTGAAAAATGGTCGAGACGCTGATCTGTCGAAAGAGATGATAAACCAAGGTCCTGCCTCTAGCAACTGCATGTTAAAGAACCTGCGACAACGAAGAGTTGTCCCTCACAAAATTCTGTACTAAAATCTGCTTTCATAGTTAATCAGAATTACACTATACAGAAAAAGTGGCGCTGCAGCGTGGCGACGCACTCTCCTCAGGGACATCAACTCGGGTTTCACATGGTAAATCCATTGTGACAACACTAATATAATTGTAAATACAAAAGAACACAAATACAGATGGATTTTGTTTTTGATATTGATGTTTTCTTCTTGTTTGAGTGGTTTGTGCTTTTTTGTTTGTTTGTTTGTTTGTTTAATGATCTGTCTCAGTTGCATCCAAGTAAATGAATCGTTTTTATGTTTTCTTCCATCTCTCTGTTTAAAGTGCTGCATGTTTTTCTTCGCTGTTTTGTTTGTTTCTTTCTTATAATGTTTGTTTGATTGGCTGTTTTGTCATATTTCATTGGAAGCATTTTCCGTCTACTACTTTTGTTAATTATATTTTGTAACGTGATCAGTTGTACAAAAGACTTTTGAATGGACTATTGTGACATTTCCTTTCTCCGTCTGTCTGTCTGTCTGCCTGTCTGTCAGTCCGTTTGTCAATCTGTCTGTCCATCTCTCTCTGTCTCTCTGTCAGTATTTTCTGTCTGTCTATCTCTCCGTCAGTTTGTCTGTCTGTCTCTCTTACGCATTCACTCACTCACTCACTCACTCACTCACTCTCTCTCTCTGATCTCTCTCGCTCTCTCTTTCTGTCTCCTTGTCTCCTTGTCGTCTTCCTTATTTCTTTCTCCTCCCTCCCGTTAGTGTTATGTATTCAAATAAATGTCCAAGCTCCCGCCTCCCTTATTTTTTTCCTTATGTCCACTGTCAACAATACTTTGAAACCCCGACCCTAAAAGCCACCCACCCGACGACAGCGCAAATGGTATTCCTCATATTTTCAATTCTTACTTTTTGTCTGAAAATGAAGTATATTGGTATACTGGTCTCAAGGTAGCGAGGATGGTGGTGGTAAAGGTAGGATGGGGGTAGTTACACTAAGTAGGCCTTACTATTCAAGGTCTTCCCTGCTCGTTGTGTATCGTATGTACATGTGTGTGTAGGTGTGTGTATGTGTGTGTGTTTGTGTGTGTGTGTGTGTGTGGTGTGTGTGTGCGCGCGCGCGCGTGTGTGTATGCGGAGTGGATGGATGTGAGTGGGTGAGACACAGAGAGAGCGTGCGAGAGAGAGAGACAGTGTGTGTGTGTTAGTGTGTGCGCGCGTGTGTGTGAGAGTGAATGTGTGTGCGAGTGAGTGTGTGGAGAAAGAGTTTTGTGTTTGTGTGTGTTTATGTCTGTGTGAGTGTGCGTGCGGCTGTTTGTGTGTACGTGTGTGTGTGTGTGTGTATATGTGAATGTGTGTGTGTGTGCTTGCTTGTTTGTGTGTGCGTGAGCGTGGGTGCATGTGGGAATGTTTGTGTGATGTGCTGTGAGTGTGTGTGCGTATGTTTGTATGTATGTGTGTGCGTGTGTGTTTGTGTGTGTGTGTGTGTGTGTGGTGGTGTGTGTGTGTGTGTGTGTGTGAGAGAGAGAGAGAGAGAGAGACAGACAGACAGACAGACAGACAGACAGAGACAGAGACACACAGGTGATGCATTTGCTTGAAATGCAGTGTGGTAATGGCCCACACTCAGCAGAGCTCAGCAAAACGGATCATCACATGGGCAGAAAACACTCCCTTTCCCCAACCTTCAGCATTGAAGGAGCCCACCTGATCGATCACCATTGTAGACAGTGGCTGATTCAATTGCAGCAAAGTCTGCCTGTCGTAAACAGCCACTGTTTGCACACAGATTTTTGGATCTATCAGTTCCGTTTGAAATATTTGAAGCTGACGTAAGGCTCGGCGTTTCAGGGAGTGTAGGGCGCTAGGCTGCATATCCCCAGGCCAAATCAGTTAGCAGGGTTATTCTTGTCGTTCTTTTCGTTCTTTTTCTGATTCTTGTTCTTGTTGTAAGTAACAACAACGATAACTATAATAGTAATGATGATGATGGTAATAACTGCTGATAGATGGATTTTGAGTTGTGTTTTCTTATGATGTGTTGTTATGCTGTGTTGTGTCGTATCGTGCCTTGCCGTGCCATGCCGTGCTGTGATGTGCTGTGCCGTGCCGTGCTGTGTTGTGTCGTATCGTGCCTTGCCGTGCTGTGCTAGTGCCTTGCCGTGCTGTGTTGTGTTGTGTCGTATCTTGCCTTGCAGTGCCGTACCGTACCGTGCTGTGTTGTGCTGTGTCATATCGTGCCGTGCTGTGATGTGCCGTGATGTGCTGTGTTGTGTCGTATCGTGCCTTGCAGTACCGTGCCGTGCTGTGTTGTGTTGTGTCATATCGTGCCGTGCTGTGATGTGCTGTGTTGTGTCGTAACGTGCCATGCTGTGACATGTCATGCCATGCCATGCTGTGCCGTGCTATGCTGTGTTGTGCTGTGCGCTGTGCTGTGTTCCGCGCTGCGCTCTATGCTGTGCTGTGCTACACAGTGTTGTGTAATATTGTGTTGTCTTGCGGTGATTTGTGTTGTGCTATGTTGTGTTGTGCTGTGCTGTGCTGTGTTATGTCGTGTCGTGTCGTATCATATCGTGTCTTGTCGTATTATGTTGTGTTGTGCAGTGTCATATCGTGTCGTGTCGTATTACGTTGTGTTGTGCCGTGTTGTGTCGGATCGTGCTGTATTGTTTCGTGCTGTGCTGTTGTGTTGTGGCATATGTTCAAGTGATAATTGTGGCGTTCAGTGTTACCGTGATATCGTGTTGAAATCATTGTGATTCGTTGGGCCATGCTGCCTAACTTTGCCTATGTCGCTGTTGTCACCAGCATTCAAATTCAGTACCTTTTACAACGAATCGTGGACAAATGGTTCATTTCCTGGACCGAAATCATTTCCAGATTCAATTAGAATTTAGGATTTAGTGTGCAATTAGTATGGAAAATTTTGTCATATGCAAAATCCGCAGAAGAGGACAACAACAACAGTATCAACAAAGGAACAGAAAAAAACTAAAACCAAACCAAAAACCGCAGGAAAACAAAACGAAGCATACACACACACACACACACACACACACACACACACACACACACACACACACACACACACACATACACACACATACTGTCAGTTACCCAGCCAGACTGGTGTCTGTGAGGACAAGAGGATATTCCGAAGGAGTTAGTTCCCTTTAAGAGTCATTGCATATGCATGAGCTTGTTAAATGGGTTTGATGAAAGGTGCTTTAGACGCACATACGCTGCAGGGAGGCAGGTTGGTAAGACCGTTCAGTGACACCCGCCCATTTCAAGGCCACAAGGTTGAACGCGCTCACTGCTTCTGCATGCCTGCAGCGCTGGCACGGCTCTGATAGTTTAGCTAGTCTGTAATGAAGACAAAACTAAAGCTCCATCTATGTACTGTTGATGAATGATTCGTATAAATTATGTTCTTGCCTGAACGCAGCATTCAACAGGCACTATTCGCATGGAGAGTATCAAATACGCATGCTAAATATTATGTAAGTCATGTCAGTGTTCAGTGTCTTAACCGACATATGAAAACATCCAGCATTCACGCCCACCAAAGATGTCATCATCATCATGTGCCCTGCCACATGGCGCTGGCGATCATGGCCCCCCATAGGAATCTATCCCTTGTCGCTGAAAATACATCTCCCACCCTCTCTGTCCTCAGTCACCTGGTGTTCTTTATCCTTCTGGCTTTCTTGTTGTGACCAGGTGCTCTAATTCCCCTTTCCTCATAAAACGGCCTATACTATAAATGTTGCTTGTCTTTTCCTAATCTTCTTTAGTAATGATCTTCTTGTGTCAGCCTCCTTCAAGACTGTCTTGTTTGTTTTCTTTGCTAACGACGGAACTCTCTCAACATTCCTTTTAGAAGCCACATTTCAGTTGCCTCAATTTTGTTCTAACTTTGTGTATTGACTGTCCACGCCTCACGACCGTAGAACAGTATCGCTTCTATATAACATTCAGCCGAAATATGGTTTCTAAGAAAAATGTTGAGAGTTCCTTGGACAGCGTGATGGAGGCAGACACAAAAAGATCATTACTGAAGAAGATTAGGAAAAGACAAGCAACATTTATAGGCCATTTTATGAGGAAAGGGGAATTAGAGCAACTGATCACAACAGGAAAGTTGGAGGGAAAGAGAACACCAGGTAGACCCAGGGAGAAAATATTGGACGGACTTGCAGGGTGGCAGAGGACAGAGAGGGTGGAAGATGTGCTTGCAGCGACAAGGGACAGATGCATATGGAGGGTCATGATCGCCAATGCCATGCGGCAGGGCACATGATGATGGTGAGGAGGAGGAATTGGTTGGGTCTGAACCCCCCCCCCCCCAAATGATTTTGAGAGACAGAATTTGAAAATGGGAACATGAATGTGTAATTACATGTCGTCGTTAATTTTGGTTTTTATTATAATACACTACGCACAAAAAGTTAAGGATCACTTGCACAAAAATTCATAACTTTCAAAATAAGAAAGCCAATGCGTTGAAGTTTGGCAAACATTTAATTCCATGCTTTAGTGATAACGATACACAATTGCCTTCAATTTCGAGCAATCGTTTGGTGTGTACATTTGATCAAAGTGGGTACGTATCGAAATTTGATTTCCCAAAGTCATTGAAATCACAAGACAGGGCATTCTGATGCTCCCAAAAGTTCAGTAATGCATGTAACCGCCATGGCTGTTCTGGCACTCGACGCAGCGAGTCCTCATCGAGTTGACCAGGTTGGTGAAGATCCTCTGTGGAAGCGCCTGCCACTCAGCCTGCAGCATCTGGTAGAGGTGTTGGGCATCCCTGGGAGGGGGGTGGTTGCTCCTCACTTTGCGATCCAGCTCATCCCAGAGGTTCTCAATCGGGTTGAGATCGGGATTGCATGCTGGCCACTCCATTCTGTTGACTCCAGACTGCTGCAGGAAGTCGTTGACCACCCTTGTCCTGTGCGGGTGAGCGTTGTCATCCTGGTAGACAGCCGTCGGTCCCATCTGCTGCAGTGTAGGCACAGCAGCGGTCGAAGGATCTCATCCCGGTATCGGAGGCCAGTCAGGTTACCCTGTACATGATACAAGGGTGTTCTGTGGTGAAGGCTGAAGGCCCCCCAGACCATTACAGAACCTCCACCAAAGGCCACCTTTTCTTGGACAGTGGTGTCAATAAAGCGTTGCCCTGGGCGCCTCCAGACCCTCAGTCGGCCGTCGTTGTGGTTCATGGTGAAGCGTGATTCATCACTAAACAGGACCTGGGACCATTGCTGACGTGTCCACCTCACGTGACTCTGCAGAAGGCGCGGCGTGCTGCCCTATGGGCTGGAGTTAAGCGTGGCCGTACAGCTGGGCGACGAGAACGGAGGTTAAACCCATGAAGGCGGTTCCGTATGGTCTGCTGGCTGATGTTGATGTTAGTAGCCACCCTCAGCTGCCTTCGAATGATGCTGGAAGAGGCTGTTCTTGTCTGCAGGGCTTGTCGTTCAATGAGACGATCTTCACGTGGGTTTGTCTTCTTCGGTCGACCAGATCTGCGTCTTTCATGGACCCTCCCAGTGGCTGTGAAGCGTTGAATCAGTCTGACAATGACCGAGATGGACACCTGAAGTCGCCTGGCCACTTCTCGCTTGGGAACACCATCTTGGAACCATGCAACAGCTCGTCCCCTCTCAAACTCGCTCAATTTTCGTCGTGGAGGCATTGTCAGATCAGGCCTACTACTGGTGGAATGTCTTCTTATAAAGCCAAACAAGAGACAGCATCTCACACATAAACAGCAGTCCTTGCACGTGCATAATGGTTTTTCCATCTGGCTTGTGCAATGTGTTCAGGCAGAACGGTCCAAAACAAGGTCCTTTTTCGCAAGTTTCCGCTTTTCCGTTTGCGGCCAAGCTCAGTAGTAGAGAATCCCGTGCAATTTTCGCACTAACACAACATCGCCCACTTACAGCTGAACAAGAATTCATAACAATTTGGCTGGACTGAGAAATAAATAACAGTAGCGAACTGAGTTTATTACGCACCTGTTTTCTCATAGTGATCCTTAACTTTTTGTGCGTAGCTTATATCGATATCACTGTATGATTCTGTCCGTTCATCTGTGTTCTCTGTCTGTCTGCCTCATGCCCTCTCTCAGGCTACACAGAATGCTCTCTATAATAATAATAATAATAATAATAATAATAATGTTTATTTGTATAGCGCATATTCCATATAAAAACATGCTCACCAGCGCTTTACATTTCGCAAGAAAGGCAAAAGTGATAAAAAAATGTTCACAATTACATACACAATAAGATAACAACTAACGTTAAAGCTATACAAGTATGAAGACACATAAGAAACCACAGAATATTAAAATTTAAACACTGACTTATGTAATGAAGAAAGATTAACAGATTTTTCATATGAATAAAGAGGCATACTGTGTTTATATATTGCTGGGTGTGTGTGCTTGCGTACGTGTGTATGTAAGAGTGTGTGTGTGTGTGTGTGTGTGTGTGTGTGTGTGTGAGAGAGAGAGAGAGAGAGAGAGAGAGTGCGTGTGCTATGTTTGCATGCGTGTATGTGTTCGTGCATGCAATAGTTGTACATAAAAGTATAATCAATATTTTGAATGAAGATAAAAACAGAAAAATTCTAATTTATATACAGGAAAAACATTATAACTTCAGTATTACAGCATTAACACCTTGACAATCAAAATTAGGCCTACCTCACAATTTATAAACTATTCGCATATCATACATCACAATTTACATACAAACAAAATTTTTTAAAAGTTTCTTAAAGTATTTCAGTCTCTTTCCCACTCAATTTCTCCCCTATCCCCTCCTCAGCTGTACAATACAGTGATACACACACATGCTCACTCATACACACACCACACACACACACACACACACACACACACACACACACACACACACACACACACACACACATGTACGCACACACACACCTCGCTCTATAGGCCCCTATACAAAATACTATTATACAGGCAGGAGAGATTAGTCTGATGACAGACTTGCAAACTAAGGCTCTTCAGGTTAGATGAGTTTGAAAGAGGTGGGTTTTCAGGTGCCGTTTGAAGGTTGAGAAACACTTAGTTTTTCTGAGAGACAGTGGTAGAGAGTTCCGTACATTTGGGCCAAAGACAGAGAAAGACTTTTTACCAAAGGTGTCTAGAGAGAAGCGAGGAACAGTCAACAGTGAGGTGTCAGAAGAGCGGAGCGTTCGAGAAGGTTTGTAACCCTGCAGGAGGTTGGCAAGATAGGATGGCATGTTCTCTGGCATGTCTCTCTCTCCCTTTCTCTCTCCCCCTCTCTCTCTCTTTCCTTCTCACTCTCAGTCTCTGTCCCTGTCTCTCTCTCTCTCATTGTCTCTCTCCCTCTGTCTCTATCTGCACCCCTCTTTCTCCCCCTCTCTCGCTCACTGTGTCTCTCTCTTTCTCTCCCTCTGTGTCCCTCTCTCTCAGTGACTCTCTCTCTCACTGTCTCCCCCTCTTTCTGTTTGTCTCTCTCTGTCTCTCCTTTCTCCATCTGACTCTCTCTCTCTCTCCCCCTCTCTCTCTCCCTCTCTCTATCTGTCTCACTCACAATCTCAGCAAAGAGAGACCATTAGTGCGATACAGGCATTACAGAAACATTTTGTTGATAGCCACAGCAGGATGCGCCGTCAGCACAACCAAAGAAATGTTCTTTTTTCTGTCTGAAACATTGACACAGTACTTGTGCTCTATATGGCGCTGAGAGAAATGCTCGCTTGTCGAATTTCAGCAATCGCCCCTAACCAAACACAGGCCATTTGCCTAGAGATTTTTGGATCTGTCAGCGTCCTTTGAAATGTCTTTTGCTGAGGAAAGTCTTTGCATCCTTGATGAAATATCTAAACTGTGCTGCAACTTTCACGTTCAGTTTCTTAAGATGGCGTATTTCGCGCTCGGAATAAATTTTGCTTGCACTGACGCCACTATATTGATGTGATGTGTAAAATCACCCCTACTGCCTTGTAGGTTGTTGTGGGAACGATCAAGTCTAGCGGAGAGACCGTACACAAAACCGATAGAATGCAACAAGAAACCACCATCGTACTTTCCCAAGCAAAATCATGGCCAGACAAAACAAGAAAAATGAGAATAACGACGTAAATAGGGGCTCCTATGGAGCATCTTTGTCCTGTAGGGACCGTCATGCTGCGCAGGTGACATCAGACCGTCAGCACTACATCCTGATCAATACAAGATTTAGAAATTCTTTGCTGACAGCAAAAACATTACCAGGCGCAGACCGCAACAGTTACAATAATCTTGTAATGGGAAGATATAGGCTGAAATTAAGGAAAAGGAAACAGACCAAAAGCAACATCAAGGTAGCAGTATCACCTGGCCGGGGGTCAAAAATCTCTTTTTTTTCTTTCTGAATTATAATGGATGTGTTTTCATAGAAAAATGTCTGAAATTTAACATATAGTAAACAGTTTTTGTTTATTTTTCGTAGATTTTGAGAAAAAATAATGTAAAAGGGGGGGGGGGGGGGAGGGGTAACAGCAGCCATATTTTCGCTTTGATTCGTCAAACCCAACACTGTACCTCTTTTGTTCGCTCAGAAAAGGCCCGTTTTAGTCTGTTCCGGTGATTAAGACGTTTCAACCAAGAACGGTAACTCTTTCTGGCTCATTGCTTCGTCGAGTGCGATTTTGCACTGGATTTTCATAAAATGTGAAAGGATTATTGCTACTTATACAGAAAAATGCCTACTGATCGGAGAAAAGGGGGTGAAATATACCAGAAAAAAAAGATTTTATGGCAACCAGTGTTTCACGTCCGCCGAAAGTGCACAAATCATGTGTAGAATCGTCTGCTACAGTCGCGAGTAGCGATTCAGGCCAAACTTCGACACAATCAATCCCCATGTGTTCGACAACAGAAAGTGAAAAATGTGCCACGCCCACAACTTATCGACACTGAGCGCATAATAAATGCTCAACGGCAGGCCAAATCAGCATCCCATGAAATGAGAATTGCCAGAAGAGGAGTAGAAAGTCCAAAGATGAGCAGCAGACAGAACAAGAGGGATTTCCTTATCAGGCTGGTGCCTACTAGGAATTCATCTGCAAGATAGAACACAAATTTTGGCTTTTTGACGGTTGAAAAGTTAGCGAAATTTCAACATTTTCATATGTGTTCCAAAGATATCTAAAAAAAAACTATTAGATATCATGCTGAAATTTTGCACACTTATATTTCATAACATTTGCAGGAAGCTGAACTAAACCCCTTGTCTCTAAGTTGACTGAACAGAATTATGTGAATGAGAAATTTTATTTTTTGATAAATTATTTAATTATTATCGGACGGGCCTAAAGACTACATTTTATACGTCAGAAAAAATAACTTTGGTTTACCTTCCTTCGTCGTCGGCCTCTTTACATCTCAGGAGATGATAGTCTGCACCAGGAGGCGTTGTGGTCATGACGTGCACTTTCTGCTGTGGCTGTGCAATCTTGAGTGGCAATCTCTGTCACATCTGCCACATACAAATTGAATCGCTGTTGTCTGGTTTCTGAAACGTTGCTTGCGAAGAGCCCTTTTCTCATCTGCGCTTTCTGCTCTCCTCCTCTCCGCATTCACAACGCCTTGCTGAACGGCTGTCCTCCACGCTGCCCTGTCTTCCGCCAGTGTCTCCCAAGAGCCTGGGTCGATCCCTGAGCTTCTAAGGTCCCTTTTGCATGCGTCTACAAAGCGTAGCTGTGGGCGTCCTGGAGTTCGCTTCCGGTTTGCCAGTTCGCCGTAGAGAACGTCTTTTGGTATGCGTCCATCCTCCATTCGACGCACATGGCCAAGCCAGCGTAATCGGCGTTGGCTTAGGAGGGCAAAGATGGTCTGTAGGCCCGCACGATGGAAGACCTCTGTGTTGGTCACCTTGTCTTGCCATCAGATGCCGAGGATGCGTCGCAAGCAGCGGAGATGGAAAATGTTGAGCCTCTTTTCTTGGCTGGCGTATGTGGTCCAGGCTTCACTTGAGTAGAGAAGTGTGCTCAACACACATGCTCTGTACACCTGCATTTTGGTGTTTGCAGTGAGACTGCTGTTGGACCAGACCGCTTGTTCAGTTTAGCCATGAGGCCTCTGTAATTCGAGGTTGTCACTTATGGTGAACCCCAAGTACTGAAATTTGTGGACAGTATTGAGGTCGTAGTCTCCAATGTGTAGAGATGGTGGTTCTTCACAGCCTTGGCCTAAGATTTCAGTTTTCTTCTAGCTGATTGTAAGACCAAACTCTCTGCAAACGTGGGCGAAGCAATCAACGAGCCTCTGGAGATCTTGTTCACTGTGGGAAGCCAGCGCAGCATCATCTGCAAAGAGAGCTTCTCTGATGATCTTCTTTTCCACCTTAGTCTTGGAACGAAGCCTGGCAATGTTGAAGAGCTTTCCATCGGTCCTTGTATGAAGATATACCCCTTCTTCAGATCTGCAGAAGGCATAGGTCAGCAACATCGAGAAGAAGATCCCGAACAGAGTTGGGGCCAAAACACATCCCTGTTTCACTCCGCTGCTGATTCTAAAAGGCTCTGATGTGGCACCATTATAGCACACAGTGCTATGCATATCCTCGTGGAAAGACTCGATGACAGCTCATAGTCTAAGGGGGCAGCCGATTTTCTTCAAAAGCTTGAAAAGACCACTCCGACTGACCAGGTCGAACGCTTGCGTGAGATCAATGAAGGCGAGGCAAAGGGGCATGTGTTGCTCGCGACACTTTTCCTGTAGTTGCCGGACCCAGCAGAGCTTAGCAAGGTTCAGAACCAGGCCCTCCGCATAATCACAGGTGCGATGCGGTCAACACCAATCAAGGAGATGGAGAAGCTTGCAGAAATCCAACCTCTCAGTCAGAGGAGAGAAACCAAGGTCTTGGTGCAAGCAGAAAAGTTCAGGTGTTTACCAGACCATCCCATGAAGCAGAAACTGAACAGCCTCACCAAAAACCGACTGAAAAGGAGCAGCTTTGTCCACGACAGCAAGAGGCTGACTCGCCAGTTCCAAGAAAGTCTGCCCAAGGACACGCTCCCCCTTTGCCCAACAGACATGCCAGAACCCTGGATACTAGACCAGCCTGATATCAAGGTCCACACCACCGTCCCATACCTCATACCGGGAGACACGCAAGATGACAAGGTGAAACACTACCTAACAATGGCCATGATTGCTGAGGGGTACCCACAGGAGGCATGGATACATGTATACACCAACAGGTCAGCAACCAACGCCGTAGCCAACGGGGATGCAGGCATCCTTATCCTTTTCCCAGGAGGACAAACAACAACAGCAAGTGTCGCCACTGGAAGACACTGTACAAACTACCGTGCTGAGACAGAAGCACTCATGCAGCGTCCTCCATGATTCAGGCTACAGACTGTGACTGCAGACAAGTTGTCTTCTTGTCTGATGCCCTCTCCGTGCTGCAGGTATGCCAGAACAACACGCTCCCCCTCCTGTCTAGAGCTCTGCACCAGGTTGCCACAACCAGAAGAGCAGTTCTGCAGTGGATTCCAGCCCAGGAATGAGCGAGCCGATATGCTTGCTAAGGAGGGAGCCAGAGAAGAACAACCTAACAACAGCGTCAGCTACAGTGAGAAGAGGAGCATCATCAGGGCGCTTTCCATGCCGAGACGACACAGGGATGACTACCACCTGTTGTCTAGAGAGCAGCAAGTTGCCCTGGTGAGATTTCGCACTGGTCACAATAGGCTGAACAGCCACATGTACCGCAAACTGAAGCTGGCGCCCTCCCCAGCCTGTCCCTGCGGTCAAGAAGACCAAACCACGGAGCATATACGGTACTCCAAAGATGTCCACTCACCAGGTGGCAAGACAGGACGTGTGGCCGACAGACACTCCGCTGACAACCAAACTCCATGGCTGCAGACAGGAGCTGAAAAAAAAAAGACGGCTGCATTCATCACCCGGACTCAAATGATTGTGTAGCAGCGTACGCCAAGAAGAAGAAGTAGTTGCCGGACAGAGAAGATCATGTCGATGGTCGATCTTCCAGCCCTGAAGCCGCACTGGGACTCAGGGCAGATGTGAGCTGCCAGCCTCTGAAGAAGGGTTAAGACGACTCTGGCGAATGCTTTCCCAACAATGCTGAGGAGTGAGATTCTGCGATAGTTATTACAATCACTGTGGTCGCCCTTGTTCTTATATAGAATTACTATCCTGGCGTCTCTCATGTCTCTCGGAATGAAGCCTTCCTTCCAGCACATGCACAAAAGTTCATGCAGCTCGTTGAGAAGAGAAGGCTTCCCGCACTTGATGACCTCTGGAGGTATTCCGTCTTCACCAGGGGCTTTTCCCGTCGCCAAACCGTCAATCGCCTGGCTTAGTTCTTCAAGGCTTGGCTCAGCATCCAACTCCTCCATGACAGGCAAGTCCTCAATGGCATTCAGGGCTGCATCGGTGACAGAGTTCTGCGTGGAGTACAGCTCCAGGTAGTGCTCTACCCATCTCTCCATTTGCTTTGCTGAGTCTGTGATGCTCTCTCCTGCTTTGGACTTAAGAGGAGCTGACTTGGAGGCTGCTGGACCAGTCACTTGTTTGATGCCAGCGTACATGCTGCCAGTGTTGCCTGAATCTGCTGACTGCTGAATACTTGAGCTTAACTGTAGCCAGTAGTCTTTGGCGCATCGCCGAGCAGTTTGTTGGGCCTTGCTGCGGGCAGCTCTGTAAGCATCACGAGTAGTTTGGATATTGTTGTTTTTTTACGCAAGTAAAGCCTTGCGTTTCGCTTCCACTACTGGTTCCATTTCCTGCCAGTTTGCCTCAAACCAGTCGGGATTCTTTCATTCTTTTTCCCCAGATATACTCATGGCGGACTGATAGATTGTGTCCTTCACGTGATTCCACTTTTCCTCAGCGTTTTGGATCTCTGAGCCACTCTTGAGCGCTACATTCAGGGTTTCTACAAACTCCCCGGCCTTGGTCGGATCGGACGTGAGACAGGCATCAATCCTTGGGCGACCTTTCTTCTTTGAGTGGTGCAGTCTTCTGGGTAGAAGCTTGATCTTGCTGCGTACCAGGGTGTGGTCTGTATCGCAATCAGTTTAGCTTCCTTATAAACTTGTTAACAGTGCATGTGCAGCATGTCTAACACATCTGACATATTGTTTAGTGGGAGTGTTTGGAAAACTTCATAGCATGATTATGAAGGTCGGCTGGACCTATTTATTTAATAAATATTTATTTTGGGTTTCCTGATGATTTTTTTCAGGAAATATGACTTAATCAAAAGATTATTCTATTACCTAGTTCCATGCATAAAATCGTAAAGATGCGATGATATTTAAGTGACATACACCAAAAAGAAAAAATGTACCCCCGGCCAGGTGTTAGTGCTACCTCAAACTAAATATTCGACTCTTAAAGACAGATGAAGCGATACGTAAAAAATAACATACAAGCTCAAAACAAATTCGATGCTCTGAAAGACGTTAGTGACAATGACGAACAATGGACAAAGTTGAGAAACTCGTTAAATGAAGCTCCTGAAGAAATCCCTGGAGTAGATAAAAAAGCAAAAAAGAATGGATTAGAAAAGAATTTGTAGGTCTGATAGAAGAACGGAGGAAGGCAAAGGAAAAGGAGGAAAGATACAAGAAGATAAACAAAGAAATCAGGAATAGGTACAATGAAGCTAAGGAAGCTTGGCTGAAAACAAAGTGCAAAGAAATAGAAGACTGACACAAAACACATCCTCAGGGCATGTACAGAAGAATTGTGGAATTGTCCACAGGAAAATGACATCTACATCAACTGGTTGCTTAAAATCGAAAGATGGTACGCTTATCATGGAAAAAAGACAAAAATATAATATTAGATAGGTGGGAAGAGTACATTAAATACCTTTTTGAAGACGACAGAAACGAAGAACACATTGTAAGAAAGAGCGTTGAAGGACCACCCATAATGAAAGATGAAGTTACAGCAGCACTGAAAAAGACGAAACCACGAAATGTACCAGGACCAAACAATATTGCTACAGAGATGATTGAAGCCCTGCAGGGATTTAGTATTGGAAAAATAACAGTCGCCTAAACGAAACTTATGACACCAGAAAAATCCACCCCCCCCCCAAAAAAAAAAGATATGTCAAAATCAATTTTCATCGCTGTTCCAAAGAAAACAGGGGCTATAGAATGCGAACTCCATCGCACAATCAACTTGAAGAGTCATGTAACAAAAATCATATTAAAAATAACCATAATGAAGACAAGGAATAGAATCAAAAGAGAAATAGCAGAAGAACAGTGAGGATTTGTGGAAGGGAAAGGAACTATTAATGCCATATACATCTTAAGAACTATCATAGAGAGATCAATCGAGTTGAATAAGGATTTGTATTTATGCTTTGTTGATTATGCCGAGGCTTTCGATTGGGTAAGACATGAAGAATTGATCAACCAACTAAAAAGACTATATATTGATGGAAAAGATCTACGAATTATCAGAAATATGTATTGGGAACAAACAGTTGCAATGAGAATAGAAAACGACATAAGCTGTTTCCAAAATATGAAAAGAGGAGTCAGGCAAGGTTGTGTTTTGTCACCAGATCTGTTTTCACTTTACAGCGAAAATATCATGAGAAATCTAGAAGAATACTTGGATTAAAGGTTGGAGGAGAAATGATAAACAACATTCGGTACGCAAATGATACCGTATTAATTTCATCTGTCTTTAAGAGTCCAAGGTTTAGGTTGATGTTTCTTTTGGTCTGCTTCCTTTTCCTCAATTTCAGCCTAAATCTTCCCACTACAGGATTGTGGTCACTGTTGCAGTCTGAGCCTGGTAGTGTTTTTGCTGACAGTAAAGAATTTCTAAATCTTTTGTTGATCAGGATGTACTCAATCTGATTTTTGGTATTATCTCCTGGACTCATCCAAGTCCATTTTCTTCTGTTAGGCTGCTCAAACCAGGTGTTTCCTACTACGAACTCATTCATCTGTGCCCATTCTACAAGTTTCCCTCCCCCTTTCATTTTGTGTACCAAGGCCATGAGGTCCAACTATATCCTCCACCCTATCCTGTCCCACTTTAGCATTAAAATCTCCCATTATGACTGTAACTTCTTTGTGATTGACACTGGACCTTGGCCATCTCTAAAACTTCCTAGAAGTTGTCGATGTCTTCCTGAGTACTTGCGGATGTTGGTGCATATACCTGAATGATGTTGATATCAAATGGTTTGCCTCCCAATTTGACCAGCAAAACTCTGTCGGACACAGCCCAGTATCCCTTAACTGCTTTTGATTTGTCTTTGTCCATTATGCCTACTACTCTTTCATGTGAATTACCACCAGAGTATATCACTGTGTATTTTCCTGATGTTATCATGCCTGCCCCCTTCCATGTCACTTCCCCTAGTCCTAAAATATCGATGTTAAGCCTTTCCATCTCCATTTTAATGTTGTCTAATTTGCCCTTCTTCAGCAGCGTTCTGATGTTCCATGTTGCTATTTTGGTGTTTCTAAGTTTGACTTTGGGTTTAATTTTGGTCGCAGTAGCTGGCTGACGGTCTAGTGTCACCTGCGCCGCATGACTGTTCCTACCGGACGAAGGTGCCTTATTAACGTCGTTAACTTCATACATCTTTCCTTTGTCCATGGTTGTCCTGGGGAAAACTACGATGGTGGTTTCCCCTTGCCTTCCATCGTTTTTTTTCAGGGTTAACTCCCTTAGCCTTACTCTCTCCTGAGATGTCCACAAGGCAGTGGAGCTATTTACTCATAGCTTGGGGATCTGGTTCGTAGGCACCAGGGCATATCCACACGCCGGTGGGCCTGCAGGCCACACGTCTGGGGGCCAGATCTCCTCCGAGTCCTACGAGATTTAGCCTGAGTCCGTGAGGTGCTCAGTTATCGCCTGTCGCCACGAGGAGGCACAACGTAGGGCTTGCTGATGGAGAGGCTATGTACTGCCAGGAAGAGACTTACACCCTCTGCTCTTCTTTTCGCATAGCTGCAAGCAGCAGTGCTAGCCAGCGGTGTAGGCTGTGAAAGTGAGAGGTGACAAGCACGCAGTCACTAGTCACTAGCCGACACACTAGACGCATCACATCCACCCTCAGATTGTGTACTACTTGTATTCCCAGCAAGTCCATAGCACTTTCAACTCCGTTTCTATGACAACTCCGTGAATATAAACTACATTGTGAGATACCAGTGTTCCCAGCAAGTGCATAGCACTGTCAACTCGGTTTCTGTAGGCATCTGTTGAAACTAGATGGTGTGGTACTAGTGTTCCCAGTAAGTCCAGAACACTCTCAATTCCGTGTAGATACCTGGTTGGGGCCGAAAAATGCCAATTTAATTTTGACATGGCTGACACGTCTTGGAGACTGTTGTTTGGAATTTTTCAAGAGGATTCATCGCACTGGGACGATTCCATGTGTGCTCTACCCAATCTGCCAACAGTAATCTGGTAGCCTTCCTGAGCCTACGCAAAACCCTATATGCTGGCAAGGTTTTGAAATGGGGGAGATGGGAAATAGACTTAAGAAACGCTTAAGCTGACATCACCAGAATGATAGAAGCATTAAGACTGGCAGCCAACAGGCCTGTTTTTAATGTTGCGGGCTGCGGTAGAACTCGAGCTATCAGATCTTGATTTCAGGGCTCTATCAAAAGAACCAAAACCAGAAAAGACGGGTGATAGATGGAAGTGGAGTCGCATTCAGTGTGTACTGTTGGTGGTGACTTGGTCACAGTATCCGTCAGGGACTGGCCACAGTGTGTACGGCTGATCAAAAGAAGATATTTTGTATCGATGTTGTTTTACCAGGTTAGAGCCGTATGATCGTCTGTTCGATCGAATCCTCATACAGGCCAGTATTTCTGATGACTGTCATCTCGGCTGGTAGAACAATGTGCTCATAAAGCAAAGATCATAAAAACCAACCAGCCTGACTTGATACGATTCGAACCTACAACCTTCCAGTCGGTAGGGCGTAGTGCTAATCTCCGCACCCCGGCAGTTGATGGCAAAGCAGTCTTTATGTTGGGAGCAGAGGAGTTAATTGAGACATCAGAATGATCTCAATCTTGGCTTTATCAAATGACTTGGGAAAATTCTTTGGTAATAATCACAGGGGGAAATACAATGTTCTGTGGTGTTGATAGCTTGTGTGTTTGTAATCATTTGTTGGGTGTTTCCACTAATGATAGGTGTTTGTCTCTCTGCATTTAAAGCTTTGTTTTGAAACAAAACGAATGAATGTATGAAATGAATGAATGAATGTGTGTGCGTGTTGTGTGTGTGTGTGCATGCGTGCGTGCGTGTGTGTGTATGTGTGTGTGTGTGTGTTTGTGTGTGTGTGTGTGTGTGTGTGTGTGTGTGTGTGTGTGTGTGTGAGAGAGAGAGAGAGAGAGAGAGAGAGGAGAGAGAGAGAGGCATGACATTTTTTTCAACCACACAAAAATACAGAGGTTATTTAACATTCACTTGAGGTAGAGGCATTGTGTGTTTGTGTGTGCACGTATGTATGTATTTGGGGTGTGTATGTGTGCGTGCGTGCTTTCGCGCACATGTGTGCGCGGGCCTGTGTTAGATTTGTGGAAGTCAAGCAGTGAGATTGTCATTGATTTCACGTTAGTAGGAATTGGCCATTGATATTTAGATAAATGTCATGGAGGACCTCATGTTAAATATCTCGTATGAAGAATTAATTCCCGGGTTTTTCACTGCAAGTCTAGCAACATCAGATATCCACGCCAAGTGGTTACACAACGGACTTCTGCCCGAGAAGTCTTCGATTTGAACCTCCCACAGTCATAAAACAAACCAACAAACAAACCATGCACAATCATAGTGGAATGTTTCACTGCCCTAATCGGCTTCTGTGACTATAGCGCGCTGTGGGCTCGTAGGGAAGACCTCCTCTTCCTTCTCCTTCTTCTTTTTCTTCTTCCTTCTCCTTTTCCTCTTCTTCTTCTTCTTTTTTTCGTTCTCCTCCTCCTTCTTCTTCTCTTCCTCCTTCTTTTCTTCCTTAACTCCATAAAGGGTCATTGGAGCAAGGCACTAAAGAAAACTGTTCATCAGATTCCTCCAGCGTTTTTGACTTCAGGCCGAAGTCTGGATCTCTCTGTTGCACAGTGTTGTCAGACCATCAGTTTTGTGTCTTCCTCCCCCTGTCTCCCCCTCAACAGTTACCTGAAGGACTAATTTAGCAAGGGCACTGGGTCTTGTTACATGACCAAACCCATGTAGTTTACTTTTCTTAACTGAAGTCAGCAGATTTCATATGGTCCAGTGTGCTGCTCGATGGGTTGTTCTCACGTATCACGCATCTCCGATATTAATTTTTGTCGTTTTCACCGCAAAACTCCAAAGAAAGACAACCACAGAAAATTCACACGTAGGCCGGAAGTCTGGTAAAGGGATGTAGCTCAGTAAACATTGGCTGGATTGAAAATAATGGATACAGGCAAGTCTGGTGAAGGGATGTAACTCAGTAAACATTGGCTGGGTTGAAAATAATGGATACAGACAAGGTTTGGTCTTAGAGATTGTTTACACTGGTAAACTCGGAAATTGGCGCTGAGTAACGCACTTTTATTCCAAGTATTTTGGAATTCGTCTACAATGCGTTAAAGAAAAAACTGAAAGAAAAAGAAAAAGAAAGAAAGAAAGAAAAAAAAAGCAGGAAAATATCACCCCCACCCCCCAAAAGCACTCCTGGCTTGATCGATGTGTCCTTTATGAGCCAGACACTTTAACTAGTTTGCTCCCATTCAGGTGAGGGGAGCAGGAAAGGCTGTACCGTCTGTCTACCCGCATTATGGTTGATGTGATAACAGCCAGGCTGTAACCAAAAACTACAGGAACTCTATGATTCGTTGTCACTCTGTGGGTCAGCCTGAACGAGGTCGTCCTACTTAGTTGTTGCCCTCTCCTTTCCGGCTACATTGTTGGCATACTTATTTACCCTTCACGATGAACATTTCACCAATGTTTGTTTTGTTGTTGTTGTTGTTTTTTTACATAGAAATTCACATTACTAGCATGGTGATGTTAGTGTTGTTGTTGTTGGTGGTGGTTGTGATATATATATATATATATATATATATATATATATATATATATATTATATATGTGTGTGTGTGTGTGTGTGTGTGTGTGTGTGTGTGTGTGTGTGTGTGTGTGGTGTGTGTTAAGATAAGGATGAGTGGGTGGAGGATGGACTGGAAGGGTTCCGATTACGGAAACAATAATCTAATCATGTCTATGGTCAGACGAAGCTATGTATTGTATTGATTGACTGAGATCTGTGGTGTGATTTGCGGGACGTTTGTGAGGTAAGTTTATATTTTGCAGCTGGTTGTCTTTGTTCGTTTGTTTGCTTTTCTTTTATCCGTTTCCTTTTTGTCTTTTTTATTTTGTTTTTCAACATTAATGATTGATAAACATATTTCTTTACAATGCATACTAAATTATTCCACTGACAGAATAATACAGATATACGATATTAAACTCGTAAGCTAGATCAGACTTCAAAACATTGCCGACACGTAAAATTTCTATGCAAGCTTGAGGCTTATACCACGATAATGTTGGATCTTTTCCCATCACATGGCACCAATGGCGTCAGTGCATACGGACTTTATTCCAAGTGTGAGGATGTCATCTTGAGAAATTGAAACTGAAACTTGTATTATCGTCTGCTACCACGTTGGCTTTTATGTTAGTTTATTGTAAAATGTGAAACGATCAGAACAGAAGCTTAAAAGGTTATAAAAGAAATGTGGCATTTTCAGTGAGACCAAATGCCTTTTTAAAGTCTTAGAAAGGAACTAATAAATTTGTTTCATTTATGACGGGTGAGCCATGCGTTTGTCATGTTAGAAACAGCAGTGTTACATGTATGATGTCGACATACTTTTGATTGAAGTGGGTGAACGAGTGAATGTTCCTCCATGAATCAAAAACAATCCTGATAAAAGCAAAAACAAAACCATAAAAACAAAAAAACCCATTAAACAAAACAAAATCTATTTCTGAAATAGGCGGACTACAATCAAAAGGTTTTTTTTTCTCTACTCTTTTGGTTTCAGTCTTTTATGTCTTTCTGCTATCTACTCCATGTCTGTATATCTGTTTCTGTTTTCTTTTTTTTGAATATGTTTATGCTATATGTGCAGAATAGCAAGGGCTAGCTATTAGACAGTTCCAGTGGAAACTAATGGTACTATTCTTGAGTAGTGCGATATTTTGAAGTGTTAAAGTTTTGAAGTTTCCATTCATTGGACTTTTAGCCAGTGTTTGTTGATAAGCTATATCTAAGCATCAAGAGAGAATGTTGCCATATTGCTCTAATATGTCACAATACACGAAATTAAGGTATAAATTGGGATGGTACACACTTTCTGTTCTGCAGTTTGTTTTTCCTTTATTATGATTATTATTGTTATTATTATCATTATTATTACTATTATTATTGTTATTATTATTATTATAATCATCAATATTATCATTATTGTTATCATTATTATTATTATTATCATCATTATTATTATTGTTATCATCATTATTAATATTATAGTATTATTGTTATTTCTCTTGGTAGTACACATTTTCTGTGATTCGTCTTTGAATCCTGAGGTGATAGATGTAATGCTTTAGATCTCCAACAGATACTATATCATTTTCTTTTAAGAGCAAGTAGTTTGGTTTTCTTTCACTTTAACAGTACTGATTATTTGAATGGCCAGGTTAAATATTTCTGGATATCTTTACGAAATTGATATAAGTCTGCTTAGACATTTTCAGTTGTGCTAACTTCCATTTCGTGCCCCCCCCCCCCCCCCTTTTTTTTTTTTTTCCCTACGCCATATTACTGGCAACAGACGCTAGGACGATTTCCACGATGATACGACGAGGAGGAGGAGGAGAAGGAGGAGGAGGAAAACGATGACAATGTTAATCATGCTGCCATGGAGTTCCATCTAGGATTAAGGCTACATGACAAGGCTGTACTCTACACTTACTTGTTATCATAATGTATCGTGGGTCAACCAGTCCTGAGAGATACAACTCTGCAGTGTTAATCTCCACCGTCGATTATAGGCTGACAGTGTTTGCCAACGTACAGGAACAATTCTGTTTTAGACTTTTAATCTGAACTCGCCTCAAAAGGGACTGTGGCCTAATCTGAATAAAATCTGTTTCGTTTCCGGTGTCCGTTTCCGGTTTGCGTTTCCGGTTTCCGTTTTCTCTCTCTGAATTGTGTACAGGTGCATGCCGTTCATGTGTCATTGTGTTCTCTGCTTTGTTCTTCTACTGTGGTGGACAGCAACCTCGCTCTGTCTATACATCTATGATAGGAACATAATAAGTTACCAAGCCCACTCTGTCTGTACACACCTGATAGGAACAAAGTACATGTAAGTTACCAAGCTGACTCCATCTGTACACATCGTTGATAGGAACAAAGGAAGTTAACAATCCCATTTCGTCTGTACACACATTTGACAGGATCAAAGTTAAGTTACAAGCCCACTCTGACCGTACACACCTTTGACAGGAACAAAGTAAATTACCAAGCCCGGTTCATCTGTATACATCTTTTATAGGGACAAAGTAAGTTACCAAACACACTCCATCTGTACAAATTTTTGCAAGGAACAAAGTAAGTTACCAAGCCCACTCTGTCCGTAGACATCTTTGATACGCATCTTTGATAGGAATAAAGTACATGTAAATTACTAAGCCCGCTCTGTCCGTACACACCTTTGATAGAAACAAAGTTACCAAGCCTGCTCTGTCCGTACACACCTTTGATAGAAACACAGTTACCAAGCCCGCTCTGTCCGTACACACCTTTGATAGAAACAAAGTTACCAAGCCTGCTCTGTCCGTACACACCTTTGATAGAAACACAGTTACCAAGCCCGCTCTGTCCGTACACACCTTTGATAGAAACAAAGTTACCAAGCCCGCTCTGTCCGTACACACCTTTGATAGAAACAAAGTTACCAAGCCTGCTCCATCTGTACACACCTTTGATAGAAACTAAGTTACCAAGCCTGCTCCATCTGTACACACCTTTGATAAGAACAGCGTGAGGTAGTAAGTCCACTCCATCTCTACACATCTTTAATGCTAACAAAGTACATGTAAGTTACCAAGCTGACTCCATCTGTACACACCTTTATAGATACAAATTAAATGAGGAAACCCACTCCATCTGGTCACACCTTTGATAGGAACAAAGTAAATTACCAAGCCCACTCTGTCTGGTCACACCTTTGATAGGAACAAAGTAAATTACCAAGCCCACTCCGTCTGGTCACACCTTTGATAGGAACAAAGTAAATTACCAAGCCCACTCCCTTTGGTCTCACTTTTGATAGGAACAAAGTAAATTACAATGCCTTCAGCAGCTGGAGTTCGTCAGGCCTTCTGTGACTGATTTTAGCCTGTGTTTCGGGCCTTTATGTTATAAGGACCGGTCTGAATGCAGCAATGCTTTGTTCAGTCGGTTATTGTTATTATTATTGTTATTTTTGTCTATTGCCCAGCCAACGGCGTAGAGCCACATCAGGGCTATAACTGTTTCAAAACATACACCATACTTCGACAGGGAAAAAAGGAAAAGAAAATCAAGCACACATATCAATGCATTCACGCACATAATCTAAGGAGATGTCTCCGGCGCTGACCACTCCGTCCAATTTATAGCACAGGGGATTAAAAAAAACACCTGAATACACATTTGAACATAACTAAGGACACTAAAACATACATAAAAACAGGCCTAAATAATTAAAAATTGCTTCTGCATGTCTCATTTCCCTAAAACCAGAAATGCACTTCATG
The DNA here is from genome assembly GCA_030674185.1 of Monoplex corrugatus. Taxonomy (NCBI): domain Eukaryota; kingdom Metazoa; phylum Mollusca; class Gastropoda; order Littorinimorpha; family Ranellidae; genus Monoplex; species Monoplex corrugatus. The sequence goes on from JAPXFY010000030.1 coordinate 25,880,749, forward strand.
CATGTACCCAATTATCACTCCAAAGAGAAAGAACGGAAGACTTTATCGATCACACACAGGTGAATGGACCCAGTAAGGCAGAAAAATTGACAGAAAGCAAAGGAACAAGGCAGAAAGAAAGAGAATGACAGAAAAGTGGAAATTTCTAAAACAAAATTTCCAGAAGGTGGGGATACCATTTATACTGAAAGCGCCCCCGGCGTCCCCACGGGGATGGGGTTTCAGTCAGTTGATGTGGTCAACAGACACAGATGCTGTATACTACTTCCCATTTGTTCTTGTACAAAGCACAGACATTTTGAGAAAGAGCTATGCCGTAAGATGGGCCATAACTTTATATATTCCCAATCTGCATTTACATTATCCAAATTTCATTATGCTATACTATTTTTGACGTAACTTTTTATAACCGGCTGTGTTCTAGATAAGGATAGACGATATGAACTAGCTGCTGTCTCTCTGTCCGTCTACCTGTCTCTGCCTGATTTCCCGTCACACGCTCCCCCTCTGCCTCTGTCATATTCTTTTTCTATCGTTACACACAAACTGAAGAGACAAGGGAAAGAGAACGGAACAGTTAGAATTCTGGGAAACGTAACATTAGGAGACGTTTTTTACGTGAGACTTGTCTCAGACTGTCCCTCTCATTTGAACTTTGAATTAAATGGGATCAGCTGAAGAGAACCAAGATGAATTTGTCTGTCTGTCTGTCTGTCTGTCTGTCTTCGCGTTTCTTTGTCTCTATCATGTATGTATTTCTTCTCCTTCGTAAGAGGCAATCCTTTGTTATAGTAATAAACTATCTGAAGACTATCTGTTCCGGTTCGGTCGTCTGTCTGTATGGTTCTTTCAGCATCTCTGTCTCTCTCTATCTATGCCATCTCTCTCTCTTTTTCTCTGTGTCCCTCCCTTTCTGTGCGTCTGTATGTCTCTTTCTGTCCTCTCCTCTGTGTGTCAGTAGACAAGCCAAACATCATGTCTTGTCATTGGTGGTAAGTGATGATTCTTTTCCTAAAGATTTAATAGCACAACATCATTATCACATAAGTGATTTACACTTCTTCTGCTAAGAAGCCATGCTGGCATATGTTGCGGTGAATTCAACGTACAGGGCTTTCTATTGATTGTCCACATCTGACTGACCTGTCTCACCTGTTGGCGCCACCGGGTTCAGTGTTCGCCGTTGTCACACTTTGACACTACCACCGCCCTTCAGGCCGCTCTGTCTTGATTTTTGTGGACAGTTTCTTGAATATTTAGGCTACTGATATTGTTTCTGTTCTTGATGTATGAGATCGCAGGTCTGCCTCCTTCCTTTTTGCCACTGTTTTTCCAGGAAAAAAATGGTTGCCACGAGATCCGTGTTCTTGTTGCGTAACACATGGCCTATGTATTTTAGACTTCTCTTGGTGATGTCTGCTAGTAGTTTTATAGTGGTATCAAGTTCTTTCAGGACACTTTCCTTAGTTCTTCTGTCTGTCCATTTGACACGTAGTAGCCTCTGATAAAACCAATCTGTACTGCCTCAATTCTTCTGTAATCAGCTTTTCTCAGAGACCAGGCTTAGCAGCCATAAATCATGACTGGCCAGATCAAACATTTTAAAAGTCTAAATTTCAGGCCATTTTGTATGCCTGTCTTTCTAGATGTTGTTGAGTTGGACCATTTTTTGCTTTGCAATTCCAATTTTTATTTTGATGTCTTCGGAGCAGGTTCCATTATCAGTGTTTATGGACCCATGATATTTGACGTCCTTTGTTGATTAAGATGTCATAATTGTTTTTAATAAAATATTTAGAAATTCTTTACTGTCAGCAAAAACACTACCAGGCGCAGACTGCAACGGTGACCACAATCCTTTAGTGGGAAGATTTAGGCTGAAATTAAGGAAAAGGAAACAGACCAAAAGAAACATCAAACTAAATCTTGGACTCTTAAAGACAGATGAAGTGATGCGTAAAAAATTTAAATACATGTTCAAAACAAATTCAGTGCTCTGGACGACGTTAGTGACAGTGAGGAACAATGGGCAAAGTTGAGAAATTTGATAAATGCAGCTTGTGAAGAAATCCCTGTAGTAGATAGAAAAGCAAAAAAGAACTGGATGACAAAAGAAATTTTAGTCTTGATGGAGGAACGGAAGAAGGCAAAGAGAAACGAGGAGATATACAGGAAGATAAACAAAGAAATCAGGAATAGGTGCAACGAAGCTAAGGAAGCTTGGCTGAAAAGCTGGAGGGAAGGAGAGCACCAGGTAGACACAGGGAGAAGATACTAGACAGATTTGCAGAATGGCTAAAGACAAAGAGGGTGGAAGAGATGCTTGAGGCAACAAAAGATAGAGACAGATGGAAGTCCATGATCGCCAACGCCATGCAGCAAGGCACCTGATGATGATGATGAATCGTTTTCAGTGTCGTTGCCTTTGATACGTAGCTCTGTTGTTTTCGAGATGTTCAGGTTTAGGCCAGCCTTTTTGCCTGCTGCATCCACCCTGTATAGAATTGTTTTCATTCTGGTAATGTTGTCTGCTAATAGTACAGTATCATCGGCATAGCGCAGGTTTGTGAGTTTCTTCCATCCCATCTTTATGCCCATGCCCTCTATATCAGCATTTCTGATAACTTATTCCGTGTAGATGTTGAAGAGATACGGTGAGATGATACAGCCTTGTCTTGCTCCCCTGTGGATGTTAAAGAATTCACATTTCTGATTGTTCCATCTAATTGTGGCCTTTTGATCTTTATACAATGAGGCAGTCAGTGAAATGGGATGTTTAGGAAAGCCCATGTTGACCATTGCATTGAACAAGTGGAAATTTTGACGCTGTCAAATGCTTTTCTGTAGCCTATGAAGGTGACAAAAGTTTCTTTTTTCAGTGCTTTTTATTTTCTCTATGAGTATTTGTAATAGAAATAACATGTCAGTTGTGCCTCTTTTGGATTGCAGTCAGATAGTTCTTCTTCTATCTTGGGCTTCAATTTGTTGAGAATATTTATGAGCAAAATCTTACCGGCGTAGCTGATTAGGGAAATGGTTCTGTTGTTGTTGCAGTCTTTGACATTGCCACTCTTGAAGTTTCCAATCTGTTGGCCACCGATGAGTATTCCAGATCTTACAACAAAGATGGTGCATTGCTTTCAGATCTTCTTTTCCTGCATGTTTTAACAATTCTCCTGGAACATTATCAGTTCTTGGGGATTTTCTTGCTTTTATCTGCTTGGTGGCTGCTTCAATTACACTTAAAAGTGGTTCTGAAGTGGTTCTGATTCTGGACAGTTCAGCAGGGCATATACTGTCTTGAGGGCTATTGTCGTTAAGAAGGAATGCTCCATACTCATTCCATCTGTTCATAACATGCTCTGGTTTAGTCAGTGTCGTGCCTTCTTTGCTGTTGATTCACTCATTTCTGGGTTGGAATTTAGTGGATTGAACTTTCTTTATTTGTTGGAACAGATCCCTGGATCTTCTGCATTCATTATGTTAATTTATTTTTGCACATTTTTCCTCCAGCCAATTTTTCTTATCTCTTCTAATTTTGCTCTTCATTTCTCTTTTGAATTTCTTGCATTCTTCTTTTCTTCCAGATTTGCGAGCTTGGCTTTTCTGTTTAGCTAGATCCATAACATTCTCACTGATGCAGGGCTTAGTTGGTTTTCTTTCTTTTTTCCTGCATAACTTTTCTTCTGCTACTTCAGTGTAGGTCTTCTTCATATCTGCTCAAATTTCTTCTGGATACTGGTCATTTAATGTCCAGTCCTCGAAACGATTGCTGACTTCGATTTCAAAATCAGATGCAATGTCTTGATTTTTCATTTTCTTTAGATCAAACTTAGGAGCCGGCTTGGCTTTGTTTTGTTTGTAAACATTGTGTGGAATTTTTGCTGCGACTAGGTGGTGATCACTATCACAATGAGCTCCTGGTATTGTTTTCGTTCTTAGGACAATAGTTCTCCATGTTCTGTCTATCACGGTGTAATCTGTCTGATTTCTTATTCTTATTTTCTTATTGTCATTGTGTGTGTGTGTCTGTGTGTGTGTTATTTTTTAATTTCCAGGTATATCGTCTACGATGGTGCTGTTTGAAAAGAGTATTAGTGATGTCCAATTCGTTGGCCAAGTAGAAAGATGCTAATATATCGCCTCTTTCATTGCATTTTTCCAGCCCATAAAGTCCTATTCCACACTCTCTGTCCTCCCATTTGCCCACTTTTGCGTTCATGTCTCGAACTATTATGGAAACTTCTCTTATCGTTATTTTATACTTGACAGTTTGAAGGTCAAACTTATCAGCCTCAAGGTTGTGCCGTTTGCTGTTATAGCAGAAGAACAGTGTTGATTTGTCGAAGGGAAGGGAACTATTAATGCCATATACATCCTAAGAACTATCATAGAGAGGTCAATCGAGATGAATAAGGATTTATATTTATGCTTTGTTGATTGCACCAAAGCTTTCGATCGGATAAACTTTAGCTTAATGACGACAAGACAGAAGCTATCCTCACTAGCACCCGTCAGAAACTTTCTCAGCTGCCTCCTCTTTCTCTCCCGTTATGTAACACATCAGTCCCAATTTCTGGTTCAGCTAAGAACCTTGGTGTTTACCTTGACTGTACCCTCTCCATGAACAGCTTTGTTTCTCAAACTGCCAGATCTTGCTACTGTCACCTCCATCGTATAAGCCTGATCAGGAAGTATCTTTCTGTCGAAACAACTGCAAAACTTGTTCTCTCCTTCATAATGCCTCGCATTGACTATTGCAATTCACTCCTGTCTGGTCTTCCCGCCTCCACCATTCACACCCTACAGCGCATTTAAAACAATGCTGCACGCCTTATACTCAAAAAGAAAAAAGCTGACCACATCTCCCCTCTCTTGGCACAACTTCACTGGCTCCCTGTAGCAAAGTGCGTGCAGTACAAACTAGAGACCATCTGCTACAAAAGCCTCAATAACTGATTAGTGAAAAACATGAAATCCCCTCATGCAAAATACCAACAAACGGCACAACCTTGAGACAGGTTGATAAGTTTAAATATCTGGGAACGATCATTTCACCAGACGGCAGATGCACATCAGAAGTAGCCATCAAAATCGGCCAAGCCAAAAACAGCATTCAAGAATATGAAAAGCATTCTTACCAACAAATGCCTATCAATAAACATCCGGAAGAGAGTTCTTGAGTGTTATATAGAACCGATAATGTTATACGGTTGTGAGGCATGGACAGTCTACAAACAAAGCCAGTACAAGATTGAGGCAGCCGAGCTGTGGTTTCTAAGAAGAATGTTGAGAGTTCCATGGACAGCAAAGAAAGCAAACGAGACAGTCTTGATGGAGGCAGACACAAGAAGATCATTCATAAGGTAGATTAGGAAAAGACAGGCAACATTTATAGGCCATTTTATGAGGAAAGGGGAATTGGAACACCTGGTCAGAACAGGAAAACTGGAGGGAAAGAGAGCACGAGGTAGACCCAGGGAGAAAATGTTGGACGGACATGCAGAGTGGCTGAAGACAGAGAGGATGGAAGTGGTGCTTGCGGCGACAAGGGATAGAAACAGTTGGAAGGCCATGATCACCAAGGCCATGTGTCAAGGCACTTGATGATGATGATGAGTTTGAAGGTCATCATCAAATTTTTCTATCTCTTCATCTGAGCTGGTAGATGTGGAGGGATATGCCTGGATGATGTTTAAGGCAACAGTCTTTGTGTTCAGTTTAAAGTTATCAATCGGTCAATAATTGTGTTATAGCTTTTCAGTACTGCAACATGTTGTTTATCCAACACTGTA
>JAPXFY010000030.1:25891543-25909043 GCA_030674185.1 Monoplex corrugatus
CCACGGCAGTTGCAGAAAATTAAATCGACAGCAGGGCATTCTCCCGGCAAACCTGGTTTAAAATATTAGAGAAATAGGTTCATTTGCTTGGTCTCTCCCCTGAAAGGCCAATTAGCCTTCGTGCCTTTTTAGTCTTGGGGAAAAAAAATGGTGCTGTCAACGGGGAGAGCAGCCTCAGTTCCATGTGGTAAATCCATTGTGATAAGAAATGGATTATAAATGATATGAATACGATTTTGAATATGAATATGATATATTAGGACTTCATTTTTCAGCACACAACATTTACAGTGTTATTGCACATGGAAATAATTCCATGCATGGAGGAAATGCATAAAAAAAAAACAGAAACGGAAACAGAAACAAAAATGATGCTTAACCTCAAAATTTGTAAATACTGGGGTAGTTAAGGGAAGCAGCATTAGGTCAAACTTGATCCATGTAAGTGCTAGTTTCTGTTACACTATATATAATTTACAACATATGCATGACAACATAGAAGTGAAGTGCAAGTACTTAAAACTCAACAAATGAAATAGAAAAATGGTAAAAAAAATGCAAATCACAAATACACAAGAAAAGAAAAGGATGCATGGAGTATGAGTGGCTATACAGGTAGAGACAATGACAAATTATTCAACAGTATGCGGTTGTTTAGCTCCAAGCTATTTTTCATTATTGCCGTTGTCAGTTAACACATTGCCTATAGCTAAAATACTGAGAATGAAACAAGTCAACAAATCAATGATGTAAATCATAATACATGTACACAAGAAAATCAAAGAGTAATAGCATTTGTTATCTTTGGAGAGAGAGAGAGAGAGAGAGAGAGAGAGAGATGTGTGTGTGTGTGTATGTGTGTGTGTGTGTGTGTGTCTCTGTATGTTTGTGTGTGTGTCAGTGTTTTTTCTTGTGTGTGTGTGTGTGTAGTTGTGTGTGTGTGTGTGTGTGTGTGTGTGTGTTGTGTGTGTGTGTGTGTGTGTGTGTGTGTGTGTGTGTGGTGTGTGTGTTCGTTCTTTGATTTAAAGTCTTTTCACTATGAGTGATATTAGACGGGGGAAAAAAAAAGTATGTGAGATGAGAGATGGGCGGGTTGGTTTTTGGGCATAGAGGAGACAGAGTTATAGACATAAGTAGATGGGAAAATAGAAAAATAGAACAAGAACTTAACACTAACATTTAACATCAACAATGTGTATGGAAAATTTAACTCTAAAGTACAAACTTCATAAACTTAAAGTAATGCATTAACAGGAATGTGAACCAACGATTCTGAAATTTTAACTGACAAAAATTGATCGGAAGTTACTTCTTTAAAATGTGTTTCAGAATAATTTTCTTGTGTAAATATTTTTGGTAAAAAAGAACGTAGCATTTTGCAGTAAAATAGACAGTGAAACAGAGTGAATTGTTCGCCGCAAGTACACTTGACATTTTTACAGTATTTTGTTTTCAATGCGTTTAGCTGAATACGAAAATGAACAGCAACAATCGTTCTCAAATGATATATGGAAGAAAACTGCAATTTTTTACATACATTTTGAAATGAAAGTTTTATCATTTGTTGTGACACAAACTTTTCGTGGAAATGTTCATGAAAACGAATCCATGAGGCTGATTCTAGCAATTTGCAAGCTTCTTTTACGGAAGTATTAATACGTAATTCTGTAGTATTATCAGAATTGTGTGCACCTTGCTTAGCTGCTCTGTCAACTACTTCGTTGCCGTGAAGACCAACGTGAGAAGGCACCCAGCATAAACTGAGATCTCTACCTTGTATCCTTAAACGATGTATAAGATGATTTGCCTCAGTAATTATATCAGGTCTTGTGTCTGTATCAAAAGACTGCAAGGCATATAATACAGATTTTGAATCAACAAAGAGAACTACTTTGAAAAATACACGTGTAAAGTTTACTAGATAATGCAACGCTTGTAAAATAGCGACTAATTCCGCTGTAAAGATAGATATATTTGCCCCAATGAAAAATGACTTTATTATTTTATATTTTGGAACATAAAATGCTGCTGTGTGTGTGTGTGTGTGTGTGTGTGTGTGTGTGTGTGTGTGTGTGTGTGTGTGTGTGTGTGTGTGTGTGTGTGTGTGTGTGTGTGTGTGTGTGTGTGTGTTTTAGAGACAGACAGACTGGTGGGTGTAAACATGTGTGTGTGTTAAAATATAGAATGAGAGAGAGAGAGACAGACAGACAGACAGATAATGAAAGAGAGAGAGAGAGAGAGAGAGAGAGAGAGAGAGAGAGAGAGAGAGAGAGAAACTGACACTGACACTGACACTGGCACTTGCACATGGTGTACTGTGAATGCCACCAACCCATACACAAACCAGGAAATGTGGAGATGGGATATCATTGTTAATATACACAATACTTTTCATTCATGGTCTGTTTTGTACTAGCAATGTACATTTGGGAATGTTACCTCTTTTCGAAGTTTTAGATCATAAAATGTAAACATCACTGATTTTCTGAATATTCTGCATTGTTACACTTTAGACCTTCTTCATGAGGGATCAGCGCTTTTTTCAATGATTTCTTGCATCTGTTTTTTCTGATGTCTTTATAGACCGGACAAGCAAACAAAAAATGAGTTCATATTTTAAAACATTGGGGAAAAGGGGCAGTTTTTTTGTAGCATGCGTTTCTGTTAAAAATCATTTATTTAGACCCAGTTCATTCACACCTAATCTGAAACTGATCAAACAATCACGAAATTTCTGAATGATTACGTTATTTACATATTTTTCTAGTTCGTAGAGCGATTGGAAGAATATCTATCGCTTTTGAGTGTTTTACTGTAGCACTCCTCTTTTTTACTTAAAGGAAGCCAAGAAGTCTGACTCATTAGTCACGCCTTTTATCTATAGTTCTTGAAATCCATATTGTTGTAGACATTGTTTACTATCTCTAAGCCAGTTGTTTTTTTCATTCCTTTGCTTCCCATCTAAGCTATTGAAAAGAATGGTGTAAACCTGTTTTGGTAATCTTGATACAGGCAACATAATAAGTTTTCACCAGTATCTCAGTGCTGGAATGGTAAGCCTACTGTCACTGTATAGAGAGCGCCTCCCGGTTTCTCCACATGTCTTATAATTTGATGCTTTATTGCTAACAGTCAAAAGACGTTTGCATCCAAACATATGGGCTGTCTGTACAACAGCAAGCCTTGATGTGCCCCAAATTTCTGATGCACTTCACAAGGTAGGTTTAATCTATGCATCAAACAGTTAAAAGAGAACGGTAGTGTTCAAGAAAGCGAGGGACCACATGGTTTTCATCAATTTTCTAAGATTTTGCTTTTTGCTTTGCTGAAAAATTCGTCACAAGCAGTATTACAGAACATAACTCTTGAGAATTATCTCCCATGTTGTACTTCTCAAATCTAACACAGTTTGCGCTACCTATTCAGCCAGCATAGAAGCAGATACAAAGTACAACATGTGAGATAATTCTCAAGAGTTAGTCCTTTGATTAGTATTATACAAATTCTCCCTGCTTCCCTCTTATTTCTTTAGTATTACAGGACATTTTGTTGGGAGTGTGAATCCCAAATACTTGTAGCGATTTAACCATCTGAGTTTCATTGTTTTTGTGGCTGCAGTATGCCTCCTTATTGAATACAATGACGTTAGTTTTATCAAAGGTACCATCAGGCTTCATGAAGATAGTGTATTGATTTTGTAATCCTGACAGCGCTGATGATATGAGTGCAATGTCATCAGCAAACGTTTTTCTTAATTTTATCGAGATTAGGAATGATCTGTATGCGTGTTTTCTGTGCTTTTTAACGAAATCAACTACCCTAGATAGCAGAAATGAAACAAATCAGGGGACTTAAGAGACATCCTTGCTTTACTCCATTTAGACACTGGAAGAAATATGAGATTTTAGCTCCCCATCTTACACATGATTTAACTGATTTGTACATAGATTTTAGCATGTTTATCATTTTCGTCGATGTTTGTAATTTTTTCGGTATGTTCCATAATTGGTCACAATTAACAAAAAAAAACAAAAGCTTTTTCATAATCAACAAAAGCAACATAAACCATCCCTTGACATCTACTATCAAAGGCATTTCTTTCTATAGAAACTAAAGTGAAAATGTGATCAATAATTGAGAAACCCTTCCGAAACCATGTCTGTTCTTCACTAATCTTGCCCTCCTTCTCTGCTCTTGTTTAGAATAAAGGTGAGGACTTTGCTTACGATACTTAATAAGGAAATGCCTCGGTAATTATCTGGGTTTTGTTCATATACTTTATTAAACACAGGGTAACGGGTGGATATTTTTCCGATCTCCCTAAGTCAATATGTTTGGAGATTTTCCGGTGCATAAACCGCCGTAGTGTTTATGTGCATGTAGAAAGTCAAATATACATGTTAAAGATCCGGTAAGTCATGTCCGTGGCTGGCTTGTGGAAACATGAAAACATCCAGCATGCACGTCCATCAAAAAGATGCAGACTATGCAACAACATAGTGGAATTGGTTAGCTTGCCAAACAGCTGAAGTTCTCCATGAAAACTTTCATTATGTGTAATACTGATTCGAGTCCAAATGAGTTAGGAGACTAGCGCTATACATTAACGATTTACAAGAACAACGTAGAGGATGGAGTAGAGTCCAGACAATCAGTGAACAGTCTGTGGATGGAACCCAGAAACTACATTTAGGAGCCAGACGCTTTTACTGTTTGACCTCAACTCTATTTTGTGCCAGCAGTCAAACCGGCAGTAAAACCAATGGGTAGTCTCCTTGGTAAACCTAACCAATGGTACTATCCGTTGTTAATGAGCGCGGTGCTTTGACAGCAGGATGGTCACAAAAACAAAGAAGGCTGCGTTATATTGCCACTCTCTGGATCGATTCAAAATTGGGTTTGTCTTATGTCTTTGTTGCCCTTTTCTTCCTTGCTGGGTTGCTGGCATATTTTCCTCCTGAAGTGTAAGTACTACAAACCATAGACTCAAGATCAGGAGTTCAGTCCCAGTTTATAACGTAACATCTGGATTGTGTACTGCCCATCTTTACTCAAATAAATCGCAGAAAAGGGGCACAACTTTTCCCTCGAACGGTACAATTTGGTCGAAAGTGTGAACAACGACCAGACATTCACCACAAACAACTCAGGCATGAAACAAAACACCCTGATAATATAAGAAATGGACTTTATAAATGATCAATTAAATTAAAGTGTATATCCCTGATAGTGTTCTTTTATTTTCATAAGTAAACCGTCTATGTCTATCTATCTATCTATCTATCTATCTATCTGTCTATCTATCTATCTATCTATCTTTCTATCTATCTCTATCTATCTATCTATCTGTCTGTTTATCTATCTAGCTATCTATCTATCTATCTATCTATGTATCTATCTATCTGTCTATCTATCTGTCTATCTATCTATCTATCTATCTATCTATCTATCTGTCTGTCTATCTATCTATCTATGTATCTATGTATCTATGTATCTATCTATCTATCTATCTATCTATCTATCTATCCATTTATCTATCTATCTGTCCGTCTGTCTGTCTGTCTGTATCTCTCTATCTCTCTGTCTATCTATCTATCTATCTATCTATCTATCTATCTATCTATCTGGATGGAAACATCATGTCCGGCACTTTGATAACAAACTCCAGCCTTCCACACAGGTTCAGACAACATGTCATCATTTTTTGGTCCGCTAGAAATACTGGACTCATAATGTCTGATTCTTCACCAGCACCCGCTGCGTGATTCAATTTAAATTAAGAGTTTGACACGATCGATTGCACGCACTTCTTTCCGTCATCCTGTAAACGCAGTGAAAACATCGGCCCTTAGTAACAGACTAAAATCCAATCAAACAACGCATTAATGACTATGGACCACGGTCTAAGATAAACAATCTATGTATAACTAACTATAGTTTTACTTTCAACAGTCATCTTCCACAAATGCCGCTAAAGCCTTCAATAAAAATTAGCGAACTGACGGTGCCTGAAAGCCGTCACGACCCAAATAGATGGGACGAGTGAAGGCATTGAATTAATGCTCCATTCACTCTGGTAGTGCCAGCTTAATGTTTTATAAATACCGTTTCCATTCCCTCCTCCTTTTCATTTTTTCATTCATTGATAGCAAAAGACAGACTTTATCAGCAAACCCAAATCAACCATACAAAAGATGTTCAAATTCATAATTGTGTTTGTCAGGCACCCACGTCTTCCTCAAAGGATCTATCTTGCATGACATGTCATCAACACCAACATCATAAACAAACAAAAAAAAAAGAAATGCATAGGGTAAAACATTAACAAAGTATTCATATTGTGTGTCGAAAATGAATGAATAATCATATTAATTTCATCTTTAACAAGTGGCACATCTGGAAGCCGTTTTTCTTTAATTATGTGCAGGCTCCACTCAGTTTTGCATTATATTTTTCTGTGTGATATTTCCCTCCTTCATTTTTTGTGATTTTCTGGTTCATATTTGTTATCTTATCATTATAACCTGTTTTTAGTTGTCCAGGGAGAAAAGTGGCAGAATGGTTCAGACGTTCGCCTGCCAATGACTAAACTGGAGGTTCCTGAGTTCGCTCCCCATAGAAGCCTCGACTTTTTGGGCTTTTCCTCAGTTTGACCGGAAAATCGAACTGAGCGTCTAGTCTTTCGGGAGGGACGAAAAACAAGTCGAACCCGTGTGCCTTCTGGCTGTGCACGCTAAAGATCCCACGGCGGTTGAAAATCGTAAAGAGCAGGGCATTGCCCTACTAGCCTTGGTATAAAACATTGAAGAGATAGGTTTATTTCCCAGGTCCCACCCCTTGAAGACCAATTAGCTTTCTTGCCTTTCTGAAGTCTTGGTAAAAAAAATGTGACTTTAAATGTGAATTTGAAGCGTGGACGAAGGGATGGGCACCGCCCTCGTGGTGCTGGCCCCGGGAAAAGTTGAGGTCTCTGCCACTTCACTCCCCTACGACCCCAGGGTTATGGAACTATCCAGGTAGGACTTCAAGACCTGGCCAGCTCGTGGGTTTATGTGCAGGCTTAAGGCTTGTGCCGTGATTATTCTGGATCTTTGTCCATCGCATGGCACCTGTGACGTCAGTACATATGGAATTCATTCCGAACGCAGAGACGTCATCTTGATAAACTGAAACTGAAACTGAAACTTAAGTTGTCCTCCCTTGTGGTTGAAATAAGACAGCGTTGGGAGCTTCCGACTACTAAGTGTCAAGACGATAGTAAGGGGAAAGGTTCTGACAATGATGTGAGCTGATGGCAGGGTGGGCTGCCCGAAAGAGATGAAAATCAGAGTGAGGCGAGAAAAGAGTCCAGAGGTTGAGCTAGACCTGGTTGGTGCGTATCGTGTGGCTGTGTCCCGGGGTTTGCTATCTCCCCACCTTGACATTCGGTATGTAAACAAGGTAACTGATGACTGGGTCTGAATGGGTCATGCAACGCACGGACAGTCCCCATTTGCTTAAAGAAATGACTGTCAATTGGCATCAGGAACTTGGGAGGTGAGTGTCCCGAGAATGGCGAGGCATTGATGCTCCGAGTCCCATCCGCACACTTATGGTGTTTCTTGTTCACGTGGTATTTCCCTACTTTTATTTTCTTGTGATTTTCTGATTCGTCTTTGTTGTCTTATTGCTACAAACTTGTTTTTAGTTGTCCTCCCTTTCCCTTCAACTCCCACACACCCTTTTCATTTCATCTTTTTGTCTGAAATCAGTACTTTGCACAGACACAAAATAAAAGATTTCTGCCTTTCTTCCTTCTTTTTTTCTCCCCCTCTTCCCCTTTTCTCTCGTCTCTCTCTTTGTCTCTCTCTCTCTCTCTGTCTCTGTCTCTCTCTCTCTCTGTGTATATATCTCTCTCCCTCTTATCTCTCTTTCTCTTTGTCTCTCAATCTCTGTCTCTCTCTTTCTCTCTTATATTCTGCCTGTCCTATTACATCAGGGCTGGAGAGACTAGGAAAGGATCGCTGAACAATCATGCTTGTGGGGGACGCCACCAAAGTGGACGCTGATCGTACGAGACAGCCATTTGTTTGACAGTGCCCATTGCTCATGGAGATTAAAATGTATGGGGTTGCTGAAAACACAGCATGACCTGTGTGTCTGCCTGTCCTTGTCTCATGGTCTTTGTGCTGTCTCTATCTGTCTGCCTGTCTGTTTCTCTCTCTCCGTGTCTCTCTCTCTCTCTCGCCCTCCTCCCCCCTCTTTTTCCTTGTCTCTGTCCGTCCGTCTGTCCTTGCCTCACTCTGTCTCTGCCTCTGTCGTTCCCGTAATCTCTCTCTCTCTCTCTCTGTGTTTATATCTCTTCTCTGGCTCTGTCTGTCTGTCTGTCTGCCTGCCTGCCTGCCTGTCTACTGTCTGTCTGTCTCTCTCACCCCTTTCTCTCTCTATCTTTTTGTCTCTCTTGATCTTTCTGTCCCTGTCTTTCTGTCACACACACACACACACACACACACACACACACACACACACACACACACACACACACACACACACACGCACACACACAAATACATATATACACACGCACGCATGCACACACACACACACTCACTCACACATACATACACGCACTTTAACACACGCATCAGTGAATAAGTTCCTGCCTACTTTTCTCCTACTTCTCACAACCAATAATAATTGTGGTTACCGTTTAACTTCCTTGAGTATAATGTCTGACTGATTTATAGATGTGTTTTAGGCATATATGCAAATTAACAGCGTCCAAAAAAGTCTTCTACCTAAGAAATTCTACCTTTGGAAAATACAGTAGCCTATCATAGTCATTGTCATTGTCACTATCACTGTTTTTCTCTCTCTCCGTCTCTGTCTCTCTGTCTCTTTCTCTGTTTCTGTTTCTCCGTCTCTGTGTGATGAGAAGGGGAGTCAAGAACTCGATCACATGTTTTTCCATTTTTTAATTTTTTTTATTTTACTATCAAAAACAAATCCTACAAAGCACACAATAGGAAAAATCAAACAAGTAACAATAGATTGCTCACTACCCAGTCCCACACTGCAGTAAATATAAGACTGAATTGAGCAGTCTGTTATCAATTTTCTGGTGGTCACATCAAGTACATTACTATCAACGACAGAGATACAGGCCTATTCATTTCTTGATGCAATTCCAACAGTTAAAAGCACTTTGCTGCCTACTGAATATGTACATATATTAAATCATAATCCACAGGTAAACAACAGAAAACCCATAGTAAAAGTTTTTAGCACGTCTCGGTCTTGGTTGAAGTAAACACTGATCACGAAGCACAGTCTGATATTGTGCTATTCTGAGCATCGCTGAAATGTTCAATGTTTCTTCTACCAAGAGTAGCAGCCTGCAGAGAATGCTCTCATCAGAGACAGCACGTAGCAGATCCAAATCCACAGTGTCATGTGTGATTCTCTTACCACCGTCAGTAGCTCCAACAGAAACGAGCACAGCCTTATCCACTGAAGTTTGACAGTATTACTCCATTCTCTTAACACCGTCAGTAGCTCCAACAGAAACAAGCACAGCCTTATCCACTGAAGTCTGACAGTATTACTCCATTCAGCCCACACTTCAATCAGCCACAGTAGTCACTGTTCTTGTTGGGTGGCAGTAAAGTGCCGCCATCGGGATATCCTGTGTATCCGAGAAGTCTGCCAATCCGATCCACACAGCCTCTGGCTCCGTCGCACAAACTTTTCAATCTCACAAGTCTGCCGGATCACTATACAACCTCTGGCTCTGACGCACAAACTTTTCAATCTTAGAAGTCTGCCGGATCACTATAAAACCTCTGGCTCCGACGCACAAACCATCCAATCCCAGAAAAGTCTGCCGGATTACCACACAACCTCTGGCTCCGTCGCACAAACTTTCCAATTTCTTAGAAGATTGCCGAATCACCACACAACCTCTGGCTCCGTCGCACAAACTTTCCAATCTCAGAGAAGATTGCCGAATAACCACACAACCTCTGGCTCCGTCGCACAAACTTTCCAATCTCAGAGAAGATTGCCGAATAACCACACAACCTCTGGCTCCGTCGCACAAACCTTCCAATCTCAGAGAAGATTGCCGAATAACCACACAACCTCTGGCTCCGTCGCACAAACCTTCCAATCTCAGAGAAGATTGCCGAATAACCACAAAACCTCTGGCTCCGTCGCACAAACTTTCCAATCTCAGAGAAGATTGCCGAATCACCACACAACCTCGGGCTCCGTCGCACAAACTTTCCAATCTCAGAGAAGATTGCCGAATAACCACACAACCTCTGGCTCCGTCGCACAAACTTTCCAATCTCAGAGAAGATTGCCGAATAACCACACAACCTCTGGCTCCGACGCACAAACTTTCCAATCTCAGAGAAGATTGCCGAATAACCACACAACCTCTGGCTCCGACGCACAAACTTTCCAATCTCAGAGAAGATTGCCGAATAACCACACAACCTCTGGCTCCGACGCACAAACTTTCCAATCTCAGAGAAGATTGCCGAATAACCACACGACCTCTGGCTCCGACGCACAAACTTTCCAATCTCAGAGAAGATTGCCGAATAACCACACAACCTCTGGCTCCGACGCACAAACTTTCCAATCTCAGAGAAGATTGCCGAATAACCACACAACCTCTGGCTCCGTCGCACAAACTTTCCAATCTCAGAGAAGATTGCCGAATAACCACACAACCTCTGGCTCCGACGCACAAACTTTTCAATCTCTGAGACGCACGAACTTTTCAATCTCCGAGAAGTCTGCCGGATTACACACAACCTCTGTCTCCGACGCACAAACCTCCCAGTCTTAGAGAAGTCTGCCCGATCACCACACTGGCGCCATTGCACAACCCTCTCAGTCTTAGAGAAGTCTGCCCGATCACCACACTGGCGCCATTGCACAACCCTCTCAGTCTTAGAGAAGTCTGCCCGATCACCACACTGGCGCCATTGCACAATCCTCTCGGTCTTAGAGAAGTCTGCCCGATCACCACACTGGCGCCATTGCACAATCCTCTCAGTCTTAGAGAAGTCTGCCCGATCACCACACTGGCGCCATTGCACAACCCTCTCAGTCTTAGAGAAGTCTGCCCGATCTCCACACTGGCGCCATTGCACAACCCTCTCAGTCTTAGAGAAGTCTGCCCGATCACCACACTGGCGCCATTGCACAACCCTCTCAGTCTTAGAGAAGTCTGCCCGATCACCACACTGGCGCCATTGCACAACCCTCTCAGTCTTAGAGAAGTCTGCCCGATCACCACACTGGCGCCATTGCACAACCCTCTCAGTCTTAGAGAAGTCTGCCCGATCACCACACTGGCGCCATTGCACAATCCTCTCAGTCTTAGAGAAGTCTGCCCGATCACCACACTGGCGCCATTGCACAATCCTCTCAGTCTTAGAGAAGTCTGCCCGATCACCACACTGGCGCCATTGCACAATCCTCTCAGTCTTAGAGAAGTCTGCCCAATCACCACACTGGCGCCATTGCACAATCCTCTCAGTCTTAGAGAAGTCTGCCCGATCACCACACTGGCGCCATTGCACAATCCTCTCAGTCTTAGAGAAGTCTGCCCGATCACCACACTGGCGCCATTGCACAAACCTCTCAGTCTTAGAGAAGTCTGCCCGATCACCACACTGGCGCCATTGCACAACCCTCTCAGTCTTAGAGAAGTCTGCCCGATCACCACACTGGCGCCATTGCACAACCCTCTCAGTCTTAGAGAAGTCTGCCCGATCACCACACTGGCGCCATTGCACAACCCTCTCAGTCTTAGAGAAGTCTGCCCGATCACCACACTGGCGCCATTGCACAACCCTCTCAGTCTTAGAGAAGTCTGCCCGATCACCACACTGGCGCCATTGCACAAACCTCTCAGTGTTAGAGAAGTCTGCCCGATCACCACACTGGCGCCATTTCACAATCCTCTCAGTCTTAGAGAAGTCTGCCCGATCACCACACTGGCGCCATTGCACAATCCTCTCAGTCTTAGAGAAGTCTGCCCGATCACCACACTGGCGCCATTGCACAATCCTCTCAGTCTCTCTCCCAGAGATCCGCCTCCTCCCCTTTTGCGCTTGGTATCCTGGTCTGTATATCGTTATCCTCCCAAAACTATGTCCTCGTTACCATAGCACATAATCATTACTTTCTTGTGTATTTTCACAGGACTGTCATCGTATGCAACACGCAAACCAAACTATGTCCTCGTTACCATAGCACATAATCATTACTTTCTTGTGTATTTTCACAGGACTGTGTCATCGTATGCAACACGCAAACCAAACTATGTCCTCGTTACCATAGCACATAATCATCACTTTCTCGCGTATTTTCAGACAACTGCGTCATTGTATTGCAACTCGTAATAATTGCGTTTTGGTTCATACAATGACGCACTTCTTTGACTTAATGTATTTCCATTACACTCTGTCTCTCTTTCTGTCTCTTTGTATGTGGCTCTCTGTCTCTGTCTATCTGTCTGCCTGTCTCTGTCTCTCTGTCTCTTGTATCTGTCGGTCTGTCTGTCTGTCTGTCTCTCTCTTTCTTTGTAGGCTTCAGCTGATTAAGATGACTGTGTGAGTGGAATACATAATAACCTAAAATTTCAACACGCTTTAATAGATAAAATGTTCAATTAGTTGCGATACGTGCTTTGAATGTGAGTTACAAGATCAGAAATCATTTTAAGAGGAAAATGTCATGACAAAAAAAAAAAAAAAATCTTGACTCAATTTATAGAAGATGCCGATTTTACACGATGCGATGGTTGAAGTTTTTGGTTTGTTCATGATGGACTCCTCACACTTGGACAACTCTCTATGAGCTCAACTCAACTCTGCCAGCAACATAACCTGGCAGATGCCCTGAGCCTGCACAAAACTCTGTGCCGGTCTTGGAATGGGGAAGGAGAAAACCGATTGATGAAATGGTAAATGAACACCACCAGAATGATGGAGAGAATAAGATGGGCTGCGAACAGGCCAGTTATTAATGTTGCAGGCTGGGACTGAACTCGAGATATCAGATCTTGAGCACGAAGTCTGCAGCCCCATCATGGAGCCCGGAGAAACATGTTATTGGCTGAAGGATTGAACCCACAACCTTGCGTTATAAGCACAGCGCTCTAACAAGGGAGATGGCGAGCCACATTTGACATAAAACTAGTCTGGATGCAGCATGCTGTCATGATTCATAAACATAGCATTATACAAATGAGATTAATTGCAAGAGAGCAGCAGTCACTTGTGATTATTCCCTCTGCTCTGAATGCATCATTCACAGTCTTGTTTCTCAGGATGGCGATTCCTCAATTTCCTTTGGCCAGAAAAGTTGATTCCACAAAAGGCATCGCTGAGTGGTCACCTGTCTGATCTCTTCCTTTACACTATGCAATGATTCGTGCATGTCTACGTTAATGACCATAGGTATGGTGTATGTATGGTTTGACAGAGCTAGTTGGAGTTCATTTGTGTATGGTTATCAATGTGTGTATTCAGATGGGTCTGTATGTGTGGTATATGAGTGCTTCAGTGCGTATGATTGATATTTCTTTATGTGGCACAAACGGTCTAAATTAAAAGCATGTCCGTTGCATTTTACTGGAATAAAACGTATCAAATTTCAAGCATGTGAAACAGAAACATAAAAAAAACATGAAATGAAAATTAGAACTAGGAACCAAAGTAAAAAGAAGAGCCAAATAATGTAAGTAAATACAAACATTCACAGGCATAGAAACAATGTATATTATCATTGTGCTATGTGTCTTGTAACTGTGTGATGTGCAATTAGGGAATAACGCTATACAGGAATCATTTATCATTGTGCAGTTGCACCCAAATATGTCACCCTACAGCTCGGAATGAGTCTTTAAGTTCGAATTTTATGTGTGTGTGTGTGTGTGTGTGTTGTGTGTGTGTGTGTGTGTGTGTGTGTGTGTGTGTGTGTGTGTGTGTGTGTGTGTGTGTGTGTGTATGTGTGTGTGTGTGTGTGTGTGTGTGGTGTGTGTGTGTGTGTGTGTGTGTGTGTGTGTCAGGCACTGGAATGTTTGTAACAGTGTTGACCTGGGAGACAGGAAAGGTCTCTACCTTTCACCCACCAGACGGTATCCACGCAGGTTTGAACCCAGAGCATCTAACTAGAGGACCAGTGTTTTGACCTCAGCACTATCGTGCCCGTCTTATGGTTTTACTTTGATGGAGCCTGCATATTTGCACACAACGCCCACTGTGCTGAAAATGGCAAACAAGTTACTGATATTGAATGCGTTTGAATGCTTTGAATGCGTTTCAACCCAATCTTACAGGGACGGTGGTAAATATATTCTGACTTGTCATAATAAAGGAAACACTGTACAGGTTATCTGATAAAGATGAATGTGTCCTTTGAATAGATAACAACGTCAAAGATGAACGTATCCGTCACCGTCACCGTCACCGTCACCGATCCATTAGACTGGCGTCCGTCGGGGCGCTTCCGAGGACTCGACAACAACCTTTCTCCACTCCTCCCTGCTCTCCGCTTGCTTTAGGGTATCCCTCAGCTCCAGGCCCGTCCACTCTCGAATATTATCTTCCCATCTCTTCTTTTGTCTGTCTCTTTTCCTTCCTCCCGAGACTGTGCCTTGCAGGATTGTCTTGGCAAGGCCGGATGATCGAGTGATGTGTCCATACCATGTTAGTTTGCGTCGTCTTACTAAGGTCAGGAAATCAGTGTAAGGCCCGATTTCATTTTGAATTCTTCTTTTGACTTCGTCATTCGTGATGCGATCTCTGTATGTGACGCCGAGGAGTTTACGAAAGCATCTCCTTTCAACCGCCCTGATTCTTCTTTCCGTATCCGCTGTTAAGGTCCATGATTCGCAAGCGTATAAGAATATTGACCTGACCAGGGAGCGCATCAGTCTGATCTTTGAGCTGGTGGCGATGTTACTGTTGTTCCATATGGTTCTGAGCTTGGTCATTGCGGCTGTGGTCTGGGCTATTCTGGAGAGTATTGCGGGCTTAGATCCCTCATCTGACACGACTGATCCCAAGTATTTGAAACTGGGCACACTTTGGAATTTTTGGTTATTAACCATTACATCAGCCGTAAAGTGGTTGTGGCGATTGTTCATTATTTTTGTTTTCTCGGCGTTGATTTCCATGCCATAATCAGAGGTCTTTCCAAGACGGTCCACTAGGTTGATTAACTCTTGTTCTTTTCTACCTGCTGACTGTTCCTTCATGTTCCCCGAGTGCCTCCTTCATTATTCTTTCTAGGAAGATGTTGAAGAGAGTAGGGGAGACTAGACAGTCGGAGAACGTATCAAAACAGACAAAAAACTCTTTATTGGGTAAAATGTATGCATCGAATATAGATTACACGATAAGGTAAAAATACTATGCAAAGCTTTCTTATATAGCGCTGTTCTCCAAACTCATTTAGACCCACTGCACATTACAGACAGTTAGAATTTTTAGTGGGGCATGGACAACACAAGCCGTCAGCATTACAAAGAAAGAAATCATTATGAATTATCTTATGAAAGTTAGCTACAGATGCTTACTGAATATAAGATGAGCCATGAAGTAAGCTGATGTCTTTACCGATGAACATGGAGGAGAATATTCATGAAATGACACTGTCTTCTTAATACTGAATACAAAATAGGCTCATTGACAAGGATTTTGAAGTTGTCCGAAAAGTGTTGGCATGATGTTTGCATAAACTGACGTAACGTGACACCATGAACAATCGACTACATTATTTCTGAAGTGATAAATATTGAAATAAAAGGGCAGACATCTTCTAAGCACACACCATTAGAATAATATAATTTTTAAAATCAGGTCCCCATATTGCCCCTTCTCCTCCCCAAACCTCCCCATCTCCCCTCTAATGTGGCTTTCATTCGTGGCGTCGCCACATGATCGATTTGTCTGGTCTCTTCCAATTTTGGTATGGGGCGACCGTCCCCGACTCAACGCGTCCCCAGCTGGTGGATAGGAGAATGACCCTAGATATGGGGCTGGCTGCAAATGAGAAAAACACAGTCACTGACCAAACGGCGATGGACCCAAAGGGGAGGCTGGGGTGTGGGGTTGATGCCTATACTCTCTCAAAAAGGTCTCATGACCCAGTGACAGGTCTGTCCAGGCGAGTCAGGAGCGCCTAAAATGACTCCTACCATCACACCAAAGTCTTGGTAGGAGAGGACGGATGGCGTCAGAAGGCCACCAACACAGATATGTAACAGCAACAACTGTGAGCAGATGATGCCAAAAAGAAAACAATGGCCAGAGTCTCTGCACAGTATGTGCCTGCCACTCCAGAAGGCAATGACAAACCACTGGTTTTATCCCTGTCAAAAACCACGTGAGATGAGATCAAAGAAATAAAAAGATTATAGGACTGAACCTTGTGAGACCCTCAGGGATAGACAGGCTTCAAAAGCTACTGGGGAGGGAGTGTCCGAGACCGTAAAAACTGCTATAATGACGGCACGAATGTACCAGACTGCAGCAGTGGGAAGCAGTCTCGTCGACACACCTTGAAATCCAACATCAAGCAGAAAGCAAAAGAAAAAGGAAATGACATCACCATTGGAACACGAAACATCTCAGCAATGGGAGAACTAGGCAAGTTGGAATTACTGCTGAAAGAACTAGAGGAACACAAGATAACATTATAGGCTAGAGTGAAACTAAATGGAACAAGGAAGGCATCTTCAACAAAGGAGATCATACAACAGTCTTCAGTGGAAATGAAAAAAGGAGGCTCAAACAGAGTAGCTATCATTTTAGACAAACATCACGCAGCATGCTTAAAAAGCCACAATGCCATCAGTGACCGAATAGTCATGGCAAAGCTAAATACCAATCCAGCTCCATTATATAATTATCATTCAAGTCTCTGCCCCCATTTTATTAGATGAATGCAATGGTACAGAAAGGAAGTGTTTGATGGCAAATGTATGTACCTTTCCCATTTTATGATTGAGAGAAAATCCCCATATTTCTGAGCCATACGTTAAGATAAAATGTTATATGGAGAAACTGGTCGTTATTCAGACACAGGTAACAGTGTGAACGATTATTTTTTAGCTTCTGAAAATTTGTTTACTACAGTACAGTATGTTGTCGATAAGAAGTTTCTGAAATGATAGAATGTCAACATCAACCTATAGAATTTTGTTTTGATACCAAGAATTACATAAGGTCTGGAACAGAAGTCGTCAATGATAATTAGAACATGTTTGTTGAAAAAATATGTATGGAATTCTGATTATGCCTAACAGTATTATGACATATTCGTTTTATAGAAACAAAGCAAACACTTAACCATACCACTGATTTAATAAATGTTGGTATCAATGAAGCGCTGGAAACATTCAATTGTTGTACAAGACAGCAAGCTGAATGTATGGAAAAGAAAATTTACGTCAGTCAGAAGTTGGAAGTATGGTATGACAATGAAAATGTAA
>JAPXFY010000030.1:25914043-25916543 GCA_030674185.1 Monoplex corrugatus
TCGAAGACTTTAATCACTGAGCTGACTGAAGCTCTCCACAGCAGGTCTATGTCTCAGCGAAATTTGCTGAAACTTTGCGTTCACACAAAAAGCGATTCATTTGCAACATGTATGCTCTCAATTAACTGTAGGAGCCTTTGTTGGTTAACATTGAGCCATCAACATTGTAAGCTTGAAGGCATCGAAAACAGAAGAGCAAACACTGGAATGGTGTATATTTAATATAAAAATGTTCCGTATAACAAAGCATGTAGGAACGTGGTAGGATGGCCAGCCATGCACTTCAAACTACACAGATTGTTGTCTTCACCGTCTGACTCTTCATCACCTTTCCAAGTGTCTAGTACAGCACAGCCTGTGTGACTTATCCGTCACTTTGTCACTTTTAACAATATGTAAGATTTGATAACAGCTGGGCATATAGTTTTAGCTGGGCATACAGTTTTACAGTAATCCATTTTTGTAGTCATCTCTTTGACCTGGATTTGGGTCTTGTTATTGTTATTGTTAGTTTTGTTTAAAGCCCAGCCAACTGCATAGAGCCGTATCGGGGCTATAACCATTTCCATTCACACACAATACTTCAAGAGGAAAAAAAAAAGAAAAGTAAATAAAGTACACATATCAATGCATTCGCACACATAATCTAAGGATATGCCCCTGGCGTTGACTACTCCGTCCAAAGGTGGTTTAAAACACATATCTCAATACAAATTTACAATACAGGAAATAAGGACACCAAAACATAAAAAACGGACCTAAATGACCTACAATTGCTTCCGCATATCTCATTTCCCCAGAACCAAAAATGCACTTTTGATACATGTACCCAATAATCAATCCTAAGAGATAGTACGTTAAACTATCGAACACATACAGGTGAATAGATTGGCAAGGCAGAAAATGATAGGAAGACATGACAGAAAGCAAAGGAATAAGGCAGAAACAAAGAGTGACAGAAAAGAGGAAATCATTAGCACATAATTTCCAGAAGGATACTATTTATACAGATAGAGCCCCTGGCATCCCCACAGGGGAGGGTTTGTTTGGATGCCTCGATAAAGACATTTAGGTATTGCTCATGATTGTCTGACATTTTCAACCCGATGTATCAAACAGGCAAACTATCTCAAATTATGTTGTTATTTTCAGTTTGTTTTGTTCCAAAGCTATGACTCAGCTTTGCTTGATCAACTTCTGTCCCAAAAGTTGAAAAATTGTTATTTCTAGACTGCTAATAGTAGAGGAGTATTTATGAACAGACTATACCACACAGGTATGAACAACAAAAATTATATATAGCCATCCGTGCTATATCTTGTGGCACAGTCTCTTCAGCCTTGTTTATTTGAACTGCGACAATACATTTTTGGTTGAAATTTTGTTGTCAGTCTCTATAACACGTGAATGTTTCTGATCTAGAGCAAGAAAAGAGAGAGCGAGAGAGAGAGAGAGAGAGAGAGAGAGAGAGAGAGAGAGAGAGAGAGAGAGAGAGAGGAGAGAGAGAGAGAGAGAGAATCAGAATCAGAAATTTATTCAGTAAGGCCAAAACCCCATTTGAAGGGGTGTGAACACATTATAAACATTATACAAACACAGAATATAATACATAGTCGTTCTTGGATAATGCATGCTTCAAATATTTTGAAATGATTACAACATAGGACTCACAGTCAAACTTCAATAATACAATAGGAACAATATAAAAAGATTTAACAGACACACATCACAAGAACTTGTGTGAACACATCATAAACATTATATAAACACAGAATATAATATATAATCGCTCTTGGATAATGCATACTTCAAATATTTCGAAATGATTACAATGTAGGACTCACAGTCAATTTTCAATAATGCAAAGGAACATATAAATAGGTTTAACAGACATACATCACAAAAATTTAACTTTATGATAAGGCAAACTCTCTTCTTTTAAAAGCTTTATAAACGTATGTTGCCAAATGTCTAATTGTACACTCATTTTTTGAAGCCATGAGCATTGTTAACCTGAAATCATTTGGTTTATAGTAGTACTTGGGCTGAATTAACAGGCGTCTCAGATCCTCAAGGGCTGGACAACGTACAATAAAGTGAATTTCATTATCAATAACACTGTTACATAATGGGCATTTCGTTGCCTCTTTATCACGTCTTTTAAATCTTAGTCTATGCACTGATAAGTCAGACAAACCAAACCTAAATCTTGTGAACCCATATCTAACAAATCTGTTAAGGTCCAACTACAAGTATGCTTCTACCTCATATGACTGTTTAAACCTTCTACATTGTGCAAAAACATCACTATTATTTATATGATCATCCCAATTTTGCCATCTACAATCAACTAATCTTTGTTTGAAAGTTTTTATAAAAGACTATACAACCCACACCTTGATTTTCCCAGACGTATGAAAAAATCGTACGTATTTAATATATCACGGACTTTTGAGGCCCAATTTATTTTTCCTCTGTTGGCTAAATTTAATAGCATTTT
>JAPXFY010000030.1:25921543-25929043 GCA_030674185.1 Monoplex corrugatus
TCTTCCTGATGTTAATTGATAGGTATTTGTTGGTAAGAATGCTTGTCACCTTCTTGAATGCTGTTTTGGCTTGGCCAATTCTGCTGGCTATTTCTGATGTGCATCTGCCGTCTGGTGAAATGATCGTTCCCAGGTATTTGAACTTATCAACCTGTCTCAAAGTTATGCTGTTTGCTGCTATTTTGCATGAGGGGATTTCATGTTTTTTACTGATCACCATGACTTCAGTCTTCCTGCTGTTTAGTTCCAACCCCTTACCTTTGCTTTCTATTTCTAGTATATTCACAAGGTTTTGTAGGTCCCTTTCATTTTCTACAATTAGCACGGTGTCATCTGCGTAACGAATGTTGTTTATCGTTTTTCCTCCAATCTTTAATCCAGGTCTTCCTCTATGTTTCTCATTATATTTTCGCTGTAAAGTGAAAACAAATCTGGTGACAAAACACAACCCTGTCTGACTCCTCTTTTGATGTTTTGGAAAGAGCTTATATCGTTTTCTATTCTCATTGCAGCTGTTTGTTCCCAATACATATTTCTGATTATTCGTAGATCTTTTTCATCAATATTGAGTCTTTCTAGTTGGTTGATCAATTCTTCATGTCTTTCCTGATCGAAAGCCTTGGTTTAATCAACAAAGCATAAATATAAATCTTCATTCAACTCGATTGACCTTTATATGATAATTCTTAGGGCGTATATGGCATTAATAGTTCCTTTTCCTTCCACAAATCCACACTGTTCTTCTGCTATTTCTTTTTAGATTCTGTTTCTTGTCCTCCTCATCATTATTCTTAATAATATGTTTGTTACATGACTCATCAAGCTGACTGTGCGATGGAGTTCGCATCTTATCGCCCCTGTTTTCTTTGGAACAGCAATGAAAATTGATTTTGACATATTTTGGGGGATTTTTCTGGTGTCATAATTTTCCTTTAGGAGGACTTATTTTTTCAATACCGAATCCCTCCAGGACTTCAATTATCTCTGTAGTAATGTTGTCTGGTCCTGGGGCTTTTCCTGGTTTAATCTTTTTCAGTGCTGCTCTAACTTCATATTTCATTATGGGAGGTCCTTCAAAGTTCTTTCTTATAATGTGTTCTTCGTTTTTGTCGTCTTCAAAAAGGTCTTAATGTAATCTCCCCATCTGTCTAATATTTCGTCTTTTTCTATGATAAGCGTACTACCTTTCGATTTTAAGCAATCAGTTGATGTGCATGTATTTTTTCTGTGGACAATTTCTTCAATTCGTCTGTACATACCCTGAGGATCCATTTTGTTTCGGTCTTCTATTTCTTTGCATTTTGTTTTCAGCCAAGCTTCCTTAGCTTCATTGTACCTATTCCTGATTTCTTTGTTTATCTTCCTGTATATCTTCTCGTTTCTCTTTGCCTTCCTCCGTTCCTCCATCAAGCCTAAAATTTCTTTCGTCTTCCAGTTCTTTTTTGCTTTACTATCTACTTCAAGGATTTCTTCACAAGCTTCATTTATCGAATTTCTCAACTTTGTCCATTGTTCCTCACTGTCACTAACGTCTTCCAGAGCACTGAATTTGTCTTGAACATGTACATTAAATGTTTTACGTATCACTTCATCTGTCTTTAAGAGTTCATGATTTAGTTTGGTGTTGCGTTTGGTCTGTTTCCTTTTCCTTAATTTCAGCCTAAATGTTCCCACTACAGGATTGTAGTTACCGTTGCAGTCTGCGCCTGGTAGCGTTTTTGCTGACAGTACAAAATTTCTAAATCTTTTATTAATCAGGATGTAGTCAATCTGATTTTTTTGGTATTATCTCCTGGACTCATCCGAGTCCGTTTTCTTCTACTAGGCTGCTCAAACCAGATGTTTCCTACTACGAACTCATTCATCTGTGCCCATTCTACAAGTTTCCCTCCCCTTTTGTTTTGTGTACCAAGGCCATGAGGTCCAACTATATCCTCCACCCTATCATGTCCCACTTTAGCATTAAAATCTCCCATCGATGTCTTCCTGAGTACTTGCGGATGTTGGTGCATACACCTGAATGATGTTGATATCAAATGGCCTGCCTCCCAAATTTAACCAGCAAAACTCTGTCGGACACAGCCCAGTATCCCGTAACTGCTTTTGGTTTGTCCCTGTCCATTACGATTCCGACTCCTCTTTCATGTGAGCTTCCACCAGGGTATATAACTGTGTACTCTCCTGATGTTATCATGCCTGCCCCCTTCCATGTCACTTCATCTAGTCCTAAAATACTAATGTTAAGCCTTTCTATCTCCATTTTGATATTGTCTCAGTTACCTTATTGCAACAATATTCTAATGTTCCATGTTGCGATTTTGGTTTTTTTTTTAGGTTGAGGTTGATCGCAGTAGCTTGCTGACGGTCTGGTGTCACCTGTGCAGCTTGACAGTCCCTACCGGACGAAGGTGCTCCATAGGAGCTCCTATTTACGTCGTTATCTTCATTTTTCTTTTGTCTGGACGTGATTGTGCTGGGGAAAATACGATGGTGGTTTCCCGTTGCCTTCCATCGGTTTGTTTACGGTCTCTCCGTTAGCCTTTATCGTTCCCACGACAACCTACAAGGCAGTAGGGTGATTTTTTTCAGGGTTAACTCCCTTAGCCATATTCTCTCCCAAGATGTCCACAACGCAGTAGAGCTATTTACCCATAGCTTGGGGGTCGGTTCGTGGGCACCAGGGCATACCCACACGCCGGTGGGCCTGAGTTCCGCACGTCTGGGGGCCAGACCTTCTCCAAGTCCCTCGAGATTTAGCCTGAGTCCGTGAGGTGCTCAGTTCCACATGTCGCTCAAGGAGGCATAACGTAGGGCTTGCTGATGGAGATGCTATGTACTGACAGGGAGAGACTTACGCATTCTGCTCTTCTATTCGGATATCTAAATCAATTGTTAATTTACAGAAACATTATAGAAACATTAAAACACCCAGCATCCTCACCCACTAAACACGAAGGCTGCACACTAGTCAACAATATACCGCCTACACAATGGGGCAAAACTAGGCGCTTACAAGCATTAGAGAACATTCAGGAAAAACAAACAAACAAACAAAAACAAAACCAACCTAACAAAACTGTCCGAACTCATCTTGTAATTCATTGAAATCACTACCAACAAACAAAGTGGACACATTTTGGTCTTATTTATGTTTGTCTGTGTATGTGTGAGTGTAAACTCGTAACTCACAGAAAAGGGCTATAAGACAGATTGGTTGTCATCAGTTGATAGTCTTTGATTTCACATGTCACGTTATCCATCGTTGTCGTCATCGTCGTCGTCATCATCATCATCATCACCACCATCACCACCACCATCACACGACGACGACCACCACCACCACCACCGCCACCACCACCACCATCATCATCATCATCATCATCACCACCATTACCACCATTATCATCACTACCATCATCATCGTTATCATCATCATCACCATCACTGCCACCATCAATACCACCACCACTGCCTCTATCATCATCATCATAATTGTCATCATCACCATTATCATCATCATTGTCGTCGTCGTCATTTTACTCAACAAGTAAAACCCTAGTATGCTGGTTGGAGCTCAGAATAACAATGCCTCACCACTGACAGGACAATCACCTTTCAGTTTCGAGGTCACGCAGAAGCCATCACAAAAGCGAAATAGGCTGTCCATGCGCTGCATGACCCACTCGACCCAGTAATCAGTGACCTTGCCTACAAACCGAATTGCAAGTGGGGAGATGACAAAGCCCAGAACATAGCCATACGACACGCACCAGCCAGGTGGAGCCCGGCTACAGGACCAAGAGAGAAACAAGGGATGTTCATATGATCAAACCGTGGCCAGACATGATGCTTTAGAGAATCTATTTTGCTTTCCAACTAGGTCCGAATGCTCCCCACGGGAATGTAAAACAAAATGTGACTGCTGGACCTTGAGAGTAAAAACAAACTATTAAAAAATACCTTGTTTGTAAAAGATCCTTGGGAGTATAAAACACAACGTTTTGAGCCCAGGCCCTTTGTCAAGTGAAAAATAAAATGACAGAGGAGTATAGAAAAAACACTTCAAGGAAATAGGGGACAGAGTGAGTGAGTGTTACTCAGGATAGACAATAGAGAAATTATGTAGTTAAAAACAAAACTTAAAAGGGCAGAGCAGAACTTGGGGGGAAAAAGGGGGGAGGGGAAGGGGGTAGGAGGTTGGGGTGGGAAGAAGAGGGGAAACTGTAGGGATTAGTAGGACAAGGAAAGGACCCGGGCACCGCTACATGTTGGCAATTCTGGTGTTCAGGCCCGTCGGCTGGACTGTTTCCAGTCGGTGGATGATGCAGTTCTCCGTATATTTTCTGTATTGTTGGTCTCTGGTGTTTTGCCATACTGCTGAAATCTGTGCATGGATGTAGCTGTGTTGAGGACTATTGAAATGTTGGCCTATGGGGTTGTTGAAGTTCAGTTTCATGGATCTTAAATGTTCCACGAAACGGTCATTCAGTGAGCGGTATGTCTCATCCATATACAGTTTGGAGCACACTGAGCATGACAGGATGTAGACAATGTTGGTTGACTTGCAGTTAAAGCTTGATTTGATGTTGAAGTTGCCTGATGGTCCAGTGACTGAAGTGGAAGTGTTGATGAAAGGACAGGTTTTACATTTCTTGTCTTCACACGGTTTGCATCCTGGATGTTTAGAGTAATTTGGCCCTTGTTTTGCTTTTAACTTGGATCTTACAAGCAGATCTTTGAGGTTTTTGTCCCTTTTGAAGGCGGTTAGTGGTGGTTTGGGAAATATGTCTTTAAAATCCCTGTCCTGCTGGATAATGTTGAAGTTCTTCTTCAGGATGTGGCACACAGGAATGTTGTGGGGATGGAATGGGATGACTGCGACTACACGGTCCTCTTTCTTGGTTTGTGTAGTTGGCACAAGGGCATCCTCCCGTGTCATAGACTGTGCACGCTCAAGTGCCTTCTGCACTATCTCTTGGGGGTACTGGCGTGCTGTAAAGAGGTTGGACATTTTCTGTGATTCGTTTTCAAAATCAGCTTCACTGCTGCATATCCGTCTCAGTCTTTGAAATTGCGAATGCGGTATGGTGTTTTTAGTGGGTTCAGGGTGGCTCGAGCTGTACAGTAGATCCCCACGGGATTTCATGTTTGCTGATTTTCCAAGCTGTCATCAGGACATTTCTTGCAGTCAACAGGCCTGATTCCCTGAAACCTGCAGAGTAAAGTTAACAAGAAACACCCGAGAGTTCTGGATAGGACCCTGAGCAAAAATGCTTTGCCACTGACCAGACAATCACCTTCAAGCTTCCGACGCCATACGATAGCTATCTTGCCATGCGAAGTTGGCTGTCTATGTGCTGCATGACAACATCAGTCATCAGTCTCCTTGTTTACAAACCGAGTGGAAGGTGGAGAGATGACAACCCCTCGGACACAGCCATACAACGCACACCAACCAGGTCCAGCCCAGCTACCGGACCGTGAGTGACACAGAATCACCAACCTTTTGGTCAACAGCCAAACTGTTAGTGGTTCTGTGTAACTCATGGTCCAGTATCTGGGCTGACCCAGTCAGGGACACTAGATTTGGTGTTCTGGTCTGTGCTGACATGTGCAAGAAGGGCAAGAACAATGAAAGATGTGTTTTTCTAACATTCTTTTGTTTGGTACTGTTCAGTTATCTGTTCTTACAACAGTGTTAGGGATAAGTGTAAGTACGTTGAAAGATAAGTATTTTTTTTCTAAAATTCTTCTGTTTGGCACTGTTAGTTATCTGCTTTTACAACAGCGTTAGGGATAAGTGTAATAATATCCTTTTAAAGAATATCAGTCGTTTAACACTTACAATGTACCGCCACATTTTTCAACACACACACATACACACACACACACACACACACACACACACACACACACACACACACACACACACACCACACACACACATACACATACACAAACACACACACATATCATAATATTATATATATATATAATATATATATGATTACATATATATAATAACCCACAATTCCTACTTTAATTAGCAAGCCAAATATATACGTGTGTGTGTGTGCGTGCATGTCGTGCGTGGTTGCGTGTTGTTGTGTGTGTGTGTGCTGCGTGTGTTGTGTGTTGTGTGTGTGTGTGTGTGTCTGTTCTTTGTTTTCTCTGTCTTCTGTCTGTGCTGTCTGCTGTCTGTCTTGTTCTCTGTCTCTCTCTCTGTCTGTCTCGTCTTGTCGTCTCTCTCTGTCTCTCTCTCTGTCTCTCTCTCTGTCTCTCTCTCTGTCTCTCTCTGTCTCTCTCTCTCTGTCTCTCTTCTTCTGTCTCTTTTCTGTCTCTCTCTGTCTCTCTCTTGTCTCTCCTCTGTCTTCTCTGTCTCTCTCTGTCTCTCTCTGTCTCTCTCTGTCTCTCTCTCTGTCTCTCTCTCTGTCTCTCTCTGTCTCTTTTCTCTGTTCTCTCTCTGTCTCTCTCTCTGCTCCTTTCTCTCTGTCTCTCTCTTGTCTCTCTCTCTGTCTCTTTTGTCCTCTCTCTTCTCTGTCTCTTTTCTGTCTCTCTCTGCTTCTCTCTGTCTCTCTCTCTGTTCTCTCTCTGTCTCTCTCGTCTCTCTCTCTCTGTCTCTCTCTCTGTCTGTCTCTCTGTCTGTCTCTCTCTGTCTGTCTCCTGTCTCTCTCTCTGTCTCTCTCTGTCTCTCTCTGTCTCTCTCTGTCTGTCTCTCTGTCTCTCTCTGTCTCTCTCTGTCTCTCTCTGTCTGTCTCTCTGTCTCTCTCTCTGTCTCTCTCTGTCTCTCTCTGTCTCTCTCTCTCGCTTTTTTTCTGTATCTCTCCCGTCCCCCTTTTATCACACACAAGCAAGTGGTCGATAGAACTTACCTCATAATTCTAGGTCGATAGAACTTACCTCATAATTCTAGGTCGATAGAACTTACCTCATAATTCTAGGCTGATAGAACTTACCTCATAATTCTAGGTCGATAGAACTTACCTCATAATTCTAGGTCGATATAACTTACCTCATAATTCTAGGTCGATAGAACTTACCTCATAATTCTAGGTCGATAGAACTTACCTCATAATTCTAGGTCGATAGAACTTACCTCATAATTCTAGGTCGATAGAACTTACCTCATAATTCTAGGCTGATAGAACTTACCTCATAATTCTAGGTCGATAGAACTTACCTCATAATTCTAGGTCGATAGAACTTACCTCATAATTCTAGGTCGATAGAACTTACCTCATAATTCTAGGTCGATAGAACTTACCTCATAATTCTAGGTCGATAGAACTTACCTCATAATTCTAGGTCGATAGAACTTACCTCATAATTCTAGGTCGATAGAACTTACCTCATAATTCTAGGTCGATAGAACTTACCTCATAATTCTAGGCTGATAGAACTTACCTCATAATTCTAGGTCGATAGAACTTACCTCATAATTCTAGGCCGATATAACTTACCTCATAATTCTAGGCCAATAGAACTTACCTCATAATTCTA
>JAPXFY010000030.1:25931543-25951543 GCA_030674185.1 Monoplex corrugatus
CATTCTACAAGGAGCAGTGTCCCCGGGGAGGCAGTAGGAGAGGAAGACAGAGAAAGAGATGGGAGGACAACATCAGTGAATGGACTGGACTCACATCCAGCAACTGCGTAAGATCGTATTAAAACCGGCAGGAATGGATTAAGCTAGTTGAGAAGTCTTCTATGGCTCCCCAACAGTCTTCAAGACTCCGGGATAGGTTAAAGTGAAGGTGAAGACATGACCCCAGTTTAAGTTTCTCGAAACAACGTCCCGGCTCTCGGAATACATTCCATATACACTGACATCTCAGGTGCCATGTGATGGAGAAAATCCAAAATGATGACGGCACAAACCTTGAGCTTTACACACAAGCACCATGGACTTAAAAGATAGACCTATATAGAAATATGTAATAATTGGTAACCCGAATACACCAGAGGCGCGTCCGGTGGATGGGCAGCTACAGGATTTAGGCAATGATTGTTTTGGGATCTCATCTATCACATACATCGATAGCATCAGTGCATATGGAGTTTATTTCGACCGCGGAGATGGCACAGTAAGGATCTGAAACTAAGTATTTTTAACGTACCTACCATTATAATAGACTTTCTTAGTTACTGTAAACAGTTCCTTCAATCTGTCATGCAGTTTGTTTTATTGTACTGATACCTACCATTAGAATAGACTTTCTTGGTTGCTGTAAACATTTTCCTCTGCCTGTCTTAAAGTCTCTTTTGTTGTACTGCTGACGACAGGGCGGTGTTGTTAAGTGTGCGTCAGTATTCTTAGAGGTATAACTTCTGTTTCCTAGGTTTTGACCTTACCAGAGCGTATGGCTTATGTGCAGGCTTAACTCTGTTGTGACTGGGCTTGCCTCACGGTTGTTACTGTGCTGCCTGAGTTTGGATTTTGGATTTTGTTCAAGGGGGAGTTATCGCACTCGGACGATTTAATATGCGCTTCACCCAAATCTGCCAGACTGCCTGAGCCTGCGCAAAATCCTATGCACTTACAAGGTTTTGCGGTTGGGTAGAATGGGTACTTGTCTTTTCTGATAAATAGCATCTCTTATCATCATAAGAATTACAGGACATTTTACACACTTATGGTAAAATGATTGGGAAAGTTGAATCTGTCAAATTATAATCTGCATATTGAAATGTTTTTGTAGTATAAGAGGTTATATGTTTTCTTATTCATTTTCTATTCAGTAAATCATCATACCCATCACTGTATTATGCATGTTTCGTCCTCTTCTAAATTACTTTCTGCCTCAGAAACTTCATTTCTTCCATCGCCTGGACGGCTGTCATTTAGGTCAAGCAGTCGTGGGATTTCCTCACGTGTGAGACCACAACTTATTGCCATTGTTGTTGTTGTTTTCAAATCCACTAAAAATTCTCCTGACAGCATGCATGTCGTCAACGAAACGGTAACGGAAGTAAATAAACATAGGTGATAACTCTTAGCTTAATGTAGGGAGAATTAGAGCCAGTTTTGTTTTAACCTTTGGCCGATGAAACTAGGATCGGTGCTTCCCGTCCACAGAGGTTGATAGCATGAAATAACTGTGTGCCAGGATAGTTGTCATTTTCTTCATCACAAGGCATCAGTGTGTCTGAGAATATGGAATTCATTTTCAGCGTGAAGATGCTATCCTGTGAAACTGAAACTGACGAGTTCAATTATATTTTTTATCCTTTTTAAAATTTTGTTTTGCTTTTTGGAAGAGAGAAAGACAGAAAGAAACAAAGAGACAGCGACAGCGACAGAGAGAGAGAGAGAGAGAGAGAGAGAGAGAGGAGAGAGAGAGAGAGAGAGAGTCCACATCACCACCACCACTACCAAAAACCACGTCCGTTGTCCTGACTAAATACACCCAATTTTCACAAAATGCAAAAATGCGGGGGGGGAACAGTCAAGAGATGGAATCAGGAATCACAAATTACAGTTCAGTTAGCATCACTGATGAATCTTATGTTAACAATTCAAGTAAAAATTCCACATCTTTAACTTCGTAGAATATGTGAAATTTACCCATTTTTTCAATTGATACTAAGCTGCATGTTTTTTCATTCTGTCTAGACTAGACGACTGTAAATCTCTCTAAGCTGGACTTCTGATTACAAGTTAAGCAAACGCCATACTCTTGAAGAAAGAAAAAGACAATGTGTACATAAAGAAGAAAAATGCATGCACTTGAATACAAGTATTTCATATACACGTGTGTGTGTGCTTTCATATGTGTGCTTGTATACATACAAACCCCACACTCAAGTATATGAAAAACTTGTGTTCTAGTGCATGCATGCTTTTTTTTCCTTTTGTACGCTTTGTACTAGTAGTAGTATTACCTGCATTACGGTGTGGACCTGGTACCTCTCATCGCTCCCCTCCCTCGCCCAATATGAACATGTGTATGTGTGCACATGTATACATGCGAGTATGTTTATGTATGTCAGTATTTGCTTTCTTGTGTATACATGTATGTGTGCAGTGTGCATGTGTGTGTGTGTGTGTGTGTGTGTGTGTGTGTGTGTGTGTGTGTGTGTGTGTGTGTGTGTGTGTGTGTGTGTGTGTGTGTGTGTGTGTGTGTGTAGGTAAAGGTGTAAAACTGATATCTACATTTATTGGGAGAGAGGGGGAGTTAATTTACTATACATGTACGAAAACCAAAGTGTGTGTATGCTTGCAGACGAGGAGTCGATCAGAATAACTGGCTGTGAGCATCCGTCAACCTTCACACCCCGCTCATCACCATATCTTTCAAAGCAGTTCTGAGATTGAGCTATCTTGGTTGCCCCCCTTCGCGTACTACCAAACCATCACACTTCATATTGGCTGCAGGAGTCTTCAATAGAAGTGGTGCTCCAGGAGTCGTCTGATTTGACCATCAACGGTTTAATTAAACACGAAGAACAATAACAATACAACAACAACAACAACAACAACAACAACAACAACAACAACAACAACAACACAAAACCCAACATTGAGCAACACCGGGCTAACGTGATCAAGTAACTTGGGACAGTACTTGATCAAACCAGCCTTTGCCAGTTTCTGGTTAACAAGAACACAATATAATGCTGCCTTTTTAGTTTATCTGTCACTGGTGTTTTATGATCTGCAAACTTGAACAAAACGCTTCTTTTTCTTGCGTGTGTCAACATCAACGACGACAACAACAACAGCAGCATCAACAACAATAACAACAACAGCAACAACAAAAATAGCAACAGCAACACAACAACAACAACAGAAAAACCAAAAGCAAACGTAACAGAAACATAAAAAGCCCACTGCAACAGTTGCTAACCAGAGCAGCTGATTGACTTTATCAAATCACCACTGGACATGAGAAAACTTCACTTCTACCAAGGAAGAGACAACTGCAGCTTGAATTCGGTCAAGAGCTGCCGAATGTTATCATAAAAACCTGCACAGTTCTTTTAGGGAAAAAAGTTACCACCACTGCTACTGAGCGGCTTTTATAACCACTTCATGTGCATACCTCCGTAGGAAACTTTGCAGACGTATTGAGTGTAACACATGATTGATTCACCTGGACCTGTCAAGTGCAATGACTTCCCCCGGTGAAGTGACATATTGAACGGTTGTGGGAAAACTTCAAAGAAGAGGCCGGTAACTTTTTCTGCTACCCCTTTCACCCGAAAGAAAGTAGGAACTGA
Source organism: Monoplex corrugatus (assembly GCA_030674185.1). Classification (NCBI taxonomy): domain Eukaryota; kingdom Metazoa; phylum Mollusca; class Gastropoda; order Littorinimorpha; family Ranellidae; genus Monoplex; species Monoplex corrugatus. The sequence goes on from JAPXFY010000030.1 coordinate 25,935,218, forward strand.
TTTACTATGGAGGATTAATCGTCTGTTCCACAAGCTGACTTTGTGGTGTGGGGTACATTTTGGGAGAGAAACGTAATGCTGCAGCCTGGTGCAGTCAAAAGACACATCTGATCTACCAATCATTTCAGCTTCGATAAATCGAGTGGATGGGGCTTGTAGCTATGTCATTTGTTTGGTAGAGAACTGCACTTGCTTTCATACTTACTGACGCACACACACACACACTCACACACATACACACACACACACACACACACACACACACACACACACACACACACACACACACACACACACACACAGAGGGAGAGAGAGAGACAGAGAGAGACAGAGACAAAGACAGAGACAGAAAGACAGAGACAGAAAGACAGAGACAGAGATAGAAGAGAGAGAGAGACAGAGAGAGAGAGAGAGACAGAGAGACAGAGACAGACAGACAGAGACAGAGACAGACAGGGACAGAGAGACAGAGAGGGGAGAGAGAGAGAGAGGAGAGAGAGAGAGAGAGAGAGAGAGAGAGGGACAGAGACAGAGAGAGGAAGGAGAGAGAGAGGGAAAGAGAGAGAGGGGGGGGGCTTTGTGATGTTTAACAGAACAATTGATACAGCAGTCGCCGTCCATTTCCTTGGTTCACTTGCAAGATAAACTTATCTCTTGACAGAAAGTATTTCCAACAGAACGACAAATGAGCCACACTTACAATAAACATGGAAACCACCGCTTTCTCCTTCCAGATTGTGATAGTCAATAAAATCAATAATTACATGACTTACTTTCAGTGTTTTAACTGAAAATTGAAAAGATCAGCTGACGTCCATCAGCCCACTGAATTCGGCAGTAAAGAAGACTCCTCCATGCTGATCAGGGTGTACCTCTATATTCATATACATTATAAGTGAAGTTGTTTATTGTTTGAAAAATGGACAATGAAAGAGTGACTCACCTGAACGTTTTGGCCAAAGGGAAAAAAGCACGAATATATGTTGCTGGAACTGTTGGCGATAGTACAATGAGATTCATGAAAAAGATGGGCTAAAAGGAAAGCTGGGTTTTCTGCTGGATCGTGTAATAATGCACTTGGCATATTACGTCATTTAGCAATTTCAGGTTAGTTTATTTGCAATTCTGGTATTGAGTTTTCAAGGGTTGGCGCCAGTTTACAAAATTCAACGAGAAGATAAACATGAAAAAGAAGACGATCGATACATAAAGACACACATAGGCCACAGGCATTTTTGTATGTTTTGTTGTAAATGCTGATTTATTTACAATGAGATAACACCAAAATCAATATGTGACGATTTTTGTTTATCAATTAGGTTGTTTTGGAATATTAGAAAAATTACAGCTTTGTCAACATCAGTCACATTCAGATATCTGCATCATAAAAAAATCATTCAACCTCTTTACAAGTTGGGATAGTTCTTTACACGTGGAGGAATCGAAAAGAAAAAATCAACGACCAACAAACTAACTAGCCAACAAACCAATCAACCAACGAATTATTCAACCAACCAACCAACCAACCAACCAACCAACCAACCAACCAACCAACCAACCAACCAACCAACCAACCAACCAAGAAGACAACCAACCAGCCAGCCAACCAACCAACCAACCAACCAACCAATCAACCAATCAACCAATCAACCAACCAACCAACCAACCAACCAACCAACCAAGAGGACAACCAGTCTAGCAAAGAACCAAAGGAAAGACACATGGACATTTCCATCCTACAACAAACCCACTGTCATCCAAAATAGGGAATCAGGAGGGGGATTTATATCGCTGACTCGACAACAAAATATACAGAATAAAAGGGAAGGAAAACAGAAATGATGACAAGAATAACAACCACACCAACAGATAAGCAAACATTACAAACGTTCTGAAGACTGAATTGGCAAAAAACAACAATGACCACCGAACCAAATAAACAAACAAACAAAAACATTCTGAAAACTGAAGTGAATCCCACATTTTCAGATCCAGCAAAGCCAATCTGGAAACAAACAGCCACAGATTTGTGAACATTAGCGTCACATAAAGGAGGAGAAATAGATGAAAGCATACAAGAAGTGCAAGAAACCTTTCGTCCTGATGCAGGCTTAAACCTGTAGACCTCAAGAACAGCACAATAAAGCCATGGTCATGTTATCCCCATACACACAGAAGCCAAAGACTGCACAGAGAGGGAGCTGAATCAATCAGAGCATTTAATAGAAACTTAACCCCTATTCAAATAGAAGGGAAGGTAAAAAGGGGCAAGTTAACCAGGCAATCGCCCAACTGACAGACGTATTCACTGATTGTGGGAAATCAAGAGGAAGCTGTCCACCGATTGCAATCGAACTTTAGGAAAGAGTAGTACTGCGTGAGAGAACTCAGAGAACCCTCAGTCACTGATCCCACCTTTCCCACATCAAGTCTCCTCCAAGGACTTTGCTGTCAACGATGTTGTCAGAGACGGGCAAAGATTGTTCCAAAACGATCTGTGTAATTGCCTGTGGCTGATCTTGGTGGGTCTTTTCGCGTTTCTCTTTGGCCTCTTTCTCTCATCAAACGTTCTCGTCAGAAGATTTAGCGTCAATCAAATGTAAAGACCACAAACTTCTCAGATAGCTATTTATCTAGAAACCAAGCCTTTTATTTCTACCCTTCATCTGTGGTGAAATTGTTGTACGTGGTGGTGAAGAATAAACCGTTATCGTTCTTTCTTCTTTAAATGTGAAAGATGACATCATTGTGACCGTTTAGACACGCACAAAAATTCCGTGTATTGTTTAATCTACAAACATTGCAGAACCTTTGATACTACTGATATAAACCTGATTTCAATATGGAGAAAGCGCAGCCTGCATTGCCTAATCGATCATGGATGGCACAGAATCTGACAGAAATTACCACTACATCTTTAAGCAAACCAAGTAAAACAAATGCCAGTGATATTCCGTTTGTCAATCAGAGCAATCTTTTTAACGCAACCATCAGTGGAAACGTCTATCAGAACACATCCCATTACCGTAATAACAACCCAATCAATCAGCATCCTCACTCTGACACCACTACAAACCAGGTCACGATTCTGAACACATACATCGATCATAGCTTCTATCTGAACGCAGAGAATCCGAATCTGTATCTCAAAACAACAGCCGATCAAAACATATACCACAACACAACAGCCAGTCAAAATATTTATCACGACCAAGAGCATACACTGAACATCACCCTAAACAACTCTACCTACTGGTGTTGGAACGAATCTGCTCAGCCTCACGACGAAGACTTTTATGAGTTTTACGAGACGTCTCAGTTCATCACAGGCCTTATCCTGTACCCGTGTATCTGTGTGCCAGGCCTCATGGGCAACATCCTCACTCTCCTCGTCCTCTCTCACAAGAACATGAGGACCTCCACCAACGCCTTCCTGTCTGCCCTAGCCGTGGCAGACTCCATCAAACTCATCAACGACGTTCTGTACTTTTTCACGATTTTGTTGCTGAGGACGGATGACGAGATGGGGAACAAGGCTTACGGATACCTGTACCCGTATGCTCACTTCATCTTTAGCATGTCGGTGTGTGTGTCATCATGGTTGACGGTGTCTGTGGCTGTGGAGAGGTACATCTTGGTGTGTCATCCAACCAGGGCTCGTGAGATCTGCAATCGTGGCAGAGCTGTGATGGTATGTGCTGGGGTCTTCCTGGTCATGACAGCCTTGGCTCTGCCTTCTGCTTTAAGGTGCGTAGTTTTTGTAGTTTGATTTCTTGGTTGGTTGATTAGTTGTATGGTTAGTCTGGTTGCTGTTTATTTATGTACTTTTATCATTTGTTTTTGTGTGTGTGTTCGTGTGTCATTATTGGACAAAACAGAAAGAGCTATTATTTAACACTGCTATTTTTCATCGTAGAATATCATGAATATTTATTTATTTATTTATCTATTTATTTATTTGTTATTTGTTTATAGTATTTATCTAGCTATTTGTTCACTTATCCATTTATATATCTATCTGTTTATCTATTTATCTAATCATTCACTGTTCACTTATTTAATTGTGTTTTTTTTCATTGTTTCCTTATCCTTCTTTCTTTCGTTTTTTCTGTCTTCATACATGTGTCTATTCAATCATCATTTTTCATGTTTTTTATGATTTCTTTCTTTCTTTCTTTCTTTATTGATTCACGTGTATTTCTCGTTCACTAGCAGTCCACTAGCAGTTCACTAGCAGTCCACTAGCAGTCCACTAGCAGTCCACTAGCAGTCCACTAGCAGTCCACTAGCAGTCCACTAGCAGTCCACTTTTGTGACATACTGTTGCCTTACATCTCTCCATCGTTGTTGTCAAGCATGTCAAGGTTTAAGTCAGTTTAAAACACTTATTTATGTTGCAGAGACTACTATATTCAGATTCAAAACTGAACAATACAATGCCAAAGCAAACTTTGTTTGTTTGTCCATTTTTCATATTGAATGGAACAATTATTTGCAAATGTTTTCTCGACGAAGAACACTTTTATCTGCATGAAATACTTAAATTTTGATGTTCATTTTGAAGTTTCCACCGTACAACTATTAATATATATGTGTCTGTGTACTTATTACATATTTTTATGTGTCAACATTACTTTTTTCTGTATATATGGATTTATATCATCGTCTGTTACCATATTGTGTTGTTGATGTGCATTTACTGAAACGCAAAACGAAATAATTTATAAAACTTTTTTTTTCTAAAATCCCTCTTTTGAGTGCAACCACACAAAACACATTTCCACACCAAATTCAAGTTATAAGAAATATATTTAATAAATGCAAGCTACAGCATCTCTCCTCTCTCTCTCTCTCTCTCTCTCTCTCTCTCTCTCACTCACATCTAACACACTTACACACACACCCAACACACACACACATTCATACACACACACACACGCACACACACACACACACACACACACACACACACACACACACACACACAGACACACACAGACACACACACAGACACACACACAGACAGACACACACACAGACAGACACACACACAGACACACACAGACACACACACAGACACACACACACACAGACACACACACACACACACACACGTTCTCAGTCTCAGCACTCATATCTGTCACACAATCAGTACTGTTGCACAGAATGTTAACGCCCTTCAACTGAACTACACATAAAAACAAGAAAACACAAGAAGAAAGAACGATCGAGTGGTCGGAAGAAAAATAGATCGACAGAGAGAGAGGAGAGAGAGAGAGAGAGAGAGAGAGAGAGAGAGAGAGAGAGAGAGAGAGAGAGAGAGAGAGAGAGAGAGAGAGAGAGAGAGAGAGAGAGAGAGAGAGTTTGGACTTCAGACATTGAACCTAAGATGATTTATTCAAAGAGGTCATCATCCCTTATTGAAGAGTGCTTTACGAAGTTACGAAGGAAGTAATCAATTACATCAAAGAAGATTAACAACTACAACAAAACAGGAACTAAATATAAAAATATCACAGTTTCCTTCATTTTAATGCTTTAAGTAGAAACAACCAGAAACTCTTAACAGAATCAGTTGAGCTTCATATAATTTAATTATGAGTCTAGAGCAGCAGCTGGTATTCCAGTTTGTCATTTGTCTTAGGATGCATTGTTTGTGAGCTTTATAGTGCTCTAGCACCTAGTGAAGATCTTTTCCTGAGAGAGAGAGGGAGAGGGAGAGGGAGAGGGAGAGAGAGAGAGAGAGAGAGAGAGAGAGAGAGAGAGAGAGAGAGAGAGAAACAGAAAGACACACAGACAGACAAACATAGAGACACAGACATAGAGACACAAAGACACAGAGAAAGTGTGTGCGGGGGAGAGGTAGAGGGGAGGGGATGCAAATGAAGACACAGTAAACAGACAAAAAGAAAACAATGAATAGCAAAACGACATGTAGCAGTTAAAGAAAGGAAACTGAGAAGAAAAGAAACATGCAGAAGAAAAGAAAAGCAAACAGAGAAAAGAAGAAAATAAAAATAAAAACAGGAAAAATACCGAGAGCTGCTGTCACAACAGGGAACATAAGCTGACGTTTTAATACACTGGGTTATTTGTATCGTTAGAACGGGAATGAAACGTCCTTTTCCAATAAGACAGAAATTGAGTTTCTGACACAGAAATCTGTAGGTTTTGTGGCCAACTGAAATGCACATTTGCCTTACCCTTGTTTTGAGAAGCGGGAAATAAAGTTTGAAAAAAAATCACCGTCAAATTGTTCTGTGCAACCAAAACCGTACTCTCTGTGAAATTTGATGGGATTATTTGCATTACCGTTTGCAGCGCTCAGAAGTTGACGTCAAAGGCTTCAAATTAACGGACAAAATGTTGGAGTTCTGAAAGAGGCTGAGTTGTGGTAGCGGCGTGAAAATGCCATCACCTCGCCTAAATTTAAACAAAGATTTGCCAAAGAGTATCGCCATAGTTATTTGATATTGGTTACAAAGGCTTTCGGGTTAAATTCCACTGTGAAACGTAATGCTTTACTTAACCCACAACTCCTTCCATGTTCACTGCGGTCGATTGCATTCGATTAAATCTGCTTCAGGTGCCGTCTCGATTGCCACGCACTTTGCTTATTCACAACAACAAAAACGACAACAACAGCAGCAGCAGCAGCAGCAGCAGAAGCAGCAGCAGCAGCAGCAGCAGCAGCAACAACAACAACAGCAACAGCAGCAGCAACAATAATAACAAAAATACAAAGCACTTATAACACCAAAAACAACAGCAAAACAGAACATCTCCGAAAAACCAAAACTAAAAACTAAACACGAAAAACCCTTGGCTCAGCATTAAATCCGATGCATTGAATGCACCTGGTTTTGAGTGCCTCTGGTTTTTGTATTACAAGAGGAGAGCTAATGATAAAGATAGAAAAGATGAAACAAAAAACAAAACAAAACAAACAAAAACAGGAGGATGGATTCACAGAAAGACAGGGCATAACGTTGAAATGGTAAGAAAAAAGATCAGAACAAAGGGATACGAGATAGTCATACCGTTTTATCAACCTCTTTTTCTTTTATAAACAACAAACAAAAATAAACGAAAAACCAAAACCTAAATAAACACAAGAAAAAAATACAAGATTTGTTGCTGAGACCTTCATGAAGTTTCAATTGGTATGAATGAAACTGAGCGTGCGCGGAGAACAACGGTGCATTGTCACTGCAGTAAAAACAATTTTTCTCTCATTCTTTGAAAAGTTCTTGAAGAAATGCTGTTCATACATTTTCCTTAAAAATGTTGAGTTTAGGCAGTTTTCTGATACGAGTGATTTGACTTTATAGCTTATGCATTCGTGACTCGTCAATTGTTTTGCACCTTGACCAAACCTGAAGCAGCGGAAAAACATAGTTAACAAATGTTGTCAACTATTCGCACACAGACACACGCAGACACACACACACACGCAGACACACACACACGCAGAAACACACACATACACACACACACATGCAGAAACACACACACACATGCAGAAACACACACACACACACACACACACACACACACACACACACACACACACACACACACACACACACACACACGCTGCGGCAAAAGAGTCTGTTTTTCCAGCAACTATAATGGATCGGAAAAGATCCCATGGACCCCGCCTCATCGCAGCAAACGGTTCATCCATCCCTACTTATGGAAAGCGAAACATTCCTCTTAGCTTTGGCAATGAAGCCAACTTTACACGTAAGTTTTGGATAGCAGATGTAACTCAACCTATTCTAGTGCTAATGTCTTCACTTCCCATCAACTGGCAAAAGACCTCCCTTGATGGCAGATTTGTCATCCATGCACAACTCACTCGTTCTCAAACCCCTCGCATTCACAGAATCCACTCAAGATGTGAAGCAATAGTGGAGAGATTCCCTGAACTGTTAGTTCCATCTTTCACAGAATACAAACATGGTGTGTTCCACCACAGTCCGACTACTGGGTTCCCCCCCCCCCCCCCCAGTACATGCACGTGCTGGCCGCCTGGACCACGAAAAACTGAACGTAGCCAAAACAGAATTTGATGAGATGGAGCAACTCGGTATTGCTCATCGCTCATGTTCTCCGTGGTCTTTACCCTTGCATACGGCAGTGATGGCTGGCGACCATATGGAGACTATCGAAGACTCATTGACATAAGCAAGGATGACCGTTATACCCTACACCACAAGATCTCAGTGCAAATCTTCATGTAAAAACACTTTTCTCCAAAACTGATTTGGTTCGTGGTTATAATTAGATATCTGTCGAACCAGAAGATATTCCCAAAACTGCAAAGACAACTCCTTTTGGCTTTTACACATTTATGAAAATGCCTATTGGTGTGAAGAATGCAGCTAAAACTTTTCAACGACTCGTGGAGGGGATTTTTCAGGGAGTAAATTGCTGTTTCGTTTACCTGGATGATATCCTGGTTGCAAGCACAACTCCAGAAGGGCACGTGACAGATCTACGCACTGTTTTCAGTTTACTCACTCTGATCAGCCTGGTCGTTAACATCAAGAAATGTATCTTTGGTCAGTCTTCCTTGGATTTCCTGGGGCATGTAGTCTCAGCGACTGAAATTCAGCCAATATGAATGAAAGTTCGTGCTATTGCAGATCTTCCTTCACCTACAGACAAGAAAGCTCTTGAGCGATTTCTTGGGAAGCTGAACTTTTATCACAGATTTCTTTCCAAAATTGTCAACCGCCTTTTACCACTGACTGAGGCTACAAAAAGTAAATCCTAGAAGCTCATCTGGACAGCTGAATGTCAGACTGCCTTTCAGAAGGCCACATCTGCACTGGCCTCTGCAGTCATGCTCCACCACTCAGATTCTCAAGCTAAAACAAACTTCCTGTGGATGCATCTGACTCGGCCACAGGAGCTGAACTGTCACAGCAGTATCATGGCATATGGAGACCCATTGCTTTCTTTTCCAGGAAGCAGTCACCAACTCAGCAAAGCTACTCCACTTTTGACTGGGAGTTGTTGGCTATCTACAGTGCCATTAAGCATTTCCACTATTTCCTGGAAGGCAGGTCGTTCTTCATATACATTGACCACAAGCCGCTGACCTATGCTCTCACTATCGCCGCTAACAGGTCTCCATGTCAAGAACGACAATGTTCTTTCATTGCTGAGTTTACTGCTGACATCAGGCAAATCAGCGGGTCAAATAACATTGTACCTGATACTCTCTCCAGAGCCCCATTTGCAGATCCAGAGCCACTGATTGCAATTCTAGAACCATTAAATGCATTTGCATCACCAGTTCTTGCAGTAGATATCACCCAGCTGATTGCGGCTCAGCACAATGACCCCAGGGTCATAGAACTACGCGCCAAACCAAGGTCTCTTCAACTGCATGATGTCCTCCTGGACGATGTACAAATACTGTGTTATGTTTCAACCGGTCGCCCTGGTCCAGCTGTGCCCCCATCATGGACAAAAACTATCTTTGCCACATTCCATAACCTCTGCCACCCTGGACCTAAACCAACCCTCCGTACCATTTCAGCTCGTTAAGTCTGGCCGGGGCTCAAAAAGGACGTGAGGAACATGGTTCGGACCTGCCATTCTTGCCAAGCAAGCAAATCCAGCCGTCACACCAAGGCTCCATTGTCCTCTTTTGAGCCTCCGGACAGGTGTTTCGGTGATACACACGTTGATCTGGTAGGTCCTCTCTCTCTTTCAGAAGGTTATATCTACCTGTTTACTATGACAGACAGATTCACAAGATGGCCTGTGGTCATTCCCCTTTCCAATGCAGAAGCTATCACTTGTGCCAAGGCCCTGTTACACTCTTGGATTGCACGTTACGGAGTCCTAGACACAATCACCTCAGAGCAAGGCCGTCAATTTGCTAGCACACTGTCGCATGAGCTTCAGATGGTACTTGGTGTTAGCACAAAAACCACTGCTGCTTACCACTCCCAGGCCAATGGAATGATAGAAAAGTTCCACCGCAGCCTGAAAGCTGCCCTCAGAACTCGCCTTGATGGACCACATTGGATGGACGAATTGCCTGCCTTGCCACTTAGCATTCGGTCAACCTGGAAAGAAGATCTGGAAGCAACTCCCTGCTCTTTTCACATATGGCAAAAGTTTCAGAGTGCCTGGTGATTTTCTCACTCCGCCATGTGCAGACAGACTGAGCCCTACCAGCGCCTTTGTCCAGGAACTTCAAGAGAACTTACAGAAGCTGGCTCCCCCATCTCCTGCTCATCATGGTTCACTGACTCCCTATGTTCCTTGACATTTGCCGTCCGCCGACCATGTCTACCTTCGCATTGATTCCCACAAAGGACCTTTGGTGAGGCACTATGGTGGTCCCTTTCCTGTTCTAGCGCGCTCAGATAAATATTTTGACATCTTGAAAAAGGAAAGTTAATTCGAATTTCCACTGACAGACACAAACCAGCCTATTCATCATATTCAGAGACTATTCCTCCACTTCTTGCAGTCCTTGGCCAAAGGACAGTCACAACATTCAAGGGACTGAGTGTCTGAGTGTGAGTGTGACGGTTCTGTCAGACCAACAAACGCCAAGGATGTGACAAGTGTTCCAGCTGAGGTTCACGGAAAAGAGTATCCTTGGCTATCTTACACTTCTAAACCAGTGGTTACAACACGTTCAGGCCGATTTGTGCAAAAGCCAACGAAATATAGAACAATTTAGACTCCATTGATTTTGATTAGATACTTACCTGTGCTCATAGGCATATATTTTGATGTTGACAAACTGAAGTTACCAATACACATTGATTATAGTTACTCTTTTTTTGTCTTTTCTTTTCTTTCCCTTGAAATAGCATTGGGACGCTCTGGGGGGAGCCTAGTAACATTATCGTTGTTATAACGTCTCATGCTTTGTTCGTGCATGCAGTTACACCTTTCGTTGGAGTTTTGGTGTTTAATTGAAAATATTATTATTGGTTTTTGAACCGGAAGCATTTGTGATCTTGAGTTGACATGACCCTTCAAAATTGCGAAGACGTTTCGACTGAATGAATTATGAAAACATAGTCAAACGAATTCGTGTGTTGCTTCAGCAGAAAGCGAAGGAACAAGACAGAAACAAAGAGAGTGACAGAAAAGAAGAAATTTTTAGCACAGAATTTCCATAAGATGAAGGTACTATTTATGCTGAAAGAGTGCCCGGCATCCCCATGGGGGAATTTATCAGTCACTAAAGTTTATATTTAAAAGGACGGATCTGTTTCTCACTGTACTGTTTCTGTTTATAATCATCATCATCATCATCATCTCATCATCATCATCATCATCATCATCATCATCATCATCATCATCATCATCATCATCATCATCATCATCATCATCATCATCATCATCATGTGCCCTGCAGCATGGCGTTGGCGATCATGGCCTTCCATACGAATCTTTCCCTAGTCGCTGCAAGTATATACGTCCAATATATTCTCCATGGGTCTGCCTGGTGCTCTGTTTCCCTCCAGCCTTCCCGTTGTGACTAGGTACTAATTTATTTTTCCTCATGAAATGTCCTATAAATGTTGCTTGTCTTTTTCTAATCTTCTTTATCAATGATCTTCTTGTGTGTGCCTCCATCAAACTGTCTCGTTTGTTGTCTTTGTTGTCCTTGTAGCTCTCATAATTCCTCTCAGAAACCGCACTTTAGTTGCCTCAATTTTGTTCTGACTTTGCTTGTTGACTGTCCACGCCTCACAACCATGCAACAGTATCGGCTTTATATAACACTCATGAATTGTCTTCCTGATGTTAATTGATAAGCATTTGTTGGTAAGAACGCTTTACATATTCTTGTATGCTGTTTTGGCTTGGCCGATTCTGCTGGCTATTTCTGATGTGCATCTGCTGTCTGGTGAGATGACCGTTCCCGGATATTTAAACTTATCACCCTGTCTCAAAGTTGTGCCGTTTGCTGTTATTTTGCAAGAGAGGATTTCATGTTTTTACTGATTATCATGACTTCAGTCTTCTTGCTATTTAGCTCCAGCCTTTTATTTTCGCTTTCTGTTTTTATTTTGTTCACAAGGTTTTGTAGGTCTTTTTCGTTTTCTGCAATTAAAACGTAGCACGATGATGCCATCTGCATAACGAATGTTGTTTATAATTTTTCCTCCAAGCTTTATCCAGGGCATTTTTCTAGGTGTCTTATGATGGTTTAGCTATAAAGTGAAAAAAAATATGTTGACAGAACACAACCCTGCATGACCCCTATTTTGATATTTTGGAAGAACTTATACCGTTTTCTATTCTCATTGCTGCTGTTCCCAATACATGTGTTTGATTATTCTTAGATTTTTTCCCATCAATACTGAGCCTTTCTAGTTGGTTGATCAATTCTTCGTGTCTTACCCATTCAAAAGCCTTGGTATAATCAACAAAGTGTAAATATTAATCCTTATTCAACTCGACTGATTGTTCTTAGGATGTATACAGCATTAATAGTTCCTTTCCCTTCGACAAATCCACACTGCTCTTCTGTTATTTTTCTTTTGATTCTGTTCCTTGTCCTCATCATCATTATTCTTAATAGTATTTTTGTTACATGACTCATCAAATTGTTTGTACGATGGAGTCCGCATTTTTTAGCCTCTGGTTCCTTTGGAAGCGCAATGAAAATTGATTTTGACTTATCTTTGGGGATTTTCCTCGTGTCAGTTAATTTCATTTAGGAGTACTGTAATTTTTTTTCAACATTGAATTCTTCTAGAGCCTTAATTCTTTCAGTAGTAACATTGTCTGGTCCTGGGGCTTTTCTCGGTTTCATCTTTTTCAATGCTGCTCTAACTTCATATTTCATTTGGGTGGTCCTTCGACGTTCTGTCTTATAATGTGTTCTTCGTTTCTGTCATCGTTAAAAAGGTCTTTAATGTACTCTCCCATCTATCTAAGATTGTGTCTTTTCCCACGATAAGCGTACCATCTTTCAATTTCACGCAACCCGCTAATGTGCATGCCTTTTTTCTTCGATGTTCGCTACATATCTCGAGAATCAGATTTGTGTCAGTCTTCTATTTCTCTGCACTTCGTTTCCAGCCAAGCTTCCTTGTCTTCGTTGAGCCTATTCCTGATTTCCTTGTTTATCTTGTTGTGTTCTTCCTCTTTTCCCTTTGCCATCCTCCGTTCTTCCATCCAGCTTATAATTTCTTTTGTCACACTTTTCGCTTTCTTTCAACTCTAGTTCACAAACTTCATTTATCAAGTTTCTCAACGTTGTCCATTGTTTCTCACTGTCACCAACGTCCCCCAGAGCACTGAATTTGTTTTGACGTTGTGTGTTAATTTTTTCAAGGGGTGCTTCATCTGTCTTTAAGAGTCCTAGATTCAGTTTGATGTTACTTTTCGTTCTGTTTTCTTTTCTTTAGTTTCGTCCTAAATCATCCCATTACAGGATTCTGGTCACTGTTGCATTCTGCGCGTGGTAGTGTTTTGGCTATCAGTGAAGAATTTCTAAATCTTTGTTTTATCAATGTTGTAAAACCAACAACGGAAACAAAATTTACTGAATGCTAGAGAATTGCAAATCGTTGCGTTATTGCCTTTTATAGTTCTCCAAATTCTTCATATTGCTAATTAAGATTCAGTATTGCTGCTAAGGACTTGAGTCAGTTGTGTAATAAGAATTTTTGAAGGTTGTTGTCTCAAAAGGACCAACTCTTAGTTAACAAACACCATAGTTTCGTCAATGTTCACAGTAGTGAAATGTAGTTGGTATCACTATAACATATAGATTATGGACGCAAAATTAGGCATGTACAAAATGCTTCTCATCAACATTTTTGTGTGAAACAAACTCGTGCCTATTGACATGCACATAAAAGGGAGATCATCGGTATAGCTTTACCATACATAGCCTTCTTCTTCTTCTTCCTCCTCCTCTTTCTCCTAATCATACACCTCCTCCTCTTCTTTCTCTTCTTGCTCCTCCTCCACCTTTTCTTCTTCTTCAACTTCACATTGTTTGACTAATGGAACCATTGGCAGGAAAAGAACATTACAACGAGACAAGCCAAAGTTATTATATGGTAACTATGTTAATCAAAAAGCAACAGAGATGTTTCATAGTTTTTTCTTTATACTGTTTGCGCAGTTTCTCCATGGGAGATAAGACATACATATTGATGCTTGTACTCTGATATATTCTTGGTTCAATTTGGAGTGAATGAAAAGCCAGAGTTTTGTTTCAAAATGCATGCCCGTGTGAAGAAAAAAGCAGCAAAATAAATACAGAGGAGAGAGAGAGAGAGAGAGAGAGAGAGAAGAGAGAGGAGAGAGAGAAGACAGACAGACAGACAGACAGACGACAGAGAGAGACAGAGAGGCAGAGACAGAGACAGAGAGAGATAGAGAGAGAAAGAGAGACAGAGAGAGAGACAGACAGAGAGAGACAGAGAGAAACAGACAGAGATTAAGACAGACAGAGATAGAGACAGACAGAGACAGAGAGACACAGAGAGAGGGACAGTGACAGAGAGAGGCAGAAAGAGAGAGAGAAATGAAGAGAGAAAGAGGCAGACAGACAGACAGACTAGACAGACAGACAGACAGAGATAGAGACAGACAGAGATAGACACAGAGATAGACACAGAGGCAGAGCGACAGAGAGAGGGACAGAGACAGAGGGAGACAGAGAGAGAGAGAGAGAGAGAGAGAGAGAGAGAGAGAGACAGACAGACAGACAGACAGACAGACACAGAGAGAGAGTTTGTGATAGCATATAAACACACAAAATTACGTAAATAGGTTAAACATGTGAAAAGCAAATCTTCCAAGAGCCGGGATCATGAAACTGGATCGTTTGACTGAAATGCCTTAAGATATTCTTATCTCTAAACTGTGATCAGATTGGCCGATTTTTTTTGTTTGAAACATGGGACAGACGAAATGAGCATGTACATTGTTATCAACAATATTGCCCCCTGAGGTCGCAGATCCAATCTATTTCTCGCTGACAGATTTTGTATCCCCACGAAAAAAATCGTGAGCTTAGAAAGGAGACGGAAAAAAAAAGAAAAAGAAAAGAAAAGAGAGAACGTGTTTTCAGATAAACAGAGATGTGTGAGAGTGATGCCATGAAGGTTGGGGAGCTGTTTTGTGCTTCCTCTGTCTGCCCACACTGGGAGCTGTTTTGTGCTTCCTCTGTCTGCCCACACTGGGAGCTGTTTTGTACTTCCTCTGTCTGCCCACACTGGGAGCTGTTTTGTACTTCCTCTGTCTGCCCACACTGGGAGCTGTTTTGTACTTCCTATGTCTGCTCACACTGGGAGCTGTTTTGTACTTCCTCTGTCTGCCCACACTGGGAGCTGTTTTGTACTTCCTCTGTCTGCCCACACTGGGAGCTGTTTTGTACTTCCTCTGTCTGCCCACACTGGGAGCTGTTTTGTACTTCCTCTGTCTGCCCACACTGGGAGCTGTTTTGTACTTCCTCTGTCTGCCCACACTGGGAGCTGTTTTGTACTTCCTCTGTCTGCCCACACTGGGAGCTGTTTTGTACTTCCTCTGTCTGCCCACACTGGGAGCTGTTTTGTACTTCCTCTGTCTGCTCACACTGGGAGCTGTTTTGTACTTCCTCCAAGATCTAGAAAACATTTCCATCGAATGTATATGGTAAAAAATTAAACCTGATTTCTATGCTCCCTCTATCTTTGTCTGTTATCTATACTGGAGTCCATCTGTGAAATATAAATGGTATGACTCCTTTGCTACGATGCTAGGCCATGTTAATAAATGAAAACGAAATATTGATATTTTCCCCATGATGACTTCAGCATAAAACCCTCGAAATGACAAAACTCCTGGTATTCAGCCTTGAATATCTTCGGACTTTCTCAGCTTATAATAAGAGAACTAAATGAAATAACGCCGACTTCATAAACACTTTTGGATCATATCTGTACAAATTCACCTGAAACAATTAGAAATGCATTACATCTAAACTGACCACCAGTGGCCATAGTGTTATAACATGCACAAAATCTCTCAAATTGCCTACAATGAAATCGAAAGACACACCTACATCTCATTTTGATCGTTCAAAAATTTCAATCAAAACTTATTTCTATCTAATTTATGACAAGCACCGTTTCACTCTGCACCAGTCCTAATGAAGCACTAGAAATCTGGTACCAAACATTATATCATATCCTTAACAAACACATCCCAAAACGACATAAAGGCGTAAACAGCCGAAATCATCATCCTGACTGACCAAGAGCGTAACGGAAGCTGTATCTCAAAGAAGCAGATTAAAAGCCAATAAATTGTGTACAGAATAAATATATATAT
>JAPXFY010000030.1:25964043-25979043 GCA_030674185.1 Monoplex corrugatus
TTTAACCCTTTGACTCCCGCACCCTGTCCACCAGCATCCTGCATTGCCCACCATGCTAGCAAAGCGAAAATACAACCCTTTGATTCCCTCACCCTATCCTCCAGCTTTAAAGGGTTAACTTTTTGTAGTTGGTGGATAGGATGTGAAAGTCAAAGGGTCAATGTCTTGCCTTGCCATAACTTGCATCGCCTTGCCTTTCCTTGCCTTTCCTTACCTTTCCTTGCCTTGCAGTGCATCGCCTTGCCTTGCAGTGCATGTCATTATACTGCTTGTGTTGCATTGTGTTACAATGTATTGTACTGCCCATAATTGTCTGTTCTTGAATTGCATTGCATTGTATCGTGTCGTATAGTATTGCATTGCATTGTATTGTGTTGTATCGTATCGTATTGCATTGTATCGTATCGTATCGTATCCTATCCTATCGTATCGTATCGTATTGTATTGTATTGTATTGTATTGTGTCGTATTGTGTTGTGCTGTGTTGTGTTTTGTTATGCATTGCATGGTATTGAATTTCATTGCATGGCATTGTATTGCATTGCATTGTATTGTACTGTATTGTGTTGTACTATACTGTATGGTATTATACTGTATTGTATTATACTGCATTATGCTGTGTTGTGTTGTTTCGCTTTGTTTTGCATTAAACTGTTTTATATTGCATTGCGCTGTGTAGCATTGTACTGGGTTGTATCGCTATGTATTAATTTGCATAATGAATTACTTTGCTGTGTCTATTGCATCGAATATTCTTTTGCATTGCATTGTGTTGTATTACATTATGTGACGTCGCATTGCTTTAAACTGCACAGGAGTGTATCGTATCGTATTGAATACATTGTATTGTATCATGTTGTGTTGTAGTGTAATCTGCTGCATTGTATCCTATTGCGTTATATTGTATTGCGTTGTATCGAATTGTACTACATCGTACTGTATTGCTTTATACCATTGTGTCTGTTCAGATACAAAACAGTGGAGTGTGTCAGGCGGGACACGCTGATGCCCATGCTGCAGGTGGAGCTGACAGATCTCTGGCAGAACGAGGTGTTCGTGCTGGCCTACAACTGGACCCAGAACCTCCTCCGCTCCATCATCCCGCTCATCGTCCTCGTCATCCTGAACACCTGCATCATCGGGGCTGTCCGCAAGACCCGCGCCAACCGTAAAAACAGCTCCAGGCACAGGGTGACAATGATGATGGTGATTGTCATCCTGGTCTTCTTGGTGTGCATCACGCCGGATGCCATAATGTCTACGGTGTTCGGCCAGGGCTACACTGAGGCCGATTACTTGGTAAAAGGGGTGCGAGAATTCACCGACACTCTACTGGCTATCAACGCTGCCACCAACTTCGTGATCTACTGTCTGTTCAACCGGGTCTTTCTGGACGGTGCCAAGAGTCTGTTCTGCAGCCGGAGGGTGGCGGTGAGTAAGAAATGGCAGACTGAACTGGATGAGTCCACATACAAAAGGCTGAGTGAAGCGGGCAAGTCGACGACGAATTCTACGGCCATTCACTCTAACAATAATTCTAACAATAACGGATCGTCACCTGGGTTGTGATGGGTCGGGTTGTGAGTGAGAGATGTCCTAGTTATGATGTGATATTACGCTGATGTGGTTTGACGTCATACTGCTAGTATTGCCTTTTTACTATGACGTTATACGTAATGACGTGTCGTTTTTGATTCGACATGGTTTGAAAATTGTGATCTATTTTCGTGCCACGTGATTTGACACAATCTTGGTTTGATGGCGTAAAATATTACTTGGCTTTATTTTCATGTTAATCCAAGTGGCACGTATGACATTTATGTGATGTCATGTCAATATAAGACAGGAGATGTTTTCAGAGCTACAATGTGATTTTCATAATGATGTGATTCGACGTCAATTTGGCGTAGTGCCCTGTGATGTATGACATGATGTCATGCCATGTGACGAATGATGCTATCCAGTTTGATGTGATGTCATATTGTCATTTCTGAGAACCTCCATGTCATGCTTTTTTTTTTCTTTTTTTTTTAGTGTGGCGTCAAATGACGTTACATGATATGTGACGTAATACTAGCGTCAATTTGTAATACAAGAAACATCATGACAGGCCATGCCGTGTCAATTAAGGTGGCACCGTGTCATGCAATATTCTGCTTATTTAATGCTTAGGTGCCTCTTGTTTAACAGTGAGGGTTTACTCAATACGTCATATTCCTGACGGATATTTTGATGTAGTTTGAAGATAGGTTTTATTTTGTTTGTATTGAGCTTGTGTGTGCGATTTGTCAATTTCCGTTTCAAAGTATGTGCAGATTTAGTTTGTATGATGTGATTTTCTTTCTTTGTATCCAACTAGGATTTAACGATATGTGTATATTAAATCTGGTGTGTTTGACATTTTTGTGATAAGACATTTTTTTCACACTAAAATGTGCTTATATGTATATATGTTATGTATGTATGTATGTATGTATGTATGTATGTATGTATGTATGTATGTATGTATGTATGTATGTATGTATGTATGTATGTATGTATGTATGTATATGCATGTATGTATGTATGTATGTATATATGTAGGTGGGTAGGTATAAATATACACACACACACACATACAAATATATCTGTGTGTGTATGTGTGTGTACCTATATAAAACATGATTACTTACACTTATTCTTAAAGTTATGAATACCTGGTGATGGGAATTGCGATGTTTTAATCACTTCTTAGACTGGTGAGTTTTTGTTTGTTTGTTTAGTTTACTTTTAATCATTTTGTAATACATAATGCAAAACATTGATGATCATTTTCAATTGTATACAATGTACAGTCAATAGATATAACAGGAAAACTCTATATCGCAGTACATACATATGTTTAGAAATAAAGCAGATGGACAGTCTAGTAATTCTACAACAACAACAACAACAACAAAAGCAACTGACAATGCAAACATATAAAACTGGACAAAGACTAGACAGTACTGGCGAAATGGTGTTACTATAAGTGCGTACAGTTTTTTGTTGTTTTATTTTTGTTCTGGTTTTGTTCATTTTAAAGTAAGCTTCACATAATTATGCATGTCACTTATATCTCTTTATCTGCGCTTTTTTTCATGTCTTAAATTCCTGTTAATACAAATGTTGATGTTCTCAGTTTTTAGGAAAGCAGAATGTACATCGTGTTACTAACAAGCTGCTTAGTTGTGTTCAGTGTTACTATGTAATCACATCTTTTAAGAATCAACGCCACCTTAATGGTCACAGAAGTTGGCACAGGTTTTACTATGCGATGATGATGATAACAACAATGACAATGATTATCATGATGCTATAGAGTTCCATCTAGGATTGAGAATGTGTGACAGGACTGTACTTTACGCTTACTATCGTAGTATATCCTGGGGTCAACCAGGCCCAAGAGATACAGGTCCCTGCAATGTTGATCAGAAGATGTGAGCAAAATCCTCAGTAACTCATCCGTGAAGTGGATAGGATTCGACTGTGTGGTCCGAGTATTCCTAAAGAAGCCATAGCACGCTCACCTCTGGGTGGGAGCCGCTTAGTGCCGAAAAAGCCAACATTTTTTAAAGGGACTGATGGGGATTCGAACCCACAACTTTCCAGTTAGTAGCCCGTTGCATTGACCACTACACCAGATGTGAGGGCCTATGTCGCGCATGCAAGAGTCTGATCTTGTGTTTCATGGAGATGTTTTTGTCATTCCATACAGGTTTCAGCTTGGTCAGTGCTGATGTTGTCTTTGCTGCCCTCGAGAGATTTCTAGACAGGATCCTTTACACACATGATGTAAGCACACAGAACAAAGAAAACAAAACAAAACAAACAAACAAACAAACAAATAAGTAAATGAATAAACAAATACATAAATAAATCGATAAATAAATGAATAAATGAATAAATAAACAACAAATAAATAATAAATAAATAATAAACAAATAAATGAATAGATAAGTGAATAAATGAATAACTATAAATATGTGGGTAATGGTAAACATGGCAGTCATTTTATCTTTAAAAAAAAAAAGGAAAAAAGCAAATTCCACGTCACTTATGCGTTGACTTCTTTGTAGTGATACAGCTCAAAGACAGCTTAACAGACAAAACAGTATTCCTATATCACTAAAGACAATTCCATAGCATGTGTTAATGAACTTCTTTTCGATTTTTGAACAAAAAAGGAATACTGTATTATTAGACTTCTGTACTTTGTTAAAACCGTTGATGGAAACGTGCCTCTCTCTTTCTACATTTCACTGTCTGTCTGTCTGTCTGTCTGTCTGTCTGTCTCTTTCCCTCTGTCTCTCTCCGTCTGTCTGTCTGTCTGCCTGTCTCTGTCTGTCTGATGTCTGCTTCTCTCTATTTGTCCGTGTTTGTCTCTCTCTCTGTGCGCGTGCCAGCATGTGTGTGTGTGTGTGTGTGTGTGTGTGTGTGTGTGTGTGTGTGTGTGTGTGTGTGTGTGTGTGTGTATGTGTGTGTGTGTGTGTGTATTGTGTGTGTGTGTGTGTGTGTGTGTGTGTGTGTGTGTGTGTGTGTGTGTGTGTGTGTGTGTGTGTGTGTGTGTGAGTGTCCCGTATCCGTCTATTTGAATGAACACGCACACGATCTGTAATTTCTTTTTCTTGCTCTATGTCATCACGAATGTATATATGTTATTGATTTATTGTTGACTTGTGTTTGTATTGCATACCAGTTTCTGTACAGAAGAAAACGTCGAGGAGCTTTCTTCCCACAGGCTGTTCTGCTCTTGTCACAGATATCGTTTTTATAAAGAAACACTGTTAGAGGCATTCATGGATTTCTTTTTTCATCACTACGATTATGGTCTAGGACGACCATTTCAATTTAAACCAATTACTTGTTTAAGAAACGTTCAGAATGAAAAATTCGAAAAAACAAACAAACAAAAAAACAAACAAACAAACAAACAAACAAACAACAACAAACAAACAAACAAACAAACAAACAAACGAAAACAAAACAAAACAAAACGAAAAAAAAAACCCTCGACAACTAAATATTTAATGATTATGGTATCTAAGATAGTGCTTTTGATAGAGACATAGACTCAAGAATAAATGTCCTCTGTTCAATCCTTCCCCGCTACAAAAGAACTGTTCTGTTCAGTGCCCATCTTATTGCTCCAGACATTCTGGTGCTGTAAGTGTTTCTGTGGTCCTTTCATTATCTCACGCTCTTCCCAGATTCAAAACTGTCTAGGGCATATAGCAGTAAGAAACTCTGGGGTTAGTCAGACAGCGGAAGGTCCTCAGAGGAGAAACCCTCGTCAAGCAAGTGTTTCGGCCCTTAACTCCTGACACTCTAAAGGGGCCGGGCCGCATCCAGGTCATGACTCTTGGAAGCCCCTCTGCTGTTGACACTTTCTTGTTGTTGTTGAGAAAATTGTCCTCCGCCTGAAATTGAACTTGCGCGTCCTAGGGTGTTCGGATGTCTCAAATCAATGTCATTCTTGTGACACATGTCTTAACCATCCGGCTATCGGTTACCAGCAAGTCTTATGAAGTTCACTTCTCTTCCTCCTCGTCCAGATCCAGCCGGAGCTCTTGTCCGCAGCTTCTGTCATTGCCTTTAGGGCTCTGGTCCTCTCTCTCCCTGAAATCGAGAGCTGCCTCATGAGGTCGTAGGCTGATATGCCTATTAACACCCTTACTCCAATCTCTATGGTGAGGACTTTGGCTTGAAAGCCAGATTCCTCAAGTTGCTGGCTAGACTGGCATACATGTACGTTTTAGTCTGTAGATATAGTTTTCCTGTTCTATACCCATCTCTACTCTAGTAAAGCCTGGACCACATACGCCAGCCAAGAAAAGAGACTCAACACTTTTCATCTCCGCTGCTTGCGACGCATCCTCGGCATCCGATGGCAAGACAAGGTGACCAACACAGAGGTCCTCCGTCGTGAGGGCCTACAGACCATCTTTGCCCTCCTAAGCCAACGCCGATTACACTGGCTTGGCCATGCGCGTAGAATGGAGGATGGACGCATACCAAAAGACGTTCTCTACGGCGAACTCGCAAACCGGAAGCGAACTCCAGGACGCCCACAGCTACGCTTTGTAGACGCATGCAAAAGGGATCTTAGAAGCTCAGGGATTGACCCAGGCTCTTGGGAGACTCTGACGGAAGACAGGGCGGCATGGAGGACAGCCCTTCAGCAAGGCGTTGTGAATGCGGAGAGGAGGAGAGCAGAAAGCGCAAATGAGAAAAGGGCTCTTCGCAAGCGACGTTCCAGAAACCAAACAACAGCGACTCAGTTTGTATGTGGCAGATGTGACAGAGATTGCCACTCAAGAATCGGCCTGCACAGCCACAGCAGAAAGTGCACGTCATGACTGGCAGATGTGACAGAGATTGCCACTCAAGAATCGGCCTGCACAGCCACAGCAGAAAGTGCACGTCATGAGTACAACGCCTCCTGGTGCAGACTATCATCTCCTGAGATGTAAAGAGGCCGACGACGACGCCCGTCTTAATGCTCCAAGCTTTCTGCTGGAGTTAGTGTTTCTTGAGTCCTTTAGTCTTCCCACACCCTTCCCAAATTCAAAACTTTTCAGCACATACACTTTTATGCAGGCAAAAACAGTCTGGCAAATAATTCATCTTGATATTCTATTCTTATTCTTATTCATATCGTATTCGTATTCACATTCATATTCGTTTTTTGTTTGTTTGTTTGTTTTTTTGTTTTTCGTCACAGTGATTTTACAACGTGAAATTCAGGCTGCTCTCCCTTTTGAGAACACGTCGCCATAGTGCAGCGCCACCCATTTTTTTTATCAAGACTTCAGAACGGCAATAATGCTAACTGGCCTTCACTGGGAGCTGGGAAACCAAGCTGTCTGTCCAGTGTTTTATACCAAGGCAGCCGGGCACATGCCCTCCTCTTCACAATTTTCAACTGTAACGCGGTCATAAGCATGTGCACGCCAGAGGGCTCAGGGGTCTGACTCTTTCTTCGTCCCCTTCCGAAGGACTAGACGTTCAATTTGATTTTCCGTCAAACCGAAGAGAGAAGTAGAGACCTGAACGGGGAACGAACCGGAGCGCATGAACAAATCCCTCTTGAACAAACTCCGGACTTCTACGTCGAGCAGGGACATTAATTCCTAGTGCTCCAGTTTTTTTTTCGGATGTATGTATACACATTTGTTTTTTTTTCCCACTCTGTGCGGGTGTTATGTTGTTCCCCAGTCGCCATACTGTGTCTTGGTTGGGCGTGCATGCTGGGTGTTTACATGTTTCTATAAGCCATGGACACTGACATGACTTGAAATGTCTGATGTAAGTATTTGAAGTTCTACATATGTACACACTCGGAAGGGGTGTAGGTACTAGTAGGTCTGTAAACATGTTGACCCAGGAATTCGTGAAAAAAAATCTCCACCCTCTACTCACTGGGCGGTGGAAATCCCGACAGAACTGAACCCCAGCCGTTCAGATTGGACTTCTGACATTTTACATTTCAAAAACTGAACAAAATTACAAAATGAGCGAAAATACGCTGCCTCTCTCAACTGTCAATGAAAACGGAAAGCACACATCGTGTCTTCCTCACCGTTTCATATTTCACGTAATGTATCGATCTTTGAATGTCTGTGTTACGTATTTTTTAAAATCCTTTATTAAATGACCTTTTCTGTGATGACAGGTATCTGTTCACATGGTTGGTGCTCATACCTGGCATTATGTTGGCATTTGTTTAGACGTAAGCCAACGTACATAGGTGTCGATGTGTCTTGAAATGGCTACATGCGCGTAACATAGAGTTCGTTGTTATGACAATATACATACCGTAACACAGAGTTCGTTGTTATGACAATATACATACCGTAACACAGAGTTCGTTGTTATGACAAGATACATACCGTAACACAGAGTTCGTTGTTATGACAATATACATACCGTAACACAGAGTTCGTTGTTATGACAATATACATACCGTAACACAGAGTTCGTTGTTATAAGATACATACCGTAACACAGAGTTCGTTGTTATAACAAGATACATACCGTAACACAGAGTTCGTTGTTATGACAAGATACATACCGTAACACAGAGTTCGTTGTTATAACAAGATACATACCATAACACAGAGTTCGTTGTTATAAAACAAGATACATACCGTAACACAGAGTTCGTTGTTATAACAAGATACATACCGTAACACAGAGTTCGTTGTTATAACAAGATACATACCGTAACACAGAGTTCGTTGTTATGACAAGATACATACCGAAACACAGAGTTCGTTGTTATAACAAGATACATACCGTAACACAGAGTTCGTTGTTATAACAAGATACATACCGTAACACAGAGTTCGTTGTTATGACAAGATACATACCGTAACACAGAGTTCGTTGTTATAACAAGATACATACCGTAACACAGAGTTCGTTGTTTTGACAAGATACACACCGTAACACAGAGTTCGTTGTTATAATAATAATAATTAATAATAATTACAATATTTATATAGCGCAAAATCTTGATAAAATCAAATCTAAGCGCTGAAGCAGACACACACGCAGGCACGCACGCTCGCACACACACGCACGCACACATACAGACACACACACACACACACACACACACACACACACACACACACACACACACACACGCATGGCTATAAATGGGGAGAAAGAATAAAAGCAATAAAAGCAAGAATAAAAGCAATGGAAAATTATAGAGAGCATAGCATACAATTATATATTATAACCATGTGGTTCCCTCCGAGCGGAGACAGGCTGCAGAGGGGAGGGTTGAGTGAGGTTAGGATTTTATGCAGGAGAGAAAAGGTGAGTTTTGAGAGCGGACTTGAAGGAGACAAAAGTAGGTTGCTGACGGACTGAGAGAGGAAGTTTGTTCCAGGAGAGTGGACCAGAAACAGAGAAGGCTCGTGGACCATAGGTATTGAGCTTAGTGCGTGGAAAGCGAAGAGTCAGAGGATCAGAGGCAGAGCGGAGGGTACGTGAGGGAACATAGATCTCAAGTAGGCTTGACAGGTAATCGGGGGCTGCGTTATTGAGGCTTTTGTAGCACATGGTGTCTAGTTTGTACTGTATGCGCTTTGATACAGGGAGCCAGTGAAGTTGTGCCAGGAGAGGAGATATGTGGTCAGCTTTTTTCTTTTTGAGTACAAGGCGTGCAGCATTGTTTTGAATGCGCTGTAGGATGTGAATGGTGGAGGCAGGAAGACCAGACAGGAGTGAATTGCAATAGTCAATGCGAGACATTATGAAGGAGAGAACGAGTTTTGCAGTTGTTTCGACAGAGAGATACTTCCTGATCAGCTTTATACGATGGAGATGATAGTAGCAGGATCTGGCAGTTTGAGAAACAAAGTTGTTCATGGAGAGGGTAGAGTCAATGCAGACACCAAGGTTTTTAGCTGAATCAGAAATTGGGACTGATGTGTTACATAATGGGAGAGAAAGAGGAGGCAGCTGAGAAAGTTTCTGACGGGTGCCAATGAGGATAGCTTCTGTTTTGTCGTCATTAAGCTGAAGTCTATTGTGTGTCATCCAGTTCTTAATGTCCGAGTAACACTCAGTGGTGCGAGTCAACAGGCGCTGTATATTATCAGGTGAGTCACTGTCTTGAAGTTGGGTGTCATCAGCATAGAAGTGGTGTTTTATAGAATGGGAGTTGGTGATGGTGGACAGGGGGGAGGTGTAAAGAGTGAAAAGAACAGGGCCAAGGACAGATCCTTGTTATAACAAGATACATACCGTAACACAGAGTTCGTTGTTATAACAATATACATACCGTAACACAAAGTTCGTTGTTATGACAATATACATACCGTAACACATTCGTTGTTATGACAAGATACACACCGTAACACATTCGTTGTTATGACAAGATACATACCGTAACACATTCGTTGTTATGACAATATACATACCGTAACACATTCGTTGTTATGACAAGATACACACCGTAACACATCGTTGTTATGACAAGATACATACGTATGTAGATTATTGTTATCATGGTTATCATACTAATAATAATCAGCAGCAATATTATGGAAGGTAGTAGTAGTGGTAGTAGAGGTAGTAGTTGTACAATGTAGTCGCAGTCGCAGCAACAGTTATAAAAGTAGTAGTCGTAGTAGTAGTAGTAGTAGTAGTAGCAATAGCGGTAGTAGGTGTTGCTGTTATTGTTGTTGTTGTAGCAGTGGTGATAGTAGTTTAGTAATGATAATAATTCCGGCAAGTAGCAGTAATGTCATGTTTATTACTGTTATCAATCTTCTTCTTTTTCGTCTTCTTCTTCTTCTCCTTCTTCTTCTTCATTTCTACCACCTGTCCTCCTCTTCCTCTTCCTCTTTTTTGTTCTTGTTCTTTTTATTCAACTTCTTCCTATTCTATAATACCAAAGGAAATAAGAGGGAAGCAGGTAGAATTTTAAATATCAACTAAGTAACATAACTCTTGAGAGTCACGGAGTTATCTCCCATGTAGAATTTCTCAAACCCAACACATTTTGCGCTACCCATTCAGCTAGCAAAGACGCAGCCACAAAGCATAAAGTGGTAAGCTCAGAATGTTCTACATGGGAGATAACTCCGTGACTCTCGGAGTTATGTTACTTAGTTGATATTCTTCCTATTCTGTTCTTGTTTCCTTCCTTCCTTCCTTCCGTCCTTCTTTCCTTCCTTCATTCCTTTTTCTTCTTATTCCTCTTTTTCCTTCCTTCTTTCTTACCTTCCTCCTTCTTCTTTTTCCTCTTCTTCTTCTTCTCCCATAGCTATCGTACATTCTCTGTGTCCTTTGATGATATTTTAGTTCATTTAATTTTGTAGTTGCTTTTGCTGTTAACGATGTTTCAAAACTGTAAACATCCCACACAAAGTGCAATTGCAAATTTATGAAATTATAGTTTAAAAAATTCTAGTTCAGTAAAGGTCACACTCCATTAAGTAAAAGCTGTAACGATGTGATAGGCTGGTGTGAAACAATCTGTGAAGCATTGGTCCAGTGATTTTCATGGCTTTAGGCGTTCCATGATAATTTTTGAAATGATCCTCTAAGCGCACTCAGTTGTAATGTTTTTACGGTGTTTGAATGATGATCTTGCGTGGGGACTAGACTAATAACCAATCCATTAAATTAATTGTTATTTGCTCTCTGATTTTTTGTGGGAAAAGTGGTGATTGTGAATAGACTGGTGTGTGTGTGTGTGTGTGTGTGTGTGTGTGTGTGTGTGTGTGTGTGTGTGTGTGTGAGAGAGAGAGAGAGAGAGAGAGAGAGAGAGAAAGAGACAGAGAGAGAGAGTGAGACAGACAGAGAGAGAGAGAGTGAGACAGAGAGAGAGAGTGAGAGACAGAGAGAGAAAGAGAGAGACAGGGAGAGACAGAGAGAGACAGAGAGAGACAGAGAGACAGGGAGAGACAGAGAGACAGAGAGACAGAGAGAGACAGGGAGAGACAGGGAGAGACAGGGAGAGACAGAGAGACAGGGAGAGACAGGGAGAGACAGGGAGAGACAGAGAGAGACAGGGAGAGACAGAGAGTCAGAGAGAGACAGGGAGAGACAGAGAGACAGGGAGAGACAGGGAGAGACAGGGAGAGACAGGGAGAGACAGGGAGAGACAGAGAGACAGGGAGAGACAGAGAGACAGGGAGAGACAGAGAGACAGGGAGAGACAGGGAGAGACAGAGAGACAGGGAGAGACAGGGAGAGACAGGGAGAGACAGGGAGAGACAGAGAGACAGGGAGAGACAGGGAGAGACAGGGAGAGACAGGGAGAGACAGGGAGAGACAGAGAGACAGAGAGACAGGGAGAGACAGGGAGAGACAGGGAGAGACAGGGAGAGACAGGGAGAGACAGAGAGACAGAGAGAGACAGGGAGAGACAGAGAGACAGGGAGAGACAGGGAGAGACAGGGAGAGACAGGGAGAGACAGAGAGACAGGGAGAGACAGGGAGAGAAGAGAGACAGGGAGAGACAGAGAGACAGAGAGACAGAGAGAGACAGAGAGACAGGGAGTGGGGGAGGGAGGATGGGGAGTTTAGAGTTTCAGTTTCTTAGGATGGCGTCTCTTGCTCGGAATGAAAATAACATACGAACCGACTTCACAGATGCCATGTGGTGGACGAAATCCTAAATGATCATGGTATAGTGTGTGTGTGTGCGTGTGTGTGTGTGTGTGTGTGTGTGTGTGTGTGTGTGTGTGTGTGTGTGTGGTGTGTGTGTGTGTGTGTGCGTGCGTGTGTGTGTGTGTGTGTGTGTGTTTGTGTATGTGTTTGTTAGTATGTGTATTTGTGTATGCATGTGTGTGTACTTGTGTGCGTGCGTGCGCGCGCGTGCACACGTGCGTGTGTGTGTGGTATAACAAATAACGTCTTAGTTATTTAATGTTTATGGATTCTGGCAAGAAGTATGCATATTGTATTGCATTGCACTGCATTGCATTATGTTGCATTGTATTGTGTTTTGCTGCATTGTATTGTATTGCGTGATGATGCACTGTGTAGCTAACAAAACGTTTGTTCAATCTTACTTTAGACTGCTGTACCCAGGGAGTGCATTTTCTCAACAAATCATTCAAACAGATTGTAAAGAAGAGCAGAGTGAGGTCAGGGAATTGGCTGCTGACCAGTCCAAATAGACAGCGTTAACTATGTCAAGCGTTGACCAGTGCAAGACATCTGAACAGAACCCACAAAATGCTTTCTTGCCGGCTGCTTGGTTCTTTTCATAGAGCCGGAGACTCAAGATCTGATATCTAGGGTTCAATCCCATTCTACAACATTAAAAACTGGCCTGTTGGCTGCCCATCTGAATGTTTCTATCATTCTGGTGGTGTCAGCTTACTGTTTCAGAGTTCTCTGTCCACATCCACCTCATTTCAAGGCCTTGCCAGTACATGAGGTTTTGAACAGGCTCAGGGGGTCTGCAAGATGATTGCTGGTAGATTTAGGTGGAGCGCTGATGGCATTGTCCATGAATCCGTTGAGACACACTCCATACTCCAAAATCAGAGGATGCGTGTCAGAATAGTATGACACAACGGTCTGATTGTCCTGTATGTCAGAATAATATGACACAACGGTCTGATTGTCCTGTATCACAACGGTCTGATTGTCCTGTATGTTAGAATAGTATGACACAACGGTCTGATTGTCCTGTATGTCAGAATAATATGACAGAACGGTCTGATTGTCCTGTATGTCAGAATAATATGACACAACGGTCTGATTGTCCTGTATGTCAGAATAGTATGACAGAACGGTCTGATTGTCCTGTATGTCAGAATAATATGACACAACGGTCTGATTGTCCTGTACAGAACGGTCTGATTGTCCTGTGAAGAATATTTGTCACGCACTAAAGTTGATTGTTCTTTTTTGTACAAAACTGTAAGATGTTACTCATTTGTCTTTGTGAGTTCTTCTACGTGGGTTGACTAACTATAGCGAGTGGCTCCTGCGTCTATCATTTTTTTCTGAAAGACTAGTAGCATGGGCTGAACAGATGTTATAATCATTCTGCTATAGCGCCTATCTCCACACTCATTGGACTCACTGCGTATTGCACATAATCAGAATTTGTAGTGGAGCACGGAGAACTCAGGTTGTTAGGCGAGTGTCCACATTCCACTATGTTGTACAGTCTGCAACTTGGTGGACGTGCATGCTGTGTGTTTTCATGCTCCCTAAGACTGTCACTAACGTGACTTATAGGATATGTAGCATGCTTATTTGGTATTCTTCATGCATATAGACACAACAGATGTTTAGATACTGGCAAATCTGCACACATGTTGACGTGGGAGACCATTTACCCACCAGGTGGAGGTGTGTACAGGGTTCAGTGCTCACGACATGCATTTATCATTTTAGCTGAAAGACGACGTAATGCATCCTGCAAAGTTTGTTCCGATAAGAAATCAAAGAACATTACCTGGCTGCCATCTGGTCAACATTATGTTTCATAAAGTGTCAACGCTTCTTTTCCCAAGCTTGAATTGGTGTCACTGAAAATGTTTGCATGCAAATGGTGATTGATTCTCCGGTAGATCCCACAGACATGAAGGTGTATCGATCCTCATCCCTTGGTATGGGTCTTGGTGTAAAAGACCAGGCCGATTTTGAAGACACATGTTCTTCCGTAGGCACTGTGTGGAAGAGTTCTACAGCCTTCCGGTGTGCTGGCGGTCACTTTAGTGTTGAATAGAGATGTTCTGTGCTTTCCAAACACATCTGAATTCTCGGTGTGCACTGCTGTCACTCTGATGCAAGCAGTGTCTTCCCTGTTGACGCTGTAGTTGATGAGGTCGACCTTGTGTCATTTTTGCGATGCTTGAGCATCTTGGATGTAGCTGTCTTCCAAAGAAAATCTAACAATTCTTCCGAAGAAGCTTGAATTTGTTCAGCGTGCGCTCTTATCTGGCAAACCACTTTGTATCATAAATTGAAGGACGGACATTGGATCTTGTCCCGTGATGCTGCAGATCTTGCTCACACAACTGTAATACATCGTCTGTACTTGTCCTGGTCTGGCAGCAGCACATCAGGGCACATGCCTCAGGTGTACCTCACACTTTAGTGGCAGAGGCACTTGTTTCAATTTCTCTTTTAAAAATGCAGGCTATGGAACAACTGTTATCTGTCACAGGAAACAAAGTGAACAATTACATGGATCCTTACTCGTTTGTGTTATCTGTCTCAGTGCGATGCGCATTATTTTCTGTTTGTGAGACGATGAAAGAAACTGTGGTGGTTGTTTGTGTGTATGCACGCGCACGTGTGTGTGTGTGTGCATGTGTGTGTGTGTGTGTATGTGTATGTGTGTATGTGTGTGTGCGTACGTGAGAAAGAGGGGGGGGGGGGCAAACAAACGGGGGGAGAGAGAAAGAGAATGTGGGAGAGAGAGATAGAAAGAGAGAAAGAGGGAGAGAGAAATAGAAAACATGGAGAGAGTGGGAAAAAGAGAGAGAG
>JAPXFY010000030.1:25994043-26014043 GCA_030674185.1 Monoplex corrugatus
TGGCTGACCAAGGGAGAGGTGGCTGACCAAGAGAGAGGGGCTGACCAAGGGAGAGGTGGCTGACCAAGAGAGAGGTGGCTGACCAAGGGAGAGGTGGCTGACCAAGGAGAGGTGGCTGACCAAGAGAGAGGTGGCTGACCAAGAGAGAGGTGGCTGACCAAGAGAGAGGTGGCTGACCAAGGGAGAGGTGGCTGACCAAGAGAGAGGTGGCTGACCAAGGAGAGGTGGCTGACCAAGAGAGAGGTGGCTGACCAAGGGAGAGGTGGCTGACCAAGAGAGAGGTGGCTGACCAAGGGAGAGTGGCTGACCAAGGAGAGGTGGCTGACCAAGGGAGAGGTGGCTGACCAAGGGAGTGTGAGGTGGCTGACCAAGGGAGAGGTGGCTGACCAAGGGAGAGGTGGCTGACCAAGGGAGAGGTGGCTGACCAAGGGAGAGGTGGCTGACCAAGGGAGAGGTGGCTGACCAAGGGAGAGATGGCTGACCAAGGGAGAGGTGGCTGACCAAGGGAGAGGTGGCTGACCAAGGGAGAGGTGGCTGACCAAGGAGGAGATTGGAGTTGTTCAAGAGAGATTCATCGTACTCAGACAATTCCATACACGCTCCAACCAAATCTGCCAGAAATCATCTGACAGACTCAACGAACCTTTACAAACTCCTAGTGCTGGTTAGGTCTTGAAATTGGGAAGGGGGTGGGAGAGGGACCTAGAGGCTGTATGCTGGCACCATCAGAATGATGGAAATATTCAATATTGAGAGCGAACAGCCTGTTTTTACTCTTTCAGGCTGGGATTGAACTCGATAACAGATTTGAATTTGTAGGGGAGAAAAACAAACAAAACAAAAAAGAGAGGAAAACCCAGAAACACAAGTGACAAATAACACAAGGGGAACTGGAGCCCTGGAACATACCTAGACTACCATACAGTGACTGGGTCAACACAGACTAGAATGGAGTATCTTCTTTGTTCACCTGTATGCCAGTAAACATGATGGCCTTTAAGTCAGTCAATCTGTAGAAGCGATTGACACAGCCATCAAAATGTTGGTCCCGACAAAGTCAAAGTCTCCACTACTTCACTACCAACTCCTGTACACTTCCCCCCTCACGGGCTGGTTGATTCTTCTGATAAAGCCGTTAACTTGTAGAGTGGCAACATTTAGTTGCATACAACTTTAGAGAAAGACAAACTAAACTGCAGCGTCCGTGATTTTATCTGTACAATGATCATCACAAACTACGGTGACCAAACCTCACCGAAAGGACATAACTCAGTTCCTGGTCACTAATAACAATGGAGGATTTTTCATTAAAAGACAAACCTAAGATTAAAACAGAATACAAACGAGATTTGAAGCAAAGCTATCATTTTAGTCTGTATCATCCAGATAGAAGTTAAATATGGTCACATCAATGTACTGGTGTTTACCAAGCTTTCCAATGAGCTCGTAACACGCTCAGCTCCTGTTAGGGGCCAGTTGGAACCGAAGTATCCAAAAATGATTTTTGAAGGGACTGATGGGGATTCAAACCCACACTTTTCCAGTCGGTTGTCCGTTGCGCTAACCGCTACGCCACGGCGACTGGTTAGTTCTTGCGTCTTCATTTTGGTGCCCATGAAGGACAGTTTGGGTGACGTGATCCTGCTGTCCTCGAATGATGTGACCAATTCAACCCTTAGTGTTTTCATGGTGTCCAGATTCTGTTGACTATTGAAGTAGTGATAGTTAATTGGAGATGGTGTTGTTCCAGAAGATTCGTATGGTTTTTCTGGAGGTTTTTAGTATGGATGTTTGACAGCTTGATAAGGTCGCTGTCCATTATCTTCTACCATTCTAAGTCGTAAAGGAGAGTGGAAAGAACACAGTATTTATACATTTTCATGCTGATGTTGTGCTATGTCATGGGATCTTTACACTTGTCCTGCATTCTTAGATGTCTTCAGTCTTGCGAGACAGCTCTTGACGTTACCGCCTGCTCCTCTATCGTGTCTCCCCCCGCGGGGATGCTGGGGGCTCTTTTAGTATAAATAGTATTCCCGCCGTCTGGAAATTCTGTGCTAGAAATGTCCTCTTTGCTGTCACTCTCTTCGTTTCTGTCTTGTTCTTTCGCTTGGTCATTTCTTCCTATCATTTTCTGCCTTGCTGGTCCGTTCACCTGTATGTGTTCGATAAAGTCTTACGTACTTTTTCTTAGGACTGATATTTGGGTACATTTATTAAGTGCTTTTTTGGCTCTAGGGAGGTGAGATAAGCAGAAGCAATTTGAGGTAATTTATGCCCGTTTTTAGATATGTTTTGGTATGCTTAAATGTGTATTCAGGTATATTTTTTTAATCCCCTGTGTGATAAATTGGACGGAGTGGTCAACACAGGTGGCATGTCCTTAGATTATGTGCGCGAATGCATCGATATGTGTTCTTTTCTTTTTTTCTGTTGAAGTTTTGTATGTTTTGAAGCAGTTAAAGCCCTGATATGGCTCTACGCAGTCGGCTGGGATTTAAACAATAATAATAAAACGGGGACCTTTACACTTGTCCAGGATTCTTAAGATGTCTTCAGCCTTGCGAGACAGCTCTTGATGTTACTGTCTGCTCCTCTATCGTGTCGCCCTTAGATGATGATAAATACTCCCCTACAGTATCTTCTTTCTCAAGTCCTATTTTACACTTCAAACACGTACACAACCAGTAGCACCGCTTGGTGTCTATACAGTCCCTGTATATGCACAAAAGATATAACAGGCGAGACTGACTTGATTCTGTTACATGCAAAATTCTATATTCATGAATGTAAATGTAAAACAAATGTTTGAGGCAAAAGACCAACACACAATGGTAATACAGTTGATATTTTTTGCTTATTTGCAGGTGACTCTGAAGAAATGTCACGAGCAACTGTCTCAGCTGGACATCATTTTAGACATCCCCAACATGGACGGTGCCACTGAGGTCCCAGAACCCATCTGCTTCCCAGATAAAAACAAAAGAAAAACCACTCCTGCCATGTCAGTGTAGCTAGCAAGCCAAACAACTACACTTCTAGTGGTCCAGAATGTAGTCGACGAGGATGAGTGTACAGTGTGTGTGTGTGTGTGTGTGTGTGTGTGTGTGTGTGTGTGTGTGTGTGTGTGTGTGTGTGTGTGTGTGGGTGTGTGTGTGTGTGTGTGTGTTTTGTAGAAGGGGAAGGGGGGCACGGTTATGTGCCCGTGTGTTTAAGTTGTTGTCCGTGTGTGTCATACGACAAAACACATAATAATTACGTTACGCGTAGTTTGTTGAAATTCTCTTGACAAGACATGAAAATGGCATTGTGTTAATCAGGATGTATGTGTATTAAAAAGAACCCTTGTCAGTGAAACGTTTAAAACGTGGCTGTCTTTCTTGAGTATACACGGAGTCCATGAATGATACCGGACACTGACTTCCAAGGAGAACGCAATGCCGAAAACGCTGAGTGTGTGTATGTATCATGTTTTGAATGTGACATTTATGTGTAGATGTTCCACGGATGGTCGTCGCTCTTTTTCTGTGTGTGGTCCATACCAATGGAACGGGCTTCCTCTGTCTATTCGACAGCCATGCTCTGTCTTCAAGTCTGACTTGAAGACATATCTTTTTGTCCAGCTCTACGTGCCCACCCTTTTGTTCTACTCTATTACTGTCCTACTCCCGGTTTGCATGTGATTTGTACCCTGGAGTTTTTGTCAAAGTGAGTGAATGTTTTGATGAATGATGAGAGCGGCCGTTTTGATTTGATTTTTGTATCAAGACTTGACGCCCTATCAATGTCATCGTTATTTATTAACATGTAACCTATTGGACGAAGCAGCAGGGAAGTTTCAGCCACTTTCTCCTAATTTTTGTATTTGGTGTTTGTTTATTTGTGATCTTACGTCTACGCTTGACAAAGGCCAGTTGGCCGAAAATTTGCGCCTGTCTTGTCTTGTTGTATTATATACGCGTTTAATTTTTGTCGTGATTTTCTTTTTCTTTTTTTTTACTGGTTCATGTAACCTATAACTCGGACCACATTAGACGTAAACACAAAACAAGGCATTTCACCCACTAGCCAGGCAAGGATGGAGTTTGTTGAAGACAAATAATCGATGTTTCTCGCCTGCAGTGTGTTCTAAAAATGTTTCATTATTCAAAACTGTAATGTACATATGAAGAGATGGATTATTTTCTAGTGCGGTCGTCAATAGAGTTCGTGGCCACGTGATTACAACACCAGCCTACAACACGACAAATCCATGTTCAAATCGCGAATCTCACAGAGATAGTTTTCCCACTTACACCCTTCCATGGATCTAAAGGGGTGATCTAGGTGCTAGTCTTTCAGATGAGACGATCGGCCGAGATTCAGTGCACGTTAATGATCTCGTGGCAACAATGGAGTTGTCCGTGGTCCATTTCTGTAGTGCAAAGGACTAAGGCACGTCAGCTAGTAGGCATGATGTGATCAGAAACGCCAAGATATAGAAACAATACGAACAACGCTAACTCACCATCATGTGCATCAGTAGACAGTAAAGTGGTTTGGACATCTGACCAGAATGTAACTCCACTCCCCTACCTCTCCACCAGCTTAACATAGGAGCTGATTTCATGTGTCAATGTCATCAAATGACCTAGCGATGTGTTTTATTACATTTTACAACATACTTTTGGTCTCTTGTCTATTGAAAAAGGGGAAAAATGCCGTGTGACGTCAAAGTCCGTTTGACGTCGTTGGACCGTGTTTTCTGGCTGCGTCTTTTGTTTTAAATCCAGATATCTCTTTACCGTAAGCTTGTTAAATAGGAAGGAAGGGTAGGTTTTCTAAAAGCTTGCGGTAAGGCTTATATAAATAGGAAAACTAATCGAAATAAAACTAAAAGGAGTTCCGAATCAGAAAATGTCAGTGTGTGTCGTTTACAAATATTTTTGAAGAACATCGACCATAAATATATTTATTCAGTTTTTCTTTTAATTTAAAATACCGTTAAATATTACTCATGGATTTGTAAGTTTCCCAAAGTTTTTGGATGGACTTAGACAGTTTTTAAAGAGACATTTCAACTGTCCACAGTAACAGTGAGTTAGAATTGATTCTGTTTGGAACAGCTGGCCATACTGAAACGGATGAAGTGTTTGATAATATTTTATTCGCAAACACTTTGTCCACAAATTTAGAATGAACAAAATTACACTAAACATATGCTACTTCCTAGACGAGACAAATACGAACATGTCACTGAAAAATGTTCTGTGTTCACATTTTCTTGGAATTGCCGTGCAGTGACTTTCACTACAAGTGGAATCTACACCAAGCATTTGTCGAGTTAAACATTGGAAATAATTTACATGTAACATCTTAATTAATTAAATTGAACACAAACATTTGCGTATGAATATTTCGGTGTTGAGTTTATAGTACATGTCTTTTCTTGCTGCACATTACCATGTTTTTCTCTCTTATTTGCATTTTATTTGTACTTTTTCATTTCATGAATTCTACATATATTTTGCCTTACAAAAGGATGAAATTGAACAATTGTGCGAGCGGACAGATAATTGAAAAATCAAAGAAAAACCCATCCGACCTTTCTGCCCATCTTTTGCTGGATATATGTTGGTTAGCTCCACTCCACCCACCCCAGTCCCCTTTCCAAAAAAAAACTGTCCTCTTTCAAGACACTTCTTTTATCGAAAAAGAGATTGTACGGATGCTGACAGGAACAACATAGGTCCCACCTATTTTTCACAGAGATAACGTGAACAGCATAATATTTGAAAGTTAATCGAACTGATATCAGACGAATAAAATACAGCCATTGTAGTGCAAGCACACGTAGTTAGTTGTTAACTTAGTTGTGGATCCCATTTACAGCTATGTTGTAATCGCTGTTTTCCAAACAGGCACAAGAAACGTGGTGTCAATACAGACAAGTGTCGTGGACCTGGTGTCACAAGAATGTCACCTGATTGCCATCACGGGACACGGTCAGATGTCTGAGACACAATACCACAGGTAAGTCAACATGTGCACATGGCAGCAAACAACAGTAACAACCAAACCTACAGAAAGTCAGTTGAGGATCTGTTTTTATGTTTTGAGTTCAAAGATTTATCAAGATTACTGTCCCGTTCGGAAGAGATTCCATATGTACTGACGCCACAAAAGCCATGCGATGAAAAAGGATCCCAAAAATCTGCATAAGTGATCAGCTGCGTGCAAACGCGCGCGCGCAGGCACACACACACACACACACACACACACACACACACACACACACACACACACACACACACACACACACACACACACACACACACACACACACACATGTATATATATACATACATACATACATACATACACACATACATACACACACACACACATACATACACTCTCACACACTCTTACACACACACACCTCTCTCTCACACACTCTCTCACACACACCTCTCTCTCACACACTCTCACACACACACTCTCATTCACACACACCTCTCTCACACACACAGACACACACACCAACACACACACACACACACACAACACCACACACACACACACACACAAACACACACACACACCACACACACACACACACAACACCACACACACACACACACAAACACACACACACACACCACACACACACACACACACACACACACACCACACACACCACACCACACACACCACACACACACACACACACACACACACACACACACACACACACACCACACACACACACACACACACACACACACACACACAAACATTCTTCCTTAACATTTTGTCATTTTCTACCTTCCTGGTCCATTCACCTGTATGTGTTCGATAAAGTCTTACCTACCTTCTGTTAGGATTGATAATTGGGTGCATGTATTAAGCGCATTTTTGGCTCTAGGGAAACGAGATATCCGGAAGCAATTTTATGTAATTTAGGCGCGTTTTTATATATGCTTTAGTTGTCCATAGTTATGTTTAAATTTATATTCAGGTTTTTATTTTATAAATTCACTGTGCGATAAACTGGACGGAGTAGTCAACGCCAGGGCCATCTCCTTAGATTATGTGCGCAAATGCATTGATATGTGTACTTAATGTTTTCCTTTTTTGTCCTGTTGAAGTAGTGTATATGTTTTTGTCCTGTTGAAGTAGTGTATATGTTTTTGTCCTGTTGAAGTAGTGTATATGTTTTTGTCCTGTTGAAGTAGTGTATATGTTTTTGTCCTGTTGAAGTAGTGTATATGTTTTTGTCCTGTTGAAGTAGTGTATATGTTTTTGTCCTGTTGAAGTAGTGTATATGTTTTTGTCCTGTTGAAGTAGTGTATATGTTTTTGTCCTGTTGAAGTAGTGTATATGTTTTTGTCCTGTTGAAGTAGTGTATATGTTTTTGTCCTGTTGAAGTAGTGTATATGTTTTTGTCCTGTTGAAGTAGTGTATATGTTTTTGTCCTGTTGAAGTAGTGTATATGTTTTTGTCCTGTTGAAGTAGTGTATATGTTTTTGTCCTGTTGAAGTAGTGTATATGTTTTTGTCCTGTTGAAGTAGTGTATATGTTTTTGTCCTGTTGAAGTAGTGTATATGTTTTTGTCCTGTTGAAGTAGTGTATATGTTTTGAAACACTTATAGCCCTTGTATGGCTCTATGCAGTCGGATGGGCTTTAAAAACCGAAAAACAAAAAACAAACAAAAAACAAAAAACACAATGTAGAAGCAATTTTAGTTAATTTAGACGAGTCTTTATATTTTATTTACGTAGGTATCTAATACATTTGTGTTCAGGTTTGTTTTTTAACCCCTTTGGTGATAAATGGACTGATTAACACCAGTGGCATGTCCTTAGATTATGTGCGCGACTGCATTGGTATGTGTATTTTATTTTATTTTCCATGTTATTTTCAGTATCAACGAGGTGTGTGTTTAGATATGGTTATAGCCCTGATAATGGCCCTGCGCAGTCGGCTGGGCTTTAAGTAATAATGATAATGATGATAATAATAATGAAAATTATAACAATGATAATGTGATGATAATGATGATAACGATAATGATAATGACGACGATAACGACGACGACGACGACGATGATGATGATGATGATGGCGATAACAAATCATTATTTTACAATTTTTGCATTGATCATCAATTTCTACCGTCAGGATCAATTGCGTGCATGTATTAACTGCATTTTCAGATCTAAGGAGATATAATTGATTTGTGGGAGTTATAGGTCCTCTAGGTCAGTTTGTATTTAGGCTTATATTTATGTGTACATGTACTTGAGGTCTGTTTATGCATATGTATTCAAGTTACCCTTGGTGTTAATTTTGGCAGAACGACCACCGCCAGGAATATATCCTTAGATTATTTAAGTGAATGCAGGGATGTGTCTTGACTGGTCTGAAAAAGGCATTAGAATAGATGGAGAATACCTCAGTCACCTCAGGTTTGCTGACGACATTATCATGTTGGCGGAGAGGCTCAAGCAACTGCAAAATATGCTGAATGAACTAAATGAATGCAGCAAAGAAAAAAAAAGTAGGACTAATAGTAAACTTGAAGAAAACAACATTTATAATCAGCAAGTACATTGAAGACCTAGACAGAAGTAACGACCGAAAATGAAGAGCTAGAAATAGTCGACCCTACATATACTTAGGCCAACTCATCTCAGCAGAATCCTCCTCCAAAGAGGAAGAAATCAAACTTAGGATAGCGCTTGGCTGGCAAGCGTTTGGAAGAGCAACTTCGGTTTTCAAGGATGACAAAATTCCAACTGTCCTGAAAAGAAAAGTCTTCGACCAATGAATTCTGCCCACAGTCACGTACGGTGCAGAAACGTGGAATCAAAGATACACTTCGCTTTGAAACTAAGAACCATGCAGCAAGCACACGAAAGAAACATGCTTGGTATCACCTGGAAAGATCGCAAAACGGCTCAGTGGATCAGAGAAAGAACAAAAAGTGCGAGACATCCTGGAAAGCATCAACAAACCGAAATGAAACTGGGCAGGTCATCTCACCCGGAGAATGGACAATCGTTAGACAACAAAAACCACGTTCTGGATATCAAGAGACGGCACTCGCAATAGAGGGAGAGGGGAAGACAGAAAAATAGATGGAGAGCTGACCTACATGGAATTGACAAGAACTGGAGAGGAAAAGCGCAGGAACGAAGTGAATGGAAGCAGTTGAGGAAGGCCTACATCCAACAACGGACTTTTGATGGCTGAAAGAAAGAGAAAAAAATGATATGTATACTTGATTTTCTTTTCCAGGTTCTCTGTTTGTCCATGCTTATCGATGTGGTGGAACATGTTTTGTTTGAAATAGTTTTCGTTCTGATAAGGCACAGAGCAGTCGGGTTGGCTTTAAACACTACTACTACTACTACTACTACTACTACTACTACTACTACTACTACTACTACTACTACTACTACTACTACTACTACCAAGAGAGGGAGGGAGGGAACTTTCGAGGTTGAAGAGGGGAGCCATAAGGGTGCGAGGGAGAGAAGTTTGAGGGTCGATGGGGGGGGGGGGGGTAGCCACAAAGGAGGGAGGGAACTTTGGATGTTGAAGAGGGGGACGTAGGGAGGAAGAATCAATGGGAAGGGAACTTGGGTGGAGGGAGAACCAATGGAAGGATACTTGGAGGAGGGGAACCAATTAGAGGGAACTTGGGGAGGGGAAACTGGGGGGGGGGGGGAGCGGGAGAACCAAGGGGAGGGAACATGGGGGAGGGGCTGGGAGAACCAAGGGAAGGGAACTTAGGGGGGCTGGGAGAACTAAGGGGAGGGAACTTGGGGATAGGGGGAAGCAAGGGGGGAGAACTTAGGGGCTGGTTGAACCAAGGGGAGGGAATTGGGGGTAGGGAAAACCAAGGGGAGAGAACTTAGGGGCTGGTTGAACCAAGGGGAGGGAACTTGGGGGTAGGGAGACCCAAGCGGAGGGAACTTGGGGGCGCTGGGAGATCCAAGGGGAGGAAACTTCCGAGGATGTTGGGAGAACCAAGGGGAGGGTATTTGGAGGGCTGGGAGAGAACCAAGGGGAGGGAACTGGAGGGGCGGGAACTAGAGGCAGGAACTTGGGGGGCGGGAGATACCAAGGGGAGGGAACTTGGGGGGTGCTGGGAGATCGAAGGGGAGGGAACTTGAAGGGGTAGGGAGAACCAAGGAGAGGGAACTTGGGGGTAGGGAAAATTAAGGGGAGGGAACTTCGGTGGGCTGGGAGAACCAAGGGGAGGGAAATTTGGGGGCTGGGAGAACCAAGGGGAGGGGACTGGGGGGGGGGCAGGATAACCAAGGAGAGGAAATTTGGGGGGGGGGGGTCTGGGAGAACCAATGGGATTGAAGTGGGAGGGGGGGGGGCGGGAACTTAGGGGGCGGGAACTTGAGGGTGGGCGGGAGTACCAAGGGGAGGGAACAATGTGGGGGGCAGTAGGGGGAACTAAGGGAAGGTAACTTTGGGGGGGTAAGGCGAACCAAGGGGAGGGAATTTCGGGTTAGGGAGAACCAAGGCGAGGTAACTTTGGGGGTAGGGAGAACCAAGGGGAAGGAAACTTGGGGGTAGGGAGAACCAAGGGGAGGGAACCTGGGTGGGAACTGGGGGGGGGGGAGAAAGGTGAGGGAACTTGGGGGAGATAGAAACTTGGGTGGAGAACTGAAGGTGGAGGGGGCAGGAAAACCAAGGGGAGGGAACTTGGGAGTCGGGAAAACCAAGAAGGGGTAACTTGGGGGCTAAGGAGAACCAAGGGGAGGGAACTGGGATGACCAAGGCGAGGGAACTGGGGGGGGGGGGGGCTGGGAGGACCAAGGCGAGGGAACTGGGGGGGGGGGGGTGGTAGAACCAATGGGAGGGAACTGGGGGGGCTGGGAGGACCAAGGCGAGGGAACTGGGGGGGGGGGGCTGGGAGGACCAAGGCGAGGGAACTGGGGGGGGGGCTGGGGGAGAATCAAGGGGAGGGAACTTGGGGGGCTGGGAGGACCAAGGCGAGGGAACTGGGTGGGGGGGGGGCTGGGAGAACAATGGGAGGGAACTGGGGGGGCTGGGAGGACCAAGGCGAGGGAACTGGGGGGGGGGGGCTGGGAGAACCAAGGGGAGGGAACTGGGGGGCTGGGAGGGACCAAGGCGAGGGAAACTAGGGGGGGGGGCTGGGAGAACCAATGGGAGGGAACTGGGGGGGGGGGGCTGGGAGGACCAAAGCGAGGGAACTGGGGGGGCTAGGAGAACCAATGGGAGGGAAGTGGGGGGCGGGAACTTGGGGGATGGGCGGAGGTACCAAGGGGAGGGAACAATGTGAGGGGCAGTAGGGGGAACTAAGGGAAGGTAACTTTGGGGGGTAAGGAGAACCAACGGGAGGGAATTTCGGGGTTAGGGAGAACCAAGACGAGGTAACTTTGGGGGTAGGGAGAACCAAGGGGAAGGAACTTTGGGGGGCTGGGAGAACCAAGGGGAGGGAACTTGGGTGGGAACTGAGGGGGGGGGGTAAAAAATGTGAGGGAACTTGGGGGAGGCAAACACTTTGGTGGAGAACTGAGGGGGGCGGGAGAACCAAGAGGAGGGAATTTGGGAGGCTAAGGAGACCAAGGGGAGGGAACTGGGGGCTGGGAAAACCAAGGGGAAGGAACTTGAAGGGGTAGGGAGAATCAAGGGGAGGAAACTTGTGGGGCTGGGAGAACCAAGGGGAGGGAAGTTGGGGGCGGGGAGGACCAAGGGGAGGGAACTTGGGGGAGCTGGGAGGACCAAGGGGACGGAACTTGGGGGAGCTGGGGGAACCAAGGGGAGGAAACTTGGGGGCTGGGAGAACCAAGGGGAGGGAACTATGGGTAGGGAGAACCAAGGGGAGGGAACGTGGGGGACGCTTGGAGATCAAAGGGGAGTAAACTTCAGAGGAGAGGACTGGGATAACAAAGGGGAGCAATTTTTTTGGGGGGGGTCTTCGAGAACCAAGGAGAGGGAACTTGAGGGGGGACTAGGAGAACGAAGGGGAGGGAACTTGGGGGGCACTGTAGATCCAAGGGGAGGAAAACTGGGGGGGGGGAACCAAGGGGAGGGAATTTGGGGGCTGGGAGGACCAAGGGGAGGGAACTTGGGGGAGATGGGAGGACCAATGGGAGGGAACCTGGGGGCCTGGGAGAACCAAGGGGAAGGAACTTGGGGGCTGGTTGAACCAAGGGAGGGAACTTGGGGGTAGGGAGAACAAAGGGGAGGGAACTTGGGGGTAGGGAGATCCAAGGGGAGGAAAGTTGGGGGCTGGGAGAACTAAGAGTGGGTGGGTGGGCAGGAACTTGAGGTGGGAACATGGGGAGTGGGGCGGGAGATACCAAGGGGAGGGAACTTGAGGGGGTTGGGAGAACCAAGGGGAGGAAACTTGAAGGGGTAGGAAGA
Source organism: Monoplex corrugatus (assembly GCA_030674185.1). NCBI lineage: Eukaryota > Metazoa > Mollusca > Gastropoda > Littorinimorpha > Ranellidae > Monoplex > Monoplex corrugatus. The sequence continues at coordinate 26,006,440 of JAPXFY010000030.1, forward strand.
ACCAAGGGAGGGAACTTGGGAGTAGGGAGAATTAAGGGGAGGGAAGTTCGGGGGCTGGGAGAAACAAGTGGAGAACTTTGGGGGGCTAGGAGAACAGGCTGGGAACTGGGAAGGCTGGGAGAACTAAGGGGAGGGAACTGAGGGGGCAGGAACTTGGGGGGGGGGGGAGGCGGGAGATACCAAGGGGAGGGAATTTAGGGGTTGGGAGAACCATAGAGAGGAAACTGGGGGGGGGGGGGGGGCTGGGAGAAGCAATGGAAGGGAACTGGGGGGCAAGAACTTGGGGGGAGGGCGGGAGTACCAAGGAGAGGGAACAATGTGGGGGGCAGTAGGGGAAAATAAGGGAAGATTACTTTGGGGGGTAAGGAGAACCAAGGGGAGGGAATTTCGGGGTTAGGGAGAACCAAGGCGAGGTAACTTTGGCAGTGGGGGGAGCCAAGGGGAGGGAACTTGGGCGGGCTGGGAGAACGAAGGGGAGGGAATTGGGGAGGCCTGGGAGAACCAAGGGGAGGGAACTTGGGAGGTAGGGAGAACCAAGGGGAGGGAACGTGGGGGTAGGGAGAGCCAAGGGGAGGGAATTAGGGAGGCCTGGGAGAACCAATGGGAGGGAAGTTGGGGGTAGGGAGAGCCAAGGGGAGGGAACTTGGGTGGGAACTGGGGGTGGGGAGCAAGGTGAGGGAACTTGGGGGAGGCAGAAACTTGGGTGGAAAACTGAGGGGGGCGGGAGAACCAATGGGAGGGAACATGTAGTGTCGGAAAAAGCAAGGGGGGGGGGGGGTAACTTGGGGAGTAGAAACTTCGGGGGAGAACTGAGAGGGTCGGGAGAACCAAGGGGAGGGAACATGGGGGCGGGAATGGGGGGAGAACCAAGGGGAGGAAACTTGGGGGCATGAGAACCAAGGGGAGGGAATTTGGAGGGCCTGGGAGAACCAAGGGGAGAGAACTTTGGGGGTGCCTTGGAAACTGCGGGCGGGGGCGGGAGAACTAAGGGGATTGAACTCGGGCGGGGCTGGGAAGTGGGGGGCGGGGAGAACCAAGGGGAGGGAAGTTGGTGGGGTGGGAGGACCAAGGTGTGGGAACTTGAGGGGTCGGGAGAACCAAGGGGAGGGAACTTGGAAGGACAGAACCAATGGGAGGGAACATGTAGTGTCGGGAAAAGCAAGGGGGGGGGGGGGTAACTTGGGGAGCAGAAACTTCGGTGGAGAACTGAGAGGGTCGGGAGAACCAAGGGGAGGGAACTTGGGGGGGGGGGAACCAAGGGGAGGAAACTTGGGGAGCCTGGGAGAACCAAGGGGAGAGAACTTTGGGGGTGCCTTGGAAACTTGGGGTCGGGGCGGAGGCGGGGAGAACTAAGAGGATTGAACTTGGGCGGGGGGGTGGGAACTGGGGGGCGGGAGAACCAAGGTGTGGGAACTTGAGGGGTCGGGAGAATCAAGGGGAGGGAACTTGGAAGGATAGAACCAATGGGAGGGAACTTGTGCGGTCGGGAGAACCAAAGGGAGGTAACTTGGGGGTGTAGGAAGAACCAAGGGGAGGGAACTCGGGGGTCGGGTAGGAGAACCAAGAGGAGGCAAGTAGGGGGTGTAGGGGGAACCAAGGGGAGGAAACTTGGGAGGTGAAGCGGGAGAATCAAGGGGAGGGAACGTAGGGGGTAGGGAGAACCATGGGTAGGTAATTTGGGGGTAGGGAGAACCAAGTGGAGGTAATTTGGGGGGTGAACCAAGGGGAGAACCAAGGGGAGGGATCTCTGGGGAGGGGGAGGGAGAATCAAGGGTAGGGATCATGGTGGGAAAACCATGGGGAGGGAACTTGGGGGATAGGGCGGGAGAACCAACGGGAGAGAACTTAGAGGGTAGGGTGGAAGAACCAACGGGAGGGAACTCGGGGGGTAGGAGAACCAAGGGGAGGGAACTTGAGAGGTAGAGAGAACCAAGGGAAGGGAACTTCGGAGCGCAGGGTGAACAAATGGGAGGGAACTTGTTGGGGTAGGCTTGGGAGAACCAAGGGGAGGTAACTTGGGGGGTAGGCAGAGAACCAAGGGTAGGGAACTCGGGGAGGGGGGGTTAGGGAGAACCGAGGGGAGGGAACTCGGTTGGGGTAATGAGAACCAACGAGACGAATTTGGGGAGGTTAGGGAGAGCTAAGGGAAGGTAACTTCTGGGGATAATGAGAACCAGGGTGAGGGAACTTTGGGGGGGGGGGGAGGGAGAACCAAAGGGAAGTAACAAGCAGAGGGACGGTAGGGAGAACTAAGGGAAGGTAACTTTGAGGGTAGGGAGAACCAAGGGGAGGGAACTCAAGGGGAGGAGGGTAGGGAGAACCAGGGGGAGGAAATTCGCGGATGTAGGGAGAACTAAACGGAGGGAACTTTGGGATAGGGAGAACCAAGGGGAGGTAACTTGGGAATAGGGAGAACCAAGGGGAGATAACTTCGAGGGGTAGGGAGAAACAAGGGGAGGGAACTTGTGGGGGGAGGTTGGGGAGAACTACGGGGAGGGAACTTGGTGGAGATGAGGGAGAATTAAGGGAAGGTAGTTTCGGGGGGTAAGGAGAACCAAGGGGAGGTAACTTGGGGGTAGGTAGAACTAAGGGGAGATAGCTAGGGGGGTCGGAAAACCAAGAGGAGGAAACTTGGGGGAGCACATTAGAACCTAGGGGAGGGAACTTGGGTTGGGAGAACCAAGGGAGATAACTCGAGGGAGGGAGAATCAAGGGGAGGTAACTTGGAGGGGAAAGCAGGAGAACCTAGGGTAGGGAACGTCTGGGGGAGGGTGGGAGAACCAAGGGGAAGGAACTTGGGGGGTAGTGAGAACCAGCAGGAGGTATCTGTGGACTAGAGAGAACAGAGGGGATGTAACTTGGGGGTAGGAAGACCCAAGGAGAGGTAACTTGGGGGGCAGGGGGGGGGTAGCTTGGGGTGGGTAGGGAGAAACGACGGGAGGTAGATTTGGGGGTAGGGAGAGCCATGGGGAAGTAACTTGTTGTAGGGAGTACCAAGGGAAGGTTAGTTGTGGAACTCCAAGAGAACCAAGGGGAGTGCACTTGGGGGAGGGTGGGAGAACCAAAGGGAGGGAACTTGGGGGAATGAGAGAGAACCAAGATTAGGAGACTTTGGGAGGTAGGGAGAAGCAAGGGGAGATAATTTGGGAGTGTTAGGAGAACCAAGGGGGATAAGTTGGGGGTAGGGAGAACAAAGGGAAGGTAACTTCGGGAGTATGGAGAACCAAAGGGACAACCAAGGGAAGGGAACTTGGGAGGTGGAGGGCGGAAGAACCAAGGGGCGGGAACTCAGGGACAGGGCTAGAGAACCAAGTGGAGGTTACTTGGGGATGTAGGGAGAACTAAGGGGAGGTAACTTGGTGGTAGGGAGAACCAAGGGGCATGTATTGGGGCAGGGTATTGGGGAGGGAACCAATGGGAGGGAACTTGGGGGGGGGGGCAGAAGAATCAATAGGAGTACATGGGAAGAACCAGTGGGATGGTACCTGGGGAGGAAGAACCAATAGGAGGGTACATGGGGTGGAGAACCAAAGGGAAGGAACTTGGTGGGAGGGAGAACCAATGGGAAGTTACTTGGGGAGGTACTTGGGGGGGGGGGGCGGGAGAATGCTTGGGAGGGAAGTTGTGGGGGGTGGTGGTTGGCGAAACAATGGGAGGTTTTTGTGGAGGAACCAAAGGGAGGGTACTTGAGGAGGGAACCAGTGGAAGGGAACTTGGGGAAGGAGAACCAATGGGGTACACGGGGAGCGAGAACTAATGGCACGGTTTTTGGAGGGAGAACCGAGGGGACGGAACTTGGTGGGAGAACCAAAGGGGGAAGGAGGAGAAGAACAAGAACACGAACAAGAACAAATACAAGAAGAAGAAGAATGCGAAGAAGAAGAATGCGAAGAAGAAGAAGAAGAAGAAGAAGAATTGCGAAGAAGAAGAAGAAATTGCGAAGAAGAAGAAGAATTGCGAAGAAGAAGAACTGCGAAGAAGAAGAATTGCGAAGAAGAAGAATTGCGAGAAGAAGAAGAAGAATTGCGAAGAAGAAGAATTGCGAAGAAGAAGAATTGCGAAGAAGAAGAAGAAGAAGAATTGCGAAGAAGAATTGCGAAGAAGAATAATTGTGAAGAAGAAGAAGAAGAATTGCGAAGAAGAATTGCGAAGAAGAATTGCGAAGAATTGCGAGAAGAATTGCGAAGAAGAAGAATTGCGAAGAAGAAGAATTGCGAAGAAGAATTGCGAAGAAGAAGAATTGTGAAGAAGAAGAAGAAGAATTGCGAAGAAGAAGAATTGTGAAGAAGAAGAATTGCGAAGAAGAAGAAGAAGAATTGCGAAGAAGAATTGCGAAGAAGAATTGCGAAGAAGAAGAAGAAGAATTGCGAAGAAGAAGAAGAAGAATTGCGAAGAAGAAGAATTGCGAAGAAGAAGAATTGCGAAAAAGAAGAATTGCGAAGAAGAAGAAGAAGAATTGCGAAGAAGAAGAATTGCGAAGAAGAAGAATTGCGAAGAAGAAGAATTGCGAAGAAGAATTGCGAAGAAGAAGAATTGCGAAGAAGAAGAATTGCGAAGAATTGCGAAGAAGAAGAATTGCGAAGAAGAAGAATTGCGAAGAAGAAGAAGAAGAAGAAGAAGAAGAAGAAGAAGAAGAAGAAGAAGAAGAAGGAGAAGAAGAAGAAGGAGAAGAAGAAAAAGGAGAAGAAGGAGAAGAAGAAAGAGAAGAAGAAGAAGAATTGCGAAGAAGAAGAATTGCGAAGAAGAAGAATTGCGAAGAAGAATTGCGAAGAAGAAGAATTGCGAAGAAGAAGAATTGCTAAGAAGAACTGCGAAGAAGAAGAATTGCGAAGAAGAAGAAGAATTGCGAAGAAGAAGAAGAATTGCGAAGAAGAAGAAGAAGAATTGCGAAGAAGAAGAAGAAGAATTGCGAAGAAGAAGAAGAATTGCGAAGAAGAAGAAGAAGAATTGCGAAGAAGAAGAAGAATTGCGAAGAAGAAGAAGAAGAAGAAGAAGAAGAAGACAATGCAGCAAATTACAGAAATCCCCAGATTTAGCTGCAGACAACGTCTGACCAAGTACAAGATTATGAAGATAAAACAGCATCAGTCTGGAGGCGGTATAGTCCCCCCCCCTCCCCAAATCCTGTATCCTACAATAGAATTCTGGCTCTAAGACAGACTGAACCCTTCATACATGATATGTTACCAGCTGAAATTCTGCACTACGTGTCTGGAACCACACGGGGCAGTTCAAGCAACATGGGTGTACTCTCGGTAGGAAAAGATAAATGGATGGCGAATATCTGATCAGTGTCAGCAATTTCATCAATCTTTCGTAAAGTGTTGTTCACTGTCTTTATCAATTGGCATAAACGCAGTGATCTGTTGTAATTTACAGGGCACAGTTTTGTTCTACGTTTTTTCTAGGAGACATGGGGGTTAATACCCAAAGAGAGGGATAAAGACAGAGAGGGGGAAGAGAGAGAGACAGAGAGAGACAGAGACAGACAGACAGACATACATACATACAGACAGACAAACAGAGACAGCGACAGAGACTGAGATAGAGAAAAAGAGAGAAAGAAAGAAAGAAGAACAGAGAGAGAGAGAGAGACAGACAGACAGACAGACAGAAGGACAGACAGACAGACAGACAGACAGACAGACAGAGACAGAGGTGAGGAGATGAACAGACACAGCCATAGAAGAGAGAGAGAGAGAGACAGACAGACAGACAGACAGACAGACAGAGAAATAGACAGAGACAGACAGAGACATGGAAAGAGAAACAGAGATGAACATACACAGGAAGAGACAAACAGTTAAAGGATGGTATCAGATATGGCAGGCTACAGCTACTATCAGTGATGAGAGTTATTTTAGCAGTTGCCAGAACTTGTATGATTGCTTTTGGAGACGTCTGCCTATCTCTACACAAGGCAAGGCACTAAAAAGACATGGGTCGTGTTGAGTACATTGCGTAACACAAGGAGAACATGTCGCAACACAACAGATGTCTTATCCAAATAGTTTTGTACTTGATATTAAACCAGTATACATGTACACAAGAACAGCTTTTGGAAAGGGACATAACCGAAGTAAAATTTAGCGCCTTGGAAACAACAGTCATTTATCTATCTCCTGCATGTCTGTCAAATCAGTTCTTCCATGGAGTCGTTCTGTTTCACCACTGTTTTCACCATCAGGCCATGTCACTTCAAGTTTTCTTAATGGTTTTTTTTTCCAGCGGAATAATAATTCAGCTAAAATGACTATGATATTTCAAATCATCTTTTTTTTCGTTTTGTCAAAGCACCACCAGCAACACTGTCAACCTTAACAGCTGGCCAATGATGGCTACAACTGATTTCAGGAAAGAGAATTTAGAGTGTGTCCAAGAGGAAATAATCAAACGTAGACTATTTCTCGCACTCTCTCCCCAATTTATCGGCAGTTGTCTGACAGGTTCCTTGACCTACTGAAGACCATGTGCACTTCCACGGTGTTGAAATGCAGAAGGGAAGAAATTGACCTATCAAACTCTTTGCTGACACCACCAGAATGATTGGAACATTAAGACGGACAGTGAATGGTGTGGTAGTTAAGTGGGTAAGGTGTCTGACTTCCAATCAGAAGGTGAAAGGTTTGATCCTGCCTGGGTACCTCCCGCCTGGTGGGTAACAGGTGTGGATCTTTTTGTCTGGTCTCCCAGGTCAGTGTGCATGTAGATCTGTCAGTGCCAATCAGGCAAAACAATGTGCATAGAAACATATGATAAAAATTGGAACACGCATACACGCTGACACATCAACAAAAACAACAGCTAAAGCAACAAACCAATATCAACAGCAGCAGCAGCAACAACAACAACAACAACATTGCTTCCAGTAAGTGGAGAGACAACAATAACCATGGTTTCAGTCAAGGGTTGCTCAAATGTATCATCAGAACCTTTGGACATGTGTTTTGGTGCCAAAGAAAAGAATTCTTCCTGGCTGCTATTAATTGCCTGATAAGATCACTTCATTAATAATAAACATACAAACAAACAAACAAATGGATAAATACATAAATAAATAAATGAATAAATAATAAAAAAAACAAATAAATAAATCAATAAGACGTGCAACATGACTCATTATGTTGACATATTGACTTGACAAGCATGGTTATTCCCCTTGGTAATGGAATATCAGGGATTGTTGCTACAATGAAGTCAGAAACGTAGTCGATATCCTGGTACGTCCCCCATCCCCTCACTCCTCTTTCCCCCTTCCACCCCCCCCTCATATCCGGGATATTGTAAGATGTATCCTCTCTTCCTTTCTCTGTAAGGTCGACAGTATGCAATCAAATTTCTTAACATGAAAGATGTGAAGGAGTTGCCCGCTGCTTTAGACAAACGTATACACTGTCCGCCCCTCTGTCGTTCTAACTTGAAATATATCGACCCTGGAAAGACTTTTCTTGTGTCGTTTTTCGTGAAAAATGAGACCATGCCTTCCTTGAGATTATTTCTTGATGCAAATAGATATAATTAGGCACACACACACACACACATATATGCACATACTCATACACACACGCGCACACACACATACACGTACACGCATAAGACGCACA
>JAPXFY010000030.1:26019043-26029043 GCA_030674185.1 Monoplex corrugatus
ATATATATTGTCTAGAAGTGTTTCAGATTTGAATAAAAACTTTTTACTTTCTAATACAAGAGCCACTGAGTTGATGCAGAAGCTTTTCCTGCTATTGTGTCAGATGGCAAATGCTCTTTGCAGTTGGCCCTTCCATGAGATTTTTTTCCTAATTAGTTCTAGAATGCTCGGTAATTGCATGTAGCCTGAATCGTATTTCGATAATAATGTCCGGAAATATCATTGATGACTTTTGTATTGTCTAACGGTCAATATGCATGGAAGAAAGCGCTTATCTACGCACAGACACAAAAAGCAGTGGCGGAGCGTAAGACAAACAGAGAGAGAGAGGAAGAAGAAGAAGAAAGAAGAGAGAGGGAGAAGAGAGAGAGAGGAGAGAGAGAGAGAGAGAGAGAAAGACAGAGAGACAGAGAGACAGAGAGAGCGAAGAGAGAGAGGAGAGAGAGAGAGAGAAGACAGACAGACAGACAGACAGACAGGACAGACAGACAGACAGAGAGAAAGACAGAGACGTGAGAGAGGAGAAGGTGAGAGAGAGAAAGAGAGAGGGAAAGAGAAAACGAGAGAGAGACAGACAGACAGACAGACGGACAGGCAGGCAGAGACAGAGACAGATAAAGAGACAGAGAGAGACAGATCCAGAGAGATAGGAGGAGACAGGAAGACAGGGAGAGAGAGGGGAAGGGAGAGAGAGAGAGGAGAGAGAGAGAGAGAGAGAGAGAGAGAGAGAGAGAACAAACAGACAGACAGACAGACAGAACGAAGAAAGAGAGTCAGATCAATCTGAATCCATCAGTGGGAAGGGAGGGAAGGAAGGGAAGGGAAGGAAGGAGTACACTTTGTAAACAAGGAAACTCAGAAATTAATAAGGTAGAGAATAGGGTGAGTATCAACAGCTTGCTCTGTGTCATCGCTCGGTGTCAGCCAACACTTTCCTTGTTTTCAAGTGATCTCTCTCTCTCTCCCTCTCCCTCTCTCTTTCTCTCTCTCTCTCTCTCTCTTTTCTCTTGTCTCTCTTGCTCTACTCTCTCTCTCTCTCTTTCTCTCTCTCTATACATATATTATCTATCTGTCTGTCTGTCTCTTCTATTATATATAATATATATATATAATATATATATATATTATATATATGAAGAGACAGACAGGCAGATAGAGACAGAGAGACAGAGAGAAACAAAGAGAGAGAGAGAAAGAAAGAAAGAGATAGTGAGAGCAAGAGAGACAGAGAGAGAGAGAGATAAAGAGAGAGGGAGAGGGGGACAGAGAAATACAGTGCGAGAGAGGGAGAGAGAGAGAAAGAGAGAGAGAAAGGGGCGGGGGGCGAGAGAGACCGAGAAAGAAGGAGAGAGAAAGAGAGAAAGAGAGACAAAAAGAGACAAAACGAGAGAAAAATTTAGAGATAATGAGTTAGTGAGTGAGACAGCAAAAGAGGGGGAGAGAGAGAAAGAAAGAGAGAGAGAGAGAGAGAGAGAGAGAGAGAGACGGACAGACAGACAGACAGATAGATAGGCAGAGACAATGAAAGAGACAGACAGAGAGAGACAGAGAGAGACAGAGGCAGTGAGATAGGAGAAGAGAGGAAGAGAGGGAGAAATGGACAGAGAAGAGGAAGAGAGAGAGAGAGTGGGGGGGGGGATGAGAGATAGAAAGAGAGATTGAGAGAGAAAGTGAGAGAGTGACAGAGAGAGAGAGAGGGAGAGTGAGAGAGAGAGAAAGAGACAGTGAGAGTAGAGAGAGAAGAGAGTGAAAGGGTGAGAGAGGAAGAGGTAGAGAGAGAGACAGACAGAACGAGCGAGAGAGACAGGGAGACAGAGAGAGAAAGAGAGCAGGGTACATAGAAAGAGAGATACAGAGGGAGATAGAGACACAGAGATACACAGACAGAGAGAGAGACAGAGAGACAGAGAGACAGAGAGACAGTGATAAAACGAGAGAAAAAGGGGGAAAGATAGAGTGAGTGAGTGAGTGTGAGAAAAACAAAGTGAAAGAGAGAGAGAGAGAGAGAGAGAGAGAGAGAGAGAAATGCAGAGAGAGAGGGGGTAGAAAGAAAGAGAGAGAGAGAGAGAAAGAAATGGACAGAGAGAGAAACAAAGAGAGAGAGGTAGAGAGGGACAGAGATTGAGAGAAAGGGATACAGACTGACAGAATGAGAACGACAGATCGAGAGAGAGACAGAGAGAGAGACAGAGAGACAGAGAGACAGAGAGACAGAGAGAGACAGAGAGAGAGAGAAACAGAAGGAGACAGCGAGAGAGAGACAGAGACAGAGAGACAGAAAGACAGACAAACAGAGACAGAGATAGAGACAGAAAGAGAGACAGAGAGATTCAGAGGGAATTAGAGTGATAGAGACAGAGAGACAAAGATAAATGGAGAGAGAGAAATAGAGACAGAGAGAAAGAGAAAGAGAGAGAAGAGAGAAAGAAGGGATGAGATAGAGATAAAGAAAGTGAGAGAGAGGGGGGGGGGGCGGCGAAAGAAAGAAAGAGAGAACGAGTGCGAGAGAGAGAGAGAGAGAGAGAGAGTGAGAGAGAGAGAGAGAGTGAGAGAGAGAAAGAGAGAAAGAGCGCGAGATACAGAGAGAGAGAGAGAGAGAGAGAGAGAGAGAGATAAGAAGAGAGAGAGAGAGAGAGAGTGAGAGAGAGAAAGAGAGACAGAGAGCGAGATACAGAGAGAGAGAGAGAGAGAGAGAGAGAGAGAGATAAGAAGAGAGAGAGAGAGAGTGAGAGAGAGAGTGAGAGAGAGAGAGCGAGATAAAGACAGAGAGAGACAGAGAGATAAGAAGAGAGAGACAGAGAAATAGAGACAGCGACAGAGAGAGAGAGAGGGAGAGAGAGAGAGAGAGAAAGAGAGAGAAACTGGGGAGAAAGAAAGAGCGACAGAGACAGATAGAACGAGATAGGACGAGGGAGAGATAGAGAGAGAGAGAGAGAGGGATAGAGAGAAAGAGAGAGGGAGAGAGAGAGAGAGAGAATGAGAGAGACAGATACAAAGAGACAGAGACAGAGAGAAACAGAGACAGAGAGAGAGAAGAGAGAGAGAGAGAGAGAGAGAGAGAGAGAGAGAGAGAGAGAAGAGAGAGAGAGAGAGAGTTTATATTCCATCATGTTCCATGACCAAGTCAATTATTGGGATACTTATCGACATCCATTGAATGTGATCAGTCAAAAATAATATATGACAGCTGTGACAGACAAAGGTTGCACTGCTTACTGCATGTACTGACCGAGTGACATCTGCCAGTGACAAGAATAAGCTATACGAGAATCAGTCAATACCACGCCTCCTTCTTCTGGTGCAGGGGGGTCAAAGGGCGAGTAATGAACAATTACTTCTGAGGCAACAGGAGATGCATATGTGTTTGGAGTTTTTCAAAAGAAGTTCGTTGTGCTCAGACAGTGTCATATGCGTGCCATTTAAATCTACCAGAAAATGTGTATCAAAATCCCTGAGCGTGCGTAAAACCATATGCGCTGGAAATGTCTTGAAATGTCTTGAAATTGGGACTGGGATAAAAGGGACCTATGAAACACTAAACTGACACCACCAGGATGATGAAAACATTAAGACAGTGACAGGTCAGTCTTTAATTTAACGTAATGGGCTGGGATTGAACTCGAGATCTTGAGCCCAGGACTCCTATCAAGAGAACAAAACCTACTCACAGATGGGGTAGGGGAAATATCTCCTATTATTTCCTGCACAAACAGTGACTCGTATTGTTTTCTGATCAATTGCGTGTCCTTCCTGCCTCACCTTTATGCTTCACCTGAGCTTAATTAAGCTTGGATAATGTGCAGCTGGTGCCATGCTTGTGCCAACATCCCTCGTTTGATTGGAGTCGGAATTCTGAGTAACAGAGAATGGCGAGAGCTAGTAAACAGCTCTCTTAATGAAGGGCTTGGTTTTTGCCTCATACAAAGGGCAGAATCATTAAGACTGCCCGGAAAATGTTCACGAGATACTAACTAAGGGTATGTCGTAACCAGCTTCGACATTCGTTCAATATAACGACTGGGACTACACGCTCCAGTTTCATCCGCTTCCAGCTGTGTTATTGAGAGTGTTGTTTGATTTTTTTGTCAATCGTTTCATGTTGATAATGGACTCCCACATCATGAAGTATCCTAATCCACCCCCCCCCCCCTCACGTTTGACTTTAGCGAACACTTGTCCATGTCGAATTATGAGGTCATAAGCTAATGACACCTCATCAGAACGAAATAACATCTTCATCACCATCAACATCGCAGCCACTACTATCAAAACATGTTTTTTCCAAAAAGTGATATCATTCAATTTACAAAACAGCGATAAGAATATTATTATACTTGGCCAGATTCATACGGGAACAGAGTAGACCATTTTTATATCCGTGAACTAAATAACATTCAGGTAAAAAAAAAAAAACTACTACGAAAGCTTAACTTTATTCCAACAAGTTATCTGGAAATAGAACTCGACACTTTCTGCTTCTAAAAAGCTTTTGTTTAAACATGTTCTACAAATAATGAATACTATCATAATATGCTACACCATTTTAAGTCAAATACGCTTAACATTTTTAACTAAGATTCTTTTCAGTGCTTTTGTGATTGAATTTTACACTGATTTGCTTTTAGTTTTGTATTTGTTTTTATTTCATTGGATTCACTGGTGAAATTGTATCTGCTTTGTCCAGGGAGAGCACGTTACCATTTATAACTTTCTCTAGAATTTGTAAGTTAACAATTCTTTTGTTGCAGCAAATTCATTTAAGTGTTCTTAATGCATATATTCTACAGCACCTACTTTCAATTATTATGTTTTGTTGGTTCATCTGAAAGACTAGCAATAAAGACAGCGTTTACTGTTCAGACGAATGGGTTGACATGTTTCTAATGGAAATTGAACTCTGGGACTCTTGCATGTGTTTTAACCACAATGCTACTGCTCAACCCCACAGAACCCATTTGTGGCATGAGCTGCAGGCACAAAATCGGATGTCTAGTGTTCAATCCTAGCCTGCAGCATTACAAACTGGTCTGTCGGCTGCCCATCTTAATGTTTCCATCATTCTGGTGATATCAGCTTAAATTCTTATAGGTCCCTCCTCCATCTCTATTTCAAGACCAGCGCATAGGGTTTTGTGCATATTCAGGGAGTTTGACAGATATTTACAAGCAAGGTTGGGAGGAGCACATGTGGAATTATGCTAGAGAATCTCTCTTGAACAAACTACAAATTCTAAACTTTTTCTTGTGGCATAGTTTTCTATATTTCTGTAGCTGAATCTGGAGAACCACTGTGGGGGATGCTGGCAAGTGTGTAGACCTGGCAGTAATCCTTGATGTATTTGGGTTATGTACACAGCACTCTCTCTACAAGTGCCAGTACGTCTTTTTGTTATATTAAACAAGGCCAGTGTGTGTGCCGACTGCACTTGTAAATAATCTATGTACATAACACTAACCCAGTCATGTGGATATTGTCAACAAATCAGACAGCTATGTGGTAGAAATAACATCTGCTGCAATGGCGTCTGCCAAAATCATTGCCGACATCGCTGTTAAGATTGTCAGTCAGCTGCACACATCTGTTGTTGTTCGGTATTACTGGGAAAGACAGCAGAGAGAGAGAGAAGAGAGAGAGAGAGAGAGAGAGAGAGAGAGGGGGGGACAGAGACAGATAGACAGAGGCAGAGACAGAGACAGAGACAGACAGACAGACAAACAAACACAGACAGACAGACAGACAGATAGACAGACAGACAAACAAATTGATAGGCAGACAGATACATACAGAGACAGAAGCAGAGAGGCAGATAGACAGAGACAGACAAAGACTGAGAGACATAGACAGTAATCAGCTGTCTGCTTAGTGCAGGTTTTATTAGAAGGCACATTATGATCATATCTAATCAAACAACTCTTTATTTCCAGGGGTGATAGATAAACATTACCTATGTTCGTCTGGTTGGTTGCATGATTGTTTTATTTTAATTTATTTTTGTTTTGTTCTTTTTCAACCAAGTATTACCCAATAGAGGAATCAAGACACTACACTGAGTTGAGTGAAGATAAAAAATACTCTTTGTGTAACTGCCACCTTTGTGAAAACAACGTTGACATCCCGTTAAATCACAATTTGGATATAAAGCTGGCAGAGGTTTTTTTTTCAGTATCTAACTGCCAACATTTATGTCAGAACTCCCCCGGACCCACAAACCTTCCAAAGCGCTAAGACCTGAAGGAAACTCTCTTGACATTGCCTTGCTTATAACAAAAATCGAGAAAAGAAATACTCTATTTTTGACCCAACAGCATGGAACTCTCTTCAAGTTTTTTAACATGTGCACTTTTCATCTTGTTGATAGGTGAACGGTACTTCTCTTCCGTAATAAGCACTTTTTTTCTTGGATGGGTCTTCCATTGATATTTGTTCTGAAGCTACGACTTTGGGGTGTGTCAGCCTTGCCACTAGGAAGTATCCTCTAACTTTGAAACACAATTCTGAATATCAAGCGGTTATGTATGGAAGGACAAGAATATATCCATGAAACACAAGAGCAGGCTCTTACGTGCACTGGAAGATTCCATCTCCCTGCATGCAGGGGCGACATTGTCCCTCAGTGGTTTGGTGAGTGGAAACCAAGCCATAGAAACGATACGTCATCGTAATATACTAAACATGCACTGATCATATCACCAATCAACAAGTGCATCTAACCATCAAGCATCACTGTAGACCATTTGACGATCTGCTGACTTCAGTTCAGAACTTAAAACTTCGTTGGTACGGCCTTGCAACAAAATCCATTGGCTTTACATTATTCCCCTAGAGAACTGTTGAAGGAGAGAGACAAACAGGATACAGAAAAAAGAAAAAAATAGATTGACAATATTTGTTGGGGGGTGGGAAGGAATGGAGGAGAAAGAATTCGCTAAACCTCAGGTTTTGGCACACAACTGACAATGCTGAAGGAATGTTGTGAACAATTCTTTAGTACGGCAGTCCTATGGGTGTTTATGGAGTTACGGGAGAAGAGAAAGGGAAAAAGAAGAAGAAGAAGAAGAAGAAGAAGAAGAAGAAGAAGAAGAAGAAGAAGAAGAAGAAGAAGAAGAAGAAGAAGAAGAAGAAGAAGAAGAAGAAGAAGAAGAAGAAGAAGAAGAAGAAGAAGAAGAAGAAGAAGAAGAAGAAGAAGAAGAAGAAGAAGAAGACAAGAAGAAGAACAAGAAGAACAAGAAGAACAAGAAGAACAAGAAGAACAAGAAGAACAAGAAGAACAAGAAGAGCAAGAAGAAGACGATTTGTGGCTGCCTATTGAAATCATTTCATTCAATCCAATGCTGATACGAATCACATTTCCTGCATGGACTGATGATGGTCAGAATGAATGGGAAATTACGTTTTCCAACTTGAGCAGGGTCTCATCTGACCGACGTTCCCATGACGGTTTGACATTCTGGCTTCCATGGGCTTCCTGACTTCGACTGAGTGAACTTTGGGTTGGTGGTGTGATGTGGAGCCGGAATGAGAGGCATGAGATCAACGCCACTGAGGCAAAGTAGACGATGGCACAGACAGAAAGAAAATGATAATGAAAACAAATAAATAGAAGGAAAAGAAAAATGTTGTCTAACATCTAGTGATTTTAGTCATTGCATGAATAGTTTCAAATTGCTTTTTGTCAGTGACATATCATACTGGTTTTTTGGTTAGCAATTTTATTCATATAGAAATATTTATTTAACGTTGATGTTTGCAGTATGGTCATTTACAAATAGTGAATTATACAATAATAATAATAATATAATAATAATAATAATAATAATAATAATAATAATAAAATAATAATAGTGAATTATACAATATAATAATAATAATAATAATAATAATAATAATAGTGAATTATACAATAATAATAATAATAATAATAATAGTGAATTATACAATAATAATAATAATAATAATAATAATAATAATAATGATATCAACAACAAGTACAAAACAAAAAGAAGAAGAAAAAGAAGAGGACAAAATAGGAAGAAGAAGAGGATGAAGAAGAGGAGGAGAACAAGGAGGAGAAAAAGGAGGAGTGGAAGAGGAAGAAGAAGAAGAATAAAAGCACAAAATAAACTAATGATGATGATGATATTGATGAAAATAACATTAATAATAGTAATAACAACAACAATAGTGATAATGATTGCAAGGTTGTTAGCGCAATGAACTGACAGATTGTGAGATTTAATCCACCTCCCGAAAAAAATAGAAAAAATATTGTCGGATTTTTCAGCCCTGGCTCCCAACTTCTATTCAACATGATATGGGCTTTTTGGGAAAACTGGGACCAGACTCTGGAATCTCATCAAATTTACGAGTGCGAAAATAAAAGTATTGCTCAAATTTTCTGATCAACGCTGCATCTGTCTAAAGCTTTCAGGCCTGGTTAATGCCAAACCATATTGTGAGAATAGGGTAGAGTACAATAGTCTAAATGCAAGATGGAACTTTATAGCATCCTGATTATCATCCCCATTATCATGAAATCACTTAACGACTCAGGGTGTTCTGGGCGTTTTCTGTTTTTGGAACATACAGGAACTTCCTTGTGGAAGAATTACAGACTGTCAGAGCATTCTGGGAGTTTGGAATTCGAAATTTGTTTAAGAGTGATTCATCACACTCAAAGAATTCCATATGTGCTCCACCCAACTTTGCCAAGAGTTATACATGTCAGACTTCCTGGCCTTGTGTAATACTCCATTCGCTAGCAAGGATTTGAAATGTGGAAGGGAGATGAAAACCTATGAAAAAATAAGCTAACATTACCAGAATAATGCACACACAGACACACAGACACACACACACACACACACACACACACACATACATACCACACACACACACACACACACACACACACGCACACACACAACGCACACACCACACACACACACACACCGCGCACACACATACACACACACATATATATATATACACACACACAGACATACACACACACATACACATACACACATGCACGCAAACGCATGAACGCTAACACACATGAGCGCACGCACACACACACGCACACACACACACACACACATACACATACACACATACACATACACACACACATACACACATGCACGCAAACGCATGAACGCTAACACACATGCGCTCACGCACCCACACACACACACACACATACACAAACACACACACACACACCACACACACACACACACACACACACACACGCACACACACAGCGTGCACAAACACTCACACCCCACACACACACACACACACACACACACACACCCC
The DNA here is from genome assembly GCA_030674185.1 of Monoplex corrugatus. NCBI lineage: Eukaryota > Metazoa > Mollusca > Gastropoda > Littorinimorpha > Ranellidae > Monoplex > Monoplex corrugatus. The sequence continues at coordinate 26,028,362 of JAPXFY010000030.1, forward strand.
CACACACACACACACACACACACACACACACACACACACACACTACGGAATCAAGTAAACAACATATTTTTCACATATATAGACACACGAGAATCAAGTAAACAACATTTTTCACGCACACAGATACACACAGAGACACAAACACAGACACACACACACACGCACACAAACAAACACAAACACACAAACACACATTGGCACTAACACACACACACACACACACTATCTCTCTCTCTCTCTCTCCTCTCTCTCTCTCTCTCTCTCACACACACACACACGCACATGCATGAAAATACAAACTACAAACTCTTCGTGACAGGCTTGACAGGACACCCTGTCAACCATGCCCACCTGACCCTTCCTTCTCTGGCACACCTCTTACTACTTTTCCCCCAGTCTCACAAGAAGAAATTCTTAACACAATCAGATCCATGTCGTTCAAAACCTGCGAACTGGATCCTCTTCCAGGTTCTCTCTACTCTGACTGTCTCCCTACTCTCCTCCCATTCATCACTGACATCATCAACACTTCTCTTCAAACTGGAACTGTCCCAGATTCTTTCAAGTCTGCTATTGTTCACCCTCTCCTCAAGAAATACAATTTAGACCCAAATGAACTGAATAATTACCGGCCTATCTCTAATCTCTCTTTCTTGTCAAAACTCATCGAAAAAGTTGTCCT
>JAPXFY010000030.1:26034043-26054043 GCA_030674185.1 Monoplex corrugatus
TTCCAATCATCTTTCGAAGGGGTCGACCTTCGCCTTGATTTTACGTTCAAACTGAGAATAAAACTCTAGGCCTCAGCGGAAAGCGAACCTGGAACGTCGAGTTCACTTATTGGGAAGAAAACATCTGAACCATTATGCCATTTTCCTCCCTGTGGAAAACACACACATAAACATACAAAAACAGCTCATATTCATCGCCAGAAATGAACCAACCGAGCAAGTCACTAGGGGACAGGGTCAGGGAGTTAAAGGATTGATTTTTTCTTGGCTGGCATGGTTGACAACTCAGGATGATAGTGGGCAGGATGCAGGAGTCAAAAGATTAAAGTGTACGCGTAGCACGTGAAACACTCAGGTTTGATTCACGGACGGCACAAGGATTTTTATCCGCACCATTGGATGTGGGATCATCTCTGATTCTCTCATACGTAATTATAAACCAGGGTTCCGTGTATTGTACTCACTCAGCGCAGGTTAAAATTGCATGGCAACTAAAGGAGCGGTCCTCGACAAACTTACGTCGAAATTTCATATTAGTAGATAAACAGAAACGCACAAATACAAGTACCAAGGAAAAAACAACAACCGAAACAACAACAACAACAACAACCTCTGTTTTCAACTGACGATACAGTGGGTTCCGGGCCAAAGCAACATCCCCGGAACGACCTTGCGGACGAGGCCGCAAAGCAGGCAACAACATCCCCTGGCCCAGGCAGACCGATTCCTACAGTAGCGCTTGCGCCCAGATAAAAACACAACGAAGGACCCCCCCCCCCCCCCCCGATACAGCATACGAGAACGAGTGAGGTGTACGGGGCATTCTCCATGCAGAGAAAGGCAGAAATAAAGTCCTGCAGAGATCAGACCCTACCTGCAAAGCTGAAGTCGGGTCACCAATCTTTGCTGCGGGCCTGTAAACATAGGATTGACCCAGCAACGGATCCAATGTGTCCCCTGTGCAACGAGGAGGAAAAAGATCTGGCACAGTAGATCCAAAGATACACCGCAACCGAGTACATGCGATGGCAATTATTCGGGGAGGACAGCGGGAGGCTGGAGTGCCTCACCAAGTATCCCGTGAAGGCGGTGGATCTGGCAAGGAGAATGCTCCTTGGATCTCGACAACAGCAATGATGTCACCCATTTCCACACACACAACACACCACCACCACCACCACCACCACCACCACCAACAACAACAACAACAAATATGGCGACGTACTGTCGTGACGCACTCTTACTGTGGAGAACAAGTTAACCAGTCCATACATTTAACTTGGTTTTAGTAAAGGTCCATCCAAGCACACAGCTGCCACATTACTTTTTAGTTTTTCTCTCACACACACACACACTCACACACACACACACACACACACACACACACACACACACACACACACACACACACACACACACACACACACACACACACACACACACACAACAATAAACACACCTGGCCCTACGGTCGTTATACATTCCTCTCCCATTAACCAGAAAGGGAGAATAGAAACCAGGGAGAGTAAAACAAAATAAATAAATGAAAAAAAAGTTAAATTTAAACTCTGGGCGATGTGAAATAATCTACTCTTCTGTTTTACAAGGGAGATTAACCCTTGGACTCCCGCAACATGCAAAAAGCTGACGGATAGAGTCAGGATTCAAAAGGGTTCAGTTTTTGCAGTTGGTGAATAGAGTGCGGGAGTAATGGCTTAAGTTAAGGGAGAAACTACAATAATAGAGAGAGAGAAAAAAAAAAAAGGGGGGGGGGGGGATAAAGGTCGACAATTCAACAAAACGTGGGCATATGTTTATGTAACAAGAATCTCTTGGAAGAGCCAGACAGCAAAAGTCCCTTGAGGACATACACAAGGAAATGTTTCAGTCCTTCACTCTTCATATGATGACCCGATAAGAACAGCCGTTTTGTGATTATTTTTGTCCTGCAGGAGGAATACGCTATACCCTGCCGCGCTGGCCCTAGACGAGTGGCAGAGGGGAAAGAGTTAGCACAGGGTTTCCTCCAGCTAGCTGCTGAGCTCCGCCCATCTCCAGGCGTCACTAGACAACGACCAACTTCTTAACTGAGGAACTCATGTGTCCTCTGGGCCCATGCCAAGTGTTGGAAGAAGTATGCATGGAGGCGAAATCCCAAGACGCCCATCAGGACTGTAACCATCTCGAAAAATACACAACACTTCGTTGACTCTGAAAAGAGAAAGAGAAAGAGAGAGAGAGAGAGAGGGGAGAGAGAGAGAGAGAGAGAGAGAGAGAGAGAGAGAGAGAGAGAGAGAGAGAGAGACTAACCGCATACATCAATGCATTGGCACATATAATCAAAGGATATGCTCAAAGCGTTGACTATTCTGTCCAATTTATCACCAGGGGGTGGGTTGGGGGTGGAGAATAAAAAATACGAATACATCAACATAGCAAAGTACACTAAAACATTTATTGAAAACGGGCCTGAGTTACCTAAAATGGCTTCTGCATATCATATTTCCGTAGAACCAAAAATGCAACTTAATTCATGTACGCAATTAATTATTCACAAAAACATTCTGGCACCATGCTGACCATGTGATCCAGATTCGCTTAAGTTCTGCAGACAAATAGCTTTGAGGTCTGTGGTCATGTGTTGTGAGACAGGCACGTTTGACAAGTGCGTAAGGCCGTCAGATGTCCGATTTCCCATCGAAAGATGTGGATTCGATTCTGCCTGGTGACAAAAGGGTGGAATTTTTTCCAATCTTCTTTGTCAACATGCGTGCAGACCTGCCAGTACTTACACTCCCTTTGTGCGTACATGCACGCAGAACATCAAATTGCTACTGTCACTGTTGATTAAAGCCCAGCCGACTACACAGAGCCATATCAGGGCTATAACCACTTCAAAACATACAAAACTTCAACAGGAAAAAAAAAAAAAGAAAAGAAATATTAAATACACATATCAATGCATTCGGGCACATAATCTAAGGACATGCTCCTGGCGTTGACCACTCCGTCCAATTCATCGCACAGGGGATTTAAAATACACACCTGAATACAAATAAAAACATACCCAAGGACACTAAAACGTATATATAAAAACAGGCATAAATTATCTAAAACTACTCCCACATATCTCATCTCCCTAGAGCCACTGAATACATGTACCCAATTTTCATTCCTAAGAAAAAGTACGTTAGACTTCATCGAACACATACAGGTGAATGCACCATTCAGGCAGAAATGATAGAAATGACAGAAAGCAAAGGAACAAGGCAGAAACAAAGAGTGATAGAAAAGAGGACATTTCTAGTACAGGTTTTCCAGAAGGTGGGGATACTATTTATACTGAAAGAGCCCCCGGCATCTCCACGGGGCAAGAACGTCAAACATGCACGTCAAAGATCTGGTAAGGCACATCAGTGTATAGCGTGCAGATGGTGTAGGCCAAAACAACGTGAATGCATGCATCGGAGAAAAATCGGAATCCTGAGAAAGCATGTTGGGTTACGGTGACTTGAGAATGTATGACTATATTGCACCTGTATGGTGTGCACTGTATTGTGCTTGAACCAGTCCTGGTGAATTGTATAGGCAGTTTGTACTGCACTGTATTACATAGTTATATATTTTATTCTTTTGTCTAACCCACCCCACACCCACAACCCCAACTTCTACACACATTTTGTGAACGATTAACATGTTCAACAATTTAGAGGCCGAATTAGTGAGAAAACAAAACAAACAAACAACAACAAATGAAAACCATCTCAGTTCTGTGACAGCTTGTTTATGGAGTTGGGATGTGGGAAGAGAAAATAACTGAGCGATGAGGAAGGGGAGGATTGTTTAAAAGTGCGAGGGTGGTTCATTTAGGTGTAAGACAAGGGAGCAGGGGACATCGAAAAGGAAGGTGGTACTGGAGTGACTGATCTAAAACCTCGGTGTGACGACTGTTCCTCCTGCAGATGTCTATGTCTGCTCCTGCTCAGAGGGAGGCCAATTTGAGAGAAAACATGTGTACCGCTGACTCTCTGGCTAACCTGACGGGCACTAGTATTGTCGATCTCTCTGTGGACAATCGCCAGTTTGACTGATTCACTTCGTGAGGTATTCTTTGGTGTTTGCTTTGTCGCCTGTGACGGATGTGCTATTATTATTTTCACACTGCTGTTTTTACATTTTCACACTGTTGTGTAGGGTGTTTGGGCTCATTTCGCTTTCGTGGACTGGGACACCCAGTGTTGTTTTCAGTGTCTTTGTTCTCACTGGCTGAGGTGGGAAATGTTTTGGGACTGGCTGTGAAGTTAAATCGTGGAGTGCGTGTTTAAAAAATCTGTGAACTCAAATTCAGTTCTACAGAGATTGCCAGGCTGAGCAGTCGCTTTTCCTTGCTGCCTGAAGAGAACTAAAAGTCTGTTTTTGTCGTAAGCTGCTAATGTGTTAGCATGTTGGTGAATCTTTTATATTTTTTAAGATTAGTAATGTTTGAACAAAAATTTCCTTTTGCAGCATTAATTGACCTGTTGTTGTTTTTGAAGTTAAGGTACACAGACACATATATCATTTTCATGTGACCAATATTATTCCAATGATAGTTTGATACAATACTAGTATATAAAATACAGACTAGGTAAAATATAGGCTAGGTAGGACCTCAGGACCTGGCCAGCTCATGGATTTATGTGCAGGCTTAAGGCCTGTGCCATGATCACCATACACATGGCACCTGTGACGTAAGTGCACATGGAATGTGTCCCAAGCGCGAAGATGTTGTCTTGAGAAACTGAAACTTGTGTTGGATGGAGGGGGGTGGGGGACACACACACACACACACACACACACACACACACACACACACACACACACACACACACACACACACACACACACAACACAACACACAACACACACACACACACACACACACACACACATATTTCTTAAAACGTGAATGGGGCTCAGCGCTAAAGAACTCAGAACGCTCTCAAACTGTCCTATACGATATTGTTCTATTTGGGGCATACACACACAATAACTAACGACAGTTCAATGAACGCGTTATTGATTGAAAAAGAACAAGATGGTCACGCCATTCTTACAATTCCCTTTCTATCACAGGAAATGCCGATGTTGTACTTTTCAATGTCATGTTGACCTGAAAAAAACCCACAAAAGCAATAAACGTTGCTGTGAAACAAGAAGGATGGTAGACTGTCACATGGTGAAAACAGAAGTTCTCGCAAAAGTATTGTACGCATATGTGCCTCAACAATTGTCCATTTTTGGTATTCAGGATTTTTTTTTTTTTATTTGAGTGACCTTTATCTTGGCAATTTGTTTCCTAAGCCCATGCATTCTTGAATCTTCAACAGACTGCAACTTTTGACCTAATTATGGTAAATATGCATCCAGAAACAGCTGAGAAAATCTTGCTAAGAATTATTTGTTACAGACAGACATACGTCGTCGTCGGCCTCTTTACATCTCAGGAGATGATAGTCTGCACCAGGAGGTCATGACGTGCACTTTCTGCTGTGGCTGTGCAGGCCGATTCTTGAGTGGCAATCTCTGTCACATCTGCCACATACAAATTGCGTCGCTGTTATCTGGTTTCTGGAACGTGGCTTGCGAAGAGCCCTTTTCTCATCCGCGCTTTCTGCTCTCCTCTCCGCATTCACAACGCCTTGCTGAACGGCTGTCCTCCACGCTGCTCTGTCTTCCGCCAGAGTCTCCCAAGAGCCTGGGTCGATCCCTGAGCTTCTAAGGTCCCTTTTGCATGCGTCTACAAAGCGTAGCTGTCGGCGTCCTGGAGTTCGCTTCGGTTTGCCACTTCGCCGTAGAGAACGTCTTTTGGTATGCGTCATCCTCCATTCGACGCACATGGCCAAGCCAGCGTAATCGGCGTTGGCTTAGGAGGGCAAAGATGGTCTGTAGGCCCGCACGACGGAGGACCTCTGTGTTGGTCACCTTGTCTTGCCATCGGATGCCGAGGATGCGTCGCAAGCAGCGGAGATGGAAAATGTTGAGCCTCTTTTCTTGGCTGGCGTATGTGGTCCAGGCTTCACTTGAGTAGAGAAGCGTGCTCAACACACATGATCTGTACACCTGCATTTTGGTGTTTGCAGTGAGACTGCTGTTGGACCAGACCCGCTTGTTCAGTTTAGCCATGACAGATGAGGCCTTTGCAATTCTGGCGCTGATTTCAGCTTTCAGAGAGATGTTGTCACTTATGATGGACCCCAAGTACTGAAATTTGTGGACAGTATTGAGGTCGTAGTCTCCAATGTGTAAAGATGGTGGTTCTTCACAGCCTTGGCCTAAGATCTTAGTTTTCTTCAAGCTGATTGTGAGACCAAACTCTCTGCAAGCGTGGGCGAAGCGATCAACGAGCCTCTGGAGATCTTGTTCACTGTGGGAAGCCAGCGCAGCATCATCTGCAAAGAGAGCTTCTCTGATGATCTTCTTTTCCACCTTAGTCTTGGAACGAAGCCTGGCAATGTTGAAGAGCTTTCCATCGGTTCTTGTATGAAGATATACCCCTTCTTCAGATCTGCAGAAGGCATAGGTCAGCAACATCGAGAAGAAGATCCCGAACAGAGTTGGGGCCAAAACACTTCCTTGTTTCACTCTGCTGCCGATTCTAAAAGGCTCTGATGTGGCGCCATTATCGCACACAGTGCTATGCATATCCTCGTGGAAAGACTCGATGACAGCTGATAGTCTTTGGGGGCAGCCGATTTTCTTCAAAAGCTTGAAAAGACCACTCCGACTGGCCAGGTCGAACGCTTTCGTGAGATCAATGAAGGCGAGGCAAAGGGGCATGTGTTGCTCGCGACACTTTTCCTGTAGTTGCCGGACAGAGAAGATCATGTCAATGGTCGATCTTCCGGCCCTGAAGCCGCACTGGGACTCAGGGTAGATGCGAGCTGCCAGCCTCTGAAGACAGGTTAAGACGACTCTGGCGAATGCTTTCCCAACAATGCTGAGGAGTGAGATTCCGCGATAATGATTACAATCACTGCGGTCGCCCTTGTTCTTATATAGAGTTACTATCCTGGCGTCTTTCGTGTCTCTCGGAATGAAGCCTTCCTTCCAGCACGTGCACAAAAGTTCATGCAGCTCGTTGAGAAGAGCAGGCTTCCCGCACTTGATGACCTCTGGAGGTATTCCGTCTTCACCAGGGGCTTTTCCCATCGCCAAACCGTCAATCGCCTTGCTTAGTTCTTCAAGGCTTGGCTCAGCATCCAACTCCTCCATGACAGGCAAGTCCTCAATGGCATTCAGGGCTGCATCGGTGACAGAGTTCTGCGTGGAGTACAGCTCCAGGTAGTTCTCTACCCATCTCTCCATCTGCTTTGCTGAGTCTGTGATGCTCTCTCCTGCTTTGGACTTAAGAGGAGCTGACTTGGAGGCTGCTGGACCAGTCACTTGTTTGATGCCAGCGTACATGCTGCCATGTTGCCTGAATCTGCTGACTGCTGAATACTTGAGCTTAACTGTAGCCAGTAGTCGTTGGCGCATCGCCGAGCAGTTTGTTGGGCCTTGCTGCGGGCAGCTCTGTAAGCATCACGAGTAGTTTGGATATTGTTGTTTTTATACGCAAGTAAAGCCTTGCGTTTCGCTTCCACTACTGGTTCCATTTCCTGCCAGTTTGCCTCAAACCAGTCGGAATTCTTTCGATCTTTTTTCCCAAATATACTCAGGGCGGACTGATAGATTGTGTCCTTCACGTGATTCCACTTTTCCTCAGCGTTTTGGATCTCTGAGCCACTCTTGAGCGCTTCATTCAGGGTTTCTACAAACTCCCCGGCCTTGGTCGGATCGGACGTGCGACAGGCATCAATCCTTGGGCGACCTTTCTTCTTTGAGTGGTGCAGTCTTCTGGGTAGAAGCTTGATCTTGCTGCGTACCAGGGTGTGGTCTGTGTCGCAATCAGCGCTGTGGAAACTCCTCGTGTTGAGGACGTTGTTAAGGTCTGGTGTGTCATTAATATTCAAATCAAATGGCATCCATCGATCTTGATTTACCGTGTAATTTTGCACTGGGGTTGATTGGAGGTGCAAGTCCTGATTTGGAATGCATTTTTATGTTTTGTCTCTATATTTCTTTTCTTAGAACATAGAACAAATCCAAACAGAAGATCCAAACAGGAGGAAAGAAAGAGAAAGGTTTTGGAGACACAAACTGCGCACCAACTACCCTCAAGGATTGAATGTGTGGGACTGACTCCAACCCTTCTCATGGTCCAATCGGCATGAGCTGTGACTGTACAGTGCCCAAAGGAAATCCCGCTCGACGCGATGAGGGAAGGAAGGGCAATTTTACCTGTTTGCACACCCTTCACTTTAGCATGAGTGTGAGTGTGGGTGCGCGTGTGTGTATGTGTGTGTGTGTGGGTAGTGTGTGAGAGAGTATGTGCGTGTGTGTGTGAGAGTATGTGCGTGTGTGTGTGTATGTGTGTGTGTGTGTGTGTGTGTGTGTGTGTGTTTGTGGGTATGTGAATGTGTGTGTGTGTGTGTTTGTGGGTATGTGAATGTGTGTGTGTGTGTGTTTGTGGGTATGTGAATGAATGTGTGTATGAGTGTGCGGAGGTGTGTGCGACTTTTGTGTGTGTGTGTGTGTGTGTGTGTGTGTCTGTGTGGGTGTATGGCACACAGCATGACATCATAAAAATGACGCACAATAAAAATGACGCACAATATTTGTACATAACTTCGTAATAGCTATGCTTTGTTGTTAGTCGACATTCTGAGTTTCTTGAGAAAGACTTTAAAGTCGAAAATTTGACCCCTCTACAACAAGGTGTTCGGCTGTTGTGTACAGTAAGAATTATATTTCTTTTCTTCTCCTTTTTCTCTCCTCCTCCTCCTCCTCCTCCTCACTCTCTACTACTACTACTACTACTACCTACTACTACTACTACTACTACTACTACTACTACTACTGTTCTTTCTTTCTTTGTTCGTTGTTATTCGGTTCCTTTTTTCTCTTCTCATTTCTTCTCTTCGTTTGTTTGTTTTTAAGTCTCTTCTTTTGTTTCTTTCGTTCCTTCTGTCGTTTATTCGTTTTCTTTTTCTTCTTCTTCTTCTTTCCGTTCTTCTCCTTCGTCTTCTTCCCCTCTCTCCCCCTCAACTCTGAGAAGAGTCCTGGATACCCTCACATGAAAGATTCACGCATTCCTCAGTGTCTATGTACACACGTGTTCGTCTGATGGTACCACAACGTTGTTTGCTGTCTGATTGTGTAGCACAACGTTGGTTTCTGTAAATGGTTTCTTTTTCATTCCGCAATGTTATCAGTTTGATTTCTTTTTTTCTTCTTTGTCTGTCCCTCCATCTTTCTTTTTCAACTGTTACTGTGCCCCGGAGAAGTGGCTTAAGCAAGGCCATTGGATCTTGTTCCGTGGACATACCAACGTGGCTTTCTCTTCTGTACTGATGTCAACAGATCTTCACATTGTTCAGTGTGTCGGGAGCAGCATGTCTGACTGGTTTAGTGGTTTAGTGATTGAGCGAATTGCTCCGACGTTTGGATACAACAAGGCAGACAAATCCCCAATGCATAGTGTCGAGACTATAGTACGGGGAAAAGAGCTGGCAACTGTGCTAGTAGGCGGCTGGGCGGAATGGTCACTAGAGAGATGAAGGCCAGGATGAGGCCAAGGAGTCTCTCTCTCTCTCTCTGTCTCTCTCTCTCTCTCTCTCTCTCTCTCTGTCTGTCTCTCCTTTTCCTCTGGGTTGGACCCAGCTTGTGGGCGTTGTGTGACTATGTCCTGCGGTTTATCTCCTTACCATGTCATCTGGCTTGTGTATAAGGTAGCTGATGACTGGGTCCGAATAAGTCATGCAACGCATCCATGGACGTTCCCCTTTCATTCGTGGCGAAATGGTTACTGCGTGGCGTCAGGAGTCTGGAGGTGATTGTTTGACTAGTGGTGATGACGTGTTCTCTGTCTCATACAACACCTCAGCTGTTTCTTGATAACTTTGATAACATTGTTACACGCCCATTCCAACGTAGATATCTTTTTCTCTACTGATGTCGACGGAACTTCGTATGGTCCGATGTGCTGCTTGATGATTCGGTGCACTTGTACAAAGGTGATAAGGTCAGTGTATCAGATGTTTAGTATCTGACGGTAATACCTCTTTCCCATGGCTTGTCTTCGTGACGTTCGTCTCTTCAACTATGCTGTAAGGGTCCATGTCTCGCATGCATGCAGAAAAATGGAATAATCCAGTGCACGTAAGAGCTGATGTTGTGTTTGATGGGAATGTTCTTGTCCTTGCATACAGCACAGCTTGCCCGGTACAATATCCATCTTGCTGTTTACACGGTTATTAGTGTTCTCCTCCCACTTGTTCACATTGGTGACTATGGACTGTATTCTTCACCTGCACACGTTCTTATGATCTACAGTTATCAGACAGGTCCCTGGAGGCCTTTGAGAACCTGTCCATCTCCCATGTGGTGGGCGTGACACAGCCAGTAGAAGTGTCATTGCTGCAGCAGGTTGTAGAGACTGGGAATGGGAGCACGCATAAAGACTTTCTTGTTTGTTATTTGGTCCGTTCAGCTGATGTCGAGGATGCGCCTTAGGTTGCAGATATGAAAGTGTTGGATCTCCTCTGTTGTCTGGAGCACAAGTCTCACAGACATTGTATCTTGTCAGTGATGATGATGAGGTTGTCTTGACTGACAAGGTCGAAGGTTTTGGTCAGGTCAATAAACGTGACATAGAGGGCATAGTTGAAGAGACGAAGTCAAGCCATGGGAAAGAGGTATTGCCGCAAGATACTAAACATTTGATACACTGACCTTACCACCATTGAACAAGTGCACCAAATCATTAAGCAGCACTCCGGACCATATGAAGATCCGCCAACATCAGTAGAGAAAAGAAATCTACGTTGGAATATGGATATCGTATGTTGTTACAGTTGGATACAAAACTTGGTTGATTGACTGAGCAATATTTATTATGAAATATTGTGGAAGAAACATTAGGATGTAGCTAGTTAAACAGTTGATATGAATTAACTGGAATTTCATATTCATGTACATGTGTCGCTGTGCGAGAAGTGAGCACTCGGTTTTGTTGTCAAGACTTTAGTTATCGCATGTGTTGTTCAATAAAGAATAATTTTGAGGTTGACAATATTACTTTAACAATACTGAGACGTGTTAGGATTTTGGTTACTTGCATATACGTCGTTAAAAGGAATGTGTGCGTCATGAAAACGCACTTACGCACATGCACTTGTTAATTGTACTTAATGCGTGTACAATATAAAGGCGTACACGCACACACATGCTGATACTTATGGCCATAGATAGTCCACTACATATATACGTGTGCACGTGCCACGTGTTCACGTGTGCCTATGTAGGTATGCTCGACTGTTGTGAAATTGGATGTGCTCACAGTTCATAAATATGCATATGTTTACATTTGCGCTTATTATCAGTTAAGGTGGCATATATATGATGAACGCTACAATGTACACATAAAGGCAGGACGAAGATTGTGGAGGTCTGGTTATGGACTACAAGTCTTAGGTTAGTGGCTTAAGAACAATATTGTGTTCCAGATTGCCTCCTTTCTTTTCTTCCCTTATCGTCCATGTTGCTGTGAGGCGCCGTCCGCTGTCCTCCGTTGGCGATATTCCTGTGCGACTGCCAGCTGTTGGGAATTCCTGTGCGCCTGCATTTTCGTCAGCAGTGTTTTTGCTCCATAAAACGTTTTTGAATTGTGGACAGTGAATCAGCTGGCATGAATTAGTGGCTATCATTTTGGGGGAAATGGACTTACCATGGGGAAATAGTGAAATGTATGAGTGAGAACGTGTGCGTGTGTATGAATAAAGACAACTGTGTGGAAGTTTAAGCTTTAGATGTTGTGTTGTTGTATGAATGTAAGTAGGTCTATCACTCTAGTTTAGGCCTTAGCGAGCCTACCAAACTGCTTGTACATACATCTCTCTCTGTATGCTTGAAAATGAGGTGTCAGTCACAATAAATGGGTTTGGGGATCCATCGACCTTCATTTCCCGCCATGTCTGTCAAAGCTTTGAAATGTAGTCATCCGGGTTGTCCCCCTTCACCTACTACATCATAGGATTTCCAGGCTGGCTGGAAGAGACTTCAACTGAACAGTACTTAATGGAACATCAGTTCACCTTCTTACTTTACTTTACAACAACGACAGTACTGACAACCATATTTGAAAACAAACGAACGAATGAGCAACCATCCAACCAACCACCATCCAACCAACCAACCAACCAGCCAGCCAACCAACCAACCAACCAACCACCCAAAACTTTAACAATATCAAGTGGATTTAAAAATAGTTGACCACATCAACCTCTTGCAATTTAAAACTAAACAACATAAAACATAATTTTACACCATCAAGTTGTTGGGTGATGTTTTATTACCAGCACTCTCTCACTTAAACCAAAATACTTTAGTTTGCTATTTCAATAAAACAACAACAACAACAAACAACAGCAACAATGACGACAGAAACTTAGTGACTTATCTAGCTACTACACTCAATGTCATCATTTCCATTAGTAGAGAAACAACGGCAGCAGCACTTCGTTCAAGAGTTGTCCAACTTTATCATCCAAACTTTGGACAATTCTTTTTGTGCCAAAGAAAGAAAATTTCTGCCACTGGCACTGAGTCGCTGTTGTAACCACTCCATGCCCATAACTCTCTAAGAAACTTTGCAGAAGTGGTAAGTCTGCTACATACTCTACACATCTGGATCTGTCAACTACAGTTACTTTCACTGGTAAAGATACATGTCTATATTTGTATATCTATACCTATATTTATACATCTATATTTATATCTATCTATCTATCTATCTATCTATCTATCTATCTATCTATCTGTCTATCTGTCTATCTATCTATTTCTGTCTTTTTCTCTATGCATATGTATTTGTCTGTCTGTCCGTCTCTTCTCTCTCAAACTGTCTTCTAGTCCCCCCCCCTCTCTCTCTCTCCATTTCTCCATTCTCTGAATTATGTATGAGTCGAGGTAGGGGGAAGGATTAATCCTCTGTTCCAGAAGTTGACGTAGTGACATCGTATGTATGTTGCGGCCTGGCGCCATCAAAAGGCCCCTTCTGCCCACCTTCCTGTGAGGTTTAATCATCATAAACCGATTGGGTGGGGTTTTGTGCTATTTCATGTGTTTGATAAACGACTGCACCTCCCTTCATACTGTTTGACGTACCCCAAAACGGACAAGAAAGAAAGACAGACAGACATACACAGACACAGAGATCAGTTGCAACAAGTCTATATGTTGAAAAGGTCATCCAACCATCAGACTACTGAACTGGACAGCAAAGGACAGTATGCAGAACAGGTCACAATGTACGCCAGTGTTTATGTAATTTGTTATTAAAATGAATGATAATCCTAAACTATATGTACTGCCATTCTGCATCTACATAGATAATGAAGCAGAATATGACCAGCAATTTTCATTGTGGAGGAATGTCTGGTGGTTTCAGACATCTATTTTTCATATTCTGTATTTTTCAAACAAACAAAAACAAAACAAAACAAAAAACTGTCTGTTGAATTCGGTCCATTCTATCCATATCTTTGGTCGTGGGGACAAAGAAAATTAGAAATGAGTGTATTGGAAAAAGTGTTGATATATGTGGTAATCACTTCAACATACAAAAGGTCTAAGTGAAGCATGTAGTAGTTAGGATATGATGAGTTTTCTCGTTTGTTTGCGATGAAGGGAACTAGACATCTACAGTTTAAAGGTCATATCAGTAATGATTTCTTCTTATTCTTCAAGTGAGCTTGCTTGATTTTGTCGGAAGTGTAACACCAATCTGCGACGTAGCTCTGCGGGTGAAGCAACAAGAGAAACAAAATCAAAAGCAAAACAAAACGAAACAAAATCAAAACCACCACCACACATCAACAACAAAGACAAAGAAACCAGGAAGACAGGATGAAAAAAATAAAAGAAAAACTCTCTCTAGAAAACACAGATGTTTTGATAAAAGGGAATATCAAGCGAAACAACACGAGTCATTATTCATCTAAAGCCAAACCATAAAAATGCATCAACAAAGCGACATGTTCTAACTAAATACTGGATTGGATGACGCAGACCAAGCTTTACGAACTACTCGTGGACTTTGGAGTTTTGTTCAAGAGAAATTCATTGCATTGGGACAATTCCATATGCACTCCGCCTGAATGTGCTAGCAATTATCTGGCTAACTCCGTGAGCCTGTGCAAAACCTATGCGCTGGCAAGGTCTTGATACTGAGAGGAGGGAGAAAAGGAATCAATGAAACACTAAGCTGACACAATCAGGATGACGGGAATATTAAAACGAGCAACACATATGCCAGTTTTTAATATTGCAGGCTGGGATTGAATTCGAGATAGGCATTACTACAGGCGAAGTATAACAGTCAAATGCACTGAAATAAATACATCTGTAGACTCCAAAGAAAGCAGAGCAAAATCAGTTTCATGCCATTCCCATACAGACAGAAGTAAAAGATGAACAGAGAGGAAGCTCAATCAATCAGAACACTTAATGGAAGCTTAACCCCAATCCAAACAGAAGGGAAAGGAAAAGGAGCAGATTCGCCAGGCAATCGCCCAACTGACAGACGTATTCACTGATTGTGGGAAACCAAGTGAAAACCGTCCACTGATTGCAATCGTACTTCAAGAAAGAGTGGCACTGCGTGAGAAAAGTCAGAGAACCCTCAGTCATTGATCCCACCTTTGTCCACATCAATCCCCCGCAGGGACTATGCTGTCAACGATTGCTCTAATAACGATGTGTGTAACTGGCTGTGGCTGGTCTTGATGGGCCATTTTACAGATCTCTTAGAACTCTTTTCTTCTATCACATGTTCCCTGCAAGGACTTTGGCGATACTCACAGACTGCGTGGCAATGAATATGACCTAGCTAGATAATAGCTGTTTGCCAAGAGATGGAAGGAACCTTTGCTTTTCCCTGCTTTGTGTGTTGTAAAATCTTTGTAGCAGGTCACATAAAATTAGAAACAATACATTTTTATGTTTTTCTAAATACGCACAGTCTTACATACCGCTAGCAGAAACCAGCTAGTAGTATGGGTATGATGGGAGTTGGTTTTGATTTTGTGAGCGTTGTTGCTGTCATTGCAGCGGTGGAAACATTTTCTGTTTAAAGCCTTCACCTGTGACAGTTGACCCAAAGTATCTGAAGCAGGTTCTGTCTCCTGCTGTTGTCCTCTGGCACTGATGTCAGAGTTGATGCTATTGGTGATGTTGGTCATCGGCTTGGTCTTGTCGGCATTCATCGCTATTCCTATGCTGTAATGGTGTCATTGATGTTTTGTCCATACTGGGTAATTCGTGTTTATCTCCAGCAAAGTCATCAATGTCAAGGGCACACCATAGGTTGGTGATTGTCCTGCCATCAGTAGTGACTGGAAATAAACAATTCTCTTTCAACAACATCCTGAACAACTCCAATTTCTAGTGTTGGGACGAATCTGCTCAGCCTCACGACGAAGACTTTTACGAGTTTTACGAGACGTCTCAGTTCATCACAGGCCTTATCCTGTACCCGTGTATCTGTGTGCCAGGCCTCATGGGCAACATCCTCACTCTCCTCGTCCTCTCTCACAAGAACATGAGGACCTCCACCAACGCCTTCCTGTCTGCCCTAGCCGTGGCCGACTCCATCAAACTCATCAACGACGTTCTGTACTTCTTTACCATTTTCCCGATTGATTTAAGAACTTTCTAGCGCTTTGTCTCTTGTGCAGATCCAAGGAGTATGCCAGACAATACACGGCAGATTAGACAGAACATATATGAAATTGTCTGATTCTCTGTTTTGTAATGAAGATAAGAATTGACTGGGGCATGTAGTCAAGTGGATAAATGTTTGACTTCCATTCAACAGGTGCAGGTTCCATCTGCCTTTACACCTCCATCTCGTGGGGTAAAAGGTGGAGATTTTCTGATATCTCAGGTTAACATGTGTGCAGACTCGCTGGTTCCTAAACCCCGTTCGTGTGTACACGCACACATGACACGTTAAATATGTACTTTATACATTCTGTAAAACATGCCAGTGGCTGTCTTATGGAAACATAAAAACATCCTCCATGCATGCCTCACCAAAGATGCAATAACATAGTGGAATGGGGTCAGTTCGCTTGACAGCATGATATTTTCGTGTTTCATTATAAAGTCAGATTATGTGTAATGCGCTGTCAGTCCACATTTTGGAGAGTACCATTAGACAAGAACGATGTACAATGAAACACTAAAGTCCAGGCTGCTTCAAACGATGACCAGATAGAGAACCAGGCTGATGGGTACCTGTAACCTGACACTCGCTTCATCTTCAGGAAGTCGTGGTGTGTGTGTGTTTGTGTGTGTGTGTGTGTGTGTGTGTGGTGGTGTGTGTGTGTGCGTGTGTGTGCGTGGTGTGTGTGTGTGGTGTGTGTGTGTGTGTGTGTGTGTGTGTGTGTGTGTGTGTGTGTGTGTCCTGTGCTGCGCTGGCTCTGACAAGGTACATAACCTGGAGTGTCACCATAACCCGTGAAGTTGACTTTTCTTATTTGTGTAAATGCACGAAAAGATATAAAGAGAAGGAAAGAAATAACAGACGAAAGGACGTAATATTTTTAAACTGATGTAAAGGTAAAAAAGAAGATTCGTAGATAAAGAATGAGGAACGACAGAAAGACAGACTGACAGGCTGACAGAAAGACAGAAGAATGAATAAATCAATGAAATGAATTAATCAAAAAAACTGAATGAGAAAATAATTAAATGAATGACAGAACGAATAAATGAAAAATGGTTGAATGAAGGTGAATGAATAATGAACTGAAAGAAACGACGAAAGAATGAATGAAAGAATGAATGAATGAATGAATGAATGAGAATGAGACAGACATACAGAAAGAAAACAAAAACAAACAAACAAAAAACTAACAAACGCACACACACACACACACACACACACACACACACACACACACACACACACACACACACACACACACACACACACACACACATAAAACAAAACCACTAAAAACAAGACTGTGCATCAGTCTTTGTTGACATTTACTCTACTTTTCTCCCCTTGTTATTCTAAATTCACATGTTCTGTTTGCTTTGTTAATCCCGTCAGATTCCTTTGATTCCGGTTTTTTTTGTGTGAGTACCAGCAGACTTTCTGAACAGCTTCATCGTCATCAGTTGCCTTGCCGCATGGCATTGGCGACTATGGACTTCCATCTGTCTCTGTCTCGGTTGCCTCAAGCATCTCTTCCACCCTCCACTATGACGGTCCTTACTAGACGAAGGTGCTCCATCAGAGCACCTATTCACGTTGTTATCTTCATTTTCCTTCTTTGTTCTGTCCATAATGTTCTTGGGAGAATACAATGGTGGTTTCCCGTTGCCTTCCATCGTTTTTTTTTGTTTTGTTTTGTTTTTTGCGGTCTCTCCGCTAGCTTTATTCTCTCCCAAAATGTCCACAAGGCAGTGGAGCTATTTACCCATAGCTGGGGGTCTGGTTCGTGGGCACCAGGGCATATCCACACGCCGGTGGGCCTACATCCCGCACGTCTGGGGCTAGACCTCCTCCGAGTCCCTCGAGATTTAGCCTGAGTCCGTGAGGTGCTCAGTTACTGCATGTCGCCACGAGGAGGCATAACGTAGGGCTTGCTGATGGAGAGGCTATGTACTGGCAGGAAGAGACTTACGCCTTCTGCTGTTCTTTTCGCATAGCTGCAAGCAGCAGTGCTAGCCAGCGGTACAGGCTGAAAGGAGAGGTGACACCGTGTCACTCGACACACTAGACGCATCACATCTGCCGTTAACACATTCTGAACAACTTACCCTCTGAAGTCAAAACTGGTGCCTTGGATGATAAAACCTTCCATACTGCTTTTATAGCAACTCCTAAATGTAGGATCATTATTGTACGCCATCTCTGACACGTTCTGAAGAAAAGAAAAACAAAGTAATAGGCGACCAAACAAACAAACAAACAAACAAACAAACAAACAAACAAACAAACAAACAAACAAGCAACAAGCAAGCAACAAACAAAACAATGAAATGAAAAGAAACAAACAAACATGCAAACAGATGTACAAACAAACAAACAAACAAATAAAAACAAACAAAAAGGGCGAGAGGAAAAGGAATAGAGAGAGGAGAGAGAGGAGAGAGAGAGAGAGAGAGAGAGGAGGAGAGAGAGGAGAGGAAAAGAGAGAGAGAGAGAGAGAGAAAGAGAGAGAGAGAGAAGAGAGAAGGAGAGAAAAGAGAGAGAGAGAGAGAGAGAGAGAGAGAGAGAGAGAGGGAGAGAGAGAAGGAGCAAACCAAAGAGCAGCAAACGATCCTGTACATGTGATCAGTCATGTTGGCTCTCTACAGACAAACAACCATTCTGTTTCACACTGATACACTTCACGTCCTCACGAAAAATAACGAACACAGGAACGGGGAATTGAAACAGGTGAGTAAATAAATGAATGAATGAATGAATGAATGAATGAATGAATGAATGAATGAATGAATGAATTCATGCACACATAAATAAATGAATAAAGTAAATAGTCTTGTAACAGATGAATGAATGAATGAATGAAAGAATGAATGAATGAATAGATAGATAGTAGATTACATAGATCATAGATACATAGATAATAAAATAGATAGATAGATACATAGATAGGATAGATAAAGATAGATAGATAGATAGATAGATTAGATAGAATGATATACAGAGAGACAGATACTTTAAAATAAAACGAAATGAAAACAGGTAAAAATACATAAATACAAATCGTTAAAAATGAACACATATGGAAGAAACAGACTTTAAAACGTTAACAGTGGGATGGCACAAAAGCATATTCACACGCACACGCGCAGACACACACACACACATACGCGCAGACACACACACACACGCACACACACACACACACACACACACACACCACACACACCACACACACACACACACACACCAGCACAGCACACGTACATATACACACGCACTCACATACACACATATCATCATCATCAGGTGCCTTGTCGCATGGCGTTGGCGATCATGGCCTTCAATCTGTCTCTATCTCTTGTTGCCTCAAACATCTCTTCCACCCTCTTTGTCTTCAGCCACTCTGCAAGTCCGTCCAATATCTTCTCCCTGGGTCTACCTGGTGCTCTCTTTCCCTCCAGCTTTCCCGTTGTGACCAGGTGCTCCAATTCCCCTTTCCTCATAAAATGGCCTATAAATGTTGCCTGTCTTTTCCTAATCTTCCTTATCAATGATCTTCTTGATGAGTCATGTAACAAAAATCCTGTTAAGAATAATCATGATGAGGACAAGGAACAGAATCAAAAGAGAAATAGCAGATGAACAGTGTGGATTTGTGGAAGGGAAGGGAACTATTAATGCCATATACATCCTAAGAACTATCATAGAGAGGTCAATTGAGATGAATAAGGATTTGTGTTTATGCTTTGTTGACTATACCAAGGCTTTCGATCGGGTACGACATGAAGAATTGATCAACCAACTAGTGAGACTCAATATTGATGGAAAAGATCTACGAATAATCAGAAATATATATTGGGAATAAACAGCTGTAATGAGAATAGAAAAAGACATAAGCTCTTCCCAAACCATCAAAAGAGAAGTCAGACAGGGTTGTGTTTTGTCACCAGATTTGTTTTCACTTTACAGCGAAAACATCATGAGAAACCTAGAAAAAGACCCTGGATTAAAGGTTGTAGGGAAAATGATAAACAACATTCGATACGCAGAAAATGAAAGGGACCTACAAAACCTTGTCAAATATACTAGAAATAGTAAGCAAAGGTAAGTGATTGGAACTAAACAGCAGGAAGACTGAAGTCATGCTGATCAGTAAAAAACATGAAATCCCCTCACACAAAATAACAGCAAA
>JAPXFY010000030.1:26056543-26079043 GCA_030674185.1 Monoplex corrugatus
TGTCTCTCACTCACTATCTATTGCATACCTCAAATACCTGCTGGAGCATGTGACTGCAGACAGAAAAGTATTGACTGGTCCATTTCCCCCGAATGAAGAAAGGAAGAAGAAAGAACAAGGAAAGAAAGAGAGAAAGACAGAAGGAGGAGTAAGAGGAGGACAAGAAAAAGAAGAAGAAAATGTAATCTCTCTCTCTCTTCTCTCTCTCTTCTCTCTCTCTCTCTCTCTCTCTCTCTCTCTCTCTCTCTCTCTCTCTCTCTCTCCCTCTCTTTCTCTCTAGTCTCTCTTTACCGATTCGCATAGGTACCTCTCCTAGGGAGTGAATTGTGGAGATGTTTTCCCAATCTTCCAGGTCAACATGTGTACAGACCCACCAGTGTCTAAACCTCCTTAGCGTGTATAGGCTTGTAGACTATTTAAAATGCACGTTGGATGTCCTATGACATAAACATGTGGTAAGTCATGTTAATGTAGGGTGGCCTATTGGAACACGGAAAAAGACGGCATGCACGCCCACCAAACACAGAATATATACTGGTTTATTTCAGACAGACTAAAATAAGTATTAACATGGCTTGACAATATCAATTTATGTTTCTTCCCTTTATAAATGAAGTCACTTTATATCGTGTCCTGCAGATTCCATCCAGCTGGTCACGTTCAGTGCTAACAGTGCATCACGCCAGGCTTTGTCACGGTAACTGATTCATTTCCCATCTTCTGATCTCACTGTTTTGTCTTTCACCTCTTTTCTCTAGATCAATTCACCACAATCTGCACCTGAATGCAAGGACCAGGGAGTTTTGTATAGTCTCTTCCAGCTGGTTTTTTTCCCATTTCTTGATTTCCTGAAACGATTGTGGACATGGTCAAATTTATTGTTTTGCTCTGACACTCTCTTCAAAAACTATTAATGAAACAGATATCGACCTCTTTCTAAAACATTTTCTCTCTCTCTAAGTGGGAAGAAAAATGGTACATCCATTGCCCTTTAATTGACACATTTATGCACAAAACATTTTTCTGCATACCAGACTACAAAAAAAAAAAAAACAATAACAAAAAACAAAAAAACAATCTATATCTTCGTGCACATTCAGCTAAAATATATGAAAAGGATGGAAAAGACAGATAATGACAGATGGAAGACAGAATGAAATGGGGGGGGGGGAGAGAGAGAGAGAGAGAGAGAGAGAGAGAGAGAGAGAGAGAGAGAGAGAGAAACAGACAGACAGAGACAGAGACGGAGACAGAGACACAGAGAGAGACATACAGACATAGAGAGAGAGAGGGAGACAGAGAAGGGGGAGACAAAACACAATCAGGGAGAGAGAGAGAGAGAGAGAGAGAGAGAGAGAGAGAGAGAGACAGACAGACAGACAGACAGACAGGCAGACAGAGACAAAGGGAGAGAGAGGCAGACAGACAGACAGATACAAAGGGAGAGAGAAGCAGACAGACAGACAAACGAAAGACAGAGAGAGACAGAGAGAGACAGAGAGAGAGAGAGAGAGAGAGAGAGAGAGAGAGAGAAGAGAAGAAAGACAGACAGAACAGAACAGAAAGAGAGCAGAGAGGAAGATGAAGAGAGAGAGAGAGAGAGAGAAGGAGAAAGAGAGAAAGAGAGAGAGAGAGAAGAACAGACAGACAGACAGAGACAGAGCAGACAGACAGACAGAAGACACACAGAAAGATCCATCTCCGTTTAAAACTGTTTTACTGTTTTCTCTCTGAGATGAAAAAAAAAAGACAACTTCTGTGAAGTGCTCTGTAATTGCTTTGCTTGTTTGTCAGGTGAGTGTTCTTTATTTGTTAGATAGCATGTTAAAAACAAATGTCAGATAGCATGTTAAAAACAATTGTTAGATAGCATGATAAAAACAATTGTTAGATAGCATGTTAAAAACAAATGTCAGATAGCATGTTAAAAACAAATGTCAGATAGCATGTTAAAAACAAATGTCAGATAGCATGATAAAAACAAATGTCAGATAGCATGTTAAAAACAAATGTCAGATAGCATGTTAAAAACAAATGTCAGATAGCATGTTAAAAACAAATGTCAGATAGCATGATAAAAACAATTGTTAGATAGCATGTTAAAAACAAATGTCAGATAGCATGTTAAAAACAAATGTCAGATAGCATGTTAAAAACAATTGTTAGATAGCATGATAAAAACAATTGTTAGATAGCATGATAAAAACAATTGTTAGATAGCATGATAAAAACAATTGTTAGATAGCATGATAAAAACAATTGTTAGATAGCATGATAAAAACAATTGTTAGATAGCATGATAAAAACAAATGTCAGATAGCATGTTAAAAACAATTGTTAGATAGCATGATAAAACAATTGTTAGATAGCATGTTAAAAACAATTGTTAGATAGCATGATAAAAACAATTGTTAGATAGCATGATAAAAACAATTGTTAGATAGCATGATAAAAACAATTGTTAGATAGCATGATAAAAACAATTGTAACAATTGTTAGATAGCATGATAAAAACAATTGTTAGATAGCATGATAAAAACAATTGTTAGATAGCATGATAAAAACAATTGTAACAATTGTTAGATAGCATGATAAAAACAATTGTTAGATAGCATGATAAAAACAATTGTTAGATAGCATGATAAAAACAATTGTAACAATTGTTAGATAGCATGATAAAAACAATTGTTAGATAGCATGTTAAAAACAAATGTTAGATAGCATGATAAAAACAATTGTTAGATAGCATGATAAAAACAATTGTTAGATAGCATGATAAAAACAATTGTTAGATAGCATGATAAAAACAATTGTTAGATAGCATGATAAAAACAAATGCACATAGCACGGAAACAGTGGATTGTCCTTTTTTCAGACTGACGACTGAACGCTATTTGTTGATCAGAAGCATCGGTCAAAAGAAAGACAAAATAAAATGAACTTGCTTGTTAACACATTTCCTTCCTTTCTTCTTTCCTTCCTTTTCTTCTTCTTCCTTCTCCTTCTCTTCCTTCCTTTCTTCCTTCCTTCCTTTCTTCCTTCCTTCCTTTCTTCCTTTCCTTCCTTTCTTCTTTCCTTCCTTTCTTCCTTCCTTCCTTTCTTCCTTCCTTTCTTCCTTCCTTCCTTCCTTCCTTCCTTCCTTTCTTCCTTCCTTCCTTCCTTCCTTCCTTCCTTTCTTCCTTCCTTCCTTTCTTCCTTCTTCCTTCCTTCCTTCCTTCCTTCCTTTCTTCCTTCCTTCCTTTCTTCCTTCCTTCCTTTCTTCTTTCCTTCCTTTCTTCCTTCCTTCCTTCCTTCCGGCCTGCCTTCTTTCCTTGCCTGCGTACTTTTAATTTTAGCGTCCTCTTACATCATGGGTTTATACATATATATATATATATATGTGTGTGTGTGTGTGTGTGTGTGTGTGTGTGTGTGTGTGTGTGTGTGTGTGTGTGTGTGTGTGTGTGTGTGTGTATACATATGTGTGTGTGTGCGTGTGCGCGTGTGTGTGTGTGTGTGGGGTGTATATGTATGTATATGTATGTATGTATGAGATTCCCCTCACCCCTTTTTCTTTTTTTCTCAGATGTGTGTTCGCACGTTTTTTGCAAACACAGTGCAGGCGATATGTGACTATGTAGATTTACACACCTCGTCTTTGATGGGTGTACATGCTCGATAATAGTACAGGTTTCCATAAGCAAGCTACTGACAAGGCTAGAAGATGTTTTAACGTGCACAGTTGATATTTTGTTTGCTTATACACATGAAGAGGGTTCAGGCACAGGCAGACCGACACATGTGTTGGCTTTGGAGGTCGGGAAAATGTCCACCTTTTACTTTCCAGGTGGTGGTGTTTATGTGCTATTACGATTGGCAGTCTGACATGTACCCACTTGACCACCACGCCCGTCGCTGTTAAATGAAATCGGTGGTCTGCAGGTAAACAGAAAGCCTGGAGTAGTCATGTTGAAGATATGGAGTGTGTCTGTCACTCCATCTATCCAGCACGACTGTGGTCTTCCTCTCACTCTGAAGCCCCAGCGTCTGGTGTTGTAGGCTTGAAAGGCTGGCTGGTTGACTGAAATCCTGATCAGGAAACTGACAAGACTCACAAGATCTTTTACTTGCGTAGTTGATATTCTACATGCTTACATATACGCACGATGGGAGTTAACACACGGGCAAGTTTGTACACATGTTGACCCGTGATGATGGGGAGAAAACGCCCACTGTTTACACACCACGTTAAAAGTGTCTGGGTGGATCGATTCCAGGAAGGGCAAGGTTAATTACTGCTGAAAAAGAACAACCTATAAGGCTGGGCACATTACTGGCACCGACTTCTTCATATATATATATATGTGTGTGTGTGTGTGTGTGTGTGTGTGTGTGTGTGTGTGTGTGGTCTCTCTTTTGTTATTTCTCTTGATTTTAACTGAGCTGACATGATGGCGTTGAATTGAGTGCAAATCAAACACGAAAAATTCTGTATACTACTTCTACTACTACTACTGCTGCTGCTGCTGCTGCTGCTGCTGCTTCTGCTGCTGCTGCTACTGTGGCTATTGCAACCACAACTACTACTCTTACTACTACTGTTGTTGCTGCTGCTGTTGCTGCAGCTACTACTACTATAATCATGAGTACTACTGCCGCAGTATAACTACTACTGCAGCTACTTCTACTACTATGACTACTACTATTCCTGCTACTACTACGACTACTGCTACTACTACAACTACTGCAGCTAATATTGCTGCCATTTCTACTATATTGCTGCTGATACTACTACTACTACTACTACTACTACTACTACTGAAATGTGGTCAGTCACTTAACATCCCAAGTTATCCATACTCCAGAGAAAATTCTGACTTCTTAACAAACACTAGTCTACTTCAGTTTGGACAATATTGCTACATACAAGCGATATATTACAAAAACAGCAGCAGCAGCAACAGCAGCAGCAGCAACAACAACAACAACTACAATTATTATATTATTATTATCACTATTATTGTTACACTATTATTAATACTATCATTATCATTATTATTATTGAATGAGGAAATCTGTCAAAAACGCAAGGAACTAAAAGAAGCTGCACAACTAAAAGACTCTCAACCATCCCCTGAGAACATCTTTTACCTCCCTAATGCTCGTGCTGCTCTCATAGAGGCCTATGAAGCAGAGCAAACGAACTACCCACAAAGCAAGATCGACCAGATCACACATGCTGTCAGCAACAAAAAGTCTGCTGTTGCCTGGAAGACCGTGAACGAAATAAGTAGTAGAAAAAGCTGTAACAGATCTAAGCTAAAAGCACATAGCCAAGAAGAACGAGTAAAACTGTGGCAACAACACTTCCAAGACCTACTCGGGAAACCTCCAGACATCTCTGATGAAGAAATAACTCCAGTCTTCACGGAGGAGCTGAATATCAAGAAAGGGCCGTTTACGTTGGACGAACTACTGATAGCAGTGAAAAACATTCAGTGTGGAAAAGCATGCAGTCTCGATGAGATACCAGCGGAATTATGGAAAATAAAGGAATTTCACCAGATGCTGCTGGAATGCTGCAACAACGTTTATAACCAAGACCCAATAAACAAATGGACTAAAGGATGCCTGCTTCCTTTCCCCAAGAAAGGGACCTTGGAATCACAAAGAACTACCTCGGAATCACATTAACTGCAATTTCTGCAAAGATCTACAACCTAATGCTCCTAAATAGGATAAGGCCGGAGATAGATCCAGTCCTGAGGAAAAGCCAAAACGGGTTTTGCCAAAACAGATCGACATCATGACAAATACTCACCATCAGACGTATATTGGAAGGCATAAAAACCCCAAACCTCCCATCTGTTCTTCTATTTATCGACTTTTCCACTGAGGAAAGATGAAAGAGATTTTGACTGCATATGGACTACCCAAGGAAACAATAGACGCCATCATGATGCTGTATCAGAATACCCGCTATATGGTTCGCTATCCCGACAGAGATCCAGACTTCTTCGACATCCCTGCTTGAGTCCTTCAAGGAGATACGCTTGCCCCCTACATTTTCATCATCTGTCTCGATTATGTGCTGAGGAAAGCAGTGGATAAGAACAAAAAACTCAGCTTTACCCTCACAGAACAGAAGAACAGACGCTACCCTGCGGTAAAGATAACAGATGCGGATTATGCTGATGATCTGGCTGTTCTCGCAGACTTCCTAAAGGATGCAATATCTCTCCTTCACAATGTCGAAAGAACAGCAATGGAGATCGGGCTCCACCTCAATGCGAACAAAACAGAGTTCGTCTGTCTGAACCAAGACGCATCAGAAGGTATGAGAAGTCTCAATGGAGATACGATAAAACAGGTTCAAGACTTTAAATACCTTGGCAACTACATTGACTCCACAGAACAAGACGTCAACACCAGACTCGGAATTGCCTGGGGTGCTTTAAATCAACTGGACAAAATCTGGAAATCCAATCTACCAGACAACCTGAAAAGAACTTCTTCCGAGCAGCAGTAGAGTCCGTTCTTACTTATGGCTCAATCTCTTGGACCCTAACAACGCCATTGGAGAAGAAGATTGATGGAGCATGTAGCCCTGAACAAATCCTGGAGAGAACACCCAATTAACAAAGAGTTGTATGGTAAGATTCCACCAATCAGTAAATCAATACGTCAACAAAGACTGCGCTTCGCGGGACATTGCTGGCGTAGCAAAGAAGAACTGGTGGGGGATGTTCTACTATGGAGACCCAGCCATGGCAAACAAAGACCAGGACGTCCATAGAAGACCTTCATCGACCAACTGATCGAAGATACAAGCTGTCAGTATGATGAACTACCTACTGCAAAATTCTGACAGAAAAGGATGGAAGAAACGTGTCATGGATAGCCGAACAAGCTCGACATGATGATGATGATTATTAGTAGTATCATTATAATTGTTATCATCATCATCATCATCGTCATCATTATTGTTGTTGTTGTCGCCGTCATCGTTTTTGTTGTTATTATCATTGTCATTTTGGTTTTTTATTTCCAGTGTAATTCATAGTGCAGCCAAATTGAAAATACACTTATATTCTGCTGTAGAGTGAGAGTGTGGAAGAAGTAATGAGAGAGACACACAGACAAACATAATCCAAAACAAGTGTGACTGCCCGCGTTCAAGCAAACAGGAACCAGAAAAAAAAAAAAAACACGAAAAAAGAATTAGAACGCGTATTTAATACAACCGGACTAGACAGACACAAATGTTCGGCCAATTGGCCTTTGTCAGGCATAAGATCACAAACATACAAACGCCAAATACAAAAATTAGGAGAAAAAGATTGAAACTTCCCTGCTGCTTCGACCACTATGAGAAAAATGCTAAACTGACTAAAATGACACAGACAGACAGAAACAGTCATACTAACAGAAACAGACACAAGCAGAACGATACAGACAGTCAGATATGCAGACAGACTGCCAGAGACAGAGACACGGAGCTGGCTCTCTCACAATCTACCTATTCAGAAGATGACCACCATCACTCAAGAGACGTATGTTGAGCCTGATCAGACAGTACTGAACATAGGGGGAATAACCAGATAGCAGAAGTACACTGAGTCTTCTAGTGACTGATGCCAGTAAAAATCTGTCGGAGGTTTAACTCCCTTAGGACTCCTGCTACTGTGATCACAACAGAGTGATTTTATTTGCTCGTGGGTCAGAGGGACAAGCGTGTTCGTCATTTCTTCTGAGACAGAGCAGCGGGTGGGAAAGGGAAGTAAATCTGTTGTTTGCAATGTGAGAGCTTTGGAAATCATGCGTGTGCTTCATTCCTCCCATGTCGAGTCGGCCGTTTCCCTGTCCTTGTAATTTCTTGAGCAATTATCTGTCTGCTGCTGGCGTGTCAGGCTTGTCGTGGCTTTACGGGAACCCCGTTAACTGGATGATCCAGGTCTATATCTCAGGGAAAAGATGAGAGGTTGGACTTTAAAAGGCACACACTTGAGGAATACAACGTCTATCTGCCTTTATATCTATCTGTCTATGTTTGTATGTGCGTACGTATGTATTGATGTATGTATGTATGTATGTATGTATTATGTACGTATACATGTATGTATGTATTCTACCTATATCTATCTACATAATAAATAATAATTAAATACATATATATATATATATACATATGTGTGTGTGTGGTGCGTGCGTGCGTGCGTGGTGTGTGTGTGTGTGTGTGTGTGTGTGTGTGTGTGTGTGTGTGTGTGTGTGTGTGTGTGTGTGTGTAATTGTTCTGTATGAGCGAGCTTGTGTTTCAGTTGAGCCACAGACTAAAGATGTGAGATCTGAGGTTCAGTTGCAGGTGGCAACGTGAAAGCTTGCTTGTTTACCTCTCAATTATTTCCCTACGCCGTATTTCAAGACCTTGCTACTGCATTGTAGGCCTTTGCACAGACTCCAGGAATATGCCATAAATCCCTCGGGATATGTGGGTGAAATACATATGGAATTGTCTGAGTACAATGAATCCCTCGAATAAACATCCAACTTAAAAATCCGTTCACTCTTATCACAGCATCGTCATCACTGCCCTTATTAGAGAACATAGAGCAGCCAGGGAGGAGAGAGAGAGAGAGAGAGAGAGAGAGAGAGAGAGAGAGAGAGAGAGAGATGGAGAGACAGAGAGAGACAGAGAGAGACAGAGACAGAGAGACACAGAGAGACAAATAGAAAGAAAGAGAGAGAGAGAGAGAGAGAGAGAGAGAGAGAGAGAGAGAGAGAGAGAGAGAGAAACAATGACTGTGACCTAAAGGATGACCACTTCTCCCTTAATGTTAAAGGGAGAGAGCAATGACCATGTGATCTTAAGGATTACCATTTCTGATTTCATGTAGAAGGGAGAGATCAATGACTAGTTCACCTTAAGGATCACTATTTTTGGCTTACTGTTAAATGACTGTGACTAAAAAAAGAGTCCTATTTCTGGCTTATATTGAAGGTAGATAACAATAACAACTTGAGACTAAGGATTACCATTTCTGACTTTATATTGAAGGGAGAGAACAATGACACTTTGAGACTAAGGATTATCATTTCTGACTTAATATTGAAGGGAGAGAACAATGACCATAGGTTGTCCCATAATGTCTAGGCTGTAGGGGGTTGAGATGGCAGATACCACTATTTTTCTCGGGGCTAGTATTATGACGTCGGTGCATATCTACTCTCCCTCGGTGCTTTATCTTTCCCTAACTTTAAAGAAAGTCAGGCACTCATTCACACACAGGTAGGCTGGAGGCCGCACACACACGTAAAGTTCCACATGTGTGATTACCACCTGTGGAAAACTCATGCAGGCAATTTGGAAAGAGAATGCTCTACCTCTACGCTAATCAGGCCTCATAAAGACTACCATTCCTGACTCTATGCAGACTCATATGACCGTACATGGTTAACGCGTGGAGACAGATGCTCCGAACAACAAAGATGTGCCGTTCCACACGTAGCAGCCACTACTCCTGTGGTACTCTGTGTATCAGTAAGCAAAAGAGTAAGGAGAGGATTGCACACCTTCTTCCTCACTTTAAAGAATTTGGATCTGAATGTCAATTTAAATTTTGGGGTGACGATTTTGTTTTCTTTTCTTCACCCATATTGTAATGAGCCAGACGCCTTTTCTGTAGTAAAAAAACGTTGACTTGACCTGACTAACTTATTAATTAAGAAAAAAAAGTCTGTGTTGTTCACTCATACTGGCAAGCTGGAAAAACAAGCTGTTCAATCATCAGCTATGATGAATCCCTGTGGCGACTGAAAAGTGGTGTGATGGTTGTGCATCATAGACCTGTGAGACATACGGTGTTTGTGTTCTCCCACAGACACAAAGCAGCCCTTTTCACTCTGCCAAACTATCTAATAATTTCTCCGTGGGTCTGCTTGTTTGCTTTTCCCCTCTAGCTTGTGCTTTTTAGTCGTCTTCTTTAATGTTCTTTTTATGCTTGCTTCTTTCAATACAGTCTCGTTTGTTTTCGTTGTTGTCCATGGAACTCTTAAGATTCTTATTAGAAACCACATTTCAGCTTCCTCTATTTTGTTCCAGATTTGTTTGATGATTGTCTAAGCTTCGCATCCATATTGGTATAACAGTGTCGGTTCCATAAAACACTGAAGAACTCTCTTCCTGATGTTAACTGATAGGATTTCGTTGGTAAGAACGCTTTTCGTTTTCTTGAATGCTGTTTTAATTTGGCAAGTTCAGAGACAGAGACAGAGGGATGGAAAAAGCGAGAGAGAAACAGAAGGAGAGAGAGGGAGGGAAAGATAGAGGGAAAGAGAAAAAGACAGACAAAGCGAGACAGAATGACAAAGACAGACACACAGAGAGAAAGAGATTGAGAGAAAGAGAAGGGGGGGGGGAGAAAGAGAGAGAGAGAGAGAGAGAGAGAGAGAGAGAGAGAGAGAGAGAGAGAGAGAGAGAGAGTTTATATTCCATCATGTTCCATGACCAAGTCAATTATTTGGATAATTATCGACATCCATTGAATGTGATCAGTCAAAAATAATATGACAGCTGTGACAGACAAAGGGGGTCAAAGGGCGAGTAATGAACAATTACTTCTGAGGCAACAGGAGATGCATATGCGTCTTTGAGTTGTTCAAAATAGGTTCAATGTACTCAGACAATGCCATATGCGCTCCACTTAAATGTACCAGAAAATATCTAGCAAAATCCCTGAGCGTACGTAAAACCACATGTGCGGTAAAAAGTCATGAAGCTGGGAATGGTGTGTGTGTGTGTGTGTGGGGGGGGGGGGGGGTTAGAAGGGACCTATGAAACACTAAGCTGACACACGTCATCAGCATGGTGATAGTTACTAACTGAAATTTTTTCTCCGCTGAGTCGGCGTCCTGTACTCTAAAACAGTCATCTGCCTCTTCTGACGATTTCAACGGCAACATCACTGATGGAAGTAAGAAATCCATCAACGCTGCGAGGGCTGTCACAGCTTTGCCAGAAGCGAAGAGTAGAACCAATAACGGCCCCAGGGACAGATCTCCACAGCGCCTCCATCAGTGAGTTGAAATCGTTAATGCTCGCACTATCCGACCGGATAATATCTTTGGAAAACTTCGTAACTAATCATGTACAATCGATGGCCAGTGGGGCACTTTCAAGCAGAAGGATACCACAGGTATACGTGTCGGTTGGGACGCAGACAGACCCCAGCTACACAGACAGACCACTACCAGATCCTTCACCGCTGCCCATCTCCTATGCGGAGGCAGCCAAACCGGTGACTACAACATCAGTCACCCAAACACGTAAAACAACCCCACTGACATCAAAATCTAGAAAACCAAGGCCAAAAATATCTAGGCCTTATGAAATGAGGACCAAAATCACGCGCCAGCAAAATGACGTCAAGCCTCTGATGAAAAAAGAACACACTGACAGAAAAGCTGCCTCTGGCGTCAAATCGAAATCTACACAAAAAGAAAAAGAAAACCCTGCTCTACCAACATTTCTCCTTATACACGACTCAATATCAAATGGCCTGTACGGTCACAGACTTGGTCATTCATACGCTTTCACCGTTGAAACAAAGAAAACTTTCTGCGGACAAAATTTCTCAGCCCCTCAAAGAATCGTCTACCAGTCAATTGTTGTGTTGTACATTGTGGAATGTCCGATTTGAAGGCCAACGACCCCCAATTAGTTTGTAAAGTATTAGCAAACGCCGTGGACGAGATTGTGGCCACATATCCTAAGATGAAAATTGTCCTTAGCAAAACAGCACCAGTGAGGGACAGGGTTCTACGAATAAAAAAATATATTTTGAACGCCCTGCTTCACTCTGAGCTTTATGGTCGCAACAACATCTTGTTGGATCATGGCAATTTAAAATCAAAATTACGCTCTACTTTCAAGGACACTGTGCATATGAATCGGCTGGGCTCATTCATCCTTGCCAGGAACATCGGCAGACATGTCAACAGTGTCCTCGGGGAAAAACAAAAGCGTAAACCTCGTCATCATCAAAGCAAGAGGTCTCAAAACACCGCATTCACTGCCTATGACAATAGTTATAATACTTTCTACTATTCAAGAACACCCCATTTCAATTGGTACCAGTGTCCATGGTGGGATGGTTGACATCTCACATCAGAATTTTTTGCCATCCATTGAGAGATCTCTATGACTGGTGAAACTACATGTTGTGACTGCACCAGAGTCAGCCTGAACATATTAGCGACTTTCTTGTATTGATTTCTGTTGTCGCTTATAGGCGTTCATAGGTCGTGTTAACTTTCGCCAAAGCTATCTTCATCCTTGATTTTTTCTAATTTTATTTTTTGTTTCTTTCTATATTTAGTTGTGGTTTTGGTTAGATATACAAGTCAAAAAACGTTATAAATCAGGGTTTTCTGTTCTTCAGTGGAAGGGTCGTTCGGTGAATATTAAATCATCCTCATCTGCAGCAATGTTTATCCGTAAATAAGCATCATATTGTTACCTTACAATCATTAAATGTGGAAAAATGTAAATTGCCAAAGTTAGAAGATTATTACTATCTCCTGTGTCACACGTTTATGATAATAACTCAAAGATTTATGCAGCCGTTTATGTACGCAAAGACGTGGATTATAAAACCATTCAGCCTCCTGTACCAAAGGACACTAACGGTGTTTATTTTGTGGATGTGAAAGTGAAAATTAACTCTGTGTCAACTGTAAATATCATGTCTGTGTATTATCCACGTGGCCCTGATGGAGAAAACAGTGACTGGCTACGGACTTTAGAACATAATGAGAAATGGTTGATCACGGGGGATTTTAATGCTCATTCTCCATTCTGGGACAAGAAATGCCGATATGTATCTACCAATCGTTTTGTTGAAAATGTCGTTGACTCTGGTATAGTATTGTTAAATGACGGTCGAATAACTAGAATTCCAGATACTCCTAAACAGAAGGTTTCTGCCATTGACTTCACTTTGTTATCACCTGACCTCGTCATAAATTGCAAGTGCTATGTTATATATGACTCCCTTGGAAGTGATCACCTGCCAATTGTCACAGTTTTAAGTGAACTGTTTGATAACGCACCAGAACAAGACGACGTTATACCTAGATACATGTATAATTGTGTGAACTGAGTAACATACAGGAAGATTTTAATGGAAAAAGATTGCAGGTTTAACGAAAGCGACAATCTTAATCTACATATTCATACTTCACAAATGCTCTACACGAGGCCGCAAACAATTCAATTCCAAAAAGAAAAAAAATCAACAAACGTAATTATGTTGGAAATAGTTGGTGGAATCAGTTATGTTAGAAAGCGAAGAATGAAAAAAAGAAACTCAAGCTGTATAAAATCTATTTAAAAACTAAATCTCCAGAAGACCATTACAATATGAAGGTGGCAAAGATTCATTCAAACAAAGTTGTAGCCCGAGCCAAAAAGCAGTATTGGTCCGATTTTTGCTCTCAACAAACTTCCAGGCTTAAAGATTTTCCTAAAATTTGGAATAATTCAAAGAAATGAAAAATGGTTTTCATTTACCCCAGTTTCCTATCAAGACAAAGAATTTCCTTCGTCATCTGAGAAAGCTAAAGAATTCGTTCAGTTCTTTTCGAGAGCAAGTAATTCTGGTAGCTTGTCCACACCAGTAAGGGACAGAAGACGGAAAATTGAAGAAACAGAACAATACTCAGATCCTCCTCCCCCCAATAGACACATGTATATAAATTCGAAAATGACTTTACAAGAACTTAAAGATGCCCTTCTCTCGTTGAACAACAAAAATATCGGCTGTAGGACTGGATGGCTTTCGTATACCCGTTTAAATCATTTACCTGAGATATGGATTGAATACTTACACAATATCATAGTAAAATGCTGGAAAAGTGGTCTCATACCTGACATTTGGAAGATTTCAATTGTGTTACCCATAACCAAAAGCTAATAAACCACTCTCTGATCCAGGTAGTTACAGATCTATCTTGCTTACATCCCATGTTTCAAAACTAATGGAAAAATTATATTGAATCGACTTACTTATTTTTGTGAGAAAAATAATAAAATGCCTATGAAACAATCTGGGTTTCAGAAAGGTAGATCGACGACAGACCATTTAGTCAAATTAACAACTCAAATTAAAAATCTGTTTGCTAAAAAGAAAAAATGTCTTAGCTACCTTTTTTGATCTTAAAAAAGCGTACGACCAAGTCTGGCATGCGAGACTTTTGTTGAAATTTAAACTGTGGCGATTTAGGGGGAGGATGCAGAAGACAGCGTGAGAGAAGAATTATTTCTGACAAAGCTCCCATCTTCTTTATGACTAAATAATATGGTTAATTAGGTAGAACAATAACTCTGTTATTTATTGGTGGATTTAGCTGACAGACTCAGGGACTGTAATGTTCTGACAAAAAACGGGTGACAGAAAAGGGGAGGTCACTTCTGAAGTAGGACAGTGTCTAATAAACTGCTCTATAGTCCAGTTCCGCAGTTCTTGGTGTCGCAACGATGTTTCACACAAAACGTCTGTCCGAGACGACCCCCTTCCTCAATCCATCAGGTTTGGTCTCGGTGGCTTTTTACTCAACTTTTATTGGGAGGACTTGGTTTTGTTGCCCTAAAGACAGTCGTGCTGAATTGATGCACGGATCCCCGTTGCCAGCAGTGTCACTAATCTTCTTCACATTTGTAGGCTGATTGCGAGCGTTTGAAGCGGGTTACGGAGAAGAGTGATGGAAATTGAGTAAGCAGGGGATAGTCTTTTTCATGCCCGAGCGCTGTGATGACTGCTTGACCTCCAGTAGTTCAAGAGGTCTGGAGGCAGGTAGAATAGTCAAAATTCGACTTGGTTCACCTAAATGTTAGGTAGTATTTGGATTGAAGTGAAGAGGGTTGAAGAAACAGCTCCTCAGTTAGATGTTCCTTCAAGAGAAGCGCTCTTGGTGCCTTTCTTAACAGTTGAACTGGCTATTTCAATGCAGAAAATCACCACACACACACACACACACACACACACACACACACACACACACACACACACACACACACACACACACACACACACACACACACACACACACACACAACACAACACATATACAGGCGCGCGCACACACACACACACACTCACAAACACACACATACACATACACACACTCGCACGCACGCACGCATGCGCGCACAGGCCCACGCACACACACACACACACACACACACACACACACACACACACATGCTCTCTCTGGCAAACATATCCCTATTTGTATTCTCTCTCATCTCTGCCTATGTCTCTGTCTCTCTCCGTGTCTGTGTCTGTGTGTGTGTGTGTCTCTCTCTCTGTCTCCCTCTCTCCCTCGTTCCTTCTCTTTCTCTGTCTGTCTCACTGTCCATAAGTTCATGTCATAAATACCTGCTCGAGCATGAGAGTGAACAGTCAAAACAATAGACTGGTTTATTTCCAGAGATAAAGAAAAACAGAAAGAGAGAAAGAAAGAAGCAAAGAAACAAAAGAGAAGAAAGAAATAAAGAAAAAAGAAAGAGAGAAGAAGAAGGAGAAGAAGAAGGAGAAGAAGAAGGAGAAGAAGAAGGAGGAGAAAAAGAAGAAGAAGGAAGAAGAGAAGGAGAAAAAGGAAAAGAAGAAGGAGAAAAAGAAGGAGAAGAAGCATACAAGAAGCAGGAGAGAAGAAAAAGGAGGAGAAGAAGGAGGAGAAGGAGGAGGAAAAGGAGGAGAAGAAGAAGGAGGAGGAGGAGGAGAACAAAAACAAGAACAAGAAGAGCAATAAGAAAAAGAAAGTTAAAAAAAGAAGAAGAAAAAAGAAGAAGGAAAAAAGAAAGAAACAAAGAAACAAAGAAAGAAAGCAAGAGAGAAAGAAGGAAAGCAAGAAAAAAGACACACACAAAAAAAAAAGAAAAAAGTTAGAGACAAAGAGCACATTCAATAAGAAGACAATTGAGGACCACAAAAACACTGATTGCCTGCTTCACCCGACTGTTTCTTGTTTCTAATCAGCTCATTTGTTCCAAATTGCCATCTAAGCGAAACGTTGATTGTGTTTGTTTTGTTGATTTGCTTTTGTTCGATTTGGTGTGTGTGTGTGTGTGGTGTGTGTGTGTGTGTGCGTGCGTGTGTGTGTGTGTGTGTGTGTGTGTGTGTGTGTGTGTGTGTGTGTGTGTGTGTGTGTGTGTGTGTGTGTGTGTGTGTGTTTCTCGATTATTTCAGTCAGTGTTTGTGTTATTACCTTGAAGGTCTTGTCTCCTAAAACCAAAGACTGAAGTCGTTTCCATATCCACCTTTTAATGTAATATCTAAATACTGAATTGTGCAGACTGCATCAAATGGGTGACTTCATGACATCATTATGCAGACTGTAGAGCCAGGGTCAACAGAGTAGAGGATCTGTGGCAAAGCTTGTTTATTAATTTAAATGGATTAATATATGGTGTTAATGTAACATCATATTAACGCTTTTCTGCTGGCGAAAACATATTGCCGGAGAACACACACACACACACACACACACACACACACACACACACACACACACACACACACACACACACACACACACACACACACACACACACACACACACACACACACACACACACACACACACACACACACACACACACAATCACACGCACCGGCGTGCATGTCTCGTTCTTCTTGTTTTGTATCGTTTTTTGCTAATAGATGTATTCAATAGTTTGTATTATCATGTTTTCTGTCGTAGATTAACCACGGAAAGTGCGTCTATGGGCAGACATGCATACAGTAGGTACATAAAATGGAATGTCTCCTCTCTCTCTCCCCTCTTGCTCTCGATCTCTTTCTCTCTCGCTGTCTCTTTCTCTCTCGCAGTCTCTCTCTCTGTTCTCTCTCTGTCCCTCTCTATCCCTCTCTTTCTCCCCTCTCTGTCTATGTCTGTCTGTCTGTCTCTGTCTTTGTTTCTCTGGCTCCCTCTGTCTGTCTGTCTGTGTCTGTGTCTGTCTCTGTGTCTGCCTATCTCTGTCTCTGTCTGCCTCTGTCTCTGTTTCCGTCTCTGTCTCTGTCCGTTGGTCTCTCTGTCTGTCTGT
Source organism: Monoplex corrugatus (assembly GCA_030674185.1). NCBI lineage: Eukaryota > Metazoa > Mollusca > Gastropoda > Littorinimorpha > Ranellidae > Monoplex > Monoplex corrugatus. Next base: position 26,073,624 of record JAPXFY010000030.1, read on the forward strand.
CTGTCTTGCTCTCCCTCTCTCTTTTCTTTATATGTGAATGCGCACGTGCGCACGCGCGTGTGTGTATATGTATGTACATGTGTGTGCGCTTGGGAGCATGTGTGCGTGTGTATTTGTTTATGTGTGTGCGCTTGTGCATGCATGTGCGTAAATGGATCTGCTTGATCATACAGTTGAAGAGAGCAAGACAAGAAAAAGGGAGAGAGTTAGACAAAACACACAGGGAAAACAAACACAAAAAGCCTGGGGACATTGTGACTTCATCATCACACTGACAGGGAAGCAGACCGTAATTATGGACACGAACAACAAACAGTTATGAGACAAAATGGTGTTTTCAGCTTCACCCTGCTCCCCAGCATCTTTTAATGTTGGCCAACACATTTCTGGAAGTGGTGATCAAGTACATAAATGGTGGAGTTCCACACAGAAGGTCCGGGGTTCCATTCGTCTAGGTACGTCCGTACGGTGGATAAAGTGTGGACTTTTTTCCATTCTTGGTAGTCAACAGGTATAAAGACCTGTCTATTTCTATCTATCTATCTATCTATCTATCTATCTATCTATCTATCTACTATCTATCTATCTATCTATCTGATCTATCTATCTGATCTATCTATCTATCTATCCACAGAGAGAGCGAGAGAGAGAGAAGACGATAAAGAGAGAAAGAAAGAGAGACAGAGACAGAGACATAGAGACAGAGAGACAGAGAGGGAGACAGAAAGAGACAGAGAGACAGAGAGACAGAGACACAGAAAGAGAGAGACAGAGACAGAAAGAGAGAGAGAGAGACAGAGACAGAGAGAAAGAGAGAGACAGAGAGAGAGAGAGAGAACTATAAAAACGTCAACAAAGAGTTATTTATCATTTGTGTAATTTGATGACGCCTGTATTGATAGAAAGGCGCACAGTCACACATTTAAATGATGATTATACTTTTGTTTTGATCACAAAAAGTTTTAGCCAGTTTCCTACCTGATAATTACAGGTACTATCCACTCTTCACATAGCAAATCAAAAATGCCATGGCTTGTGATAACCTTGTGAGATCAAAAGACGATGTTACTGTTTCAGATAATATTGCATCAAAAATCAAGGGTACAATTAAACATCGTTTGAGTCCATTATGAATATCACCAACATCGCTAGAGCCGTCATCGCTGGTAACAGCATAGACCAATGTTTATCTGTTCCCATTTACAATTGTGTACACTGGGCACATGGGTAATGAGAAATGTCTGATGATGATTATCATTTTATTTAAACTTGAGACTGATGATAATGATTATCATTTATGTCAAAAATATATAAACTTGAGAATAATTTGTAAGACTCAAGTTTGCAATAATTCAAAAGTGATACTGAAAGAGAGTCCATGGCTCAGTTCATTGCAGTAGACATTTTTTCTATCAAATTTCCCACTCCATTTGAATGGCCGTAGAATTTAGGACATTTTTTACACTGCTTTGATGACGATGACGATGGGGATGATAATCATGATGCTATAGAGTTGTGTCCAAGTTAAAGGCTGCGTGACAGGGCTGAACTGTACACTTACTTTCAGAACACATTTAGGCATCTACCCGTTCAAGAAAAAAAAGAGACACCTGCCGTGTTGTTCAAAAGATGTGAAGAACACTATCAATGAAATGTCCGTGAAGCAGAGGAGACTGGATTGTGTGGTTTATTCTTCCCGATCATCTCTGACACGTCTAACTCTGGGTAGGACCCGGTAAAAAAAAGAAGATTTTATCGAGACTGATAGGATTTGAACACACAGCCTTTCAGTTGTTGTCTGTTATAACAACCACTATAGCACGGTGAAAGGTTGTGATAGACATCTTTGTTCCTGTGGGTAGCTGTCGAACAATTATTTTTGTTTATCGTGTTCTTTTGTCAGTCTGTATATACTGAAGTTTATTTCAGACAGACTAAAATAAGTGTTAACATGGCTTGACAATATCAATTTATGTTTCTTCCCTTTATAAATGAAGTCACTTTATATCGTGTCCTGCAGATTCCATCCAGCTGGTCACGTTCAGTGCTAACAGTGCATCACGCCAGGCTTTGTCACGGTAACTGATTCATTTCCCATCTTCTGATCTCACTGTTTTGTCTTTCACTTCTTTTCTCTAGATCAGTTCACCACAATCTGCACCTGAATGCAAGGACCAGGGAGTTTTGTATAGTCTCTCCAGCTGGTTTTTTTTTCCATTTCTTGATTTCCTGAAACGATTGTGGACATGGTCAAATTTGTTGTCTTGTTCTGACACTCTCTTCAAACACTATTAATGAAACAGATATCGACCTCTTCTTAAAACATTTTCTTTCTCCCTAAATGGGAAGAAAAGAGGTACGTCCATTGCTCTTCAAATGATACATTTATACACAAACCGTTTTTTTTAATATCAAGCTCGGGAAAAAAGCTATATCTTTGCCCACATTTGTCTAAAAATATGAAAACGATAAGTGAAAGAGACAGAGACAGAGAAGCAGAACAATGACACATGGAAGACAAAATTAGATTGGGGGGGGGGGGGGAGAGAAAGAGAGACAGAGAGACAGAGAGACAGAGACAGAGAGATAGAGACAGAGACAGAGAGACAGAGAGACAGAAAGACAGAGAGAGACAGAGAAAAAGAGAGACAGAGAGAGAGACAGACAGACAGACAGACAGAGACAGACAAAGACAGATACAGAGAGAAAGAGAGAAGAGACAGACAGAGAGACAGAGACAGAGAGAAAGAGATAGAGAAGAGACAGACAGAGTGAGAGAGAGAGAGAGAGTGAAAGAGAATGAGAGAGAGAGAGAGAGAGGCAAACAGACAGACAGACATACAGACAGTGACACAGAGAGACACAGAGACAAAGACAAGAGAGAGACAGATAGAGAGACAGAAAGAGACACAGAGAGAGAGAGAGAATAGAGAGACAGAAAGAGAGAGAGACGGGACAGACAGACAGACAGAGACAGAGAGACAGAAAGAGAGAAAGACAGAAAGAAACAGACAGAGAAATATAGAAATAGAGAGAAGAGAAAGACAGAGAGTGTGAGAGAGAGACACAGACAGAGAGAGAAAGAGAGAGAGAGAAGAAGAAGAGAGAGAGAAGATACAGAGAGAGAGAGAGAGAGAGAGATAGAGGGACAGACAGACAGAGACAGAGAAGAGAGAGAGACAGACAGACAGGGACAGAGAGAGACACAGATAGACACAGAGACAAAGAGACAAAGACAGAGAGAGACAGATAGAGAGAGAACGAAAGAGACAGCGAAGAGAGACAGAAAGAGAGAGAGAGAGAGACAGAGACAGAGAGAGAGACAGAGAGACAGAGAGAGACAGAGATAGAGAGAGAAACAGAGAGAACCAAGAGAGAGAGAGACATAGAGAGAGTAGAGAGGGAGAGAGAGAGAGACATAGAGAAAAAGGGAGAGACAGAGAAAGAGAGACAGAGACACAGAGAGAGACAGACAGACAGGGACAGAGAGAGACACAGATAGACACAGAGACAAAGACAGAGAGAGAGACAGATAGAGAGACAGAAAAAAAGAGAGAGAGAGACAGAGAGAGAGAGAGAGAGAGACAGAGAGAGAGAGAGAGAGACAGACAGACAGAGAGAGAGAGAGAGAGAGAGGAGAGAGAGAGAGAGAGAGAGAGAGAGAGAGAGAGAGATCCATATCTGATTAACATTGTTTCATGTTTTCTTTTTAAGATAAATAAAACGTGCACTTCTGTAAAGTGTTGCGTAACATGTAATTGTTTTGCTTGTTTGACAGGTGCATGTTCTTTAATAGTTAGACAGGTGTTAAAAACAAATACGCAAACATGGAGATAATGGATTGTCCTTTTTCTGACTGACAGCTGAACTCGATCTGTTGATCAGAAAATTGGTCAAAAGAAACACAGAGAGAAAGAGAGAGAGAGAGAGAGAGAGAGAGAGAGAAGAGAGAGAGAGAGAGAGAGAGAGAGAGAGAGAGAGAGACAGACAGACGACAGAGACAGACAGAGACAGAGACAGAGAGACAGAGAGACAGAGAGACAGACAGAGAGACAGAGAGAGAGAAACTTGCTTATTAACATCCTTCCTTCCTTCCTTCCTTGCCTGCTTACTTATTTATATCATGGGTCTTCCACCTTTTAATTACCAGATGGTGGTGTTTATGTGGATAGAACCCAGGTATTACGATTGGCAGTCTGACATGTACCCACTTGACCACCACGCCCGTTGCTGTTAAATGAAATCGGTGGTCTGCAGGTAAACAGAAAGCCTGGAGTAGTCATGTTGAAGATATGGAGTGTGTCTGCCACTCCATCTATCCAGCACGACTGTGGTCTTCCTCTCACTCTGAAGCCCCAGCGTCTGGTGTTGTAGGCTTGAAAGGCTGGCTGGTTGACTGAAATCCTGATCAGGAAACTGACAAGACTCACAAGATCTTTTACTTGCGTAGTTGATATTCTACATGCTTACATATACGCACGATGGGAGTTAACACACGGGCAAGTTTGTACACATGTTGACCCGTGATGATGGGGAGAAAACGCCCACTGTTTACGCACCACGTTAAAAGTGTCTGGGTGGATCGATTCCAGGAAAGGGCAAGGTTAATTACTGCTGAAAAAGAACAACCTATAAGGCTGGGCACATTACTGGCACCGACTTCTTTCTTCGAGGTATGTGTGAGTGATCTCTCTTCCCGTCTTTGGCTTGATTTGACATGATGGCAGTGAATTCAGTGAAAATCACACGCCTGAAAATTATTTATACTACTACTACTACTGCACTACTACTACTGTGGCTACTTCTAACTACTACTGTTACTATTATTACTGTTACTACTGCTGCTACTACTACTACTATCACTACTACTATTACACTGAAATGTGGTCAGTCGCTTAACAGCCAGTCATCTGTACTCAAGTAAAAAAAATCTGACTTTCTCTCAAGCACAATGAGTTTACAACAGTTTGGACAATATTGCTACATACAAGCGATTTATTACAGCAATAGCAACAACAGGAACAACAACAATTATTATTATTGTTATTATTACTATTATTATTATTGTTGTTGTTATTATCATTGCTATCATTGCTATCATCGTCATCATAATCATATCATCATTATCATTATCATTGTTGTTAATGTTGTTCTTATCATTATTGTCATTTTAAAGTCTGTTATTTCTAGTGTAATCTACAGTACAACCAATTCAAATATGTTTATATTCTGCTATAGAGTGAGAGTAAGGAATAGGGAGGGTATGAGAGAGACACACAGACACACAAGCAGAAACAGACATACAAACAGAAACAGACACAAGCAGAAACAATACAGATAGTCAGACATACAGACAGACTGCCAGACAGACAGAGACAGCTGGGTCTGTCAAAATCTACGTGTTCAGAAAACGACAACAA
>JAPXFY010000030.1:26084043-26116543 GCA_030674185.1 Monoplex corrugatus
AGCTTTAAATATCTGGGAGCTTTAAATAATATATATATATATATTATTTAAAGCTCCCAGATATTTAAAGCTATTTAATACACACACACACACACACACACACACACACACACACACACACACACACACACACACACACACACACACACACACACACACACACACATATATATATATATATATATATACTGATATGATCCTGATGATGCCATTTATTGGCGAAAATTATACACTGCAGTGATAATTCGAAAAAATCATCGTTGGCTCACACCAGCATCGTATCACTTACGTACCCACAATGTTCTTGCCATATCGTCTTCCGGTAATCGAGTTAAAGGAAAGTGGCTGTTTCAAAGCATATCTTCATTATGAAAAGATGTTAATCAAGGTATCTAACAACAGTCTGCGCATAAATCTTCTTGAAAACTGTAGGAGATGAGATGTGATTCCATGATTCTTAAAATTCAGAATACCGAACAATGGATGTTTTGATGAGAAATCGGTACGTGATTTTCAACGACGTCTCCTGAATATTGGACTGGGCCGAGGAAAAGAGAGCATGAAAGAATTGAATTTTCGATTAGATGAAAAGCGAACATTGCTCAGTAATAGTGCACCATCCAGATTATTGCCATCCGTAGTTGTACACACCCGACTGACAGTCCATGATCAGCGACAAAAGCAGAAACGAACAAATGATCAGAAACTTAATAAATTGTCAGAAGATCCGGGACGTCCCTTGTTCAATGTTCGTAACAGCGTCATTGCCCATTAATTGAAAGTCATGCCCCCATCTTATGTGATGGAGACCCTGTCATTAGGCCCAAAAAAATGCAGTCTTGGATAGATTTGAACCCAAAGATGTGCTAGCAGAATTAGACAAGTTGTGTAGTTTTTGTAAAGAGAAGAATGTGACACAGGAGACAATCACAGACATCAATATCAAGGCCCTAGAGTACATCAAAAAGTGTAAGAAGATGAAATCTACGCGAAACTTCCAAATGACGAAAGAATATCTGAAAGATAAAGAATTGTTGGCAATACCTTTCGATAAAGGAATGGGCATCTGCTTGATGGAAAAGAAGATATATAATAGTAAAATGGATGCAATCATCGAGCTACCACAGTTTGAAAAGGTGATTGATAGAAGGAAGAACGCAAAGCATCCAGTGTTGAAAGAAGAAGAAAGGATTGTCACAATTTTAAAATAATTTAAAGAAGAAGGAAAGATCGATGAGCATTTATTCCAAATGTTAAAACCTGTCGAAGTCAACCCGCCCGTCTCTATGGACTGACGAAAAGTGCACAAGAGTAACATACCCTTGCGACCAGTTTTATGTATGCCTGTCTCCGCATACTTCCAGATTGAGGAGCTGATTGCAGAATGGCTCTCAATTATTCCCCAATGTCGGATAAATTCATCAACGTATAGAATAAGCAATCTTTTAAGAATAACGAAACTCTCTAAACATGATGAACTTGTCAGTTTTGATGTAGCGTCGCTTTACACAAATGTACCGGTGACTGAAGCCATTGAAGTGTGTTCTAATCTTCTTTATAGCGGTCATTATAAACCACCGCCGGTCGATAAGGATACATTCGTAGCATTCGCCAAAATTGCGTCATGTGATGTGTTGATGTCGACACATGATGGTGTTTAAAGACAGATAGACGGCTTGGCAATGGGCAGTCCATCTGCACCTCATCTTGCCAATGGGTGGATGAGTCAGTATGATAACATTATAAAAGGCAACACACAAATTTACGAACGCTACATGGACGATATATTAACCAACATTGACGCCAATATTGTACCTCAAGAACTTGACAAAATAAACAAATTACATCTGTCCTTAAGTGCACAGAAGAAAGAGAAGTTAATGGTACAATCCCATTTTTGGACATGAAAATTATCAATCAAGAGGGCTCGCTATCTTCTACGTGGTTTAATAAACCAACAGATACGGGCCTGATAATGAACTTCCATGCGCTTGCTCCAAACGATACAAGCGTTTAGTGGTCTCCGGTTTCGTCCATCGAATTCATCGAACATGCAGCTCCTGGGAACACTTCCACGAAAGCTTGGAGAGGGCGAAGAGGGTACTGGAACAAAATCAATATCCGCCTGATTTTTACGATCCGATAATAGAGTCGACACTATCAAAGATAATGGTGCCAAGCGAAAGTGAAAAGGGAAAGGGCGAAGAGGGGGATAAAAAGTGTGACAAAGTCTGTGTGTTCGTACAATATAGGGGAAAAGTTTCTGATGAATATGCCCGTGCTCTACATAAATGTAATGCCCCCTGTACAATCGCTATGACCTTGCGTAAACTAAGGATTGTTTTGCCGTCCTTGAAAGCACAAGTGCCAAAATTGATCCGGAGTGGGGTGGTTTACAAATTGACATGTCCACGCCGTAAGGCGTGCTATGTTGGACAGACTGTCCGACATTTACAAACCCGTTTCCGTGAACACATCAACAACAATGGGCCTGTAAAAAGCATCTCGCACAATGTAAGGTTACAATGGGGTCAGAAGATGTTGAGATTTTGGCTTCAACCACAAGGGGTGAGGAGGCACTGTGGATCAGAGATATCGACCCGGGGATAAACGTGAAGGATGAGTATAGGCGTAGGGAACTGACCATTAAGTTGTAGTCTGGCTTTTCCTTGACCGCTTATGCATGTCCCCATTTCATGTTCACTGTTTCCTTAACAAAACGTGTTTTGTTTCTATTTTCAGAATATTGATATGATCCTGATGATGCCATTTATTGGCGAAAATTACACACTGCAGTGATAATTCGAAAAAAATCATCGTTGGCTCATGTGAGTGTGTGTTGTGTGTGTGTGTGTGTGTGTGTGTGTGTGTGTGTGTGTGAGTGTGTGTGTGTGTGTGTGTGTGTGTGTGTGTGTGTGTGTGTGTGTGTGTGTGTGTGTGTGCGTGCGTGTGTGTGTTTGTGTATGTGAATGCTCCGCATATTGTGTGTATATGCGTATGTGTGTATATTCGTGTGTATGTGTACCATTGTGTGTGCGCGAGTTTGTCTTGTTCTTTATGATTTCTATTCACTGTGCATGAACCTGCTCTTCGGAGGAATGTTTTGTATGGAATAAATGAATACACAGGGAGAGAGAGAGCGAGAGAGAGAAAAAAAATGGAGACAGAGAGAGAGAAAGGGGGAGAGGGAGAAAGAGGGGGTGAGGGAGAGAGGGGAAGAGGGGGAGAGAACGAGATGGAGATAGAGACAGTGGGAGAGAGAAGAAGAGAGAAACAGAGAAACAGAGAGGAGAAAAGGAAAGGGAGAAGGAAAGAGAGATAGAGAGAGACAGAGACGGAGAGAGAAAGTGACAAAGGGAGGGAGACCGAGAGCAAGAGAGGGCGAGGGAAAGACAGATAGGAAGGGAGAGAGAGAGAGTGAGAGAGAGAGAAAGGGAGAGAAAGAAATAGAGAAAGATGAAAAGGGGAAGAGAGGGAGAGGGAGAGAGATATAAGGTAAGAGAGGTGGAGGGAGAGAGAGAAGGGGTAAGAGAGAGAGGGTTGAGAGAGAGGAGGGAGAAAGACAGAGGGGAGAGAGAGAACAGAGGGAGAGAGAGGGAGAGAGAAAGCGAAAGAGTTAGAAAGAAAGAGGGGAGGGAGAGACAGAGAAAAAGAGGGGAAAAAAGAAAGAGATAGAAAGAAAGAGAGAGAAAGAAACAGAGAGAGTGAGAGAGAGAGAGAGGAGAGCTAGAAAGAGGGAGAGATAAGAAGGGAGTGAGAGAGGGAGAAAGAAATGGGGAGAGAATGGAATAAAAGAGAGGGGAAGAGAAAGAGACGAATAGAGAGATAGAGGGTGAGGAGAGAGAGAGAGAGAGAGAGAGAGAGAGAGAGAGAAGGAGAGAAAGGGTTAGAAAGAGGGAGAGAGAAAGAAAGAGGAGGAATGAGAGTGATTGAGTAAGTGAGGGAGAGTGGGTGAGTGAGAGAGAGAGAGAGAGACAGAGACACAGAGACACAGAGACAGACAGGCAGACAGACAGACAGACAGACAGAGATAGAGACACAGAGAGAAGGAGAGACATGGAAGTAGAGAGACGGGAGAAGGATAAGGTATCGTCATCATCAGGTGCATGGCGTTGGCGATCATGGACTTCCATCTGTCTCTATCTCTTGTTGCCTCAAGCATCTCTTCCACCCTCTTTATCTTCAGCCACTCTACAAGTCCATCTAGTATCTTCTCCCTGGGTCTACCTGGTGCTCTCTTTCCCTCCAGCTTTCCTGTTGTGACCAGGTGCTCCAATCCCCTTTCCTCATAAAATGGCCTATAAATGTTGCCTTCTTTTCCAAATCTTCTTTATGAATGATCTTCTTGTGTGTGCCTCCATCAAGACTGTCTCGTTTGTTTTCTTTGCTGTCCATGGAACTCTCAACATTCTTCTTAGAAACCACATCTCAGCTGCCTCAATCTTGTTCTGGCTTTGCTTGTTGACTGTCCACGCCTCACAACCGTATAACATTATTGGTTCTATATAACATTCAAGAACTCTCTTCCTGATCTTGATTGATAGGTATTTGTTGGTAAGAATGCTTTTTATCTTTTTGAATGCTGTTTTGGCTTGGCCGATTCTGCTGGATATTTCTGATGTGCATCCGCCGTCTGGTGAAATGATCGTTCCCAGGTATTTAAACTTATCAATCTGTCTTAAGGTTGTGCCGTTTCCTGTTATTTTGCATGAGGGGATTTCATGTTTTATACTGATCACCATGACTTCAGTCTTCCTGCTGTTTAGTTCCAACCCCTCACCTTTGCTTTCTATTACTAGTATATTCACAAGGTCTTGTAGATCCCTTTCATTTTCTGCAATTAGCACGGCGTCATCTGCGTATCGAATGTGTCTATCATTTTCCTCCAACCTTTAATACAGGGTCTTCCTCTGGGTTTCTCATGATGTTTTCACTGTAAATTGAAAACAGATCTGGTGACAAAACACAACCTTGTCTGACTCCTCTTTTGATGTTTTGGAAAGAGCTTCTATCGCTTTCTATTCTCATTGCAGCTGTTTGTTCCCAATACATATTTCTGATTATTCGTAGATCTTTTCCATCAATATTGAGTCTTTCTAGTTGGTTGATCAATTCTTCATATCTTACCCGATTGAAAGTCTTGGTATAGTCAACAAAGCATAAATATAGATCCTTGTTCACCTCGATCTGATTAGGATAGAAAAATCCCACGATGACATTCGCAGAATCTGATGGAATTTGAATCTAAAGCCTGCTACTCATTGGCCCGTTGAGCAAACCACTGAGCCACAGCTACTGCTTGAGACCCAATCGTAACCTGATACCCTGGCTTTCAGCAAACCACTGAGCCACAGATACTGCTTGAGACCCAATCATAACCTGATACCATGGCTTTCAGCAAACCACTGAGCCACAGCTACTGCTTGAGACCCAAACACAACCTGATACCATGGCTTTCAGCAAACCACTGAGCCACAGCTACTGCTTGAGACCCAAACACAACCTGATACCATGGCTTTCAGCAAACCACTGAGCCACAGCTACTGCTTGAGACCCAATCACAACCTGATACCATGGCTTGAGACCCAATCATAACCTGATACCATGGCTTTCAGCAAACCACTGAGCCACAGCTACTGCTTGAGACCCAATCACAACCTGATACCATGGCTTTCAGCAAACCACTGAGCCACAGCTACTGCTTGAGACCCAATCACAACCTGATACCATGGATTTCAGCAAACCACTGAGCCACAGCTACTGCTTGAGACCCAAACACAACCTGATACCATGGCTTTCAGCAAACCACTGAGCCACAGCTACTGCTTGAGACCCAAACACAACCTGATACCATGGCTTTCAGCAAACCACTGAGCCACAGCTACTGCTTGAGACCCAAACACAACCTGATACCATGGCTTTCAGGAAACCACTGAGCCACAGCTACTGCTTGAGACCCAATCACAACCTGATACCATGGCTTTCAGGAAACCACTGAGCCACAGATACTGCTTGAGACCCAATCACAACCTGATACCATGGCTTTCAGCAAACCACTGAGCCACAGTTACTGCTTGAGACCCAAACACAACCTGATACCATGGCTTTCAGGAAACCACTGAGCCACAGCTACTGCTTGAGACCCAAACACAACCTGATACCATGGCTTTCAGCAAACCACTGAGCCACAGCTACTGCTTGAGACCCAAACACAACCTGATACCATGGCTTTCAGGAAACCACTGAGCCACAGCTACTGCTTGAGACCCAAACACAACCTGATACCATGGCTTTCAGCAAACCACTGAGCCACAGCTACTGCTTGAGACCCAAACACAACCTGATACCATGGCTTTCAGGAAACCACTGAGCCACAGCTACTGCTTGAGACCCAATCACAACCTGATACCATGGCTTTCAGGAAACCACTGAGCGACAGCTACTGCTTGAGACCCAAACACAACCTGATACCATGGCTTTCAGGAAACCACTGAGCGACAGCTGCTGCTTGAGACCCAATCACAACATGATACCATGGCTTTCAGCAAACCACTGAGCCACAGCTACTGCTTGAGACCCAATCACAACCTGATACCATGGCTTTCAGCAAACCACTGAGCCACAGCTACTGCTTGAGACCCAATCACAACCTGATACCATGGCTTTCAGCAAACCACTGAGCCACAGCTATTGCTTGAGACCCAAACACAACCTGATACCATGGCTTTCAGCAAACCACTGAGCCACAGCTACTGCTTGAGACCCAATCACAACCTGATACCATGGCTTTCAGCAAACCACTGAGCCACAGCTACTGCTTGAGACCCAATCACAACCTGATACCATGGCTTTCAGGAAACCACTGAGCCACAGCTACTGCTTGAGACCCAATCACAACCTGATACCATGGCTTTCAGGAAACCACTGAGCCACAGCTACTGCTTGAGACCCAATCACAACCTGATACCATGGCTTTCAGGAAACCACTGAGCCACAGATACTGCTTGAGACCCAATCACAACCTGATACCATGGCTTTCAGCAAACCACTGAGCCACAGCTACTGCTTGAGACCCAAACACAACCTGATACCATGGCTTTCAGCAAACCACTGAGCCACAGCTACTGCTTGAGACCCAAACACAACCTGATACCATGGCTTTCAGCAAACCACTGAGCCACAGCTACTGCTTGAGACCCAATCATAACCTGATACCATGGCTTTCAGGAAACCACTGAGCCACAGCTACTGCTTGAGACCCAATCACAACCTGATACCATGGCTTTCAGCAAACCACTGAGCCACAGCTACTGCTTGAGACCCAATCACAACCTGATACCATGGCTTTCAGGAAACCACTGAGCCACAGCTACTGCTTGAGACCCAATCACAACCTGATACCATGGCTTTCAGCAAACCACTGAGCCACAGCTACTGCTTGAGACCCAATCACAATCTGATACCATGGCTTTCAGGAAAGAAACTGTTACTGGGAGACCGAAAATAGCAACGCCACCAACAATAATAACAACAACAGCATGTAAAAACAAAATAAAAATTAACCAAAAACAAAAGAATAAACACACACACACACACACACACACACACACACACACACACACACACACCACACACACACACACACACACACACACACAAACACAAACACACAAACACACAAACACCAACTAGCAAGCAAGCAAGCAAACTAACAGATAAAGACACAAATGAATGATATCAGTATGTAACTGATTACAAATGATTCACAGGCAAATACTAGCAATGACAACAAATCATAAACCCATCAGAGGTAAACAGGAGAAAGATCTGAACACAACAAACTTTGTTTTGCAGCCTTCCAAGAGTATGTGAAAGCTTTGTTATCGATTCTAATTTTTAGGAGATTGAAGTTCTTATAAGAGAAATACATAACACTCAGACGATCCCGCATGCGCTCCACCCGAAATCTGCAATTAGTTATCAGTCAGACTCACTGATCCTGCGCCAAACCCTATACGCTGACAAGGTTTTGAAATGAGGAAGGGGCAGAAGGACCTATAAAACACAAACTGATGTTACCAGAATGATGGCCACATCAAGATGGGCAGCGAACAGGCCAGTTTTTAATGTTACCGATTTATATGCATATACCAACAAATACTTATTGATGGACATCAGAAACAGAACTTTTAGTGTTATATACCGTTGTACGGGTGTGGAGCCTGGACAATCAACAAGCAAAGTCAAAACAAGATCGAGGCAGCTGAAATGTGGTTTCTAAGGAGAATGTTGAGTTCCATGAAAACAACCGAGAGAATCTTTTGAAAAACAAGCACAGAAAGAACTTCAACGAAGATGATTAGGAAAAGACAAGCAACATCTATAGGACATTTCATGAGGGAACAGAAATTTGAGCACCTAACCACAACAGGGAAGCTGGAGGGAAAAAGAGCACCAGGTAGACCCAGGAAGTATATATCAAGACAGTTTTGCAGAGTGGGCGGGAACAAAAAGGGTGGGAGATATACTTCAGCGACAAGGGATAGTTTCATGTGGAGGGAGAGCCATGATCGCCAACGCCACGCGGCATGACACATATTGTTGTGTGTGTGTGGGAGACGATCGGTTCATTGTGGATGGGATAACATCGGCGCTTGCGTGATGGTTGCGCTTGCGGTTCTCGTCACACCCGAATCCGCGACCCCAAGGAGCGTTGTCCTCGCCAGGGCCACCGCCTTCTTTGGGTAACGTGTGAGGCAGTCCAGTCTCCCGCTGTCCTCCCCGAACAGTTGCCACCGCCTGTGCTCGGTACGCTGTGGCCGGGCATCTCTGGAGCCAGTGTGCCAGGTCTTGGTCCTTCTCTTTGCACATGGGACACACTGGATCCGTTGTTTGGTCATTTCTTTTTTCATAGGCCAACAGCGAAGGGTGATGTCCCGACCTAAGCTTAGCAAGAAGGGTCTGGTCACTGCGGGATCCTATTTCCGACTCTCTGTGCATAGAGTATGCCCTGTACATCCCCTTTGTTCTCTCATGCTTGATCGGGGGGGGGGGGGTCTTTTTGTGATTCTTTTTATTTGGGCGCAAGCGCTGCTATACGAAAAGGGTCGCCCTGGGTCCGGGGTGGTCGTTGCCTGTTTTGCAGCTTCATCAGCCAGATCATTCCGGGGATGTTGCTGTGACTCGGAATCCATTGTATTGTCAATCGGAAACGGAGATTTCTGAGACGAAGGCGTCGACTGTCTAGGGAGGGGGAGGTGCCAAGGAGGGCCAGGCAGAGCGACTGACTATCAGCGAACACCGCGACCGAGTCGGTCTCGCTGCATTCCTCTACAGTCCAGTCAATCGCGATTTCGAGGGCCCCCTCCTCATCTTCGTAGGAGCATGTGTACTTGGCTCCTCTCTCCTTGAGCGTGTGTACAACCATCGGAGAGGATGGGTCTCCTGTAGTGATGACGACCCCAGCGCCGCCATTTGTTGTTCCCGTGCTCACCGAGCCGTCCGTGTATATATCATAACGTGTGCCCAGTTCTCTTGCGCAATCCATTGCGGCGCTCAGTTTCTCTTCGCAAGTGTCATTCCTTCCACTTATTCCAGCGAGCTGTGGGAAGATCATGCTCCATTCCACTCCTTTTTCCTACGGTCTGGTGTCGAAGTTAGTAAGAGGCCTCCTGTCGTGGGCCAACAACTGAGGGCTGCTGTTCGTGAGTTCGTCGGCTCTCTTTCTCCAACCCCAGCGCTTTAGGCGCTGTACTGCGTGGTCTGTTGCCGCAAGGTATCTAGGATGGTCATGGGGAAGGCGTGGTCTGTTGCTGCAAGGTATCTAGGATGGTCATGGGGAAGGCGTGGTCTGTTGCCGCAAGGTATCTAGGATGGTCATGGGGAAGGCGTGGTCTGTTGCCGCAAGGTATCTAGGATGGTCATGGGGAAGGCGTGGTCTGTTGCCGCAAGGTATCTAGGATGGTCATGGGGAAGGCGTGGTCTGTTGCCGCAAGGTATCTAGGATGGTCATGGGGAAGGCGTGGTCTGGTGCCGCAAAGTATCTAGGATGGTCATGGGGAAGGCGTGGTCTGTTGCCGCAAGGTATCTAGGATGGTCATGGGGAAGGCGTGGTCTGTTGCCGCAAGGTATCTAGGATGGTCATGGGGAAGGCGTGGTCTGTTGCCGCAAAGTATCTAGGATGGTCATGGGGAAGGTGTGGTCTGTTGCCGCAAAGTATCTAGGATGGTCATGGGGAAGGCGTGGTCTGTTGCCGCAAGGTATCTAGGATGGTCATGGGGAAGGTGTGGTCTGTTGCCGCAAGGTATCTAGGATGGTCATGGGGAAGGTGTGGTCTGTTGCCGCAAAGTATCTAGGATGGTCATAGGGAAGGCGTAGTGCTTTTTCCCTAGATCGGAGGCAGTTGGCATTGATGGTAGACCTGATGCTAGGAATTCTCGTTTCAGCACGCAGCGCTTCCAGTGGTGATGACTTGGCTTGGCCGGTGATCATTCTCAAGCATTTATTCTGGACAACCTCCAGATGATTAATCTGAGTGTCGGAGAGCCAGGGCTGCCAACTGCTACTAGCGAAACTGTGTATGTGGGCGAGGTAGACTTTCCTGAGGTCCTCTTTTTTCCAGCCCCAGTCAGAGTGTGCGACTGCGCCAAGCATCCTCATTTTTCCTGTCGCCTTAGCAGTCACGATATCGACCTGTTTGCTGAACATGAGCTGTCTGTCAAGGGTGACTCCCAGGAGTCTGGCGTGGGGTTCGTACCTGATGGCTGCGTTATTGATGGTGATGTTCAGCGTCTATCCCACGTCGAGTGGTAACCTTGAGAAGAACGTCGCCTCACTTTTCGAACCTTTGAGGGTGAGCTTCCATCGCCTGCTCCAGTCCACGACTGTATCCACCGCGCTATGCGCGAGACGCTCCGATTCCTCAAGCTTTGGTGATGAACCAAGGATAGATACGTCATCGGCGTACAATGAGATCGTCAAATCGTCCGGTAGAAGCTTTGCCAGTTTGTCTATGTAGAAGACGAAGAGAATGGGGGCGAGTACAGATCCTTGAGGAAGGCCTTGGCCCATCTTCCTGCACTTGCTGATGACCCTGTTGAAGCGGACCTTGGCCTGATGATTGCGTAGGAAATTATTCAGCCATTGGACACAGCTGTCGGGAACACCTTTGTGTTGTTGTTGCTGTTGTTGGTGAAGATGATGATGATGATGATGATGATAATGGTGATGATGATGATGATGATGATGATGATGATATATGAAAAGTCAGTGTGTGGTGGTAATGAAACGAAGTCCTCATATTACTGCATGCCAGCCTTCTTCTGTTACTGTCTTACATCCGTTCGCTTGAAAGATTGCGAGTGTCGGCAGAATGTACAGTTGACGGTCAGCATCAAGCTGAAAGGCCAGAGATGGAGAAATGCCCTGTGACGTCAAGGTGTTTATCACGCCATTAATCCGGGTCTTCATTGGTCTGCCTCTGACTGTAAATACACATGTCTTTTGGTTAAATATGCTTGTTGATCCAGCTGGTGAGGTTGCATTCGTGATGAGATGACCAAGCCATTTAATTCTTCGTTGATGTATATAATGATAGACTGTTGTTAATGATTAGAGCATTCAATTTATACGTGTGATTTTTCCATGTAGGTGAGGTTTTCTTTATACCACTGATTGCATCCTCAAGCATATACACACATGCACACACACAAGCACACACACATACACAAACAAACACACAAACACCATAGACACACACAAAACACACACAAAATAACACCACACACACACACACACAGCCACACACACAACAACACACACACACACACACACACACACACACACACACACACACACACACACACACACACAACACACAAATACACAAACACAACCACACACACACACACACACACACACACACACACACACACACACACACACACACACACACACACACACACACACACACACAAACAAACAAACAAACAAACTCACCCACTCACACCACACACACACACACACACACGCACGCACGCACACAACACACACACACACACACCTCACACACACACACACACACACACACACACACACACACACACACACACACACCACACACACACACCACACACACACACACACACACACACACACACACACACACACACACACACACCACACACACACACACACACACACACACACACACCACACACACACACACACACACACACACGCGAGGGCTACACACATTCTGCTCATTACTTTGATCAGGCACGTCAATATCTTTATGTTGGTCGTGTCCTGTTTGATGGGCGTAGTGACCTCAATGACAGGGATGACTTCTGTCTTATGTGGGAGAACTTGATGCTGGCCAATAACACATGATGCATAATGATAGGTAGCAGGTTACGTGCTGTCAAGCTTACAACAATCACCACGTCATCTGAATGTAGATGATCAGCCTAATCAGGACGGGCGTGGTGTGTATGGTGGTTTAGTAATAATCTTGTGCAACATCTGTGAAACAATGTCCTCAATGCAGAAGCTTGACAGAATAATTGTGATCATTTCCAAACGGGGACGTCCAGTCAACCGAAGTAAAACGTTTGCTATGTGTTCAGTATTTCTTTAGATAAAACTGATATTTTAGTTGCAACTTGCTTTTCTTGCAGGTTGCTTTCCTATAAGGGTACGATAACAATCACTCTGAAATTCACCCCCAACCGCTCTAGACTTAAATAGTTATGGTGATACACCTGGCAACGCTTCCTTGAAATTACCCCGTATTAAATGTTCACGCTGCCACCACCTCACAAAAACTCAATATTTCATATACTGTTTTGAAAACAAAACGTTCACAATGCCAGCTTACAAGTGCTGCACACAGTAATTGAAAACCTCAACAAAAAATATAAAACATTTATTTCTATAGCTAATCAGTATGACTGGTAAGGAAAATCTGTCAGTGAATATCCTCAAATTGTCTCCTCCATTTTCTCGAAACAAGGATGACACAGATGTAGCGTATCAATAAGTTACAACCCCTATAGGAGTCTGGAGTTAAATCTGAGTTGGTTTAAAAGGGATTCATCTCAAACGGACAATTCCTTAGGCGCTCCACCCTAATCTGCCAGCAATTGTCTGACAGAGAAAGGGACAGAGAGATTGATACAGACAGACAGAGACAGAGAGACAGAAAGAGAGACAGACAGACAGACAGACAGACAGATATACATACATATAGACATACGTATCAAGAAAAAAGATATACACACAGACAGAAAGACAGACAGACGTGATGAAAGCTGGCTATTCGTTCCTGGCTATATTATCAATCTAATGGAGCAACGAGCAGTTAGCAGCTGGATTCTGTCACGTTTGGGAACTCAGTCCTGACACACACAGAATGATGGATAGCCAACAGTCCACACATTTGTAGCTTGAATTGGTCATTCTATATCTTATAAAAGTCAACACCACTTCTCTTGCTCATCAGACTGGTCAGAATGGAAGCAATATCTATGTTGATGATGTAATTCTAACCAAACTGTTTTGGGGTGATGACGTCATAACAGATGTGTGGAACGTAATCGCGAAAAGATCTCTCGGTGTGAACATGAACATGACATGGACAGCTACAACCACAATACGCTGACCTGAAATAATAGACGTGATTTAATTCACTGTGGTTGAATTTCGATATAACCTAGAAGAGCAATGAATCACTCAGCACCAACTTCCTACTGTGTTCGTCAAAGCAAATTCCTTGTCCAAAACTCGACCGTTTCCATTATTTCTCAATCCAGAACACGTTTATTACTTGCCAGTAGCACGCACGTTGATGCGTTCTGTTGACAGACCTATGCCTTCAAATTCTGATATCTGGAGTTCAGTCTCAGCCTACAACATCAAATCCTGGTCTGTTTGCTGCCCGTTTTAATAGTTCCATCATTGTGGAGGTAATAGCTCAGTGTGTTGTAGTCCTTTTTGTCTGCTTCTCATTTCAAGACCTTGTAAGCGTATAATATTTTCTGCAGGTTCAGAAAGTCTTCCAGATGATTGTTGGCAGGTTCGAGTAGAGCGCATGTGAGACTGTCCGGTTGCGACAATCCCTTTCTCCAGCCCAAAAAAACTGACGTAGTGAAATCGTCAGAAATCACCAGAAGTCGAGTAAAGTCCAAACACCTTTAAGGATCTTCTGGCCTGTTTGTGGATTACGTTTAATAATCTCAGGTTGTTGTGCTGAAAATGTCGAAATATTGAATGCAGGGGAGAGTGGGGCAGGATGAGACAGAAACATCGTTTTGGGGATCTTCTCTACAATTTGTATGTCACAGACACACAATTCATATCATTTAAAACTTTAATGAATCTGGCACAATAAAAATCATAAAAAGTAGTTTTATCAACGTATTTTCAGATAATCTACAATTAAATAACGGAAAAGGCAACACCCTTTAATGACGCACTGTAGGTGAATGGACTCGACTGTGTGGTCGAGTCTTCCCAGTGGTCCATAGCACGCCAAACTCGGGCAGGAGCGGTAAGCCGAAAAATCCCACATTGATAAGTTTTGAAGGGACTGATGGATTCGAACCCACAACTCCACAATCACGTGACTGTAAATAAAGAGATAATTGTGGAATTCGACTTAACCTAGAGAGATTGAATGTCACCGCACCAATGGTCTGAACTGTTTCACTCAAGCATCCTTGTCAAAAGAACCTTTATATTTCGATAATCATGAAATGTTATACTCAGTAGACATGATGGTATTTGTGACAGACAATACATGCCTTCAATTCACATTATATCTATCATTGCAGCCTCAAAGAATCAGGCTTTACATCGTTTGTAATATTGTTCATTTTATAAGGTATATCATGATTTGCCTCATGTTGACCTTTTTGTTGTCTCATTGAATGCTTTATTGGTGTAGAACTATCCATCAACATTGCCCAGGAGAGGCATGAAGATCTGCAGATCAAGACTGTTCACAATCTTGTAATGATGAAAATGGTTATGATAGTAATTACATCTGTCAAAAGTGGAGTGCTGATGTAGAAATGGTTGTGTAGTGACTGATGACAATGGTCATGATAGTGATGAGACAAATGGTGATGACTTAGTGAATGTAAAAATTTATTAAATTGACATGTGATGATATGAAAATGGTATGACTAGTATGATAAAATGGTCATGATAGTGTGATGAAGTATTATGAAAAAGGTGAGAGTGATGGAAGGTGATGATGATAGAAAGTGTGATGATAGTGATGGAAAATAAAGGTGTGGGTGATGATAGTGTGATGACAATGGGTGAGAATAGTGATTGATGAAAATGGTGGAGTGAGATAGGTGATGATGAAAAATGTGATGATAGTGATGATGAAAATGGTGATGATAGTGATGAGAAAAATGGTGATGATAGGAGAAGAAAAATGGATATGTTATAAAATGGATGAGAAAATGGGGATAGTTTGATACAATGGTATGAATATGATGACAAATGTTGTGATGTATATTCTAAGTAAATGTGATGATAGTATAAAATGGTGTGATGAATCGAAAATGGTGAATAAAAATGGAGATACAAAATAATAGTGATGAAAAAAGTATGATTTATGATACATGTGATGATTGATATACATGTGAGATAGAGATGCATAGACAACTTGGATAGATGTGTGAAAAAAATGGTATATCATGAGTACAAAATGGATGAACAAGTATATATGTATGTTGGTATAGATAGTGATGAGTACAAGGTGATGATATTGATGACAAGATGGATGATAGATTAGACAAATGTGATGATAGGTTGAGACAAGGTGAGAAGGATGATACAAATTGGTGTGATAGATGATCATGTTAGATAGTTATCAATGGTTGTAGTGATGATAATAAGGTAGATATGAATGGTCATGTTTGATGATACAAATGGTTGAAGATGTGATGATAAATGGTGTGATAAAATGGTTGTGAAGGATGAGAAATGGCAGATGATATGTTGAGACAATGGTGTGATAGTGAGTAGACATGTGGACTGATAGGTTGGACAATTTATTAGTGTATAAAAATGTATGTAGTGATGTATAAATGGTCATGATAATGAGCAGAAATGGTCAAAGTCCAAAAAAAGGTTTGCATGATTGTGATGATAAAATGGTCAGATAGTGATATAAATGGTTTGTGTGATGATGAAAATGTCGATGATATGATGATACAATGGTGATGATAGGATGATGACAATGGTATGAATGAAGAAAATGGTTGTATGTATGGGAAATGGTCATCATGTGATGATAGCACAATTCATGATAGTATGATGAAAATGGAATGATATGTGGAATGTTGAATGAAAAATGTCATAATAATGATTGACAATGGTTGATAGTACATGAAAATGGTGAATAATAAGTCGGCATGGTGAAAATGGGTCAAGAAAGTGAGATGAAAAATGGTGATGATAGTGGTGATGACAATGGCTAGATAGTGAATGAATGACAATGGCAATGATGTGAAGATGAAAATGGTCATGATAGTGAGATACAAATGGTGATGGTTGTGAAGATGAAATGGTCATGATATGATGATGAAGTTCATGACTAGTATGATGAAAATGGTGATGATAGATGGAGAATGGTATGATAGTAGATGTGAATGGTATGATAGTGGGAAGGTGTGTTGAAATGGTCATGATAGTAATGTTGACAAATGGTATGATAGTGAGACAATGTGAAGTGAGAAATGATACTTAGATGATTGACAATGGTATGAACTAGTGAATGCACATACATACAAAATGCATGATCTGTAGTAAATGAGAAATACAAGTCGAAGTAAATGAGAAAATTGGTTCATATAGTAGATGATGAAAATGGTTGAGATTGTAGGTATTGATGTGAAATGGTGCATTGATAGTATGGAGAAATGGTGCATGAGAGTATGATGAAAATGGTCATGATATAGTAAGGGATGATGAACAATATCATGATAGTATGTGAACAATAGGTCATGATTTAAAGTAATGTAGAATAATGGTGAAATGAAAATTAGAGATGTGAAAATGGTATGATAGTGAATGTGACAATGGTATGAAGAATGTGAAATGGAACATGATAGTAATGTGACAATGGTATGTGTAATGAATGAATGGTATGATAGTGATGATGAAATGGTCATGATAGTGATGATGAAAATGGTGATGATAGTGATGATGAAAATGGTCATGATAGATAATTGAAAATGGCAAGTGAGAAAATGGTCAGTGATAGTGTGACAATGGTCTAGGGTGACAATGGTATATAGTATATGTAAATGGTATGATATGACATCAAAATGTCATAATAGTGATGAAAGAAAATGGCATGATAGTGAATGATAAAAATGGTCATGATGTGATGAGAAAATGGTCATGATAGTGATGATGAAAATGGATATGATAAATAATGGTGAAATGGTATGATGTATGATGAAAATGGTATGATAGTGATGATGAAAATGGTCATGATAGTGATGATGAAAATGGTCATGATAGTGATGATGAAATGGTCTGATGGATGATGAATGTATGAGTGAGATGACAATGGTCATGATAGTAATGGTGAAAATGGTCATGATAGTAATGTGAAAATGGTCATGATAGTGTAAATGAATGATTAAATGGTCATGATAGTATGATGAAAATGGTCATGATAGTGATGAAAATGGTATGATAGTAATGTGAAAATGGTCATGATAGTATGGTGAAAATGGTCATGATAGTATGGTGAAATGGTATGATAGTATTGATGAAAATGGTCATGATAGTATGATGAAATGGTCATGATAGTGATGATGAAAATGGTCATGATAGTATGATGAAAATGGTCATGATAGTATGATGAAATGGTCATGATAGTAATGTGAAATGGTCATGATAGTAATGGTGAAATGGTATGATAGTATGATGAAATGGTCATGATAGTGATGATGAAAATGGTCATGAAGTGATGATGAAAATGGTCATGATAGTGATGATGAAATGGTCATGATAGTGATGATGAAATGGTCATGATAGTGATGATGAAATTGAGAGTATGAAAATTAGTGATGATGAAAATGTCATGATAGTGATGATGAAATGGTATGATAGTAATGGTGATGAATATGGTAATGTATGATAGTAATGGTGAAATGGTCATGATAGTATGTGAAATGGTCATGATAGTATGATGAAAATGGTCATGATAGTATGATGAAAATGGTCATGATAGTAATGTGAAAATGGTCATGATAGTAATGATGAAAATGGTCATGATAGTGATGATGAAAATGGTATGATAGTATGATAAAATGGTCATGATAGTGATGATGAAATGGTCATGATAGTATGATGAAATGGTCATGATAGTGATGATGAAAATGGTCATGATAGTGATGATGAAAATGGTCATGATAGTATGATGACAATGGTCATAAATTGTGAAATGATGAAAATGGTATGATAGAATGTGAAAATGGTATGATAGTGATGATGAAATGGTCATGATAGTGATGATGAAAATGGTATGATAGTGATGATGAAAATGGTCATGATAGTGATGATAAAATGGTATGATAGTATGATGAAAATGGTCATGATAGTGAGATGAAATGGTGATGATAGTGATGATGAAAATGGTATGATAGTGATGATAAAATGGTATGATAGTATGTGAAATGGTGATGATAGTATGATGAAAATGGTGATGATGTGTGTAAAATGGTGATGAGTATGTAAATGGTCATGATAGTGATGATGAAAATGGTCATGATAGTATGATGAAAATGGTCATGATAGTATGAGAAAATGGTCATGATAGTGATGATGAAAATGGTCATGATAGTATGATGAAAATGGTCATGATAGTGATGATGAAATGGTCATGATAGTGATGATGAAAATGGTATGAAGTATGATGAAAATGGTCATGATAGTGATGATGACAATGGTCATGATAGTATGTGAAAATGGTCATGATAGTATGTGAAATGGTATGATAGTGATGATGACAATGGTCATGATAGTGATGATGAAAATGGTCATATAGTGATGATGACAATGGTCATGATAGTGATGATGAAAATGGTCATGATAGTATGTGACAATGGTCATGATAGTGATGATGAAAATGGTCATGATAGTAATGGTGAAATGGTCATGATAGTAGATGAAATGGTATGATAGTATGTGAAATGGTCATGATAGTGATGATGAAAATGGTCATGATAGTGATGATGAAAATGGTCATGATAGTGATGATGAAAATGGTCATGATAGTATGTGAAATGGTCATGATATGATGTGAAAATGGTCATGATAGTAATGTGACATGGTAGATGAAGTGATGATGAAAATGGTCATGATAGTGATGATGAAAATGGTCATGATAGTGATGATGAAAATGGTATGATAGTGATGATGAAATGGTCATGATAGTATGATGAATGGTCATGATAGTGATGATGACAATGGTCATGATAGTAATGGTGAAAATGGTCATGATAGTAATGGTGAAATGGTGATGTAGTATGATGAAAATGGTCATGATAGTGATGATGAAAATGGTCAAAGAATGCGAAATGTCATGATAGTGATGAAAATGGTCATGATAGTAATGTGAAAATGGTCATGATAGATGTGAAAATGGTCATGATAGTAATGGTGAAAATGGTCATGATAGTAATGTGACAATGGTCATGATAGTGATGATGAAAATGGTCATGATAGTGATGATGAAATGGTCATGATAGTAATGGTGAAAATGGTCATGATAGTAATGTGAAAATGGTCATGATAGTAATGGTGAAAATGGTCATGATAGTATTGGTGAAATGGTCATGATAGTAATGTGAAAATGGTGATGATAGTATGATGAAAATGGTCATGATAGTAATGATGAAAATGGTCATGTATATGTGAATCATGTGAAAATGGTCATGATAGTAATGGTGAAAATGGTCATGATAGTAATGGTGAAAATGGTCATGATAAGTTAATGGTTTAGTAAAATGGTCATGATAGTGATGATGAAAATGGTCATGATAGAGTGAAATTGATGATAATATTGGGTCATGATAGTATGATGACAAATGGTCATGATAGTAATGTGAAAATGGTATGATTGTGATAGTAATAGGTGACAAATGGTGATGATAATGTGATGACAATGGTCATGATAGTGATGATGAAAATGGTCATGAAGTGATGATGAAAATGGTCATGATAGTAATGATGACAATGGTCATGATAGTGATGATGAAAATGGTCATGATAGTAGATGATGACAATGGTCAAATGATAGATGATGAATGAAATGGTCATGGATAGTAATGATGAAAATGGTATGATAGTGATGATGAAAATGGTGATGATAGTGATTGATGAAAATGGTCATGATAGTGATGATGAAATGGTCATGATAGTATGATGAAAATGTATGAAGTGTGAGAAAATGGCATGATAGTGATGATGAAAAATGGTCAATGAAGTGATGATGAAAATGTCTGATAGTGATGATGAAAATGGATGATAGTATGAGAAAGGTCATGATAGTGATGATAAATGGTCATGATAGTGATGATGAAAATGGTCATAAGTATGTGAAATGGTCATGATAGTATGATGAAAATGGTCATGATAGTAATGGTGAAATGGTCATGATAGTGATGATGACAATGGTCATGATAGTATGTGAAATGGTCATGATAGTAATGAAAATGGTCATGATAGTGATGTGAAATGGTCATGATAGTGATGATGAAAATGGTCATGATAGTAATGTGACAATGGTCATGATAGTATGTGAAATGGTCATGATAGTATGATGAAATGGTCATATAGTAATGATGAAAATGGTCATGATAGTGATGTGAAAATGGTCATGATAGTGATGATGAAATGGTCATGATAGTATGATGAAATGGTCATGATAGTATGATGAAATGGTCATGATAGTATGAGAAATGGTCATGATAGTAATGATGACAATGTCATGAATTAATGTGAAAATGGTCAGAATGATGGTGAAAATGGTCATATAGTGATGATGAAAATGGTCATGATAGATGGTGAAAATGGTCATGATAGTATGATGACAATGGTCATGATAGTGATGATAAATGGTCATGATAGTGATGATGAAATGGTCATGATAGTAATGTGAAATGGTCATGATAGTAATGAAATGGTCATGATATAATGTGAAAATGGTATGATAGATGATGAAATGGTCATGATAGTGATGATGAAAATGGTATGATAGTATGTGAAAATGGTCATGATAGTAATGTGAAAATGGTCATGATAGAATGGTGAAATGGTCATGATAGTAATGTGAAATGGTCATGATAGTGATGATGAAATGGTCATGATATGATGATGACAATGGTCATGATAGTAATGTGAAAATGGTCATGATAGTATGATGAAATGGTCATGATAGTAATGGTGAAAATGGTCATGATAGTGATGATGAAAATGGTCATGATAGTGATGGTGAAAATGGTCATGATAGAATGATGAAAATGGTCATGATAGTGATGTGAAAATGGTCATGATAGTATGATGAAAATGGTCATGATAGTAATGTGAAAATGGTCATGATAGTAATGGTGAAATGGTGATGATAGTATGATGAAATGGTCATGATAGTGATGATGAAATGGTCAGATTAATGATGAAATGGTGTATGAAAGTAATGGTGACAATGGTGATGATAGATGATGAAAATGGTCATGATAGTGATGATGAAAATGGTCATGATAGTGATGATGAAAATGGTATGATAGTGATGATGACAATGGTATGATAGTGATGATGAAAATGGTCATGATAGTGATGATGAAAATGGTCATGAATGTGATGATTGAAATGGTCATGTAGTGATGTGAAATGGTTGATGATAGTGATGATGAAAATGGTCATGATAGTGATGATGAAAATGGTCATGATAGTGATGATGAAAATGGTCATGATAGTGATGATGAAAATGGTATGATAGTGTAGATGATGAAAATGGTCATGATAGTATGATGAAAATGGTCATGATAGTATGATGAAAATGGTCATGATAGTGATGATGAAAATGGTCATGATAGTGATGATGAAATGGTCATGATAGTAATGTGAAATGGTCATGATAGTGATGATGAAAATGGTCATGATAGTAATGTGACAATGGTCATGATAGTGATGTGAAATGGTCATGATAGTGATGGTGAAAGGTCATGATAGTATGATGAAAATGGTCATGATAGTATGATGACAATGGTCATGATAGTATGATGAAAATGGTCATGATAGTATGTGAAATGGTCATGATAGTAATGGTGAAATGGTCATGATAGTAATGATGAAATGGTCATGATAGTAATGTGAAATGGTCATGATAGTATGATGAAATGGTCAATGATGTGATGATGAAATGGTCATGATAGTGATGATGAAATGGTCATGATAGTGATGATGAAATGGTCATGATAGTATGATGAAAATGGTCATGATAGGGGATGATGAAATGTCATGATATAATGTGAAAATGGTCATGATAGTGATGGTGAAAATGGTCATGATAGTATGATGAAAATGGTCATGATAGTAATGGTGAAAATGGTCATGTGATGTGATGATGAAATGGGATGATAGTGATGATGAAAATGGTCATGATAGGATGATGAAATGGTCATGATAGTGATGTGAAATGGTCTGATAGTGATGATGAAATGGTCATGATAATGATGAAAATGGTCATGATAGTGATATGACAATGGTCATGATAGTGATGATGAAAATGGTCATGATAGTGTGAAATGGTCATGATAGTAATGGTGAAAATGGTCATGATAGTAATGTGAAAATGGTCATGATAGTATGGTGAAAATGGTCATGATAGTATGTGAAATGGTCATGATAGTGATGATGAAATGGTATGATAGTATGAGAAATGGTCATGATAGTAATGTGAAATGGTCATGATAGTAATGTGAAAATGGTCATGATAGTATGTGAAAATGGTCATGATAGTATGGTGAAATGGTCATATAAAATGTAAAATGGTCATGATAGTGATGATGAAATGGTCATGATAGTAATGATGAAAATGTCATGATAGTAATGTGAAATGGTCATGATAGTAATGGTGAAATGGTATGATAGTATGTGAAAATGGTATGATAGTGATGATGACAATGGTCATGATAGTATGATGAAAATGGTATGATAGTAATGTGACAATGGTATGATAGTATGATGAAAATGGTCATGATAGTGATGATGAAAATGGTATGATAGTGATGATGACAATGGTATGATAGTGATGATGACAATGGTATGATAGTATGATGAAAATGGTCATGATAGTAATGTGAAAATGGTCATGATAGTATGTGAAAATGGTCATGATAGTGATGATGAAAGGTGGTAGATGATAAATGGTCATGATGATGAAAAAATGGTCATGATAGTGATGATGAAAATGGTCATGATAGTGATGATGAAAATGGTCATGATAGTATGATGAAAATGGTCATGATAGTGATGATGAAAATGGTCATGATAGTATGATGAAAATGGTCATGATATATGATGAAATGGTCATGATAGTATGATGAAATGGTCATATAGTATGTGAAATGTCATGATAGTGATGAGAAAATGGTCATGATAGTAATGGTGAAATGGTCATGATAGTGATGATGAAATGGTCATATAGTGATGTAAATGTCATGAAGTGATGATGAAAATGGTCATGATAGTAATGTGAAATGGTCATGATAGTGATGATGAAAATGGTCATGATAGTAATGGTGAAATGGTCATGATAGTATGGTGACAATGGTCATGATAGTAATGATGAAATGGTCATGATAGTAATGTGAAATGGTCATGATAGTGATGGAAAATGGTCATGATAGTATGTGAAATGTCATGATAGTATGTGAAATGGTCATGATAGTATGATGAAATGGTCATGATAGTGATGATGAAATGGTCATGATAGTGATGATGAAATGTCATGATATAATGATGAAAATGGTCATGATAGTATGGTGAAAATGGTCATGATAGTGATGATGAAAATGGTCATGATAGTAATGGTGAAAATGGTCATGATAGTGATGATGAAAAGGTATGATAGTGATGATGACAATGGTCATGATAGATGATGAAATGGTATGATAGTGATGATGACAATGGTATGATAGTGATGATGACAATGGTCATGATATATGATGAAAATGGTCATGATAGTGATGATGACAATGGTCATGATAGTGATGATGAAAATGGTCATGATAGTAATGTGAAAATGGTCATGATAGTATGTGAAAATGGTATGATAGTAATGGTGAAAATGGTCATGATAGTATGTGAAAATGGTCATGATAGTGATGATAAATGGTCATGATAGTATGATGACAATGGTCATGATAGTATGATGAAAATGGTCATGATAGTATGATGAAATGGTCATGATAGTATGATGAAAATGGTCATGATAGTGATGATGAAATGGTCATGATAGTGATATGAAAATGGTATGATAGAATGATAAAATGGTCATGATAGTGATGATGAAATGGTCATGATAGTAATGATGAAAATGTCATGATGTATGGTGAAAATGGTATGATAGTAATGTGAAATGGTGATGATAGTATGATGAAAATGGTATGATAGTGATGATGACAATGTCATGATAGTATGATGAAAATGGTATGATAGTAATGTGAAATGGTATGATAGTAATGATGAAATGGTCATGATAGTGATGATGAAAATGGTGATGATAGTGATGATGACAATGGTATGATAGTGATGATGACAATGGTATGATAGTATGATGAAAATGTCATGATAGTGATGAGAAAATGGTCATGATAGTGATGATGAAAATGTCATGATAGTGATGATGAAATGGTATGATAGTGATGATAAAATGGTCATGAAGTGATGATAAAATGGTCATGATAGTGATGTGAAATGGTCATGATAGTGATGATGAAAATGGTATGATGTATTGTTGAAATGGTCTGATAGTGATGATGAAAATGGTCATATAGTATGTGAAAATGTCATGATAGTGATGATGAAATGTCATATAGTATGTGAAATGGTCATGATAGTATGATGAAAATGTCATGATAGAATGGTGAAATGGTATGATAGTATGTGAAATGGTCATGATAGTATGGAAAAGGTCATGATAGTGATGAGAAATGGTCATGATAGTAATGGTGAAATGTCATGATATGGTGAAAATGGTCATGATAGAATGGTGAAATGGTCATGATAGTAATGTGAAATGGTCATGAAGTAATGGTGAAATGGTCATGATGTATGTGAAATGGTCATGATAGTATTGAAATGGTCATGATAGGATGTGAAAATGGTGATGATGTGGAAAATGTCATGATAGTATGTGAAATGGTCATGAGTATGTGAAATGTCTATAGTATGTGAAATGGTCATGATATAATGATAAAATGGTCATGATAGTGATGATGAAATGTCATGAAGTGATGATGAAATGTCATGATAGTAATGTGAAATGGTCATGATATATGATGAATGGTATGATAGTGATGTGACAATGTCATGATAGTGATGATGAAATTCAGATAGTGATGATGACAATGGTCATGATAGTATGTGAAATGGTCTATATATGTGAAAATGGTCATGATAGTGAAATATGAGAATGGTCATGATAGTAGGAAAATGTCATGATAGTAATGGGAAAAGGTCATGATAGTAATGTGAAAATGTCATGATAGTAATGGTGAAATGGTCATATAGTATGGTGAAATGGTCATGATAGTGATGATGAAATGTCATATAGTATGAGAAATGTATGATAGTAATGATGAAAATGGTCATGATAGTAATGATGACAATGGTCATGATAGTAATGATGAAAATGGTCATGATAGTGATGATGAAAATGGTCATGATAGTGATGATGAAAATGGTCATGATAGTAATGATAAAAATGGTCATGATAGTGATGATGACAATGGTCATGATAGTAATGATGAAAATAGTCATGATAGTAATGGTGAAAATGGTCATGATAGTAATGGTGACAATGGTGATGATAGTGATGATGAAAATGGTCATGATAGTGATGATGACAATGGTCATGATAGTAATGATGAAAATGGTGATGATAGTAATGGTGACAATGGTGATGATAGTAATGATGAAAATGGTCATGATAGTGATGATGAAAATGGTGATGATAGTGATGATGACAATGGTGATGATAGTGATGATGAAAATGGTCATGATAGTGATGATTGGATGATGAAAATGGTCATGATAGTGATGATGAAAATGGTCATGATAGTGATGATGACAATGGTGATGATAGTGATGATAAAAATGGTCATGATAGTGATGATAAAAATGGTCATGATAGTGATGGTGAAAATGGTCATGATAGTGATGATGAAAATGGTCATGATAGTGATGATGAAAATGGTCATGATAGTGATGATGAAAATGGTCATGATAGTGATGATAAAAATGGTCATGATAGTGATGATGCTATGGAGTTTAACTTTGATTTGAAACTGCTTGACATGGACTCTAGTCAATTTCAGAATAGATCCTGGCATCGACCAGGCCAGAGAGATACAGACGCCTGTGGAGTTTGCAGGATATTTGCAAAGCACTATTAATAGCACATCCGGTGAATTAGATGATACTCGACATTGTGATGCCAGTCTGCCCAATGAGCCTATAGCACATTCGCGTGTGGATAAGAGCCAGTCGTTTTGGGGACTTATCGGGATTTGAACCGAAGACATTATAGTCAATAGTTCTTCGTCCTAACCACTCCACGACATTGACTTATTAAGTTCATCATGGATGACGAAAGGAAATTGAAAACTGGGGAGTAATAAAGGTCATAATTTCTAGTCAATGAATGGCTCCGATAAACACGTTTTTTCCTCCCCAGATCGTCACCTTAAATTAAGCACAAGACTTGAGCCCTGCTTGACTCACACTTCCTAACTTCCAATATAAACACGGGTCAAAAATTGAGTAATTGCATCCAGGTTACCCGGTCAGGCTACCCGGTCAGGCTACCCAGTCAGGCTACCCGGTCAGGCTAACCGGTCAGGCTACCCGGTCAGGCTACCCAGTCAGGCTACCCAGTCAGGCTACCCAGTCAGGCTACCCAGCTGCGGATTGATACCTGATCCTGTTCAGTGTTGGTGAAGATGAAGCATCAAGAGACAGGAGATGGGGACCGCTCAGCGTAATTGTCAAAAAAATTAAGGTCTCTACCACTTCACTCATCTTTTCTTTAGGACAACGTCACATTTGTTTACATTTATGTTTTTCCTGAACGCTGAGGTCATAGGGGAGTGAGGTGGTAGAGACCTCAACGTTTGTTAAGGCCAGCATTATTAGGGCAGTGCTCATCTCCTGTTCGTTGCTGCTTTACATTTTCCTGACTCTGAAGAAAGTCAGGTTCCCACCCATTCACAGATTGGTGGACTGACGGCTGAACGCACGTAGTGTACATAGTTCTACGGGCGTGATTCGTACCCGTACAAACTCACGCAGGCAAATTGAAAGGCGAGCGCTTAGCTCAGTGTCAACCAGGCCTCTGTTTAAACCGAAATGCCCACTTGCTGGACGTTCCAGACTCCAAACCAGTACTTCACTGTATCTATACAAGCTGACAACACACTAGGCGTTTAACATTCATCTCCTTTTGCTCTCCCAGGAAGCAGGTCTGAGTAGTTCTTCACAGACTAAAACGATCGTCACCTGCTTTTGAAGTCTACAGGACGTTACTTTTGAAGGACTTAAACACTGGCTGAACATACTGGGAGGAAAAATGTGTTACACTCGCTCCGCACAAACACCACAAAAACGAACAAAACACCTACCTGCTTCGACTTGGGTTCTTCTACAGTATACAGTTACGGCGAAAGAGAAATATACAGTTACAGAAAAAAGGAAATGTAAACACATATGTACCCAGAGTTAGTGTCCTGAAATATGTGTTTACATTTCCTTTTTCGTTTTTAATCTTTTTTACTGAAAGTGTACATTGCAGAAGACCCAACGGTGGAAAACGGTGTTTGTTGTCCTATTTGTAAGAACACTGTCCAAGTCTTAAGGTCAGTACAGTACATTTCCTCGTCATCAACTATTTCCTGTCTCACCTGTAGTCACTCGTATTTTTCTTAACTTTCTCCTTGCAAGGTCATCATGAACCTTTCTTCCTGCCCACGTCAGTACCATGTTTTGTAAGAAGCGTCCTCCTCAAAGATTTCTCTTCCATGTCCTGTAAGACAGCAGGCAGTGATTCTGTCCTGTGAAAGGTCGCTTTGTTTGCTTCAACTTCTGTTTCTTTGTTTGAAATTCGGTTTCTTCGTTTGCTTTTCTGTCTTTTCATAAGTTAAGTAGGACATCAAGACCTTGCGAAGGGCTTATGTGCAGGCTTAAGGCGTGTGCCATGATCAGTTTGGATCCTGCCCGATCTCATTGCATCAGTGGCGTCAGTACGTATGGTATTTATTACGTGCACGTCGACGTTACCTTGAGAAACTGAAACCAAAATATTGTCTTTGCTATTGCAAGGGAGACAACCCTGCTTATCTTCTCTTGGGACCGAGGACATGTATCTGTGTTTACTTGTCTTGACAATGCAGCAATTGGCACGTACTTTGTTTTCAAACAGTACGTGTGATACAACAATAGAACTCAGCAGTCCTAATAACTACAGTCTTCTGCTGAGTCTGCTACAAACTGCATTTCAATAACAGCGGTCAGAATGAAACATCCACAACGATTTTCATGAATCTTCAATGACTGTGTCTCTGCATGAAATCCTTGGGATTGAACATCCTGCTATGGGGGACAGTCAGACATAAACTGAAATGCCAGACATAGTATCCATCAGATTCATTCTCTGACCGCTTGAGGGGAATGGATTTCAATCTCCCAAAAGGATACAGACAGCAGCAGATTGATTACATTTGGGCTTGCTCCCATTTTATTCGATTTACGAGCCAATTCGCAGAGAGAGACAATGAGAAAGAGAGGGAGAGAGTCAGAGAGGGCTGGAGGGAGGGAGAGAGATGGAGAGAAAGAGACAGGCAGACATGAACACAGAGAGGGATACAGAGAGAAAGAGAGAGAGAGAGAGAGAGAGAGAGAGAGAGAGAGAGAGAGAGAGGAGAGAAAGATACATATATAGAGAGAGAGCAGGAGGGAGGGAGAGAGAGATGGGAGAAAGAGACAGACAGACAGACAGAGATACACAAAGAGGGAGAGAGAGAGAGAGAGAGAGAGAGAGAGAGAGAGAGAGAGAGAGAGAGAGAGAGAGAGAGAGAGAGAAAGATATATATATATGGAGAGAGAAAGAGCAGGAGGGAGGGAGAGAGAGATGGGAAGAAAGAAAGAGAGAGACAGAGAGAGAGAGAGGTTGTGTGTGTGTGAGAGTGCGGTGTGTGTGTTTGCATGTATGTGTTTGTGCATGTGTGTGTGTGGTGTGTGTGTGTGTGTGTGTGTGTGTGTGTATGTGTACGGGTATGTGTGTACATGTGTGTGTGTGTGTGTGTACGGGTATGTGTGTACATGTGTGTGTGTGTGTGTGTGTGTGTGTGTGTGTGTGTGTGTGTGTGTGAGTTTGCGTGTGTGTCTGTGTGAGTTTGTTTGCGTGTGTGTGTGTGTGTGTGAATTTATGTGTGTGTGTGTGTGTGTGTGTGAGTGTGTGTGTGTGTGTGTGTGTGTGTGTGTGTGTGTGTGTGTGTGTGGTGTGTTTGTGTGTGTGTGCGTTTCACTGTGTGTGTGTGTGTGTGTGTGTGTGTGTGGTGTGTGGTGTGTGTGTGTGTGTGTGTGTGTGTGGTGTTTGCGTGAATATGTTTGAGTGTGCGGGTGAGAGAGAAAAGTGTGTGTGTGTGCAAGAGAGAGAGGGGGGGGAGAGAGTAAGAGAGAGAGAGAGAGAGAGAGAGAGAGAGAAGAGAGAGAGTGAAAGAGCGAGAGAGAGAGACAAAGAGAAAGGAAAAAAGAAAGAGAGAGTGAAAGAGAGAGAATCTCCATGAAGTTAGTGATGCTTCTGTTTCCTACCCATCTTTTCCTTTTCATTCACATTTCATATAACCACACACACAAAAAATAAATAGATAAATAATAATGATAAATAAACATATAAAAGAAAACATTAGCGAGTGACATATGTCTTTCTGACGTGCTCACAAGAACACAACATGACAAAGACAGAAACCAGAAATACATGAAAATAAAGCGAAAATGCGAATGTAAGTGACAAAACTGACAGGCGTAAATTCTGCGCCAACTGGTTTTTGTCAGTAGTACACAAAACACAACATAGAAAGGAAATAACAAAATCTAGGACATTTCAAATTGACAGAAAATGACAGCCCACACAGCTGAATCCATCTGTATCTTGTCCAGAACTAGAGAGGTTAAATTGGTGAAATATGGGAGGGGGGGGGGGAGAAGATGAACACGATTTTCAAGGAAAAAAGGTAGAAGAAGAATGACATAGGCTGTGTTCCTATAAAACTGTTTAGAAAGAAAATCAGTAAACATACACTGCCAAATGAGTTAGAGATTTTACAAACTTCTCTGATTATAACATGACAAGAACAAAGAACAAAAAAAACACAAAAAAACAAAACAAAAAAAACAAAAAACAAAACAAAACAAAAAAAACAAAACAAAACAAAACAAAACAAAACAAAAGCAAGGATAGATTATGATAGTAAGCGTAGATAAAGCCTTATCAGCCAATTTCAATCCAGACTAGAACTCTAAAGCATTGTGACTCTGTCACCCCAGTGTCATTATCATCATCATAGTATTGTTTTCACTTCATGTAAAGCATGACACAAAAATGTGGAACGGAATCGGAGGAACTGTACTGCCACACACTGTCCACAGGGAAGACAGACAGCCCGAATTTTGCATGTTAAATCCGTTATGTCAAAAAATAAAAGAACAAACAAATAAACAAATCAACAGCAAAACAAAAATGGCAACAAAGAAAGAAACAAACAAATAATACTAAATGTATATACTTACATCATTTACGCAACAGTGAAGAACGCAGTAGATTCTTCCATGAGTTGCTGGCTATGTGAAAACGAAGGTGTATGATTTTTTCTCCCGTTTATATTTGGTAAACAACTTATCTCAGGCGAATAAACATTGTAAAATCAAGTATAACTGGTGTATACACGATCATGTATTAATTCATGTCTTCGTCTGATACTACATTGTTTCTTGATAGCTGTTTATCGTAAAGCAAAATGAGATTATTAAAGTGTTTTTTAAGTCCCATTTGTCTTGTATAACTTGATTGTTTAAATAGTTGGCGACTTGTTTTCAAAGAGCAGTCATATACAATAGTAATGATGTGAATTGCGCCAAACCTTGATCATTGAAATCAAAAGCGCGTTCACGCAGCAGGCATACACATGCCATCAAGGCAGACTACATACAATATACATGATAAACCTACACAAACTGAGGGAAAGAGGTCTTTGTACAATTTATTATCGGGAAAAGATGTGGGTTTTTAAATTGGATGTAAAAGCAAAAGAGGTAGATGTTAGATAAAGGGAGCCTGGGACTCTAGTCCAGGCAGACAGTCTTGAAATTGCGAAAGAACCCTAACCAACAATTGACAGTTTATATGCCAGTTGACGTATTGATATTGATGTTGTCATAAAGGCAGGATGGAGCACACTAATGCATGAATTTGTAGTACAAGGCTATCAGCTTATAGTTAATTCTATGTGAATGGTTACACTGTGGTATACTTTTGTTACTGTAGTGCATAATACTTATTTTCACTTCATGTTTTGTCACTGTCTTTCTTACTTGATTGAAAGTGTTGCTAATGTTCCATTTGTGTAAAATAAAATGAAAATGCTTTTGACATGGATTGTTTACCTTATACAAGTGAAATTATGATATCAATTATTTGTGACTGATCATTACCCTATAAATCCTAGTAAAACTGGAACACAGAAGTACTTAGTAGGTGTTCAGTCAGTTCAGCATAAAAGTACTGTTCTTGTACGTTTACCAATACTAAAACACTTACACACAAAAGGAGTAAAAGTACACAACTGTACAGAATGAGAGAGAGAGAGAGAGGAGGGGGACAGGCAGAAGAAGATAGACAGAGACAGGGAGAGACAGAGACATACGGACAGACGGAGAGAGAGAGAGACAAAGAGAGAGAGAGGGAGAGAGGAAGAGAGAGAGAGAGAGTCAGGCAGACAGACAGAGAGAGAGTCAGGCAGACAGACAGACAGACAGACAGACGAGAGGCAAAAGAAGGTGGAAGAGAGAGAAAGAGTGTGAGAGCGAGACAAGAATGAGAGGAGGGGGGAAGGAGCGGGAGGAAAATATTGAGAGAATGAGTGGGTATCTAAAGAGAGAAAGAGAGACTGAAAATAGATAAAGGCTGAAC
>JAPXFY010000030.1:26124043-26151543 GCA_030674185.1 Monoplex corrugatus
GACATTTCGAGTCAAAGGGTCATTACCAGAATACTCATGACCGAAGATGAAAACTATCAAAAATCCCTCGCGAAATTTATCGCCCTTGCTTGGGAAAGTCGGAGAAAGAAAACAACACGGTAATAAATTAATGTAAGTTTATCTCCAGTGAAGATATCACTTTATACTGTTTTTATGTTTATTTGCCGGATTGAGGTCTTCCTCTTACTTATATGACTAATTACGTCGGGTGGTCAACTGTTTCTTCAACTTTTTGTTCAACTTTTTAAATTAATGTACGTTTATCTCCAGTGAAGAAGTTACTTTATATTGTTTTTGTTTGTTTGTTTGTTTTCTGGATTTGGGTCTTCCTCTTACTTATATGACTAATTATGTCGGGTGGTTAACTGTTTCTTTAACTTTTTGTTCAACTTTGGAAATTAATGTAAGTTTATCTTCAGTGAAGATATCACTTTATACTGTTCTTATGTTTATTTGGCGGATTTGGGTCTTCCTCTTACTTATATGACTAATTACGTTGGGTGGTTAACTGTTTCTTCAACTTTTTGTTCAACATTTTGTTCAACTTTTTCCGTTTAATTTTTTCTTCATCTTTAGGGAAAAAATTCAAATGGATGTATTGTCAGCCATGACTATATTTATAAATCTTTGTTTCGAGAAAACGTCGCCGAAAAATTTAATGACTTTGTTTTATGCTCCTTGCCACAAGGACAAAAATGTCAATGGCAATAAACCATTTTCAGTTTCAGTTTCAGTTTCTCTGTCTCTCTGTCTGTTTCCCTCTGTTTCTTTCTGCCTTTCTATCTTTCTCTGTCTCTCTCTCTCACTCTCTCTTACTCTCTCTCTGTCTCTTTCTCTGTCTCTCTTTCTCTCTCACTCTCTTTCTTTCACTCTCTCTCTCTCTTCTCTCTCTCTGTGCCTCTCTCTCTCTCTCTCTTCCCTCTGTCTGTTTGTATCCATCTCTCCCTCTTCCTCTCCCTCTCTCTCCCCCTCTCCCTCTGTCTCCTTCCCCTTCTCTGTCTGTCTGTTTGTCTCTCTCTCTTTTTTGATTTCTTTCAGTCTTTCTATCTTTCTCTGTCTTTCTCACTCTCTCTCTGTGTCCCTCTCTCTCTCTCTCTCTCATTCGCTCTTTTTCTTTCTTTCTTTCTATCTATCTTTCTCTGTCTCTCTCACTCTCTCTCTCTCTCTCTCTCGCTCTCTCTCTTTCTTTCTTTCTTTTATCTTTCTCTGTCTCTCTCACTCTCTCTGTGTCCCTGTCTCTCTGTGTCTGTCTCTGTTTCTCTGTCTGTCTGTCTGTTTCTTTGTCTCTCTCTCTGTTTCTGTCACTCACTGTCTTTTTTCGTTGTTTATTTTTCTCTTTATTCTCTTTCCCTCTCTTTCTCTTTCTTTCTTAGTTTTTCTAACCTTATACATGTATGTCTTGCTCTCCTTCTCTCTCTCACTCTCTCTGTCCCTGACTATGTCTCTGTCAGTCTCACTTTTCTCTTTTTTTTCTTTCTTTCTCTGTCTCTCTCTTTTTCTCTCTCATTCTCTCTGTCTCCATCTCTCTCTCTCTCCTCTCTCTCTCTCTCTCTCTCTCTCTCTCTCTCTCTTCCTGTGTCTGTTTCTCTCTTTCTATTTCTCTCTCTCTCTCTATCCATGTCTCTGTCTGTGTACGTCTCTCTTTCTTTCTTTCTCTGTTTGTCTGTCTATCTTTCTCTCTCAATGTTTATCTCTGTCCTCTCCCTACCACTCTCTCTCTCTTTCTTTCTGTCTCTCTATTCTCTCTCTCACTCACACACGCACTCTCTCTCTATCTCTACCTTCTGTCTCCTCTCTACCTTCTTAGATATCACCACACAACCAGTCCAGTCCCATCGCGACAATGTCCCATCCACCACTACAGCTATCCGGCAGCAATCACCACCACCACCCCCAAAGCATGTACACACAGTGCTTGTACAACAATAAACATCAAGTACAATTGAGTACTGCCACACTCTCCATAGCCACAATGCAAACACAAATTCAGACACCCACAAACCAATTGCCCGGCATAGCTAAACAGACTGACAAAAACACTCAATGTGTGAGCGACTCAGAAATGAGACTGAAATACACAGTGAAAGTTGTGAACTGAAAGTA
The DNA here is from genome assembly GCA_030674185.1 of Monoplex corrugatus. NCBI lineage: Eukaryota > Metazoa > Mollusca > Gastropoda > Littorinimorpha > Ranellidae > Monoplex > Monoplex corrugatus. The sequence continues at coordinate 26,126,168 of JAPXFY010000030.1, forward strand.
TTGTAAACGAGTAAGGTTCGATACGTCCCAGGTTCGACGCGTCCCAGCTTCGATACGTCCCAGCTTAGATATGCCCCACACCCCCACCCCCACTCCACCCCCACACACACACACACCCCACACACCCACACCTACACCCACACACCCTCACACCCACACCCTCACACACCCACACCCCAACAACCCTAGAACCCTACACACACCCCAACACCACCCCCATGCCCACACACCCACCACAGACACCACCCACCACCCACACCACCCACACGCCCACCACACACCCAACACACGCACCCACACCACCGACACTCCACCACCCACACACCCACACCACACCCACACCACGCACACACCCCACACACCCATACCAACACACCACACACACCCACACTCAACCCCTCCCCCACTTCCCCCACACACCACCCTCACCCAACCCCCACACCACCCACATTCACACCACTCACACCCACATCACTCACACCACTCACACCCCACACCCATACCAACACACCCACACACCCCACACCCACACCACCCATATCCACACCCCCATACCAACACCCCCATACACCCACACCCAACCTCTCCCCACCTACACAACACCCACATTCACAACACTCACACCCACACCACCCACACCACCACACCCCGAACCCACACCACCCACACCCTACACCACCCCCATACCCACACCGACACCACCCCCACACCCACACTCATAACCCACACTACCCCCACCCACGACACCCCCACACGCACATCACTCACACCCACATCACACACACCCACATACCACACCACCCACACCCACTACCCACACCCCCACCACCCACAGGGACACTCACATCACCCACACCCCAATACCCCCACACGTTGTTGTGTGGGTGTGAGGGTGTGGGGTTGTGGAAGTGTGGGGATGTGGGATGTGTGGGTGTGGTGGTGGTTGGGTTTTTTGGTTTGGGTGGTGTAGGTGTGGGTGTTGTGGGGGTTGGTGATATGGCTGTGTGGGGCATGGGTGTGGATGTGGGGGTGTGGGGGCTGGGTGGTGTGGGGGTGTGGTGTTTGGGTGGTGTGGGGGTGGGTGTTGTTAGGATTGGGTGGGGTGGGTGTGGATGGGGTATGGATGGTGTGGGTGATGGGGTGTGGGTGTGGATGTGAGTGGCGTGCAGGTGTGGGTGTGGGTGGTGTAGGGGTGTGGGGGAGATGGGGTGTGGATGGGGTGGAAGTGTGAGAGGTGTGGGATGGGTTTTGTGAGTGCAGGTGATGGGCTGTTGGTGTGGGTGTGGGTGGTGTACAGGTGTGGGTGTAGGTGTGTGAGGTGTGTGAGGTGTGTGAGGTGTGGGTGGTGTGGGTGGTGTGGGTAGTGTCGGTGTGGGTGTCGGTATGGGTGGTGGGTGTGGTGGTGAATGGTGTGGGTGTGGGTGGTGTGGATGTCCTTGTGGGTGGTGTAGATGTGCTTGTGGGTGGTGTGTGGTGTAGGTGTGGGTGGTGTGTGGGTGGGGGAGGGGGTGGGTTGGGTTGGGTGGGTGTTGGTGTGAGTGTGTGGGTGGTGTGGGTATGGGTGGTGTGGGTGTAGGTGTGCTTGTGGATGGGGTGTGGGTGGTGTGTGTGTGGGGTGGTGTGCTTGTGGACGGTGTGCTTGTGGTGGGGTGGGGATGGGGTGGTGTGGATGTGGGTGGTGTGAGTGTGGGGGTGGGGGTAGTGGGAGTGGGGGTGGTGGAGGTGTGAGTGATGTGGGTGTTGGTATGGGTGGTGTGGGTTCGGGGTGTGGGTGTGGGGGTTTGGGTATGGGGGTGGTATGAGGTGTGGGTGGTGTGGGTTCGGGGTGTGGGTGTGTGGGTGGTGGGGGTATGGGTATTGTGGGTGTGGGTGGTATGGGGTTTGGGTGAGGGTGGTGTGTGGGTGGGTTGGGGGAGGGGGCGGGGGTGTAGTGCTGTGGGTGTTGGTGTAGGACGTATCGAACCTGGGACGTATCGAACCTGGGACGCGTCGAACCTGGGACGTATCGAAATGTCCCCCCGAGTTTACAGTACTCTGAAGAGCAGATAGGCGCAATTACGTTTGCAGTAATCTTACTGAAAGGACGTCAACTCTTATCGAGGTACATAAAATCTTACAAGGCAGAAGAAATGTAAGGGACTTTGATTCAAACCTACAAAGTACCCCAGCTTTGGATAACTGTCCCCGTGCCTTCGAGGAAAGTTTTTGGCCAACGATTACGTGACAGATACTCCTAAAACAAAGCTGCACTTGTCGAAGCCGCTTTACAGTCACTGCGGAACTACTAGCGCCATTAGACAAAAGAGTGGGGCAGGGGGTTACACGCTCCCTGTACTAATGCCCTGTACTGGTCAGACATACAGGTAAGCCGTAACAACGAGACATTCAATCTCCAGCTATGACAAAACCTTGTGATGATGGAGAAGTGGTGACGGAGATTGATAAAGGGTGCTGCTGAAAGTCTCTAGCTACGACTCAGGGTGATGGTCGCACACTGCAGACCTAAAGCAGATGAATTGCTCGTATCCTCCCACAGCGACAGGGCGGTTCTTTCCAAGGACAACACTGCTCTCCCCAAATTAGAAAGGGTGATGAAAGATGTCTTAGATTTGACTGGCGCGGTAGCAAGTGGGGAAACATCATACTCCCAGTGGGAAGGTCCTGGATTCGATCCGCCTAGACGTCTCCGCCTGGTGGGTAAAGGATGAAAAATTGTCCGATCTTCCATGTCAACATGTGCGCACACGTGCCAGTGTCTAAACTCCCGTTATGTGTATATGCACACAGACTATCAAATATGAAACACCTATTATGTATCTACACATTAGATGGAATATTCAGACTGCATCAACACGCCGTCACCACTGTATGGACAAAAACGACGTGCTTACACGTACACGTTTCCGAGAAAAGTCATGCTATAAAAACAAAACAAAACAAAACAAAACAGTTTACATCCAACCTATTTGGCAGACAGCTGGGTCTGCATGCTTATTCAGCACCAAGGTCGAAAGAATCAAGATGACAAGAAACAAGAAAAGAAATAGAAACAACATGTATTACAGGAAATGTCCAAAGATGATGGACCAGAACACAACACAGCATTAATCACCAGTGAATATCCACATCCACTCCTATGGAAAACTCTTCAACTTGCAGACTCCAACCCCCAACCAAAGTGCTCAAAGACATCTTGAAGTCAGACTTGTTTTATTTCTAAGATGACTACATGTATAAGTTTCAAGATCTTGATCAATATATTTGATAATATCGTCATCATCATGTGCCCTGCCGCATGGTTCACGATCATGGCCCTCCCTTGTCATTGCAAATACATCTCCCACACTCTGTGTCCTCAGCCACCCAGCAAGTCCGTCCAATAGCTTCTCCCTGGGACTACCTGGTGTTCACTTTCCCTTCAGCTTTCCTCTTGTGACCAGGCGCTCTAATTCCCATGTCCTCATAAAACGGCCTATAAATATGCTTGTCTTTTCCTAATCTTCCTTATCAATGATCTTCTTTTGTCTGCCTCCATCAAGACTGGCTCAGTTGTTTTCTTTACTGTCTGTGGAACTCTGAAAATTCTTCTCAGAAACCACATTTCAACTGCCTCAATCATGTTCTGGCTTTGCGTGTTGACTGTCCAGTACCATCTGCTTGAATGCTGTTTTGGCTTGGCCGATACTGCTGGCTATTTCTGATGTGCATCTGCCGTCTGGTGAGATGATCATTCCCACATAGTTTAAACTTATCAACCTGTCTCAAATTTGTGCCATTTGCTGTTATTTTGCATACGGGGATGTCATGTTTTTACTGATTACCATAACTTCAGTCTTCTAGCTATTTAGCTCGAACCCTTTATTTTTGCTTTATATTTCTGTTATATTCAAAAGGTTTTGAAGGCCCCTTTCATTTTCTGCAATTAGCACGGTGTCATCTGCGTAACGAATGTTGTTCATCATTTTTCCTCCAGCTTTTATCCCAGAGCATTCTTCTAGGTTTCTCATGATATTTTTGCTGTAAATTGAAAAAATCTGGTGACAGAACACATCCCTGCCTGACCCCTCTTTCGATATTTTGGAAAGAGCTCATATTGTTTTCTATTCTCATTGCTGCCGTTTGTTCTCAATACATATTTCTGATTATTCTTAGATCTTTTCCATCAAGATTGAGTCTTTCTAGTTGGTTGATCTATTCTTCATGTCTTACCAATCGAAAGCCTTGGTAGAATCAACAAAGCAAAAACATAAATCCTTATTCAACTTGATGACTTTCTGTGATAGTTCTTAGGATGTATCTGGCATTAATAGTTCCTTTCCCTTCAACAAATGCACACTATTCTCCTACTATTTCTCTTTTGATTCTGTTCCTTGTCTTCATCATGATTATTCTTAGTAGGATTTTTGTTACATGACTCATCAAGCTAATTGTACGATGGAGTTCGCATTCTATAGCCCCTGTCTTCTTTGGAAGTGCAATGAAACTTGATTATGACATTCTTTGGGGATTTTTCCAGTGTCATAAATTTCATTTAGGAGGACCGTTATTTATTCACCTATAGCTGGGGGTCTGGTTCGTGGGCACCAGGGCATGTCCACACGCCGATAGGCCTGCCTGCGTACTGCACGTCTGGGGGCCAGACCTCCTCCGAGTCCCTCGAGCTTTATCCTGAGTCTGTGAGGTGCTCAGTTACTACATGTCGCCACGAGGAGGCACAACGTAGGGCTTGCTGATGGAGAGGCAATGTCCTGACAGAGAGAGACTTACGCATTCTGCTCTCCTTTTTGCATAGCTGCAATCAGCAGTGCTAGCAGGCTGAAAGCGAGAGGTGACATGCACACAGTCACTAGCCAACACACTGGACGCATCACATCAGCCATTTGACACATTTTGATAGTATGCTTTTCCGAAAGAGAGAAAGGGAGGGAAAGAGAGAGAGAGAGAGAGGGGAGGGAGGGAGAGAGAGAGAGAGAACGAGAAAGAGAAAGAAAGAGAGAGAGACAGATAGACAGACAGACAGACAGAGACAGACAGAAAGACAGACAGAGACAAAAAGAGAGACAGAAAGAGAGACAGAGACAGAGTAAATACCAAACAGACAACTTGATGAAAAAAAAAATTGCAATTCGGGAAAATTGTTTTAATTCAGTTGAATGAATGCATAGTGCTAAGCGTCATCGACACAGGTGACCTAATCTCTGATGCTTCACATTCTTCTATTTTGTGTTTCTCCACATGGACCAAAACGTGTCCCTGAACCTAGACCCCATGGTATAGTACACGAAAAAGTTGAAAGTGGCGTTCATGTCAGCACATATTGCACTGATCCAATGACAGGTCAAATACAAGTTATGATGGCGTCGTCCGGAGTTGATTTCTGGGAAAATGAGCCAACTGCAACGCATCAGAGCAATTGGGGACACAAAGACGGTGAACAAGATGGAATTGCCCACCAACATCTTGGTTAGCGCCACTTCCCGAGGAGAGAGTGATGACGATGTTCCAGCACGCCATGTCACAATCTGACGAAGTTTGATTACAGTGATTATTGTTGATGTTATCACCACTGTCAGCACGCTCAAAGGCAGGCCAAGACCAAAAATAGAACCATCCAGAAGGTCGATGAATTGTTTGTGTTGTTTGTAAAGATCTCCGGCAATAATTGTTTTTACAACAAGACGAGATTCAGGATCATACATACACCCAACATGATCTCGAAGTGATACAACGTAAAACAAACTTAACACCAGCACATACACAACAATGAGTGTAGCTGCCATTGTTCTGGTTCGCATTAGAGTCTGAATCTTAAGAGGTCTGAGGACACAGTAACATCTCTCCAGGGCGATAATGGTAGATATAATCGGAGAAACAGTGTAAAGGCCCAACAAACATCCAAAGTTGACATTTATCAGGAAAGTCTCCATGGGACCAAATCTTTCCTTTGTAGTAAACTGCAAATAAAGCTGATCTGCGTTTAGCAATAGGAAAACCAATAAGAACAGTCCGTCAGTGAAGGACAGGGCAAAGAGACACAGGTTGACACGATCCTTAAGGCCCTGTTTGTAGAACACCGCCATGTTGATGATGTTGGCTGGCCCACCAATCAGAAACAGGACCCCTAGCATGTTGTTTTTGATTGTATACACCAGTTGTTCAACTTCTGCATTTACAAGATTATCAGGATTGTCCCAAGGTAAATAGTCCATAGCGCTAATATTAAATTTGACGCATCCATTTGGGGCAGAATTGTTTTGAGCACCGTTTTCCAAATTAGTGAGGACTGGGAGCACGTTGTGGATTGTCACATTATTGTTGTCACGTACAAACTGAATGGAGGTGTTCAGCACAGTGTCATCAAGATTTATCGACATACTGACGACGGTTGTAGTAGTTTGTTGTTGTTGCTGTTGTTGTTGTTATTATTGTTGTTGTTGTTGTTGTTTTGGTTTTTTTTTTAAACTCTGACTCACTGATAGTATTTTCCAAAAAAAGTTTTCAGGACATGTGTCAACTAAGAAAAGTGTGAGGTAGAACCAAATATGTCTAACCGCTCTTGTTGAATATGCACTGTACACGCTTTTACGGAAAACCAGGATAAACAATGTGTTACGTGCATCGCCAAATACTCTATAAACACTACTTGCTGAACATGAATCAGTTTGAACTTTCGGTACAAGAGGGTTATGGGTCACTGATACGATATGTACAGTTTAAACGGTAATGTACTGTACATGTAATATTTTACTTTGGATTTTGAAGTCAATAAAAGACTGCCATTAGTGTTTTGTTTTCTTCTGTCGCTGTACTCATGTATCTGATTACATGATGTTCCTCTTCTGATCTTACCTGTCCGCCTGGGTGATGGGGGTTGGGGTTGGGGTCGGGATCGGGGTCGGGGTGGAGTTGACATTCAACAGCGAGCAGGAAGGCCTGAAGCTGTGACGTGTGATGGCAAAGTCTCTTTCACATCACCCATCCAGGTCTTCCTTGGTCTGCCTCAGGATTTAAATCCACATACTTGTTTGCTATATGCTTTTTGTTGATTGTATACTAGTTAGATGACCAGACCATTCGATATTTTAACTGATGAAAATGGACTGGTGTTGCTCCCACCATGTCTCTGATGTCCGTGGATCCGGTCATGTCACGTCTGGTCTTGTTGACAGTTCCAGTCAAACAAGGCATCTCACAGATGGTGATTTTGTGCTCCGGCTTTCGGTTACAGTGGAAGTTTGGCACTGGAATGTCTGAGTAGGGTTGAAAATGGAAATGGTCAGCTTAATTTTTGTTTAAACAGAAATGTTGGAATTGTTTCGGGAGCGGGGCAAGTTGACAACTGACGTTGCTTGCTTTCTGGATTTTAATTTTCAATCTTTTGTTCAAGTTTGTTCTTCTGTGAAAATGTCTTCAACGTATATGAATCACTCACTTGTTTCGAGTTAAGCGTCACTGATACCGGTGCTGAGGTTCCCGATGTTATGCTGACCTTCATCGTCTTGCTTTGGCTGAACCTGATTTTCATTATGCGTTTTTAACGTGTGGTGTTCAGGTTGGTTGTGTGATCCTAAAGTGTTCTTTCTTTTTACTGTGCTTGGTCCTGATCGTCTGCAAACATCGTCTCGTTCAAAGAGGCTAGGTCTGGGTTTGTGACTCGTGTGATTCTATCTGTATAAACTAATAATAAGGAGAAAAAAGAAGTGCAACATTTTCATTTTCGAATTTTTAAACCGTCTTGAAGTCTGAATCAAAGTGACACCCAGCGTTCAAGCAAATACGAATTAGAAAAGCACAAGAAAAAAAAAGTAGAACGCGTATCTAATATAGCGAAACAAGACAAAAGCAAAATGTTGGCCAACTGGCCTTTGTCAGGCGTATACAAAAGACAAAAAGACAAACTTAGCATACAAATGGTTATGCCTTATACAACTGTGTTGAATTGAGAAGGGATGATGTCCAACAACATTGGAAAAAGAAATATTTGAAACTAACCATTTTCATGTCGTAGAATATATTTGTCTCTCCTGTTTTTCAGGTACAAGTATACACAGCTGCCTCTTTCTCCTGTCAAGACGCTACGTTTGGGAAGTTGATTATTGTTTTGGGGTTAAGTATTGTTAAATTATTCTTTTTTGTCTTTTGTATAGACTTGATCAGGGTCAGTTGGCCAACAGTTTGCGTCTGTCTTGTTTTATTATGTTAAATAGGTGGTTTGCTTCTATTTCTGTGTCAATCTTGAACTGTCAAAGTTTATGAATTAAAATTCCAAAAATACAATTGATCTATTCATTCTGATTTAATATCAAGTTTGATTTTCTTTAATCCTAAAACCGTGTAGACTAAAGCAAGTACTATCGAATGTTTTGATGCTAATTCATGAAACGAACTTTTGAAAAATTGTCTTAACTGAGATACCGTATGTCGTTCATGGACGACATCTCAGTTTGTGTGCACTGTACGTGGTAAAGTCTTACTATGTGAGGTGTTAGACATTTATTCTAGTACAACTAAGTTTGTTAAGTGATGTAGCCATTATGTCTCATTAGCTGAGAGAGTCAATAAAACATTGGATGAACTCGCTACAGTAAAGGTTTGAACAAAAAAAATGTTTGATGCTGCACACCACTAATTATAACAAATTATATAGAAACAGATCAATGACTTTTTCTTTTCAAATTACTAATGAATGGTGCTTAATGATCTCTGACAAATCGTTTGTTTAGATAATTGTGCTCCATTTCCTCCCCCCCCCCCTCTTCTCTCTGGCAAACAAGTGCGCGCTTTGTGTATTTGTGTGTTTGTTTGACATTTGCTTGTGTGTGTTTGTTTGATTGTTTGATTGTTTCGCTCTCTCTCTCTCTCTCTCTCTCTCTCTCTCTCTCTCTCTCTCTCTCTCTCTCTCTCTCTCTCTCTGTGTATTTGCATGCGTGCATGTGTGTATGTGTATATGCGAATGCGTTCGTGCGTGTGTGTGCGTGAAGGAGCGTGTGTGTGCGTGTGTGTGCGTGTGTGTATGTGTCTGTGTGTGTGCGCATGTGTGTGCGTGTGTGTGCGCGCGCTTGTGTATGTGTGTGTGTGTGTATGTGTGTGTGTGTGCCTGTGTGTATGTGTGTATGTGTGTATGTGTGTGCGTGTGTGCGTATGTCTAAATTCCAACAGAAAATAAAATTCTTTACGCTGTATGATGTCAAAACCCAACTTATTGCTCTTTATTCATCTGGAGTATGGGGGAACTAGAAAAAATAATCCAACAGAGACAGTCCACCCGTTTGCTTGTAAAAGATGTCTTTATAAATAAGGATACACTCCAACGAAATGGTTCATAGTGACACAGGGAGATATTTATTTTAAAATAAATTGTTTAGTCGTATCATCACAAACTAGGTTTTTCTTTAATTGAAAACAGACGATGTGCGGTAAAACCAAAACAAGGTTGGTAAAGTACATAGGGCATAAAAAATGTGGGGTTTATTACAGAGATGTGAGTTTGAAAATGGCTGGCTTGCTCCAGGAACGGCTCAAGTGTTTCAAGGAATTGTTGAAATAAAGACGTAAAGATACGTATGAGAGCAAGTATTAACGACAGTTATCGTGTCAGTCTTTATCGTTGTTTCTCTGCTCACTCCTGAAAAATATCGTAATTTTGTGCATCATATGGATTTCAAAGATTCCTTTCAGAGTTATGTTTGGCACCATTGATGTAAAAGCCCACAAAATTCGGTACGTTAATGCAGATCTTAACGTCAGTAATGATTGACAATTTTGCCCAAGTCTTGAAGAAAATCTGCCACGTGACTTTTTCTTTAATGCACTAAATATGACGCATCGAGACTAAGCGTCATTAAAGATCAAACTGCCTGTTATCAAAGACTGAACTGCCTACTATTAAAGATTGAACTGCCTACTATTAAAGATTGAACTGCCTACTATTAAAGATTGAACTGCCTACTATTAAAGATTGAACTGCCTACTATTAAAGATTGAACTGCCTATTACTAAAGATTGAACTGCCTATTACTAAAGATTGAACTGCCTATTACTAAAGATTGAACTGCCTATTACTAAAGATTGAACTGCCTATTACTAAAGACTGAACTGCCTGTTATCAAAGACTGAACTGCCTGTTATCAAAGACTGAACTGCCTATTACTAAAGACTGAACTGCCTGTTATCAAAGACTGAACTGCCTATTACTAAAGATTGAACTGCCTATTACTAAAGATTGAACTGCCTGTTATCAAAGACAACTGCCTACTATTAAAGATTGAACTGCCTGTTATCAAAGACTGAACTGCCTATTATTAAAGATTGAACTGCCTACTATTAAAGATTGAACTGCCTGTTATCAAAGACTGAACTGCCTGTTATCAAAGACTGAACTGCCTACTATTAAAGATTGAACTGCCTGTTATCAAAGACTGAACTGCCTATTATTAAAGATTGAACTGCCTGTTATCAAAGACTGAACTGCCTGTTACTAAAGATTGAACTGCCTATTGCTAAATATTGAATTGCCCATTACTAAAGATTGAACTGCCTATTACTAAACATTGAATTGCCCATTTCTAAAGATTGAACTGCCTATTTAAAACATTTGAAATATGTCTGCATCGTTCCTAGCCAAACGAATTATTGATTGTCTAGAAAACTAACATATTTCTTACATAACTCATTTGGGTTGACTGATCGCCAGAATGACGGTTATATCTCAAAAGTGGTGATTGAAATCGTCATTTCTGATGCGTTTGTAATCATGTTTCAGAGTTTCAGCTTTAGCTTTGCGTTTGCTAATCTATGACATTCACATGATAATATTATAGTGTGCTTCAAGTTTGGACATTTTGATTTTTTGTTTTTTTCTTCTTCATTTTGCATTTTATCGCATTGTTCTCGCCCATGTTACTAGGCAAAGGCCTGGATAAATTAAGATGTTGTCGTTGACTAGTTTTTTTCGCTCTTTCAGTGTATCTATAATTCTGCGCGTATGTACCTATGTGTGTATGTGTGTATGTATGTGGTGTAGTGCGTGTGCGTGTGCGTGTGTGCATGCGTGCGTGCGTGTGTATGTGTGTGTGCCTGTGTGTGTGTGTGTGTGTGTGTGTGTGTGTGTGTGTATGTGTGCGTGCTGGCGTCTAGTCTTGTCACTTTATTTCTGGCAGTAGAAAGTTCAAACGTGGAAGATACAGTGGGAATATACCGTACAATATTAAGACACTTGCCATGTCTAAATATAGCCAGTCATAACTCTTGACTTATGGTTAAAAACAAACTGTAAATAGGAAAATTCTCTTATCAACACAAACACACACACACCACACACACACACACACACACGCCGCGCGCGCACGCACGCACGTAACACACACACACACACACACACACACACACACACACACACACACACACACACACACACAAATAAAGCAAAATTATGCTAGAAAAAAGGAAGAAAAAAAGGGGGTCGGGGGTCGGTCCGAAAACACAAATAAACAACCGACAGTGTTCAGTAAGTCCACTTTTTTGCAGAAAAATATCGGAACCAATCAGGGCGATAACGGAAAGTGACAGCAAAAGCTGAAAGTATCATACCACAATGACGTTTTTCTTTTTGAACAAGATACCAGTACATATAACAATAGTGGTTATGAACATAGAGAACAATTGCATTATAGACTTATCACTTTACTCAGCTTAAACCTTTTGACTGCAGCACCCTATCTACAAGCTGCCAAAATTTGACCCTTTGATTCTCTCACCCTTTCTACCAGCTTCCTACAGAAACTGGTAGATGGGGTGATGGAGTCAAAGGGTTAAGTTTTTGCCTAGGTGGCATGGTTGACAATGCAGAATGCTAGTGGACAGAACGAGGGAGTCAAAGATTTAATTAAAACCCAAACTGACACCTGGCCAACTACACCAGTTGCCCACAAGTCACACTTAACTGTCACACTCCGGCAACACATCGCAAGTATCCAAACACCACTCTTGTCCCTGGCACTTCGCTGGCAAGATCAACTTCAGGAGGTAAAAGAGAGAATGACGCAGAGAAGAACGACAGTGGTTATCCTCCAAATTCACCATTCATTACCAGATCTTAGATACTGCTAAACACCGTGTCAGAAAAACTGCACAAACAGCTAGAGCAGCACTTGACTCTTCTAACATTCATCAATGTTACTCATCCAAGCTGATGTACAGTGTGGCAAACAATATTTTAGCGAAATCAAAACTGGTTTATCTCCTAATTGTGTGTTCTACTTGCCTATAAAATTCTCCAACTTTTTCAAGAGTCAGATCAATACCATCTGTGATAGGCCCGACTTATCATTCATCAAATCACCAACAGTTAATGAACTACCATTTCATGGAGGGCTTTTTCTTTCTTTTCAGCTAGAGTCGGAACACATTGTGAACAGTGTGTTTGTAGACTCGGAAAAAAGAATCCTGTTAACTTGTTGAAATTCCACCTTCTCTTTCTTTTTTCTGTCCTCGCGTACTTCTCTCATACGTAAGTCAAATTAGTAGTGAGTCCTTGCCAACCCTCATTTGCTTAACAAGCCCGATTTGACCCCAATCAGCTTTAAAAAAACTAAAGGCCAATTTCCAATCTGTCTTTTCTCATAAAAGTGGTTTGATGAATTGTCTTCTGTCAGGTTTTTGTCCATATAAGTTCCGTTGATCATTCTTAGTCCACATCAGTCTGCTTACACAACTGGTCACAACACACAAATAGCTTACGTTAGTGTCGTCAGTGAGCATTCTTAGTCCACATCAGTCTGCTTACACTACACTGGTCACAACACACAAAATAGCTTACGTTATTGTCGTCAGTGATCATTCTTAGTCCACATCAGTCTGCTTACACAACTGGTCACAACACACAAATAGCTTACGTTAGTGTCGTCAGTGATCATTCTTAGTCCACATCAGTCTGCTTACACAACTGGTCACAACACACAAATAGCTTACGTTTAGTGTCGTCAGTGTTTATTCTTAGTCCACATCAGTCTGCTTACACAACTGGTCACAACACACAAATAGCTTACGTTAGTGTCGTCAGTGATCATTCTTAGTCCACATCAGTCTGCTTACACAACTGGTCACAACACACAAATAGCTTACGTTATTGTCGTCAGTGATCATTCTTGGTCACATCAGTCTGCTTACACAACTGGTCACAACACACAATAGCTTACGTTATGTCGTCAGTGATCATTCTTGGTTCACATCAGTCTGCTTACACAACTGGTCACAACACACAAATAGCTTACGTTAGTGTCGTCAGTGATCATTCTTGGTTCACATCAGTCTGCTTACACAACTGGTCACAACACACAAATAGCTTACGTTAGTGTCGTCAGTGAGCATTCTTGGTCCACATCAGTCTGCTTACACAACTGGTCACAACACACAAATAGCTTACGTTAGTGTCGTCAGTGAGCATTCTTGGTTCACATCAGTCTGCTTCACAACTGGTCACAACACACAAATAGCTTATGTTGGATCTGTCACCAGCCTGACAGTCAAAGAGTTCTTCTGCTTTTTGTTTCATTCATTTCAGTATGATTTGGGCGATGGTTCTACAATTCCTGCAGTCCTTGGCGTTCCCTTGTTTAAATAACATGACAAATCTTGTAGCTTCAGTCATCTGGACTTTGACATGATTCCCATGTTCTTGTACATAGATGATGTAAGGCAGTTACACATGCTTCTCCAGTGTTCTTTAACAGTTCGCCTGATACGTTGGCCAATTCAGGTGATTTTACTAACTTCAGCTGATCTCTTTCTGCTCTGATTTCGCTGACATTAGGTTTTGGTTCCAGTTCTTGAAAGTCAAGGCAGGGAATATCTTTTGGGAGTTTTGGTGTGTTGTGTAACGACCTTTGCCGTACTCATGCCATCTTGATAGAACATCTTCCATCTCTGTTAAGGTTTCGCCCTCCTTGTTGTCTATGCTTTGATTTTGTCCTTTAAATTTTGTGGATTTCATCTTTCTTATTTGCTGAAACATTTCTTTTATTTTTCTATGAACATTTGCCTCTGTGATTTTTGAGCGTTTTTCTTCTATCCATGTCTTCTTATCTCTTCTGATTTTGGTTTTTATTCCTTTTTTTCTGCTTTTTCTATCTTGTTGTTTCTTCGTGCTTGGCTTATCTATTTGGCTAGTTGGAAAATTTTCATCGCTTATGTATGGCTTTGGTGGTTTGTTTGTCCGCCTTCCTAGTTCTGACTCCGCAGTTTCAGTGTATACTTTTTTCATGTCCTCCCATATATCGTTTGGCAAAGTCTCATTTGCTGCTCATTCTTCTATGAGGACCGAGAAACGATTGTTTGTTTCACCTTGGTACTCAGCTTTGATTTGTGGATGTTTTACTTTATCTAGATCGTATCTGATCTGCTTGTTTGCTTTGTGTTGTTTGTATGCTTTCGTTCTTAGAGTTGCAGTTACAAACACGTGGTCTGTCTCACAATCCACTCCTGGTGTAGATTTTGCATTCATCACTGACGTAATCTATTTGATGTCTGTTTCTGTCAGCTGCTGATGTCCATGTATATTTCCTTCTATTTGGATGTTCGAAGAAGGTGTTTGTGATTGTGACATTGTTGGCTTGACGGAAAGTTGCTAGCATACTGCCCCGTTCGTTTCTACTTCCCAGTCCATGAGGTCCTATACCACGTTCCCTGTCTTCACTTTCACCTACTTTAGCATTTAGATCCCCCATCATTATGCAGATTTCCCTGCTGGGTATCTTGTCTTTTGTTATTTGTAGGTCATTGTAGAACTTTTCATTTTCTTTTTCTGTGCTTTTGGATGTGGGGGCATAGACTTGGATGATAAGTAATGGACCTGGCTTGGTATCTAGCTTTGCCATGACTGTTATGTCACTGATGGCATTGTGGCTTTTTAAGCATGCTGCTTGGTGTTTGTCTAAAATGATAGCTATTCCGTTTGAGCCTCCTTTTTTCATTTCCACTGAAGACTGTTGTATGATCTCCTTTGTTGAAGATGCCTTCCTTGTTCCATTTAGTTTCACTCTAGCCTATAATGTTATCTTGTGTTCCTCTAGTTCTTTGAGCAGTAATTCCAACTTGCCTAATTCTCCCATTGTTCTGATGTTCCATGTTCCACGGTGATGTCTTTAACTTTTCCTTTTGCTTTTCTGCCTGAGTTTGAATTTCAAGGTGCAACTGTATGGCTACTGAACAACCACTTTTGTGAGGAGTCACGGGCAGGCTGGGATGGCAGATGTCTACATTTTTGTACAATGGTGGTGGTGTCTTTAATAATAGTCAAACAATGGAGAGTGTTGGAACGTGTGTGGGTGTGAGGATAAAATCTGTTTGTTATGAGTCATGTCACGCGTAACAATAATATTTCAGCCGAGGTTGGAGAATATGTTTGCATTTTTTTCTGCATGTTTCTTACGTGAGACGTTTGATGACAATTTCATTTGGTGGCCAGAGAGACTTAAGATTGACGGAGGGGGTGGGGGGTGGGATGATGAGAGTGTGACCGTTTACACTCGTATGTTTTATTTTGGGATTTAGACGAAGACAATAGTTGTGAAGAGATTGTTGTTAAATATAGATATAGATAAAACATAGACATAGATATAGATATGTGTTTGGAAATCGGCCCTTTCCCGACTATGTCACAAATGGAACAAAATGTCCACTTAGGATGAATATGTCGGAGGTGGCACACGAAACACAAACATTGCCTCATGTCAGTATCTCTTTTCTTTTGCTGTTCTTGTCGTGGGGACCAATATCTTGTGCATAGTGCAGTGTGACGTAGCGTGAAAACATACAGCGCGTGATCATTAAACATTTGAACAAACACAGACAATTGTATAAATGTATTATATATATATATATATATATATATATATATATATAATATATATATATATATATATATAGATAGATAGATAGATAATCCGTCTATCTATCTGTCTGTCTATCCATCCATCTATCTAATTATCTATCTATCTATCTATCTATCTATCTATCTATCTATCTGTCTGTCTGTCTGTCTGTCTGTCTATCTATCTAACTATCTGTCTGTCTTCATCTATCTATTTCTCTGTTTGTCTCTCTCTCTATTTATCTATCTATGATTGTTGTTAAACATACCGTGTGAGATGTTGTGAAGAAGACGTAATTGGGTTGTTAGGGTGTTCACTGCAGTACTAAATTATTGTCTGTGTTTGTTCAAATGTTTAATGATCACGCGCTGTATGTTTTCACGCTACGTCACACTGCACTATGCACAAGATATTGGTCCCCACGACAAGAACAGCAAAAGAAAAGAGATACTGACATGAGGCAATGTTTGTGTTTCGTGTGCCACCTCCGACATATTCATCCTAAGTGGACATTTTGTTCCATTTGTGACATAGTCGGGAAAGGGCCGATTTCCAAACACGATTTTTTTCATCTTCACAGGACACACTTTCCCCCGTCTATTTAAGTATGATCAGTCAACACCATTGCTTGTCTCTCTTCAGTCCTTGCGACTTTCAAGTGACTAGTCAGTTTTCCGCTGACCTCTCTCACTCTCGTAGAAAGTTCTTCACAAACACTAAGGTTTACTTCTTTTTCTGTCAAAATCTGACTTTGTCCTTATGAAGTGTACAGTGTGCTAAAGTGGGCGAGTTTGATTTAACGCTAATGCGGTGAACCTTTAATTACACGGGCTAGCTGGTTCTTTTGATAGAACCCGTGGACTTAGTATTTGATATCTCGAGTTCAATCCCATCTTCCAACTTTACAAAGATGAGTTTTTCCCCGCACCTCTTTGTGTTTCGATCATTCTGATGGTATCAGTTTAGTGTTTCACAGGTCCCTTATTTCCCCTCTTCATTATACGACCTTGCCAGTGCATAGAATTTCGCTCAGGCCTCGGGAGTCTGCCAGATAATCATTGACAGATTTGTGTACGCCGCCTTTGGAAATGTCCTATTGTGATGAATTTCCCTTGAACAAGTTCCGAACTCAAAATCTCTGTCAATTTGGACATCCTGAGCCATGTCATATTGATCTGTAAGCAGATCATGGACGTCCTAAGCCATGTCATACTGATCTGTCAGCAGATCATGGACGTCCTAAGCCATGTCATACTGATCTGTCACCAGATCATGGACGTCCTAAGCCATGTCATACTGATCTGTCAGCAGATCATGGACGTCCTAAGCCATGTCATACTGATCTGTCAGCAGATCATGGACGTCCTGAGCCATGTCATACTGATCTGTCAGCAGATCATGGACGTCCTAAGCCATGTCATACTGATCTGTCAGCAGATCATGGACGTCCTGGCCCATGTCATACTGATCTGTCAGCAGATCAAGGACGTCCTGAGCCATGTCATATTGATCTGTCAGCAGATCATGGACGTCCTAAGCCATGTCATACTGATCTGTCAGCAGATCATCTAGAGAATTATCAGTCCTTGGTTGATGCTTTGACGTACCTGGGAAGTTCGTAACAGATTGATTTATTCCTCTCTGAGCAGCACTCATTGACGTCAGTTTTGTCTGTGAATGTCCTACAGTTTGGAAAATAAAGTTCATTTCCATTGTGTAGGGAATCAATCCATGGCTGTCTTTTTTAATAATGATGCTAATAATACTACTGATACTACTGCTATTACTACTACTGCTGTTGCTGCTGCTGCTATTACTACTACTATTGTTGCTGCTGCTACTACTACTACTACTACTATTACCATTACTACTAATGCTTCTACTACTGCTACCACAAATAATAATAATATAATAATAATAATAACAATACTACTACTACCACTGCTACTACTACTACTACTAATAATAATGAGTAGGCAGAAGATCGAAATAACGATAATCATCATCATCATCATCAGTATCTTGATAATGATAATGATGATGACGATGATGATCATGATGATGATGATGATAATGATCATAATGATGATGATGATCATCATCATCAGGTGCCTTGCTGCATGGCGTTGGCGATCATGGACTTCCATCTGTCTCTATCTCTTGTTGTCTCAAGCATCTCTTCCACCCTCTTTGTCTTCAGCCACTCTGCAAGTCCGTCTAGTATCTTCTCCATGGGTCTACCTGGTGCTGTCTTTCCATCCAGCTTTCCCGTTGTAACCAGGTGCTCCAGTTCCCCTTTCCTCATAAAATGGCCTATAAATCTTGCCTGTCTTTTCCTAATCTTCCTTATGAATGACCTTCTTGTGTCTGCCTCCATCAAGACTGTCTCGTTTGTTTTCTTTGCTATCCATGGAACTCTCAACATTCTTTTTAGAAACCACATCTCGGCTGCCTAAATCTTGTTCTGGCTTTGCTTGTTGACTGTCCATGCCTCACAACCGTATAACAGTATTCGTTCTATATAACATTCAAGAACTCTTTTCCTGATGTTAATTGACAGGCATTTGTTGGTAAGAATGCTTTTCATCTTCTTGAATGTTGTTTTGGCTTGGCCGATTCAGCTGGCTATTTCTGATGTGCATTTGCCGTCTAGTGAAATGATCGTTCCCAGGTATTTAAACTTATCAACCTGTCTCAAGGTTGTGCCGTTTGCTGTTATTTTGCATGAGGGGATTTCATGTTATTTACTGATCACCATGACTTCAGTCTTCTTTCTGTTTAGTTCCAACCCCTTATCTTTGCTTTCTATTTCTTGTACATTCACATGATGATGATCATGATGATGATTTCATATTTGAATAGTGTCTTTTCTCAGGCTCAAAGCGCTTTGCTGTATACATCTTTTTATATTCTACATGACGTTTGGCAGTGGGTCATGACTGTGTGTGTGTGTGTGTGTGTGTGTGTGTGTGTGTGTGTGTGTGTGTGTGTGTGCGCGCGCGCGCGTGTGCGTGCGTGCATCAAACGTACACGCGCACTCACACATACGCAAAAGCACTCGCAAACACACAGTCGCGCACGTACACACATGCTCGCGCGTGGACTCAACACTCCCCAAGAACAATCTACAAAAATACGTCAACAGCACAGAGAGAGGAGAAAGTTTGCACGTATGACATCATTGCCGGGGAAAAAAAACGTTTTGCAATTGGATTTGACTGAAGACAGCGACAGAGTGTGTTGAAGAGGGAAAGACAATCAGTTGCAGATTTTAACAGCGTGAGTGTCTCTTTAACATAACAGGGCACAAGTTCTGTACTTAGCAGCGGAAAGGACAAATCGAGATGAAACATAAGATTTCCGAAGGTTCTGAAAGGTACTGGGGTACACTTCTGATTTCAATATGTATATCTCAAGTCCTTTCAGATCATTCGCTTCCCTTTTCATGTCCGAATCATTGTCACTGACGGTCGAGAGCATCTTTACAATATCACTGAGGGTCTGGTCTTTCACCACAGACTCATTAACGCCGGCAGAACGATCATTGACAGACATGTTTCTGTCACCCTTAGTCTGTCTGTACACACTGTTCCTCTGACTATGTAGAAAGAAACTCTAGGGAGAGCTAGACAACAGAAGGTCTTCAGAGAAGTAACCCCCTTTAGACAAGTGTTTCGGCCCTGAATTCCTTACACTCTCGGGGGGCCGGGCCACATCCAGGTCATGACTCCTGGATGCCCTTCTGCTGTTGTCTATTTTTTTTTTTTTTCTTTCCCACGCCGGGGATCGAACCTGGGCGATTCTGCGCTTCAGAACTGCGGTACGCGGTTTTACCAATGTGCTAACGGGGCACACATCATCTGTAGGGAATTTAATCCTTATGAAGTTCACTTTTGGTTCCTCCTTGCCCAGATCCAGCTTGAGCTCCTTTCTGCTGCCTCTGCCATCGCTTTAAGGGCTCTAGTCCTCTTCTTCCCAGAAATGGCGAGTTGTTTCATGAGATCATAAGCGGAGGTGCCCACAAACCCTCTTGCCCCGACCTCTATGGCGAAGATTTTGACCCGCAGACCTGCTTTCTTCAGGGTGCTGGCAAGACCGGCGTATTTTTCGGTCTTGTAGATATGTGCTTCTTCCATTCTGCTTTCGTATGGCACAGTGAGTTCTATCAGAATCACTTGTTTCGAGGAGTCAGAGTGGAGAGCGATGTCTGGTCTCATGCCTGTCTTGCTGATGACATCTGGGTAATTTCTCCACTCTGGGAGGTCTGCTGTACACTCCCAGTCGACTGCTCCATCCAGAAGACCCTTTGGCAATGTGCTGGTTGTCATAGCACTTTCGGGCCAGACCTGTTTCCCTCCTGCTTTGTAGAACGTTGTCATAGCAATTTGTGCGTTTGGGGTCATGGTTTTTTCGCTAACCACGTCTGTGATCACTTTCAGAACTTGGTTGTGCCTCCATGTATACCTTCCTTGGACTAGCGCTACTTTGCAAGAGCTTAGGACATGTTCCACTGTTTGTTTCTTCTGACAGAGCGGACATGCTGGGTCGTCTGATTTCCCCCATTTCACTAAGTTTGCATTCGAGGGGAGCAGGTCATATACAGATCTGAGGAGGAAGCTTATCCTTAGAGGAGCCATGTGCCACATATCGTTCCAGCTGAGACTTCTTTGGAGTGCACTGTCCCATGTTGTCCATTGCCCCTGTTGACCTTGCTGGACTGCCTTCTGCACTCTTTTGACATCTTCTTCTTCCTTCAACTCCTGTATGATCATGTCTCTTTTTTCCTTCCCTTTGGCTTTGGACCACCACTGCATTTTTGTTGCTCCCAGTCCCTGTCTGTTGGTTTGCGTGTGTCCAATTATTTCTTTGATGCTGAGGTTTCTCTTGGCATTGTTTACAGCCTCATGGACTTTCCACTTTCTGCCAGTTCTCAGCTTTGGATGAACTGATCTCACGATATTGTCTTCCGATTCCTCCAGCATGCTCAACAGTCTTGCTTTTCCAACTTTGTATTCCTCCACTATGGATTTGAGAGGTAGCTTCAGCATTGCTTGACGACAGTAGAATGCAACATCAGTGAGACCAGGTGGGACACCGAGCCATTTTCTTGTGTATTTGTTGATTTTGGCTTCCATTGCTTCCACTGTGCTGGTGCAAATGTCATAGATTAGCAGTGGCCACAGCAGCTTTGGTATCAGCATGAACTGTAGACACCAGACTTTGTATTTGCCTGGCAGTCCGCAGTTATCTATTTTCTTCAGGCCTTCTTCTGCTGTTTGCTTGGTTTCACATCCCCTTTGTGTGTCTTTCAGGGAGTCATCATACCATCTTCCGAGACTTTTTACTGGCTCTTCTGTGACAGTGGGGATGGCTTGGTTGGCTACCATGAATTTGACTGAATCTGCCACTTTTCCTTTTCGCAGTGAGAGACTTCGGGATTTCTTAGGTTTGAACCTCATTCTTGAAGAGGCCACCAGCTCATCCAGCTGCTTTAAGATTTGGTGTGTCTCTTCCTCATCCGTGGACAAGACTGTTGTGTCATCCATGAAAGCTTTCAGAGGAGGCATCTGGTATCCATCTCCCAGATTTACTGGACCTGAACTCTTCATTGCAGCTTTCAAGATGACTTCCATTGCCAACACGAACAGTATGGGAGAGATTGCACAGCCCATTGCAATGCCCACCTCTAGGTCTATCCAGTCCGTGGTGTATTCTTTGGTAGAGAACCGCATTGAGAACCCTTGGAAATACTTCCTCAGCATTGTTCGGATGTTTTCTGGGATGTGATACATTTCAAGAGCCAGCTGGATCATATCGTGTGGAACTGATCCATATGCATTCGCCAGATCAAGCCAAACTACGTCAATGTCTCTCTTCTCTGTTCTTGCTTTTTGGATGGCATCCCAAATCAACGTGGCATGTTCCAAGCATCCAGGCATTCCTGGTATGCCTCCCTTTTGGACTGACATATCCAGATACTTGTTTTCAGTCAGGTATTTTGTCAATCTTGCTGCCATAACAGAGAAGAAGATTTTCCCCTCGACGTTCAGAAGTGATATTGGCCTGAACTGATTGATGCTGCTGGAGTTCTGCTCCTTCGGAATGTACACTCCTTCAGCTCTCATCCATTGGTCGCTGATCTTCTGGTTCCTCCATGCTGATCGAATCATCTTGTGGAGCCACTCGAGCACTTTTGGGCATTTCTTGTAGAGCAGGTATGGTATTCCGTTTGGTCCAGGTGCTGACTTGGCTCTGGCTTTCTTTACTACGTTCTTCACTTCATCCAGTGTTGGTGGTTTGTTATTGAATTTTCCTTCTGACGCTGCAGGCCAAACCAGATTCTGGATTTCAAGTGGTGCCTCGCGCTGAGAATCGGAATATGTTTCCCTGAGATGCTGCTCTAGGGTTTCCTTGCCCACTGTGAGAGTCCCTGATTTGGGTTGTTCAAACAGCTTTCTTGCAAAGTCAAAGGGATCTTTGAAGAAACGATCTTGAGTCTTCTTCTTTTTGCTCTTTCTTCGCCTTGCTGATTCCACTTTGCTGAGAGCATTGTGTTTGGCCTTCAGATCTTTCCAGAGTTCCAGGAGCCCTTGCTTCTCGAATTCTGAGGCAGTTTTCATTCGCTTTTTAAGCTTCCTTTTCTCCCTCCGGATGCTCTCCATCTGTTGCTGTCTTCTGGATTTCTGGGGAGGCGTTTTTGTCTTTGGCTGCTTCACTCCATAAGTGTCCCTGCAGATAGAGTATATGATGTCTCCGTATGTGTCAAGTTTGTGTTCCAGCGTACTGTTCCCTATTAGCGCATCCAGCTTAAGGACAAGTTCCTCATCTAATTTCTCCCATTGTTCTTTTGCACCGGCAGGCGGCAAATTGAGTTTTCCACGTTTGGCGTTAAGAGCTTGTGCAAAATCCGCATCAGAACCGTCAGCGTGGATGTCCTTGGCACTATGGTTTAAATCCTGGCCTTGGTCATCCAACGTCTCACCTGCTATCGCAGTGCGCTGCTGCTGGTTCGTATGTGTCTTCAAACAGCCCATTTTTGTCCTGTGGATCTTCATGCCGCGTTTGGTGGTGAATCTCCTTCCACACACACACGGAAATTCCATCTGGTCATTAATCATGATCCGTTGTGCGTTTCCAGTCGTGATGGAGTCAGTGCCGATGGATTCATCATTCTCTCCCCCTTTCGGTGAATCCTGGGAGCATATGTATTTGTGTCTGCCACAGAGTAACTGTCTTTTGGAGTTCTAGGTTAACCTCGATGTCATCATAAAGAAATGAAGTCTTCAAAGAAAAATACAGTGAGGACCAAATTTATCATTACAACGGTCGGCCTGTTCGACACTTTCATTTCCGTTGTAAATATTACCCGTGTGTGAATAACTCCATGGAAGATATAAAAACATCAGGTATACTGATCATTTCCCACAGAAGAGGTGTGCCAAGCCATCAAGCAGCATACTGGACCATATGATGATCTGTTAACATAATTAAGAAAAAAAACCTGCGTCGATATGGCCATGTAACAAGATCGAACGATCGTTCCCAGGTATTTAAACTTATGAACCTATCTCAAGGTCGTGCCGTTTTCTGTTATTTTGCATGCGGGGATTTCATGTTTTTTACTGATCACCGTGACTTCAGTCTTCCTGCTGTTTAGTTCCAACCCTTTACCTTTGCTTTCTATTTCTAGTATATTCACAAGGTTTTGTAGGTCCCTTTCATTTTCTGCAATTAGCACGGTATCATCTGCGTATCGAATGTTGTTTATAATTTTTCCTCCAACCTTTATCCAGGGTCGTCTTCTAGGTTTCTCATGATGTTTTCGCTGTAAAGTGAAAACAGATCTGGTGACAGAACACAACCCTGTCTGACTCATCTTTTGATGTTTTGGAAAGAGCTTTTATATATATATATATATATAATATATTATATATATATATATATATATATATATATATATATATATATATATATATATATATGACATTAGGAACATACTATTACACAACAGTTTACGACAGGACATTTAGAACATCTTATTATACAACAGATCACGATAGAACGTTTAGAACATCTTAGTATACAACTGATCACGGTAGAACGTTTAGAACATCTTATTATACAACAGATCACGATTGGACATTTAGAACATCTTATTATACAACAGATCACGATAGAACATTTAGAACATCTTATTATACAACAGATCACGATAGAATTAGAACATCTTATTATACAACAGATCACGATTGGACATTTAGAACATCTTATTATACAACAGATCACGATAGAACATTTAGAACATCTTATTATACAACAGATCACGATAGAATTAGAACATCTTATTATACAACAGATCACGATAGAACGTTTAGAACATCTTATTATACAACAGATCACGATAGAACATTTAGAACATCTTATTATACAACAGATCACGATAGAACGTTTAGAACATCTTATTATACAACAGATCACGATAGAACGTTTAGAACATCTTATTATACAACAGATCACGATAGAACGTTTAGAACATCTTATTATACAACAGATCACGATTGGACATTTAGAACATCTTATTATACAACAGATCACGATAGAATTAGAACATCTTATTAT
The DNA here is from genome assembly GCA_030674185.1 of Monoplex corrugatus. NCBI lineage: Eukaryota > Metazoa > Mollusca > Gastropoda > Littorinimorpha > Ranellidae > Monoplex > Monoplex corrugatus. Next base: position 26,150,656 of record JAPXFY010000030.1, read on the forward strand.
ACAACAGATCACGATTGGACATTTAGAACATCTTATTATACAACAGATCACGATAGAACATTTAGAACATCTTATTATACAACAGATCACGATAGAACATTTAGAACATCTTATTATACAACAGATCACGATAGAACATTTAGAACATCTTATTATACAACAGATCACGATAGAACATTTAGAACATCTTATTATACAACAGATCACGATAGAACGTTTAGAACATCTTATTATACAACTGATCACGATAGAACATTTAGAACATCTCATTACACAACAATTTACGATAGGACATAAAGAACATCTCATTACACAACAATTTACGATAGGACATAAAGAACATCTCATTACACAACAATTTACGATAGGACATAAAGAACATCGTATTACACAACAATTTACGTTTGGACATAAAGAACATCGTATTACACAACAATTTACGATAGAACATAAAGAACATCTCATTACACAACAATTTACGATAGGACATAAAGAACATCGTATTACACAACAATTTACGATAGGACATAAAGAACATCTCATTACACAACAATTTACGATAGGACATAAAGAACATCGTATTACACAACAATTTACGATAGGACATAAAGAACATCTCATTACACAACAATTTACGATAGGACATAAAGAACATCGTATTACACAACAATTTACGATAGGACATAAAGAACATCTCATTACACAACAATTTACGATAGGACATAAAGAACATCGTATTACACAACAATTTACGATAGGACATAAAGAACATCGTATTACACAACAATTTACGATAGAACATAAAGAACATCTCATTACACAACAATTTACGATAGGACATAAAGAACATCGTATTACACAACAATTTACGATAGGACATAAAGAACA
>JAPXFY010000030.1:26164043-26171543 GCA_030674185.1 Monoplex corrugatus
GAACGGTGGAGGCAGGAAGACCAGACAGGAGTGAATTGCAATAGTCAATGCGAGACACTATGAAGGAGAGGACGAGTTTTGCAGTTGTTTCGACAGAGATATACTTCCTGATCAGGCTTATACGATGGAGGTGATAGTAGCAAGATCTGGCAGTTTGAGAAACAAAGTTGTTCATGGAGAGGGTAGAGTCAATGCAGACACCAAGGTTTTTAGCTGAATCAGAAATTGGGACTGATGTGTTACATAATGGGAGAGAAAGAGGAGGCAGCTGAGAATGTTTCTGACGGGTGCCAATGAGGATAGCTTCTGTCTTGTCATCATTAAGCTGAAGTTTGTTGAACGTCATCCAGTTCTTAATGTCCGAGTAACACTCAGTGGTGCGAGTCAAGAGGCACTGTATATTGTCTGGTGTGTCACTGTCTAGAAGTTGGGTGTCATCAGCATAGAAGTGGTGTTTTATAGAGTGGGAGTTGATGATAGTGGACAGGGGGGAGGTGTAAAGAGTGAAAAGAACAGGGCCAAGGACAGATCCTTGTGGAACACCACAGGTCAGGTATGCAGGTTGAGAGTAAGTGCCATTGATGAGAACAGTTTGTTTTCTGTTTGATAGATATGAAAGGAACCAGGAGACAGCAATGTCAGAGATGCCAAAAGTATGATGAAGTCTAGAAAGGAGAATACCATGGTCAATGGTATCGAAGACTGCAGACAGATCAAGGAGTGTGAGGAGAGAGACTTTGCCAGTATCAGTTGCAAGGAGGAGATTGTTGAGAATGTGTAGCAGGGCAGTTTCAGTGCTATGGCACTGGCGGTAGGCTGACTGGAAAGGATTGAGGAGATTGTTGGCAGACAGGTGAGAGTTCAGCTGGTTGAGGACAACTTTTTCGATGAGTTTTGACAAGAAAGAGAGATTAGAGATAGGCCGGTAATTTTTCAGTTCATTTGGGTCTAAATTGTATTTCTTGAGGAGAGGGTGAACAATAGCAGACTTGAAAGAATCTGGGACAGTTCCAGTTTGAAGAGAAGTGTTGATGATGTCAGTGATGAATGGGAAGAGAGTAGGGAGACAGTCAGAGTAGAGAGAACCTGGAAGAGGATCCAGTTCAGAGGATTTGAACGACATGGATCTGATTGTGTTGAGAATTTCTTCTTGTGAGACTGGGGTAAAAGTAGTAAGAGGTGTACCAGAGAAGGAAGGGTCAGGTGGGCATGATTGACAGGGTGTCCTGTCAAACCTGTCACGAAGAGTTTGTATTTTGGTGGTTAAATACTTGGAGAATACAGATGGGAGTTCTTCATTTGTGTGTTTTGTTGGGAGAGGTAAATCTTTTCGTGTGCCAAGGAGATGATTCATGGTTGTAAAGAGTTCTCTTGAAGAAGAGGCATTCAGGATTTTGGTTTGGAAATAGCTTGTTTTTGCAGATGCAATGAGGGTGGATATTTTGTTTTAGAGGTTTGGAAAAGTTGCCTATATACAGTGAGTTTGGATTTGCGCCACTATTGTCATTATTATTATTATTATTGTTATTACTATTATTATCATTTTTATTGTTTTTATGTTCATGTAAAGTTAGATCCATCCCTTCGGTATGGGCTCTTTCTGTGCATTTAAAAAGACCACAACCAATGCGACTGTATCAGTTCAACTGTACCCTAGCAAAACCACAACCAACATGACTGTTTTGGGTCAACTGTACATTAAAAAAACCACAACTAACACAGCTGTCTCATTCCAACTGTACGCTAGCAAAACCACAACCAACATGACTGTTTTGGGTCAACTGTACACTAAAAAAAACACAACTAACACAGCTGTCTCATTCCAACTGTACCCTAGCAAAACCACAACCAACATGACTGTTTTGGGTCAACTGTACAGTAAAAAAACCACAACTAACACAGCTGTCTCATTCCAACTGTACCCTTACAAAACCACAACCAAAGCCATCGTTTTGGTTGAACTGTACCCTAACAAAATTACGAACAACATGACTGCTCAGTAGAACTGTACCCAAATAAGGCCACAATAAACAGTACTTCTCTAGTTCAAGGGTACCCTAAGAAAACTTCAACCAACACAACTGTCTCATTTCAACTGTACCCTAACAAGACCACTGCCATCACAACTGTCTCTGTTCAACTCTACCCTAGCAAAACCATAATCAACACGACTGTATCAGTTCAACTGTATTCTAATAAAATCACAACCAACACGATCCAAATTGGGCCACAACCAATACTACAGTTTCAGTTCAAACGTATACTAACAAAACCACAAGAATCATGACTCTTTCAGTTCAACTCTACCCTAACAAGACCATAACCAGTACGGCTGTTTCAGTTCAAATATACCCTAACAAATCCATGAACAAAACGACTGTCTCAGTTCCACTGTTTCCAGCAAGACCATAACCAAGGTCACTGCTTCAGCTGAAATGTACCCTAGCAACTCCACAAACAAAAGAAATGTCTAAGTTCAACTGTACCCTAACAAAATCACAACCAACACGACTGTTTCTGTTCAGCTATATCCTTATAAATATATAACTAACTCGACTTTCTCAGTTCAACTGTACCCTAACAAAACCACGACTAACACGACTGTTTCTGTTCAAATGTACTTTAACAAATCCATAATGACCACGACTGTCTCAGTTAAACTGTACCCCAGCAAGATTATGACCAACACGACTGTTTCAGTTCAAAGTACCGTAACAACACCACAACCAACAGTTTCAGTTTCAGTTTCTCAAGACGATGTCTCTACTCACGGAATTAATTCCATATGCACATAAACCCATGAGCTGGCCAAATCCTGAGTCCCTACCTGGCCTATACTTTACTTAGTCTACATTTTTATACTAGTATTTTGTCAGTCTATCACTGGAAAAATCTTGGTTACATGTAAATGACATGTGTATATGTGTATCTTATCTTCAATAAAAGGACATACATGAAGTAATCAAACGTCTTAATCACAAACAATTAAACGTCTGAATCACAACACAGTTGAGGGCACGAACAACAAGACTGTCTCAGTTCAACTGTACCTTAACAAGAACATAACCAACACGACTGTCTCGGTTCAACTGTACTTTAACAAGAACATAACCAACACGACTGTCTCAGTTCAACTGTACCTTGATAAGAACATAACCAACACGACTGTCTCAGTTCAACTGTACCTTAACAAGAACATAACCAACACGACTGTCTCAGTTCAACTGTACTTTAACAAGAACATAACCAACACGACTGTCTCAGTTCAACTGTACCTTAACAAGAACATAACCAACAAGACTGTCTCAGTTCAACTGTACCTTGATAAGAACATAACCAACACGACTGTCTCAGTTCAACTGTACCTTAACAAGAACATAACCAACACAACTGTCTCAATTCAACTGTAACCTCATTTCTTCATCTGCGACAATATGAGTTCGTTCCCAGCCGACCATTAAGGCCATATCAGTGCTAACACTACGATAAAATCAACTTAAGCCTGATACAAAAGACAACAGTTATATACCAAGCATATGATTTGTCGTTCAAATCGAAAAGACATCAAAAGTATTTCCTGTACGTGTGATCGCATCGAAAGAAATCTATCAGTATCTCGTAAAAAGAAACCTGAAATGTTATTTCTGAAGGAACATCTCTGCAAAGGTTCCCTAAGGATTCTGCTGTGTGAAGCTTATTTCACACATCGTATATGTTCAAGCATGTAATACAAAGCTGTTTGAAGCTGAGTGGCTCGTCACACGGTATGCGCTATAAGCTAGTTCGATTTAAAAAAGAGTATGTGTTAAATGCGTAACACGTGTGTATCCTGTGTAATATCGTCTCTTTGCTACGGTTCCCAGGACCCGGTGGGAGGAACTGCCTAAAATGAGGTCAGGGTGGAATTGGAAATGTCCCAGCTCTCTTGCTCGAGATTTTTCTTTTCCTTTTATGCTTTCTTTTTTTTTTTTCTTTCTTTTTCTTTTTTTCCACTTTAGATTGTACTTTGGGGTTCGGATCTGCGTAATGGATGAAGGATTTAGATATGTTTTCCGTTTAAGCTTCTTTGGAAAGGTAGCCAACTACTGACCTAAGTAGTTTCAATAACAGATTGACTCAAGAATAGGCATACAACCCATAATATGTTAAGTAAGATCTCAACACCTTGCCAGTACGTAGGGCTTATGTGTAGCTTTAGGACTGAAGTTATGGCATGATTATTTTGGATCTGCTCCATCGCGTGGCATCTGTGGCGTCAATACATGAAATTTATTCAGATAGCGGAGACAGCATCTTGACAAACTGAAACTGAACTTAGGTCCCTTTGTTGAACATGTATATGATTCACATGGTGCTGCAATTTGTGCGACAGACTGACAACTGGAAAGGTGTACGTTCGAGTCCCATCAGTTCCGTTGAGCTCATTGTGGAATTGTTGGGCCCCAACCGACTCCTCCCCAACGTCTAGCCTGCTATGGGCCCACTGGGAAGACTGGAACCACAACGTCCAGCCTGCTATAGGCCCACTGGGAAGACTGGAACCACAACGTCTAGCCTGCTATGGGCCCACTGGGAAGACTGGAACCACAACGTCCAGCCTGCTATGGGCCCACTGGGAAGACTGGAACCACAACGTCGAGACTCATCCACGTGTTATCGAAGGTGTTGTCAGTTCTCTTGACTAACACCACAGCATCAGTACTGGTTGATGTCAGGACATATTCAGATAGTAAACACAGAGTAGAGCTCTGTCACACAGTCTGAATCCTTGATGGAACTCCAAAGCACCATGTGTATCATCCCCCATCATCAATATCATCATAGCATTGTCAACAATTGTCTCGGACTTTATCCCCGTTAATTGCTGCATAGGAAACGGGTGAAAAAAGACGTTCACTCTGATTTACAAGAACACTCAACGTATCAGAATGATTACATGTATTTAGTTCTAGATTTCAATGTTTAACATCCACATTACTCAGCGTTCAAAATCATTGTCGTCAACTTTATCATATTTTCTTCTTTGCCTAATTAGTAAACAAATCCTGACTAAACTGAATTCAGTTAAAATAAACCATACCTTTTTTCCTCACGGTAAATTGGGAGAGCGACACACACACGCACACACACACACACAAACATACACACACGCACTGCTCCTCTGTGCCGCAACCGAACACACGTCCCTTGAACAACAGACTGGAAGAAGTGAGTGGACCGATACCCGTGTCCCTGAAAAGGAAAGGATTTACAGGTAACTAATCCCAGCTTATCTGCCCGTGATCCAACGGACTTGTGCCTTGTTATTAGGGGCCAATTAACAGGCAACGACTCAAAACTGAAGAGCTGTGGGTTCAACTCGTGCCTGGCCACAGCTTTTGTTGATTTACTTTTTTTTTCTCAGCCAGCTTGTTGGATCTTGTAACAGAGCTAGCTGTGGACTCAAGATCTGATGTCTGGAGTTCAGATCCAGCCCCTAACACTAAAAACTTACCTGTTTGCTGCCCGTCTGAATGTTTCTGTCATTCTGCTGGTGTCGGCTTGCTGCTTCATGGCTACTCTGTTCCCCGTCCCTTCATTATCTGAACCTTTCTAGAGCAGGTGGTTTTGCGAAAGTTCAAGGGGTTTATCACATCCATCCAAATCTGTCATCTGTTACCCGGCAGACTCCTTGATCCAGCGCAAAATCTTATTCCTTTTAATGTGTGAAATGGAGAGGGTGGGGAACAGGAGGGGTGGATCATTAAACTGAAACTGTCAGAATGATTAAAACGTCAATATGGGCAGCGAACAGGTCAGCATTTAATGTTACGGGCTAGGATTGAACTCAAGAGTTTAGATCTTGGGTCCACGGCTATATCAAAAAGACCCAACCAGCCCCCGTGAAACCTGTCAGAAGTCTGAGGATGGAACTGACAACCTCTGCGTTATGAGAATGGCCTCTAACCATTGAACCAGTGGGTCTTGTGCACAACTTGAAAGTAACGTACAGACAAGTTAATGACTGGTGCTTGATGTATGATATTGTACTGAAGTGGATATGATTTCCTCTTCTCCCTGTGTTATCAGTCACAATTGGTGTGTATGATGTTGCGTTGAAGTGGCGATATTTTCCTTGTCTGTAGCCTAGATTATCAATCAGAATCGGTGTATAATGGTGTACCTATGTGGTGCTGTTTTCCTCATTTCTGTAACCACTATTATCGATTAGAATTTTATGATTTGTTTCCAGGTGGAAACTGAAAGAGGGTTACCTGAATTACACAGTGACGATGTCTAGACCTGTCTACTCCATGGAGTGTAAAAGTAAGTGGAGTGGCTATCACGCGTCGTGTTGCGTGCTAAGCACATCTTGTAGTATCCACCATTCGGAAGCTGAAAGCGGAACGTATTTGTATAATTGCACGTGAGACCCACGCAATAGTGTAAAATACGTCAGTTGGGCAGATAGCTTTCTGCTGGTGCTTGTACCTAAGACAGATTTGTCGCACACTGTGCACACTGATTTGCACCCCCACTCCCACCCACCCCCGCTCTCTCTCCTCCATCAGAGAGAGAGAGAGAGAGAGAGAGAGAGAGAGAGAGAGAGAGAGTTAGTTTACAAGCCACGAAAACGACTACATCATCATCATCATCATCATCATCATCAGGTGCCCTGCCGCATGGCGTTGGCGACCATGGACTTCCAACCATCTCTATCTCTCGTTGCCCCCAGCATCTCCCCCACCCTCCTCATCCCCAGCCACTCTGCAAGTCCGTCCAGCATTCTCTCCCTGGGTCTACCTGGTGCTCTCTTTCCCTCCAGCTTTCCCGTTGAGACCAGGTGCTCCAAATCCCCCTTCCTCATAAAATATCCTATAAATGTTGCTTGTCTTTTCGTAATCTTCCTTATGAGTGATCTACTTGTGTCTGCCTCCATCAAGACTGTCTCGTTTGTTTTCTTTGCTGTCCATGGAACTCTCAACATTCTTCTGAGAAACCACATCTCGGCTGCCTCGATCCTGCTCTGGCTTTGCTTGCTGACTGTCCACGCCTCGCATCCGTACAACAGTATTGGTTCTATATAACATTCAAGGACTCTCTTTCTGATGTTAATTGATAGGCATTTGTTGGTAAGAATGCTTGTCATCTTCTTGAATGCTGTTTTGGCTTGGCCGATTCTGCCAGCTATTTCCGATGTGCATCTGCCGTCTGATGAAATGACCATTCCCAGGTATTTGAATTTATTAACCTGTGTCAACGTTGTGCCATTTGCTGTTATTTTGCATGAGGGGATTTCATGTTTTTTACTGATCACCATGACTTCAGTCTTCCTGCTGTTTAGTTCCAACCCCTTATCTTTGCTTTCTGTTTCTAGTATATTCACAAGGTTTTGTAGGTCCCTTTCATTTTCTGCAATTAGCACGGTGTCATCTGCGTACCGAATGTTGTTTATCATTTTCCCTCCAACCTTTAATCCAGGGTCTTCTTCTAGGTTTCTTATGATGTTTTCGCTATATA
>JAPXFY010000030.1:26179043-26181543 GCA_030674185.1 Monoplex corrugatus
TGGAGCTTTGCTTGCTTTATCTCCAGGTTCATCCAAGGGGCGGATGTGCGATCGGTCAAGTTACGTGTAACTAAGGGGGCGTGCTTGTCCAATAAGTCACGCAAACATGTGTTGTAAACATTGACAGGATCATTAGTACATGAATCATATGCAAACCCTGACAACACATCTGATCTAAAATCAACAGAGTTAATGGCTTTGAGTTTACGTGATGATACACTCTTTGTTGCTCTACATGGTTTCCTAAGGCATAGCTCAAAGGACACAACAAAATGGTCAGAGACTAACATGTCATCAACATTGATGTTCATAAACAAGGGTCTACTGTTTGTAACAATCCAGTCTAGGATGTGACCACGGCAGTGTGTGGGTTTGTTTATCAGTTGTTCTAAGTCAAAACTGTCAAGCAGACTTTTAAATGCAGAAGCAGTAGGGTCAGAAACTGAATCAAAATGAACATTGAAATCACCCACAACAATCAATTTTTTACAGGATAGACAAGTTGATAACAGAGCTTGAAAGTCATTCAAAAACATGGAGTTGGTCAGTTTGTTCTTGCGGTTTGGGGGAGGTCTGTACAGGCTGACAAATGATACTGTCTGATTGAGGTATGAGAGGCGAACATGGCATGCTTCGAAAGATTGAAACACACAGTCTTTGGTAGTCACTGACAAATGGGGCACTAGACTGTTTCTGAAGATTACGGCTAATCCGCCACCACGACCACTGCCTCTGGGTATGGACCTAAGAGTGAAGCCAGGTGGTGTAATTGCAGCAATGTCAGGTTCATCTCCAAGTGGTTTGAACCAAGTTTCTGACAAGAACACAATGTCAAAGTTACCTTGAGTAATCAGATCATTGATGTCGTTACATTTGTTTCTGCAGGACTGGGCGTTTAAACACATCACTTTGAGGCGTTTTGAAACATCTTGCAAAACGTTTTTGGTGTTTACCTTGATGAGATTAGCAAAGTTGCAAGCACTTGCCTGTGTTTGTGATCCACTGTCTACAGGACCTGCTCCCTGACGCACATGACGCACATCGCGGGCCGTAACTCGAACTTCAATTGAGCGGGGTGATGATGGAGGGCTGTATTGAACAGTGGAAGTTGAGCTTGAGTCATTGAGTCATATTTATATTATATTATATTATATTATATTATATTATATTATATTATATTATATTATATTATATTATATTATATTATATTATATTATAGTACATCCACGCACACACACACACACACACACAACACACACACACACGCACACACGCACGCACACACACACACACACAAACGCGCGCGCACACACGGACGCATACACACACACACACACACACATATACACACACACAAATAACTGTAGTAAGCCTATACCTGTTATATGCTCCTGTATTAGAGGAAATAAAATCGTATGATCCCATTCATATGTGAAATACGTGAAGAGTCATTCCTTTTTGCCCATTCTTTTTGCTATGGCGGTTAGTGCAATTAGTTGCTAGACAGCCCGTCATGAGTGCATAAATACAGCGGTCAGTACCCTGTATAGACTGTTATTGCATAAATACAGCGGTCAGTACACTGTATAGACTGTTATTGCATAAATACAGCGGTCAGTACACTCTACAGACTGTGTGTGTGGCCAGGCCAGCTGGTACCCCTACCATGGCGGCTAATCTGCAGGCACTGCCACTGTGTGATCTTTAGGCATCGCCATTACCCTGTCTTTACGCTCTGTGATCCGCTCCTAGTTGACATTACGCGTTCATCTATTGCGCGTTCATCAATTTTTATCGCACTGTTAGTTGAGAACTATGACTTCTGTTGTGTCGTTCTTAATGCTGTTTTGACTTTTGTCTTCACCTTTTATATTATGGCTGTCATCTATTCTTTTATTTACCTGTTAAATTTTTTTAACCTTTTTTTCCATAATAGTACACGTGTTATTGCTACTACTGATAATATTGTTATGTTATAATTTTTTGTTTGTGTCTTATTATTGTTAGAGGTTGCCATGTACACGCTTTACACGTGTCTCTGTGTCTATCATGATTTCGTAAAGTGCTTGACCAACTGTCATATAAAAGCCGATATCTTCTTACAATTATTGTTTATAATTGTTTTGTTTTTTTCACTTTGTATGTGTTATAGGTGATTTGGTTCGCTCTCTCTGTCTGTCTGTCTGTCTGTCTGTCTGTCTCTCTCCCTCTCTCTCTCTCTCTCTTTCTCTCTCTCTCTCTGTTTGTGTTCGTGTGTGTGTGTGTGTGTGTGTGTGTGTGTGTGTGTGTGTGTGTGTGTGTGTGTGTGTGTGTGTGTGTGTGTGTGTGTGTGTGTGTGTGTGTGTTTTAACATGCTTATGATATGTGTGTGGAGTAACACAGACCAGTTGTTGGACATGTTCACAGGCCTTGAGTATTTTGAGGTCTGGAGTTTGCTCACACACACCATGAGAACAAGAAACACCCGACAGTGCTGGATGGAAGCCAGACCATCAATGCC
>JAPXFY010000030.1:26191543-26196543 GCA_030674185.1 Monoplex corrugatus
AAACAACAACCCCGACAGTATTGTCATAGCTCTTGGAGATTTTAACCACACCAGCCTTAGGTCAGTTTTGCCCAAATTCCACCAGCACGTGACGTGTACCACCCGCGAAAACAAAACCCTAGATCACTGCTATACAACAATGGCAGGCGCCTATCGTTCTATCACTCGTGCGCCGCTGGGTCGCTCTGACCATGCCATTGTCTTTCTTGTCCCGTTGTATAGACAGCGTGTTAAGTCCATCAAGCCGCAAAAGAAAGAGGTCAGAAAATGGGACGAACAGTCAGTGATGTCACATCAAGGGTGTCTTGCGTGTACGGACTGGGCCGTGTTTAAAAACGCCGCGGCTGATTTAGACCAGTACACAGATACTGTCACATCGTACGTTCAGTTCTGTGAGCAAATGTGTATACCGTCGAAAACGGTAACGGTTTTTGGAAACAGCAAACCTTGGTTCAACAGTAACATCCAAGCTAAGTTGAACACAAAAAACGAAGAATATATGATCTATTCAAGAAACCTGAAAGCAGCAAAGGAAAACAACTCAGAACAAAAAGTTGATAAAAAGAAACTAAATCAAGCAAAATACGATCTAGAAAAAGAAATCAGACAAGCTAAATCTAAATTCCGTTTGAAAATAGAACAGCAGTTTTCCTCCAACGACCCTAGGGCTGTGTGGAAAGGTCTCCAAGCTATTACTGAATACAAGAGCAAAGCAAAGCTTGATAACAACGACCCAGCACTCCCTGATCAGCTGAATGATTTTTATGCTAGGTTTGATCGGCTGAACACGACCCCTGTGCCCCAGTTGGACACCCTTGAGATCTGCTCCCCGCCTTTTGTGGTCCAGGAAGCAGATGTCAGGAGTCTGTTCAAACGCCAGAATGCCAAAAAAGCTTGTGGTCCCGATAATGTGTCATCCTCTGTTCTCAAAAACTGTGCTGACGAACTTGCTCCCGTTTTTTCTGATATTTTTAACAGCTCTCTCTCCCTATGTCAAATTCCATCCTGCTTCAAATCGTCAATCATTGTTCCTGTTCCCAAAAAGGCAAAAATCTCTTCATTGAACGACTATAGACCTGTTGCACTAACTTCTGTGGCAATGAAAGTTTTTGAACGTTTCGTCCTACGCTACCTGAAAACTGTGACAGACCCTCTAATGGACCCCTTTCAGTTCGCCTATAGAGCTAACAGATCTGTCGAAGATGTTGTGTCACTGGGCCTTCATTCTGTTCTAGAGCATCTTGAAAACCCAAATACCTATGCTCGTATTCTTTTCGTTGATTTTAGTTCTGCGTTTAATACTATTGTTCCCGCAAAATTGATAGCCAAGCTGACAGACTTAAATGTTGATGTTAGTGTGTGTCGCTGGATTTCTAATTTCCTGACCAACAGGCCCCAGGCAGTGAGAGTAGGAAACAAATTGTCAAAAGAACTTATCTTGAATACAGGTGCCCCTCAAGGATGTGTGTTATCTCCCTTGCTATTTACATTGTTTACCAATGACTTCCGTTCTAACTGCTCATCTGTGACTGTAGTCAAATTCTCTGATGACACCACTATGGAAGGTCTTATATCAAACAGTGATGAGACAATGTACAGGAAAGAGGTTGCGAACATGGTTGACTGGTGTGCTGCAAACAACCTAGAACTTAATGTATCTAAAACTAAAGAAATGATAATCGACTTCCGCAAAAACAAACCAGTACTCCCCCCATTGTCAGTGAAAGGCCAAACAGTTGAACAGGTTAAATCATTCAAATTTCTCGGCCTGCACATCTCTAACAAGGTCACTTGGGATGTAAATACATCAGAAATCTGCAAGAAAGCGCATCAGAGACTGTATTTCCTACGTCAACTTAAAAAGCTTAGATTAACCACGCCAATAATGACACAGTTTTATCGCTCTGTCATTGAGAGTGTACTCACATTCTCAAATACTGTCTGGTATGGGAGTGCGTCCAGTAACAACAAGAAAAGACTCAACAGGGTTGTAAAGACCGCCTCCAAAATTGCAGGATGTGAGCTCCCATCTATCGACAATATCTTTCGGGAGCGTGTGACACGCAAAGCAAGGTCTATTGTATCTGATAAACTGCACCCAGCCAACCCTCTGTTCCAACTTCTTCCTTCCGGCAAAAGATTCCGCAGTATTAAGTGTAAATCCAACCGATTGAAGCACAGCTTTTTCCCCACTGCTGTAAAGATGCTGAATGATTTGTGACACTGTCTTCTTCATCCATTGCTCCTTTTATCTGACACCCCTGCTTCTGCTTTCTACTCTCTTCTTCCCCGGCCCCCCTCCCCACCACCCTCCCCCCTCCTTAGTTATTCCCTCCTCCTTTCTGAGTGCAAGGGCTGCTCATCTGTTGATGTTTTCTGTCAAGTTATATTTATATCATACTAGCAAATTTCATGTCTTGTTTACAAGCATTATCTGTATGATTATATATTGTTTTTGATGCACGGGTGGGTGTGCACGCCCAGGCATGTGTGAGTACCTGAAGTGTTTTTGATCAAGTATTTTTCATATTATGTATTGTTCATGTTGTCACATGTCTTGTATGCATGGCGGGAGTGTGTTACGCAAAACCAAATCAACTTCCTTTGTTAATTCATTGGTTAATAAATAGTCTGAGTCTGAGTCTGAGTCTGAGTCTGAGTCTGAGTCTGAGTCTGCCTGCCTGTATGTTTATCTGTCTGTATGCATGCATGTCTCACTGTCTGTGCATAGGATCAGCTTGTACGAACACAGGCTCGGTTTCAACCAACCTCCAGTGTCGTTTTCTTTTGCGCTGTTTCCAGTTTTCTTAGGGTTGGCTGATTCTTTTGACAGAGCTGTTCACTGGAGATATAATGTCGACGTCAAGCCCTACCCAAAACATTAAAGAAAAAAACTGGCCTGCATAGAAAGACTGTTTGTTTGCATGTTCAGATATTTGTATGGGACTAGCAGTGTTACCATTCTTGGGTGGAATGTTTTCACCTTTCAAGTTTTCAAACGGTGTTTGTGTGTTCAGATATTTGTATGGGACTAGCAGTGTTACCATTCTTGGGTGGAATGTTTTCACCTTTCAAGTTTTCAAACGGTGTTTGTGTGTTCAGATATTTGTATGGGACTAGCAGTGTTACCATTCTTGGGTGGAATGTTTTCACCTTTCAAGTTTTCAAACGGTGTTTGCATGTTCAGATATTTGTATGGGACTAGCAGTGTTACCATTCTTGGGTGGAATGTTTTCACCTTTCAAGTTTTCAAACGGTGTTTGCATGTTCAGATATTTGTATGGGACTAGCAGTGTTACCATTCTTGGGTGGAATGTTTTCACCTTTCAAGTTTTCAAACGTGTTTGTGTGTTCAGATATTTGTATGGGACTAGCAGTGTTACCATTCTTGGGTGGAATGTTTTCACCTTTCAAGTTTTCAAACGGTGTTTGCATGTTCAGATATTTGTATGGGACTAGCAGTGTTACCATTCTTGGGTGGAATGTTTTCACCTTTCAAGTTTTCAAACGGTGTTTGTGTGTTCAGATATTTGTATGGGACTAGCAGTGTTACCATTCTTGGGTGGAATGTTTTCACCTTTCAAGTTTTCAAACGATGTTTGTGTGTTCAGATATTTGTATGGGACTAGCAGTGTTACCATTCTTGGGTGGAATGTTTTCACCTTTCAAGTTTTCAAACGGTGTTTGCATGTTCAGATATTTGTATGGGACTAGCAGTGTTACCATTCTTGGGTGGAATGTTTTCACCTTTCAAGTTTTCAAACGGTGTTTGTGTGTTCAGATATTTGTATGGGACTAGCAGTGTTACCATTCTTGGGTGGAATGTTTTCACCTTTCAAGTTTTCAAACGGTGTTTGCATGTTCAGATATTTGTATGAGACTAGCAGTGTTACCATTCTTGGGTGGAATGTTTTCACCTTTCAAGTTTTCAAACGGTGTTTGTGTGTTCAGATATTTGTATGGGACTAGCAGTGTTACCATTCTTGGGTGGAATGTTTTCACCTTTCAAGTTTTCAAACGGTGTTTGTGTGTTCAGATATTTGTATGGGACTAGCAGTGTTACCATTCTTGGGTGGAATGTTTTCACCTTTCAAGTTTTCAAACGGTGTTTGTGTGTTCAGATATTTGTATGGGACTAGCAGTGTTACCATTCTTGGGTGGAATGTTTTCACCTTTCAAGTTTTCAAACGGTGTTTGTGTGTTCAGATATTTGTATGGGACTAGCAGTGTTACCATTCTTGGGTGGAATGTTTTCACCTTTCAAGTTTTCAAACGGTGTTTGTGTGTTCAAATACACTGTTTTGAAATCCAAAACAAGTGTGACTGCCCGCGTTCAAGCAAACAGAAACCAGGAAAAACACGAAAGAAGAATACGATTGCGTATTTAATACAACAAGACAATATGCGTTAGTATTTTTTTCTTTCGTGTTTTTTTTTCTTTCTGGTACACTGTTTTGAGTTTAAAAAAAAGTGTTTTCAACTTTCAACTTTTCAAACTCTGTTTGAGTTCATTATGCACACTGTTTTGAGTTTTTAAAAAAGTGTTTTCAGCTTTCAAGTTTTCAAACTCTTGAGTTCAAGTACACTGTTTTGAGTAAAGGAAAAAAAAAGAAGTGATTTCAGCTTTCAAGTTTTCAAACTGTCTTTGGCTCAAAGCAATACAGTTTAAGGTGACTTTTTTAGACTCCCCTGCAGGTTGTGTTGGTGGGGAGGGTGGAGGAGAGAAGAGAGACAAGAATGTGTGATGCATTATCTTGATTACTGTGGACAGACATTGTGTCAGTGTCCAATTACTATACCATGTTTGATACAAGAGACATGCCAGTAGTACCGTTGGGTTTCCGGGCCATCTGCGGCGGATTTTGTGCCGGTTTTCATCTGTTTTATGTCCTGTCGTATCTGTACTTTGCCGTCTTGTTATACAGGTGTGGCGATATCAAACTCAACACCGGACTGAAGGTTCTGTAAGACAAACCCAACTGACCAGCGTTAGTTCCAGT
>JAPXFY010000030.1:26204043-26221543 GCA_030674185.1 Monoplex corrugatus
TGCTGATACTTATGCTATGCTGATGCTGATGCTTATGGCTGTGGCTGATTCAAATGCATGTTATACTAGGCATTAATGCTATGCAATAACTCTGTGTTGATGGCTGATGACTGATGTGTTGATGTGCTGTGGCTGATGGCGTGTGGCTGATGTGATTTGATGGCTGATTGTTGTGTTGATGTGCTGAGTGCTGATGGCGTGTGGCAAAGGCAGAAGTGCAGCGCGGCCACTGCTATGCGTTCAGCATATTGTGATGGCCGTATAGGCAGATGCGGGACGGGTGAAATAGGTTGAGTGGCAATGCTGATGGTTGATGAGCGATGGCAGATGCCGTATAGGCCGATGGCTGATGGCTGATGGCAGATGGCAGATGGCTAATGGCTGATGGTGATGCTGATGGCTGATGGCTGATGGCTAATGGCAATGGCTGATGGCTGATGGCTTATGGCTGAGGCTATGGCTTAATGGCTGATGGCTGATGGCTAATGGCTGATGACTGATGGTGATGGCTGATGGCTATGGCTGATGGCTGATGGCTGAATGGCTGATGGCTGATGGCTGATGGCATATGGCTGATGAAGGATTGCGGATGGCTGATGGCTGATGGCTGATGCTGATGGCTGATGGCGATGGCGGATGGCAATGGCTGATGGCTGATGGCTGATGGTTGATGGCTGATGGCGTGATGGCAGATGGCTGAATGGTGATGGCTGATGATGGGATGCTGATGGCCGATGGCCGAATGGCCGTTGGCTGATGGCTGATGGCTGATGGCTGATGGCTATGGCTGATGGCTGATGACTATGGCTTATGGCTGATGGCAATGGCTGATGGCTGATGACTGATGGCTTATGGCTGATGGCTGATGGCTGATGGTTAAGGCATGATTTATGGCGATGGCTGATGACTGATGGTGATGGCTGATGGCAGATGGCTGATGGCTGATGGCAATGGCTGATGGCTATATGGCTGATGGCTGATGGCTGATGGAGATGCTGATGGCAGATGGCTGATGATGATTGCTGATGCGCATGCGATGGCCGATGGCAGATGGCTGATGGCTGATGGTTGATGGCTGATGACTGATGGTTGATGGCTGATGGCAGATGGCCGATGGCCGATGGCTGATGGCTGATGGCAGATGGCAGATGGCTAATGGCTGATGGCTGATGGCTGATGGCTGATGGCTGATGGCTAATGGCTAATGGCTGATGGCTGATGGCTTATGGCTGACGGCTTATGGCTTATGGCTGATGGCTTATGGCTAATGGCTGATGACTGATGGTTGATGGCTGATGGCTTATGGCTGATGGCTGATGGCTAATGGCTGATGGCTGATGGCTGATGGCATATGGCTGATGAAGGATTGCGGATGGCTGATGGCTGATGGCTGATGGCTGATGGCTGATGGCTGATGGCGGATGGCTAATGGCTGATGGCTGATGGCTGATGGTTGATGGCTGATGGCTGATGGCTAATGGCTAATGGTGATGGCTGATGATGGATTGCTGATGGCCGATGGCCGATGGCCGATGGCTGATGGCTGATGGCAGCTGGCTGATGGCTGATGGCTGATGGCTGATAACTAATGGCTGATGGCTGATGGCTAATGGCTGATGGCTGATGGCTGATGGCTTATGGCTGATGGCTGATGGCTGATGGCTAATGACTTATGGCAGATGGCTGATGACTGATGGTTGATGGCTGATGGCAGATGGCTGATGGCTGATGGCAATGGCTGATGGCTTATGGCTGATGGCTGATGGCTGATGGCAGATGGCTGATGGCAGATGGCTGATGATGGATTGCTGATGGCAGATGGCCGATGGCCGATGGCAGATGGCTGATGGCTGATGGTTGATGGCTGATGACTGATGGTTGATGGCTGATGGCAGATGGCCGATGGCCGATGGCTGATGGCTGATGGCAGATGGCAGATGGCTAATGGCTGATGGCTGATGGCTGATGGCTGATGGCTGATGGCTAATGGCTAATGGCTGATGGCTGATGGCTTATGGCTGACGGCTTATGGCTTATGGCTGATGGCTTATGGCTAATGGCTGATGACTGATGGTTGATGGCTGATGGCTTATGGCTGATGGCTGATGGCTAATGGCTGATGGCTGATGGCTGATGGCATATGGCTGATGAAGGATTGCGGATGGCTGATGGCTGATGGCTGATGGCTGATGGCTGATGGCTGATGGCGGATGGCTAATGGCTGATGGCTGATGGCTGATGGTTGATGGCTGATGGCTGATGGCTAATGGCTAATGGTGATGGCTGATGATGGATTGCTGATGGCCGATGGCCGATGGCCGATGGCTGATGGCTGATGGCAGCTGGCTGATGGCTGATGGCTGATGGCTGATAACTAATGGCTGATGGCTGATGGCTAATGGCTGATGGCTGATGGCTGATGGCTTATGGCTGATGGCTGATGGCTGATGGCTAATGACTTATGGCAGATGGCTGATGACTGATGGTTGATGGCTGATGGCAGATGGCTGATGGCTGATGGCAATGGCTGATGGCTTATGGCTGATGGCTGATGGCTGATGGCAGATGGCTGATGGCAGATGGCTGATGATGGATTGCTGATGGCAGATGGCCGATGGCCGATGGCAGATGGCTGATGGCTGATGGTTGATGGCTGATGACTGATGGTTGATGGCTGATGGCAGATGGCCGATGGCCGATGGCTGATGGCTGATGGCAGATGGCAGATGGCTAATGGCTGATGGCTGATGGCTGATGGCTGATGGCTGATGGCTAATGGCTAATGGCTGATGGCTGATGGCTTATGGCTGACGGCTTATGGCTTATGGCTGATGGCTTATGGCTAATGGCTGATGACTGATGGTTGATGGCTGATGGCTTATGGCTGATGGCTGATGGCTAATGGCTGATGGCTGATGGCTGATGGCATATGGCTGATGAAGGATTGCGGATGGCTGATGGCTGATGGCTGATGGCTGATGGCTGATGGCTGATGGCGGATGGCTAATGGCTGATGGCTGATGGCTGATGGTTGATGGCTGATGGCTGATGGCTAATGGCTAATGGTGATGGCTGATGATGGATTGCTGATGGCCGATGGCCGATGGCCGATGGCTGATGGCTGATGGCAGCTGGCTGATGGCTGATGGCTGATGGCTGATAACTAATGGCTGATGGCTGATGGCTAATGGCTGATGGCTGATGGCTGATGGCTTATGGCTGATGGCTGATGGCTGATGGCTAATGACTTATGGCAGATGGCTGATGACTGATGGTTGATGGCTGATGGCAGATGGCTGATGGCTGATGGCAATGGCTGATGGCTTATGGCTGATGGCTGATGGCTGATGGCAGATGGCTGATGGCAGATGGCTGATGATGGATTGCTGATGGCAGATGGCCGATGGCTGATGGCTGATGGCTGATGGCTAATGACTTATGGCAGATGGCTGATGACTGATGGTTGATGGCTGATGGCAGATGGCTGATGGCTGATGGCAATGGCTGATGGCTTATGGCTGATGGCTGATGGCTGATGGCAGATGGCTGATGGCAGATGGCTGATGATGGATTGCTGATGGCAGATGGCCGATGGCTGATGGCTGATGGCAGATGGCTGATGGCAGATGGCCGATGGCTGATGGTGATGGCAGATGGCTGATGACTGATGGCTGATGGCTGATGACATACACATCACATCATACATACATACATACATACATACATACATACACACATACATACATACATACATACACATACATACATACATACATACACATACATACATACATACATACATACATACACAACACATACATACATACATACATACATACATACACACACATACATACATACATACATACATACATACACATACATACATACATACGTACATACATACATACATACATACATACATACATACATACATACATACACACACATACATACATACACACACATACATACATATATACATACATACATACATACATACATACATACACACACATACATACATACATACATACATACATACACACATACATACATACATACATACATACATACATACATACATACATACATACATACATACATACATACATACGCATACATATATACATACATACACACATACATGCATGCATATGGAAATATCACCAAAGATATGTCAAAATCAATTTTCATTGCACTTCCAAAGATAACGGGCTATAGAATGTGAACTCCATCGCGCAATCAGCTTGATGAGTCATGTAAAAACAATCTTATTAGGAATATCATGATGAGGACAAGGAACGGAATCAAAAGAGAAATAGCAGAAGAACAGTGTGGATTTGTGGAAGGGAAAGAAACGAACACTTAATGCCATGCACATCGTAAGAATTGTCATAGAGAGGTCAGTAGAGTTGAATAAGGATTTATTTTTATGCTTCGTTGATTATACCAAGGCTTCGGGTAAGACACGAAGACTTAATAAACTAACTAGAAAGGCTCATTACTGATGAAAACGATCTAAGAATAATCAGAAATACGTATCGGGAGCGAACAGCATCAATGAGAGTAGAAAATTGTATAAGCTCTTTCCAAAATATCAAAAGAGAGGTTAGGAAAAGTTGTTCTGTCACCAGATTTGTCTTCACTTTACAACGAAACCATCATGAAAAACCAAGACGAATGCCCTGGGATGAATGTTGGAGGAAGAATGATAAACAACAGTCGTTACGCAGATGACACCGTGGTAATTGCAGAAAATGATAAAGACCTACAAAACCTTGTGAATATAATAGAAATAGAAAGCAAATTTAAATAGCAAGAAGATTGAAGTCACGATATTCAGTAAAAAAACCATGAAATCCCCTCATGCAAATAACAGCGAATGGCACAAACTTGAGACAGGTTGATAAGTTTATGTATGTGGGATCAGTCATCTCCCCAAACGATAGATGCACATAAGAAATAGCGAAAATCGGCCGAACCAAAACAGCATTCAAGAAAATGAAAAGCATTCTTACCGACAAATGCCTATCAATTAACATCAGGAAGAGACTTCTTGAATGTTATACAGAACCAATACTGTTGTGCGGTTGTGAGGCGTAGACAGTCAACACACAAAGTCAGAATAAAACCGAAGCCACTGAAATGTGGTTTCTAAAAAGAATGTTAAGAGTTCCATAGACAGCAAAGAAAATAAACGAGACAGTCTTGAAGGAGGCACACACAAGAAGATCTTTTAGTAAAGAAGCTTGGAAAAGACAAGCAACATTTATAGGAACGAAACAGTCACGAAGGAGGCAGACACAACAAGATCATTAATAAAGAAGATTAGGAAAAGACAAGCAACATTTATAGGGCATTTTTGAGGAAAGGGGAATTAGAACGCCTGATCACAACAGGACGCCTAGAGAGAAAGAAAATATTCGAAGAACTTGGAAGACAGAGGGTGGGAGATGTACTTGTAGCGACAGGGGATAGATTCGGGTGGAGGCCATAATCGCCAAGGCCATGCGGCAGGGCTCATGATGATGGTTATACATACATACACACATACATACATACATACATACATACATACATACATACATACATACATACATACATACATACATACATGCATGCATACATACATACATATTTGTCTACTTTGCATTTATGTATAAATGATTTTGCAAGCATTTAATACCAGATCAAATTATTTGTTTTTACATTTTGATAAACACCGAACAACCCAAGGTTTTGTGTAATTTTGATGTTGAGGGTGTTTTCGCATTTTGCGTTGATTATATTTTTCCTATTTTTGTTCTTGTTCTTGTTCTTATTTTCTTGTTCTTGTTTGTTCTTGTTCTTTCTTGTTCTTGGTCTTGTTCTTGGTCTTGTTCTTGGTCTTGTTCTTGTCTTGTTCTTGGTCTTGGTTTTGTCTTGGTCTTGTCTTGTTCTTGGTCTTGGTCTTGTTCTTGGTCTTGTTCTTGTTCTTGGTCTTGTTCTTGTTCTTGTCTTGTTCTTGTTCTTGGTCTTGTCTTGTTCTTGTCTTGTTCTTGGTCTTGTTTTGTTCTCAGTCTTGTTCTTGTCTTGTTCTTGTTTTTTGGGTTTGTCTTGTTCTTGTTCTTGGTCTTGTTCTTGTCTTGTTCTTGTTCTTGTCTTGTTCTTGTTCTTGGTCTGTTCTTGGTCTTGTTCTTGGTCTTGTCTTGGTTCTTGTCTTGGTCTTGTTCTTGGTCTCGGTATTGTTCTTGTCTTGTTCTTGGTCTTGTTCTTGTCTTGTTCTTGTTCTTGTTCTTGGTCTTGTTCTTGTTCTTGTTCTTGTCTTGTTCTTGTCTTGTTCTTGTTCTTGTTCTTGGTCTTGTTCTTGTTCTTGTTCTTGGTCTTGTTCTTGTTCTTGTTCTTGGTCTTGTTCTTGTTCTTGTTCTTGGTCTTGTTCTTGTTCTTGGTCTTGTTCTTGGTCTTGTTCTTGTTCTTGGTCTTGTTCTTGTTCTTGTTCTTGTCTTGTTCTTGGACTTGGTCTTGTTCTTCTTTTTATGTTTTCACGTTCCTGAAATAGGAAGTCAGTTCAGTCAAGTTTGGACGAGGGTTGGATGTACACAGCACACAAGTGCGTACTTATCACCCTTGTCTATATAACATTGTTTTTACTTATTCTGTCCCTGTATGAAATTTGAATAAAAGTATATTCCCTTTGGATGCACTCTCTCTCTCTCTCTCTTTCTCTCCCCCCCCCCCCCCGTCTCTCTCTCTCGTTCGATGGCTCGCTTGCACACTCTCTCACTCAATGCATATTGTTATGTTTTCTTGTTACGTTTATACGTTTATATGTCTAGCTTAGCTTTAACAGTTAGTATTATTTAGGATCATTAAGCATTACATTTCTGTTGATGTTCTTACATTGTGTACTTTAATTCCACTTTGATCAAGGCCTTTCTGAATCTTTTTTTTTCTGATAACTTTTACAAACATTGACCATTACAACATTGCAATGAAAATTGTTTAAACACTAATACAGAATTATGAACACAGAAAGACATGCAAGACAGCATATGAGTCATGTGGAACGTATATCACATACGACACAGAGACAGAAGCAATAATGCTATGACACTGATTTACGCTAAAGACAAACAGATAACAGCAAATCATTGGCTTGCTAATCCACGTGCTAATCCATGTTACACTTGGACATGCGAAGGTTTCACTCGGGATTGCAATGTTCAGGTCTGAATCTTATGCACATCTCCATTTATAAAACGGATAGATTCAGACCGCTCTTGTCAAATTCGCGTTGAACATATCATTTTTGCAATCTTTATATCGCATTCTTAATCGGTTTTCACATTTTCCAGACACTGAAAAGTTCACTACTTTCTGATATTTTTACAACAAAAGAGATTGCAACAGTATTTGTAAACACCTGTTTTAATAAGCGAAAATGAAGACGCGTACAGTTCCCTAGAAAAATGCTCAATATTGTCCCTTGTGCATTTACACAATGTGTAGTTTGTCGTAGTTGCTATGTCCATTGCAATAGATACAATATTTATAGCAATGATTCTGTGGAAACTTCTCATAAACACCTTATATTTGATGAATATTTGCAGCACATTTTTATAGGGAACTGCCACATAAAGTTTTAACTGACCATTTCCGGCACCAAGTTGTTTTACTGTCACCAAACAAAAAATGTTGGTAACATGATTTTCTTCCCTTTTGCACACTCATGATAAACGCACGACAACAGTCGAAGTAACACTCATCTTATTCTTAATTCATCCCACACTGACGCCGAGTTCGAGATGTAAAAAGCTGCCTGCAAATGCCAGCGTAATGCCTACGTAAATGAAGAATGATCTTACTTCTTCTATGTCTTGCTGTGTGTCTCTCTTTTCTTCCCAATGATCGATTACAGAATGAAGAGTTATGAACAGTGAACATTGTCCCAGATTCTATGGCGTATTGGTCCTTTTATCTTGATCTCATGGTGATCTGTTTCAGTTTCCTCTATCGCTTCCACACCTGAGGAGATTCAAGTTGGGGTCTGTGGTGTCAGTGGTTCATGAGGGCTGTTGTTGGAAGATTGTGCTGGTGGTCTTCTTATCGGATGGGTCTGTCAGTAGATCTGGCTCCACGACTGACTGATTACCACTGTTAGCAGCAGCTAAGTTGGATAAGAACAGACACTGCTGAACTTCACTATAGTGTCTCTGCTGCAGTACAGTTTCCTCTGGTGGCTGTTTCTAAGGCAGTTTCATATCTCTGCATTTCATAGGCTTTCTGGAACTGGGCGTTTGATTGAATGAACTTAAGGGCGATGGCGTGTTGTGGATGATGATGATGATACTGATGATAATGATACTTTATTTTCCAACGGTGGAAATTATTAACGAAGAGGCTGTTTTTCAAACTCGCTGTTGCTCGAATGTTGGGTGCTTTTATCTTTCGATCAACCAGCTACTGACGTGACTTCAAGGATCTTTAAGGTACATGTTTGATAGTCTGCATGTATATACACACTAAAAGTGCTTTAGGCGCTGACAGGTATGCACATGTGTGGACCTGGAAGATCGGACAAATTCCTACCTTTACCCACTAGACGTAATTTTCTGAGCGGATCAAACTTAGGATCTACCTACTGGAAGTCCGACTTTCACCCACTTGACTAAACGGACATGGGATAAGCGGCGTGGGTTCAAAGCCACAGAAGGCTACAATTGCTGGTTTAGGTACAACGTTGTTGTCGGCAATATCCGTCCCCAGACCCATCCCAAATGCCTGTAATAATAATAATAATAATTACAATATTTATATAGCGCAAAATCTTGATAAAATCAAATCTAAGCGCTGAAACACACACACACGCACGCACACACACGCACGCACGCACGCAACACACACGCACCCACGCACACACACACACACACACCACACACACACACACACACACACACACACACACACACACACACACACGGCTATAAATGGGGAAAAAGAAGAAAAGCAATGGAAAATTGTAGAGAGCATATTATATACAATTATATATTACAATGTGATTCCACTCCGAGCAGAGACAGGCTGCAAAGGGGGTTGAGTGAGGTCATGATTTTATGCAGAGGAGAAAAGGTGAGTTTTGAGAGCGGACTTGAAGGAGACAAAAGTAGGTTGCTGACGGACTGAGAGAGGAAGTTTGTTCCAGGAGAGCGGACCAGAAACAGAGAAGGCTCGTGGACCATAGGTATTGAGCTTAGTGCGTGGAAAGCGAAAAGTCAGAGGATCGGAGGCAGAGCGGAGGGTACGTGAGGGAAGATAGATCTCAAGTAGGCTTGACAGGTAATCGGGGGCTGCCTTATTGAGGCTTTTGTAGCATATGGTGTCTAGTTTGTACTGTATGCGCTTTGATACAGGGAGCCAGTGAAGTTGTGCCAGGAGAGGAGATATGTGGTCAGCTTTTTTCTTTTTGACTACAAGGCGTGCAGCATTGTTTTGAATGCGCTGTAGGATGTGAGTGGTGGAGGCAGGAAGACCGGACAGGAGTGAATTGCAATAGTCAATGCGAGACATTATGAAGGAGAGAACGAGTTTTGCAGTTGTTTCCACAGAGAGATACTTCCTGATCAGGCTTATACGATGGAGGTGATAGTAGCAAGATCTGGCAGTTTGAGAAACAAAGTTGTTCATGGAGAGGGTAGAGTCAATGCAGACACCAAGGTTTTTAGCTGAATCAGAAATTTGGACTGATGTGTTACATAATGGGAGAGAAAGAGGAGGCAGCTGAGAAAGTTTCTGACGGGTGCCAATGAGGATAGCTTCTGTCTTGTCATCATTTAGCTGAAGTTTGTTGTATGTCATCCAATTTTTGATGTCCGAGTAACACTCAGTGGTGCGAGTCAGGAGGCGCTGTATATTGTCAGGTGAGTCACTGTCTTGAAGTTGGGTGTCATCAGCATAGAAGTGGTGTTTTATAGAGTGGGAGTTGATGATTCATTCATATTCATTCATTCATATTCATTCATTCATATTCATTCATTCATATTCATTCATTCATATTCATTCATTCATATTCATTCATTCATATTCATTCATTCATATTCATATTCATATGTATTTCTTTTGTCACAGTGGATTTACTACGTGAAACACGGGCTGCTCTCTCCGTTGACAGCGCGTCGCCGCAATGAATAGCCACCGATTTTTTTTTTGATGAAGACTTCACAAACGCAAGAAGGCTAATCCGCCTTCAAGGAAAGGGACCTGGGAAATCAACTTATCTCTACAATATTTCATACCGGCGCAGCCGGGAGAAAACACTGCTCTTCGCGATTTTCAATTGCCGTAGGATCTTTAGTGTGCGCAGGCCAAAAGGTACACGGGTCCGACTCGGTTTTCGTCCCCTTCCGAAGGACTACACGTTCAATTCGATTTTCCGGTCAAACTAAGGAGAATAGTCAGGTCCTCAAAGGGAAACAAACCCTGTAATATCGAGTTCAGTTATTGGCAAGGCGAACGTCTGAACCATTCTGCCACTCTTCTCCTGTTTATCTGTCAAGCCACTGTGGCGTTACAAATCAGGACACGGTCCTCATGTTCCCGTCTTACCATTTTCTGTAGCTAGCGGCAACTGTGGAGTTTAGAGGTTAGAGTCTATTCAGGAGAGATTCAACTCATTCGACAATTTGTGCATGCGCTCCACCGGATCCGGCAGACGCCTTAAGCATGTACAAAAACCCCGTGCCCTTGCAATGTTTTGAAATGGAGAGGTACGGTGACTGGAAGACAGGACTTGTGAAACACTGGACTGACACTACAGAGACATTGAACCGATAAGATGGGCAGCTAACACCTGCTTTTATCTGACAGGCTGGGATTGAACACGAGGCTTAAGGTCTTGGGTCCACGACTCTATTACAAGAACCAGCTAACCCAGTAAAAAAACTGAAACAGTAAACTTGGTGATAATCAGTAGGAAGTCGTACATGACAGAAGGTCTGGTTTTCTTATGGACGGTGTTAATCCTAGTCATTGGGTAGGTACGAATTATAGTCATTGGGTAAGTACTAATTATAGTCATTGTGTAAGTACTAATTATAATCATTGGATTAGCACTGACGGGTAAGCTGGTGGTTAGCTCTACACTGATCATGTCAAGTTCACCTGCCAACCCATGACACAGCCATCACAAATGGCATTGAAGATTGGTGTCAAGCAACAGTGCTGTCTTGAAGAACGGCGGTTTTCTTACAATGCATGTGGAACAAAGTGTGCTGTCTTGAAAATATCCTCTTAATACGGTTAAATTCATCAAGCAAGATCATTCCGAAAATTCTACATCGTTTATAGATAAAATGATTCATTGATTTATTGATCTATCCATACTTGAGCATGCTTTTTTTTTCGGTGATATTGTTCTTTACACTATTGTAGGAAAATCGGGTCTCCTTGGAGCGCTATAAAACGGCATCAAAATATTACGGGTGTATATAAAACGTGTACAGAATGTAAAAGCATGTACTACTTTTTTCCCCAAATTCCTGTTTTCTTAATTTGATATAGACCACACTGATATAAGCACTCGACTAAACATTAAGACCATTTCGAATGGAATAAAGAATTTCCGACTATCAATCGAGCGTGATTAGCCACTCTCCGTAAAAGTCATTTTCCCCCAAACCAAAGCACTGTTTAAAGTTTACGCAATGTTTTGTGATTTTAGCAACAAGTGTTGAATTTTCCACAACGATGTTTTCTTTGCAATGCAATTTCACACGGAAGGAAAAATATTATCGATCCGTCATGACGTGTGTAGAACTCTTGAATTCTTCAGTTAACTATCATTTCATGTCTGGAATAACAACTTTCTTGGAAAATGGGGTCGGGAGAATGCTGTGTGCAGACAGGATGAATCGTGGACAGTTGTGTTCTGTCTCTGTCTACATGTGTGGATCTTGCGGTCATCAGGTGACGTGTTGGTGGATAGTTCTGTCGTCTGTCTACATGTGTGGATCTTGACATCATGTGGTGATGTGATGATGGATAATTCTTTCCTCTGTGTCTACATGTGCGGATCTTGACGTCATCTTGTGACGTGATGGTGGATAATTCTTTTCTCTGTGTCTACATGCTTGAATCTTGACGTCATCTCGTGACGTGATGGTGGATAATTCTTTTCTCTGTGTCTACATGCTTGAATCTTGACGTCAACTTGTGACGTAATGGTGGATAATTCTTTTCTCTGTGTCTACATGCTTGAATCTTGACGTCAACTTGTGACGTAATGGTGGATAATTCTTTTCTCTGTGTCTACATGCTTGAATTTTGAAGTCATCTTGTGACGTGATGTGGATACTTCTTTCCTCTGTGTTATGTGTGTGGAAGTGACGTCATAAACGACAGTTTGCCACTGGGGTAATAGTTTCAAAAGAGGACAAACAGTTGAAAGACTGTTGTGGATGTCCGAGTGGGGCCCAGAAGACTGTTCAGCTTATAACGAGAACATTACACAGAAATAACAGGCCATGAAATGAGTTAAACTTGTATTGGTTCTTACTGCATAGTTAAATGGATCCTACGATATGATCTTGAGATGAGGTAAGTGGCTGCCAGATGTTTACTGCCTCTTTTGACAATGGAGCAGGGAAAATTCCCCTGAAGGTTCAGAAGTCTAAACGATCGCTCGAAATGTTTGAACCAGACGACCCCAAACGACCTTGGGACATTATCGCAGGTGAGGAAATATGGATCAGTTTCTATGGCATCTGAACAAGCAGTCCAATCAAGTGTGGGTAGGTACTGATGTCAAAATACCGGTTGTACATGTACTCACACCTGGTTTTCAATGCCTGTTTTTTCCAACTCCCAATGCTGTGTGGCGGCTGATATTTTGCTTTAAAAAGTCTCCTCTTACTGCTAGATCTTATGTAGCGAGGTGTTTTGCTTAAAAGTGTACAGTCCCTCCATGGGCAGCCTCCTAATATGGCTACAAACGAAATGATCCTTCTACCTGACAATGCAAGTGTCCATAAATCCCAGGCCCCTGTAGCCTATCTACACGAGCAGTCCATTTAATACTAACCCACACTATAGTACTGACTTAGCCCCATGTGACTCCTGGTTGTTCCTTCTTACAAAGCTAAATCTGGCTTCTGAGAGTTTGTCGGGGCCAGGACTTTGGAAAGCCAAGAAAATGACAGTTTGACAGCATACTTCAGTAAAAGTATCAGACAGCATTTGACTTTTGGCTAAGGAAGCTGAAATTATGTGGACAGAGAGGAGAGCACTTTGAAGGACCCTGAAAATTTCTCGTACGTTGGACTTCCTTTCTTTTTGTTTGGCGAAGTAAGTGACGAGACTTTTGGATCAGTCCTCGTACATTGACACAAGGTTTGCAAACAGATCTATGAAATATACACGAAGACCATTATCTTTGAAACACTCATAAATATCATTATCTGTGAAACATACACAAAGACAGTATCTATGAAGCAGGCACAAATATCATTATCTATGAAGCAGGCACAAATATCATTATCTATGAGACGAACACAAGCATTATCATCTATGAAGTATACACAGATAACGTTATCTGTAAAACACACACAAACAACAATTTCTATGAAACCTACACAAACGATGCTATCTCACACAACGAACGAAATATGAGCAGGACGGCGAAGAAGAGAAAAGACAAAAAAATAATGGAAACCAGTTGTGGTAACAAAAGTCTTTTTGTTTGTAGAGTTGTGTTACGAGAGGAGAACATTACACATGATGAACATGTGAGGGAGGTGAGTTTCATCGTTGTGGTGATCTAGTGAGGCTGCTATTCACCAACTCTTCATGGCGTTCAAGGCTCCTATCAGACGAGGACCGTATCGTTTGGTCACCATGGTACCAGCGTACAGAACACGTTCAAAGATGAGGATAGGACACTGCAAAAAGGTAGGATCTGTTCTATTCTGGGCGTAAGCACAACACAGCACAGCACAGCACAGCACAGCACAGCACAGCACCAACACAACACAGCACAGCACAGCACAGCACAGCACAGCACAGCACAGCACAGCACAGCACAGCACAGCACAACACAGCACAGCACAGCACAGCAAAGCACAGCACAGCACAGCACAGCACAGCACAGCACAACACAGCACAGCACAGCACAGCACAACACAGCACAGCACAGCACAGCACAACACAACACAACACAACACAGCACAGCACAGCACAGCACAACACAGCACAACACAACACAACACAGCACAGCACAGACAGCACAACACAGCACAGCACAGCACAGCACAGCACAACACAGCACAGCACAGCACAGCAAAGCACAGCACAGCACAACACAGCACAACACAGCACAGCACAGCACAACACAGCACAACACAAACACAACACAGCACAGCACAGCACAGCACAGCACAGCACAGCACAACACAACACAGCACAGCACAGCACAGCACAGCACAACACAGCACAGCACAGCACAGCACAGCACAGCACAACACAGCACAGCACAGCACAGCACAGCACAGCACAGCACAACACAACGCAGCACAATACAGCACAACACAGCACAGCACAGCACAGCACAACAGAGCACAACACAACACAGCACAGCACACGCACAGCACAGCACAACACAACACAGCACAATACAGCACAACACAGCACAGCACAGCACAGCACAACACAGCACAACACAACACGACACGACACGACACAGCACAACACAACACAACACAACACAGCACAACACAACACAACACAACACAACACAGCACAGCACAGCACAGCACAGCACAGCACAACACAGCCAACACACACAACACAACACAACACACCACACCACAGCACAGCACAGCACAGCACAGCACAGCACAGCACAGCACAACACAAAACACAACACAACACAACACAAACACAACACAACACAGCACAGCACAGCACAGCACAGCACAACACAACACAACACAACACAGCACAACACAGCACAGCACAGCACAACACAACACAAAACAACACCGCACAGCACAGCACAGCACAGCACAGCACAGCACAGCACAGCACAGCACAACACAACACAACACAACACAACACAACACAACACAGCACAGCACAGCACAGCACAGCACAGCACAACACAACACAACACAAACACAACACATCACAACACATCACAACACAGCACAACACAACACAGCACAGCACAGCACAACACAGCACAACACAACACAACACAGCACAACACAACACAGCACAACAAGCACAACACAACACAACACAACACAGCACAGCACAACACAACACAGCACAACACTACACAGCACAACACAACACAGCACAACACAACACAACACAGTACAGCACAACACAAACACAGCACAACACAACACAGCACAACACAACACAGCACAGCACAACACAGCACAGCACAACACAGCACAGCACAACACAGCACAGCACAGCACAACACAGCACAGCACAACACAGCACAGCACAGCACAGCACAGCACAGCACAGCACAACACAGCACAGCACAACACAGCACAACACAGCACAGCACAACACAGCATAGCACAACACAGCACAGCACAGCACAACACAGCACAACACAAACACAACACAGCACAACACAACACAGCACAGCACAGCACAGCACAGCACAACACAACACAGCACAGCACAACACAGCACAGCACAACACAACACAACACAACACAGCACAACACAACACAGCACAGCACAACACAACACAGCACAGCACAACACAACACAACACAGCACAACACAACACAACACAGCACAACCAAGCACAGCACAACACAGCACAACACAACACAACACAGCACAACACAACACAGCACAACACAGCACAGCACAACACAGCACAGCACAATACAGCACAGCACAACACTACACAGCACAACACAGCACAGCACAATACAGCACAGCACAACACAGCACAGCACAACACAACACAACACAGCACAATACAGCACAACACAGCACTGCACAACACAGCACAACACAGCACAGCACAACACAGCACAGCACAATACAGCACAGCACAATACAGCACAGCACAACACAACACAACACAACACAACACAGCACAATACAGCACAGCACAACACAGCACAGCACAGCACAACACAACACAACACAACACAACACAGCACAGCACAACACAACACAACACAACACAACACAACACACAGCACAACACAACACAACACAAACACAGCACAATACAGCACAGCACAACACAGCACAGCACAATACAGCACAGCACAATACAGCACAGCACAGCACAACACAACACAACACAACACAACACAGCACAACACAGCACAGCACAACACAGCACAGCACAATACAGCACAGCACAGCACAACACACCCCACCACACCACACCCCACCCCACACCACCCCATCCCACCACACCACACCACACCACACACACCACACCACACCACACCACACCACACCACACCACACACCACACCCACACCACATCACGCCAAAACACGACACAGCACAGCACAATACACAACGACACACCACACCACACCACCAACCACCACACCACACCACACCACACCTCACCACATCACGCCAAAACACGACACAGCACAGCACAATACACAACGACACGCCACACCACAACACACCACCACACCACACCACACCACACCACACCACACCACACCACACCAACGCCAAAACACGACACAGCACAGCACAATACACAACGACACGCCACACCACACCACACCACACCACACCACACCACACCACACCACACCACACCACATCACGCCAAAACACGACACAGCACAGCACAATACACAACGACACGCCACACCACACCACACCACACCACACCACACCACACCACACCACACCACACCACACCACACCACATCACGCCAAAACACAAACACAGCACAGCACAATACACAACGACACGCCACACCACACCACACCACGCCACACCACACCATACCACACCACACCACACCACACCACATCACGCCAAAACACGACACAGCACAGCACAATACACAACGACACGCCACACCAAACAACACACCACACCACACCACACCACACCACACCACACCAACCACACACCACCACCCACACCACACCACACCACACCACACCACAACACAACAACACAACACTATGCAACGCAACGCAACGCAAAGCAACGCAATGCAACGCAACACAACACAACACGACACGACACAACATGACACAACGCGACACAACACAATACAGTATAATAAATACAATGCGATACAATACGATACGACACGATACGATACAATACGATACAATGCCATGCAATGCAATGCAATATAATCAAACACAATACCACGCAAAACAATGTGACTTAAAGCGATTTAACGCAATGCAATACAGTGCAGTACAGTACAATGCATTACAAGAGAAATACAATACAATACAATACAACACAATATGATACAATGTAATGCGATGTAAC
>JAPXFY010000030.1:26224043-26266543 GCA_030674185.1 Monoplex corrugatus
ACAAAAACACCAACGTTTTAGATAGAATGAACGGTCTGATCTGTAACCACAACACAAGCCCAAGAGAAACATCTGAGTCTTTTTGACAGATAAAAACTGTACACTATTTGCCTTCATATGGAAAAAGAAAACATGCAATAAAAAATCATTTGAAAAAACACAAGACCATGAGAAAGCCGGATAAAAAATGATAGACATAAAAACACTGCGCGATGCTCTGTATTTAACCTGGATCCTAAAACCCCTATCATATAATTCTGAAACATGGAAAATATTTCCGAATATATATTAGTCCCAGATGGGTGTTGGCATGAGTGTCCATCACACACCATGCCAACTGAAAGATCTACTTGACAACAATAATTAAACTGGGGGCTTCAGGGAAAAAAAACACTACGTACATGTATATTCCTCCAAACAAGACAGGCTGAGGAAGGAAATGGCATGGTTACATACACCCCCACGTCAAACACAGTATTGTGGAATAACACACTATTTCAGTACAAGCATACTGATCTAATTCTGAACGATTGGGTAAGAGCAGGAATAAAAAGATTAACGGACGTCGTCAACGATAACAAACAACTGAATACCTTTGAAGAGGTGGACACCAAAGCAGGCGACTCAGCCTCGAGACTGAATACAACGCGGTAAAAACAGCTTGTGAACAAGCCTGCAGAAAGGGCCTTACTGATCTTGACAATAGCGAAACGCAAACACACGACTCGCACCTTTTTGTACAAGAAACCTCTTGAAGGATATACAGTAAAAGAACTCAGCCATGCGCCAACAAGTTTTGGCTATGAAAGCTGAATACACATATAGACAATGACCACTGCCCTTCTGTATTCACATCCAACACAGAAACACGACTGAGAGTCTTACAATGGAAAATACTCTACAACATTTACCCCACAAACATACTACTGAAGATTATGTGGCTAAAGGACAGAGACACATCCAGTGCAATATACATCCGGAGATAAAGACTACATCGAGCACTTTTTCTATACATGTCCTAAAATCAAACTCGTATGGAAATGAGCACAATCCACAATAAAGATCATACTATCTCAATAAAGACATTTCAATAAACCAATCAATAGCCTTACTTGTGAGATGGAGCGAGTGGTTAAGGGGTAGATGATGATGATTGCTGTGGTGGTCGTTTGTGTCCAGAGCAGAAAGGGAAGTCTCTCAATCAAAAGACAAGTCCATGGATAGTGCTGACCATTTATTCCGTCAGTTGGTGATGAATGGTATGGAAAGGAAAAATGGAAATGGGAGAATGGTAATAAGGGGAAAAGGACTGTGATATATGACAAAGTCAAAGAAGATGATGATGATGATGATGATGATCATCATCATCATCATCATCATCATTGTTATTATCAATATTATTATTATTATTATTATCATTACCATTATTATTGTTATTATTATCATTATTACTGTTGTTGTTGTTAGTAGTAGTAGTAGCACTAGAAGTAGTCGTAGTAATAGTAATAGTACTAGTGTTGTTACTAGTATTACTATTGTTATCAATATCATCATAATCAGCAGCAGCTGCAGCATCGTATTCATCATCATTTTTTCATCATCATCATCATCATCATCATCATCATCATCATCATCATCATTATCATCGTCGTCGTCGTCGTCATCATCATCACTAGTGGTCGTAGTAGTAGTAGCAGCAATGTGTGTGTGTATGTGTGTGTGTGTGTGTGTGTGTGTGTGTGTGTGTGTGTGTGTGTGTGTGTGTGTGTGTGTGTGTGTGTGTGTGTGTACCATAGCTCAACATCCTCTGTCTGTGGATGAGTCTTTATGTGTGATATGGTGGTGGTGGTGGGGGTGGTTGTGTTGTGGTGATGGTGGTGGTGGTGGTGGTGGTGGTAGTGGTGTGTGTGTGTGTGTGTGTGTGTGTGTGTGTGTGTGGTGAGGAGAGAGAGAGAGAGAGAGAGAGAGAGAGAGAATGCGTGTGTGGGTGTGCGGACGAGTGTGTGTGTGTGTGTGTGTGTGTGTGTGTGTGTGTGTGTGTGTGTGTGTGTGTGTGTGTGTGTGTGTGTGTGTGTGTGTGTGTATGTGTGTGTTTGTGTCTGTGTGTCTATGTGTCTTTGTCTCTCTGTGTATGTGTATGTGCGTGCACGCGCATTTCTTTTTATTCTATTCCTACACAATGCAACAATCATGATTTTGACATAGATTGTTTGTGTTATATATTGTGAGATTATGATTGTTATTATCTAGCTTTTATGATTATGATCATTAGTAGTAGTAGTAGTAGTAGTAGTAAAGCAGCAGCAGTAGTGGTAATGGTAGTAGTAGTGGTAGTGGTAGTAGCGTAGTAGTAGTAGTAGTAGTAGTAGTAGTAATAGTAGTAGTAGTAGTAGTAGTAGTAGTAGAAGTAGCAGCAGCAGCAGCAGTAGTGCTAGTAGCAGTAGTAGTAGTAGTATCATCATCATCATCGTCATCATCATTAGAAAAAAGAAGAGAGGCAGAGTTTATTAATCTAGTCGACAATAGTTCAGTCTGCATCATTGGAAGATGTGCATGCTGGATGTTTTTGTTACCATAGACCACTGGCATGGCGTTAGGATCGCTAACATGTTTGTTTGTTGGTTTGTTTGTTTGTTTGTTTGATTTTTTGCATTATGGACAATGGATGAACGGTGGGGTAGACACAGGCAGTTCTGCTCACACGTTGACCTGGGAAATCGGGAACAAATATCTACCCATTACCCAGCAGGCACAAGACTTTCCGATCGGAAGTCCGACGTTCACTTAATTGACAGCATATACTACAATACGATACGGCAGAATGCATGTTCTTTTATTTTTCCATGCGTTTCACAATACCAGGTTCACATCCACCTGATCACACTCATTTTCGCTATCATACATTCATATCAAAATGGATGGTGGGTGACGACAGCTGAGGAAGAGTGCTCCATTCGATCAACACATTTGATCTGTTTGGTGTTTTCCAACCCACACGTGATGATGCTACTGATCAAGGTAAGCAATCGGTCAACGTCCTGAACCATTATACAACAATGATGCATCGTGTTCCACGCTTGATGCTATATGGAAAAGGCTACCTCCCGCTTGCAAATGGTGTGACCATTACCATCCCAATGGGTCACAAATCGCACGTTTTATGCTCTATGGAAAAGGCTACTGCTTGCTTGCAAATGGGAGGCGAACATCCTCAACCCATCAGGTCACAAGTCGCACGTTTTATGCTCTGTGGCAAAGGCTACTTTACACTTGCTAATGGGGTGACCATCTCTGACCCATCGGATTACAAGTCGCATGTTTTCTGCTCCGTGGAAAAGGCTACTTCCCACTTGCTGATAGGATGACCATCCTCGACCCATCTGATAACGACTCGCATGTTTGACGGTAGTCTGCAAAAGGCAACGTTCGACTTGATGGCGGGGCGAAAATCCCCCAAGGTGTCAGGTGGCAGATGGTGGATGGCCGTCAGTGTTCACCGCTTTCGCCAGCACAAACTTTGCTGGCCATGTCTTCCCAGTTGGTGGTGGTGATTCCACGGCTGATGAGACCGGCCTTCAGGGAATCCTTGTATCGCTGTAGTGGTCTTTGATCACAGTAGCCTTGCTTCAGCTCTTCATACAGGGACATCTTTGGGGTGTATTTGTCTTCCATACGGACGAGTCTGTGCAATAAAGTCGACATCTGATAGAAACTCGATTCTTCGCAAGCCAGACATCTTGTATACAGTGGCGGTGGCGTTATGGCAGGCCTCATCTTAGTCTTCTCAGTGCTGATTTCCATGCCATATGTTGTCGATGTTTTATCTGTCTTTTAACAAGCTCGTCAGGTTCTTGCTCATTGCCTGTCTGCCAAGCGAAGGTTCGTGATGGTTCTTCTTCTAATGGTGACTGTGCTGACATAATCTTTGAGCGCGTCAGCCATGATGCATTCCAGAAATATGTTGAAAAGTGTGAGAGACAGCAGGCAGCCCTGATGAACTCTATCTGAAGCACAGAACCATCCTCCAGCAGGACCCTGTGTATTACGGCACTGGTTGCTTTGGAGAAAAACCGCCGGATGATGGTATTACACTACAAAGCCTTTTGCATTAACAGATGTGATTCCGAGGACGTATATTCACAAACACAACCACACATTACTTTCCGTATCAGTAGAGCAAATTGATATAGTCCACATAAAAGTTGGGTTGATGGCCAGTTTATCAAAAGCTTAATGGTCAGCGGTAAGTGTTGTAGAGGGCTTAGTCATCAAACAACCTTTATGAACTGGTCAGCACAAAGTGTTGCCTGTCATCTGTACAAGATGGTACGAGTGATTCCACAGCTAATAACACGAAACATCTCTCTGTCTCTGTTTCTCTTTCTCTATGCCTCTCTTTCTCTGTCTCTCTGTCTCTGTCTCTCTTTCTCTGTCTCTCTTTATCTCTATCTCTCTGTCTCTCTCATTCACTCTCTCTCTCTGTCTCTCTCTCTCGGTCTGTCTGTCTCTTTCTCACTCTGTCTCTCTCTGTCTGCCTTTGTCTCTATCTGTCTCTGTCTCTCTGTCTCTGTCTGTCTCTGTCTGTCTATCTGTCTGTCTGTCTGACTGTCTCTCGTTCTCTGTCTCCGTCTGTCCGTCTGTCTGTCTCTGTTTCTGTCTATGTCTCAGCCTCAGCCTGTGTCTCTGTCTATCTGTCTGTCTCTGTCTCTGTCTGTATCTCTGTCTCTCTCTGTCTCTTTCTGTCTCTGTCTCTGTCTCTCTGTCTCTGTGCTCGGTCGATTGTTTTGATATGACCCTGGATATCTGATATCTTGAATTCAGTCTCATCACGCACCATTAAAAGTTGGTCTGTTCGTTGCCCATCTGAATATTTCCAATAATTTCGGCCACGTCAGCTTAATGGATCTCTTCCCGCCCACTCCCTCTCTCTCTCCTTACTCTCTACCTTTCTCCCTTTCTCTCCCTGCACCCTCTCTCTCATGCTGTCCTCATATCTCAATGTTGTAAAATTCTTTTTCGTTGTATTAATACAGATTATCTATGTGTACCATTGTGTAGTTGTGTTAGTGTAGAAACTCCACGAGCTCGGGGTGTTAGAAAACATCAGTGTGCTTATGCCTCTGTCCTCCAGAAAAAAAAGTGTTCTTGTTCACTGTTTATTTCTAGCCCCTCCCTGTTTCAAGGCCTTGGCAGCATATAGGGTTTTACACAAACTGGGTGTTTGCCTGATAATTGCTGACAGAATTGATGGTGCACATATCGTAGACAGCTTGCTGTCCTTGTTTGTTTTCATCATCCTAGTGGTGTCAGCTTAGTGTTTTCATCATCCTAGTGGTGTCAGCTTAGTGTTTTCATCATCCTAGTGGTGTCAGCTTAGTGTTTTCATCATCCTAGTGGTGTCAGCTTAGTGTTTTCATCATCCTAGTGGTGTCAGCTTAGTGTTTTCATCATCCTAGTGGTGTCAGCTTAGTGTTTTCATCATCCTAGTGGTGTCAGCTTAGTGTTTTCATCATCCTAGTGGTGTCAGCTTAGTGTTTTCATCATCCTAGTGGTGTCAGCTTAGTGTTTTCATCATCCTAGTGGTGTCAGCTTAGTGTTTTCATCATCCTAGTGGTGTCAGCTTAGTGTTTTCATCATCCTAGTGGTGTCAGCTTAGTGTTTTCATCATCCTAGTGGTGTCAGCTTAGTGTTTTCATCATCCTAGTGGTGTCAGCTTAGTGTTTTCATCATCCTAGTGGTGTCAGCTTAGTGTTTTCATCATCCTAGTGGTGTCAGCTTAGTGTTTTCATCATCCTAGTGGTGTCAGCTTAGTGTTTTCATCATCCTAGTGGTGTCATTAGTGTTTTCATCATCCTAGTGGTGTCAGCTTAGTGTTTTCATCATCCTAGTGGTGTCAGCTTAGTGTTTTCATCATCCTAGTGGTGTCATTAGTGTTTTCATCATCCTAGTGGTGTCAGCTTAGTGTTTTCATCATCCTAGTGGTGTCAGCTTAGTGTTTTCATCATCCTAGTGGTATCAGCTTAGTGTTTTCATCATCCTAGTGGTGTCAGCTTAGTGTTTTCATCATCCTAGTGGTGTCAGCTTAGTGTTTTCATCATCCTAGTGGTGTCAGCTTAGTGTTTTCATCATCCTAGTGGTGTCAGCTTGGTGTTTGATAGGTCCCTCCCTCGCAACATCCACACATCCAAACCTTGTCAGCGCAAACGGTTTTGCTCAGACCCAGGGTGTCGGTGGCCGAATGATTGCCGGCAAATTAGGATGAAGCGTGTGTGAAAATGGCCGAGTATGATGAATTTTTCTTGAACAAATGCTAAATTCCGATGGTGTCTGTTTATTAATGCATTTTTTGTTATTGGTGTTTTCTTTTTCAATGTTTTTTCACTGATATTTTTGTATTTTTTATTACTGATTTTTCTTTTCTAATGTTTGATGTCTGATACTTCCGGTCTGTCAGCATAATTTTATCTAATTGTTATTCTTGATCAATCGTTGTGTTTGCCTCATTAGTGTGTGTATACTGTGTATGCCCTACTGTAGTCACTGAGTGAAATGTAACGACAATCCATTACTATGTAAAGTGTAGCATGCATGTTTTTGACATGGACTGTGTGTACAATACAAATGAAATTGTTGTTACTGTTACAAATCCATTTGGTATAGCACATTTATCCAAAATCATTTGAACTCACTGAGTCACGTAGGAGTTATCTCGTATGTAGAATTTCTCAAAATCCAACATAGTTTGCGTTACCCATTCAGCTAGCATGAATGGGTAGCGCAAACAATATTGGGTTTTGAGAAATTCTACATGGGAGATAACTCCTACGTGACTCTCAAAGAGTTATAATCCTGAATTAATCATTTGAACTCACTTTGCTGTACACATACTCGAACTTTTTAGTGGAGCACAGAAAACTCAAGCCGTTAGGTAAGCTGATCACACTCACTATGTTGTTGCACAGTCTGTATCTGTTGTGGGCCTTCCTGGCACTGACAATTTGACCAAATGAACTTGGGGTTGTTGGTGTCTTGAGGAGCCAGAGCAAGCGGTATGGGATCCTCAACCTGGTGTAGAACGGGGGGCATCAACAACCTCAGCCCCCACCACTCCTCCAAAAGAAAAATCGTATTACTCATATTTTGTCCTCTCCTCGGTGGCTTCCAGCTTCTGCTAGCATCAAACACAACTTCATCTCTCTGTATCTCTCTCTCTCTCTCTCCTCTCTGTATCTCTCTGTATCTCTCTGTATCTCTCTGTATCTCTCTCTCCCTTTCTCTCTCTCTCTCTCTCTCTCTTCTCTTTCTCTCTCTCTCTCCCTTCTCTCTCTCTCTCTCTCCTCTCTCTCTCTCTCTCTCTCTCTCTTTCTCTCTCTTCTCTCTCTCTCTCTCTCTCTCTCTCTCTCTCTCTCTCTCTCTCTCTCTCACTGTGCCTTCTCTCACGTTACCTGTACCTACAAATATCAGCTGTATCGCTCATTCAATCAAGAACCGTCAACTTCATTCGACTTGTTCTCTTTTAACGGAAGTTGGTACTTTTGATAGAGGCCTGGACTAAAGATCTGGTATCTCGTGTTCTGTCCCACTGTAGAACACGTATCTGTCACGCTTTGTGTCATTCTTTCCATTTCTTTGCAATGTTGTCCGGATTCTCCCAAAGTAAAAACTCCATCTGGCAAAATCGCACTTCAGTGCAGCTACTGAGGGTGATGTGTGTTTAGTGATGGTTGGTGAATGACTGCCATGCTACTTACCCATATCAATGTTTCCATCATTCTGGTGAAACCATCTTAGTGTTTTTCTTAGGTGCCTTTACCACGTTCCCCTTTTCAGGGAGTCTGCCAAAAAACTGATGGGAGATTTGGGTGGAACGTACATAAATTGTGCGAGTACGATGAATCGTTTTTAAAGAAACTCCAAACTCCAACCAAAATGATATAGTGAAAGATATATACTGAATATATATGACGTATAGCTGCATTGTGTCACTGTCGTCTGGAGCAGGCCCCTTCTTGAAATTTGCTCAATGCAACTATTCTTTACATTCAAAAACATTTTAAAACGCACCTTTTCCAGAAATCTGTGATCTGTGCCAATTTCAGAGAGAAGAGAGAGAGAGAGAGAGAGAGGAGAGAGAGAGAGAGAGAGAGAGAGAGAGAGAGAGAGAGAAAGAGGGGACAGATAGACAGACAGACAGACAGACAAACAGAGACAGAGAGAGACAGTGAGAGACAGAGAGAGACAGAGAGAGATCAAGTGTTGTGAGAGAGAGAAACAGACAGACACAGAGAGAAAGAGAAAGATGACATAAACTGAAAATGGAAGGTCATTTCATTTGAAGAATGCAACTCATTACAAAGCCAATTTTACTCTTCCTATTACTCTGCATGTAATATTAGTCATGTTGTTTTCGGTGTTTCTTTTTCTTTGGCCACATAAGGACCAAAACTTTTCCCTGTATCGGGATCCCATGGCATAGTATACAAAAATGTTGAAACTAGAATTGAAGAAAGTGAATATTTCAAAGATCCACACACTTGTTAAGAAGAAATTTACATGTCGTCCTTTGCCGGTCATTTCCGGCAGAAAGAGCCAACTAACACACATCAGAGCTGAGGGGGCCACGCAAGCGATGAACAAGATAGAGTTTCCCACCAACATCTTGGTGAGAGCAATTTCTCGTGGAGAAAGTGAGGAGGTTGTTTCAGCACGCCACGTCACGTGACAATGGTAATTAACGTTGAAGTCACTACAGCTGTGATCACCATTCCTGGTAGAACAACACCAAAAATGTAACTGTCCAGATGATCGACAAACTGTTCGTGATTTCGTGATTGCGATAAAATTCACCAGAAACAAGCATTTGTAATGATGTACCAGATTCAGGATCATATACACATCCTATACGATATCGGAAAGCCACAAAGAAAAACAGACCTATCACAGGCACATACATACACACGGTAATGACAGCCATGGTCCTCGTCTGCATCAGGGTCTGGACTTTGAGTGGCTTAAGGACACAGTAGCATCTTTCTAGGGCGATAATTGCCGACAAGACAGGTGAAACACAGTAGAGCCCCACGAATCCTGCCAAGTTCCTATTTATAAGAAAGGTCGCCATAGGACCATACCTCTCTTCCGTGGTGAACTGCACATGGACCTGTTCTGCATGAAGCAACATGCACATCAGTAGGTAGAGTTCATCAGCCAGAGACAGGGCGAACAAACACAGGTTGACACGGTCCTTAAGTCCTTGTTTGTAGAATACTGCAAGGTTGATGAGGTTAGCTGGTCCACCGATCAGAAACACAAACACCAGAATATTGTCTTTCACTCTTTGTGTCATTCTTTCTACTTGTGCGCTGACAATGTTGTCTGGATTGTCCCAAGGTAAGAACTCCATCTGGCTAAATTGGACTTCAATGCAGCCATCTCCGGGTGATGTGTGTTGAGTGACTGTTAGTGAATGACTGGTCATCGTTTCATTATCATTCACATCCTGCTGTCATATTGATCTGTGGTGACATGGACTTAAATTGGTTCTGCATAAAGCAGTGAGCTATCCCAGCCTTGGGTAAGTGCCTTCCTGTTCCTTGAAAAAAG
The DNA here is from genome assembly GCA_030674185.1 of Monoplex corrugatus. Classification (NCBI taxonomy): domain Eukaryota; kingdom Metazoa; phylum Mollusca; class Gastropoda; order Littorinimorpha; family Ranellidae; genus Monoplex; species Monoplex corrugatus. The sequence goes on from JAPXFY010000030.1 coordinate 26,233,647, forward strand.
GTTCTTGAGTTGGAGGAAAGTAAACAGATACTCTAAACAGCAAGCTGCACCTACTGAGGTTGTTCTGCACTTGATAGTCACTGCCACAGACAAATTAACACGTGTGAGCAGACAAAAGAGTGTGGAGAGGATTACACGCTCCTCCACACTTTAAAAGTTCCTAGTGCTAGTCAGGCATACAGGTATGGCCGAACAACGAGACATTAAATCACTTGAGACTATAGGATGCTTTCCACACAGTGTCTTCCAATTTATAACTGCAAACAGAAACTTCTAGCGTGATACCTTTAAGAAGAAACAGCAGGACTTTTCCAAAAGCTTGTTTTTGTTTTCCAGAATGCGTAGATGTCCTTGGAGTGTGAATTGATGCAAATACTCCCTTTTCACATGTTGGATTGTCCTGTGCTTTCTGTTTTCATTCGTGTGTATCTGTTAACATTCTGCAATAAAGTGCTCCATGGCCAAACCTGAATGAATGATTCACGCTGTTTGCGTGTTAAAGTTAACTTAGCACGAGCTGAGTTTTTCTTGAGATTCTAGACCAAAATGCGTAAATGCATTCTGTTCATGCATTATAGTGCAGTGCATCCTGTTGTGTGCTATGCTCTTTTGTAGAATGACAGAATGCATTGTTGAAATGTCACGCTGTTTATGTGAGAAATTAGTTTAGAATGTTCTGTGATGTGAACAATTTTGAAAGAATATACGCTGTTTATTTGTTAATTCAACTGCGTCCAGTCCATTCCTTATGGAGGTGTTCTATGTGAGACCAGGAACTGTATTGTTTTTTTTTTTCGTTTTTTTTCCTTTTTTTCTTATATATACGTTGATGTATACAAGTCAGCAGATCCTTATCAAGCAGACTGGGGCTCTGTGGGAGAGAGCGGCTATGAAAACATAAGAAATAATTGGTGCACTGAACCTTACTTGTCAATGTACATTGCCGAGAGCATGCTGATGTTTGTGTGGCTGAGTTTTCTGTTGTTTTCTTTTGGAGAATCAATTTAATAATCAATTCCTCGTAAGGTCATGTCCTTCTGGTTTAAGTGTGGGGTGGAAGCTGAGAGATTAAAAAGAACTTAGTCGCTAGGTCCCTCATTCTTTTCGTTCTTTGAACAAATGATTGATGATACTGTGCCTCTTGATGATCAAGACCTACAGGATCGGTGCCGTATGCTACATGAAAACCCACAACAGGCCATGAAGACCAGTATAACTTATTTGTTGCCCATCAGACAGACAAGAGTGTTCATTATCCATACGTGATCACTTTCTAATTCCTATCTATAACTTCAGGAGTTGTACTTGTTATACACTAGCAATTATGATGGTGATAGTGATTACACTGATTGATATGCATGTGTTTACTCTCTCTCTCTCTCTTTCACTCTCTCTCTCTCTTCCTCTCTCTCTCTGTCTCTGTCAGTCTGTCTGTCTGTCTGCCTGCCTGTCTGTCTGTCTGTCTCTTTTTCTCTCTCTTTCTCTCTCTTCTCTTTCTCTCTCTCTCTCTCTCTCTCTCTCTCTCTGTGTGTGTAAGTCTGTCTGCCTGCCTGTCTGTCTGTCTGTCTGTTTGTCTGTCTCTCTTGTCTGACTTGTATATATTATACAATATACCTACACATGCATTTTCCTATGCATGCTCATACATATACACACATGCACATGCACATACACACAACACACCACACACACACACACACACACACACACACACACACACACACACCACACACACTTACACACGCGAACACACAGACAAACAGACAGAGCCATTCAGAAGTACCAGAAAATAGAACCCAGAAATGCATTCATTTCAATGAAATCAAACATTAAGGTTGACTTTCCTGAAAGGAGTGACAATTACACTTAATCCGACATTATAGTGGAGCACAGGAAACTCAGGCTCTTAGGCGAGCTGATCACATTCTATTGTATCGTTGCAGAGTTTGCATCTTTTAGTGGGCGTGCAAGCTGGGTGTTTTCGAGTTTGCATAAGCAAGACACTGGCATGATTAACAGAACTTTTTAAACGCACATACATATTACCATAGATAGATAGATAGATACACACATAGTCATATACACACATACACATTCACAGATACATAGATATAAACACACAAAACAGAAAAAAACCCATACAAAACACACAAAATACACAAACATACAAACACACATAAAACATACAAACACACATACAACATACAAACACACTGACCAACATATATACAAGCGCGCTTGCGCCATCACTTGTTTATGCACAAGTTTACTTTCACACACTCACGTATACACAGACAAAGAGAGATATAGAGAAAGAGAGAGAGAGAGAGAGAGAGAGAGAGAGAGAGAGAGAGAGAGAGAGAGAGAAAGACAGAGACAGAGACAGACAGATAGACAGAGAGAGCGCACACCCACACACCCACACACCTACACACACACACACACACACACACACACACACACAACACACACACACACACACACACACACACACACACACACACACACACACACACACTCATACAATTATAAACCCACCACTTTTTATACCAACACCATCACCACCATCACCACACCACATCTACACATGTACAAAGACAACAGGTATCTTAATACAGAAAACCGATCAAACTCATGTGCCAACAAAAGGTAATGATTGTAAAACGACAATTACAATATGAAAAAGGAAGTGGGAAACAGTGTATAGAGAAACATCAATACTTTTAATGGAAGAAAGCAAAACTTGATTAAAACGGGTATTTATATCTGTCCCTAATTGTCTCTGTGTCTGTTGACCTACCTCTGTCTCTGTCTGTCTGTCTGTCTGTCTCTGTTTGTCTGTCTGTCTGTCTTTGTCTGTGTCTCTGTCTGTCTGTCTGTTTCTCTCTCTCTCTCTCTCTCTCTCTCTCTGAAGAAAAACAAATCTTAAAAACTAAATCGTGTGTGATAAGCCACTTATTAGATTGACGTGGCAGTGAAAGGTGTTCACGAGCAGTTTATTTTAATGACAAGCCGCTAAACACAGTGATTGATTGATGTGGTTAGGTAATTTGTTTTGATTACATTTGCTCAATAAAAGTAGAAACATTTTCAGTTGTTGACGATTTGTTGTACCGTAGAAGGCTTGTTTCGTATGTTCGTCAGATTGATTATGATAGTGGTTAGTCCTGTCCTTTATCCTTAACAAAAAAATGTTTTGCTTGTTTATGCTTATGTGGCCCCTAATATATTCCCTTCGTTGTTTTACGTGTAATACTGATATTCATATGGATATGCTAGAAAAAGTGTTTTCTATATTTTTGTTGTTGTAGCAGATACTGAAATGGTGTGATGCAGTGATTTAAACACAAGCACTGCGAAATCTCCAATCATATTTTGTTTTGTTTTTGTGATGGAGAATTACATTTATGTTTTAAATGTAATGACAGTAATATGACAAATCTGAACAAAAGTTGTTAATATTTTATGGTTTGAAATTGTTGACCATATGTACTGTTTTAAGATTGTACATTCTGAATGGGTGTGCAAGCGTTTTCATGAATGGTCATAATGAATATATTTAATAATAATAATAATTAATAATTACAATATTTATATAGCGCAAAATCTTGATAAAATCAAATCTAAGCGCTGAAACAGATACACACACGCACGCACGCTAACACACGCGCGCACACACACACACACACACGCACGCACATGGCTATAAATGGGGAGAAAGAATAAAAGCAATGGAAAATTATAGAGAGCATATTATATAAATTATATATTACAATGCGATTCCCCTCCGAGCGGAGTCAAGCTGCAGAGGGGATTGAGTGAGGTCAGGATTTTATGCAGAGGAGAAAAGGTGAGTTTTGAGAGCGGACTTGAAGGAGACAAAAGTAGGTTGCTGACGGACTGAGAGAGGAAGTTTGTTCCAGGAGAGCGGACCAGAAACAGAGAAGGCTCGTGGACCATAGGTATTGAGCTTAGTGCGTGGAAAGCGAAAAGTCAGAGGATCGGAGGCAGAGCGGAGGGTACGTGAGGGAAGATAGATCTCAAGTAGGCTTGACAGGTAATCGGGGGCTGCCTTATTGAGGCTTTTGTAGCACATGGTGTCTAGTTTGTACTGTATGCGCTTTGATACAGGGAGCCAGTGAAGTTGTGCCAGGAGAGGAGATATGTGGTCAGCTTTTTTCTTTTTGAGTACAAGGCGTGCAGCATTGTTTTGAATGCGCTGTAGGATGTGAATGGTGGAGGCAGGAAGACCGGACAGGAGTGAATTGCAATAGTCAATGCGAGACATTATGAAGGAGAGAACGAGTTTTGCAGTTGTTTCCACAGAGAGATACTTCCTGATCAGGCTTATACGATGGAGGTGATAGTAGCAAGATCTGGCAGTTTGAGAAACAAAGTTGTTCATGGAGAGGGTAGAGTCAATGCAGACACCAAGGTTTTTAGCTGAATCAGAAATTTGGACTGATGTGTTACATAATGGGAGAGAAAGAGGAGGCAGCTGAGAAAGTTTCTGACGGGTACCAATGAGGATAGCTTCTGTCTTGTCATCATTAAGCTGAAGTTTGTTGTATGTCATCCAATTTTTAATGTCCGAGTAACACTCAGTGGTGTGAGTCAGGAGGCGCTGTATATTGTCAGGTGAGTCACTGTCTTGAAGTTGGGTGTCATCAGCATAGAAGTGGTGTTTTATAGAGTGGGAGTTGATGATGGTGGACAAGGGGGAGATGTAAAGAGTGAAAAGAACAGGGCCAAGGACAGATCCTTGTGGAACACCACATGTCAGGTATGCAGGTTGAGAGTAAGTGCCATTGATGATAACAGTTTGTTTTCTGTTTGATAGATATGAAGTGAACCAAGAGAGAGCAATGTCAGAGATGCCAAAAGTATGATGAAGTCTAGAAAGGAGAATACCATGATCAACGGTATCAAAGGCTGCAGACAGATCAAGGAGTGTGAGGAGAGAGACTTTGCCAGTATCAGTTGCAAGGAGGAGATTGTTGAGAATGTGTAGCAAGGCAGTTTCAGTGCTATGGCACTGGCAGTAGGCTGACTGGAAAAGATTGAGGAGATTGTTGACAGACAGGTGAGAGTTCAGTTGGTTGAGGACAACTTTTTCAAGCAATTTTGACAAGAAATAGAGATTAGAGATAGGCCGGTAATTTTTCAGTTCATTGGGGTCTAAATTGTATTTCTTGAGGAGAGGGTGAACAATAGCAGACTTGAAAGAATCTGGGACAGTTCCAGTTTGGAGAGAAGTGTTGATGATGTCAGTGATGAATGGGAGGAGAGTAGGGAGACAGTCGGAGTAGAGAGAACCTGTAAGAGGATCCAGTTAGCAGGATTTGAACGACATGGATCTGATTGTGTTGGGAATTTCTTCTTGTGAGACTGGGGTAAAAGTAGTAAGAGGTGTGCCAGAGAAGGAAGGGTCAGGTGGGCATGGTTGACAGGGTGTCCTGTCAAGCCTGTCACGAAGAGTTTGTACTTTGGTGGTGAAATACTTGGAGAATACAGACGGGAGTTCTTCATTTGTGTGTTTTGTTGGGAGAGGTAAATCTTTTCGTGTGCCAAGGAGATGATTCATGGTTGTAAAGAGTTCTTTTGAAGAAGAGGCATTCAGGATTTTGGTTTGGAAATAGCTTGTTTTTGCAGATGCAATGAGGATGGATACTTTTGTTTTAGAGGCTTGGAAAAGTTGCCTATGTACAGTGAGTTTGGATTTGCGCCAGCGGCGCTCTGCTCTGCGGCGGGCACGTTTTGCACAGGCAATCTCATGAGTGAGCCAGGGGGTAGGGGGGCGGTCAGGTAAAAGACGGGTTGTGGCTGGAGCATGAGTGTCCAGAAGATGGTGGAGAGTAGTATAAAATTCATCGGCAAGGTTATGTGACTTTTCAGAAAGGAAACGGAAGGCATCAGATGAAAATGTGGAGAGGTCGATAGGTTTGAGATTGCGTCGAGTCACTGTGCGCATGGTACGGGAAGGAGGAGGAATGTCAAGAGAACAGAGAATTGCAGAGTGGTCAGATGGAAGGGCTGAAGTTAGACGGGTAGAAAGAACTAAGCAGTTGTCAATAGCTGAATTGTGGTGATCACGAGAAATGATCCAGTCAAGAATGTGACCTTTTTGATGGGTTGATTCAGAAATGTGTTGAGTCATACTGTGATTGGACAGAGAGTTGATGATATGTCTTGTGTCAAAACGGTGAGTGTTGTCATAGTGGACATTGATGTCACCTAGAATGATGAGATTTCCAGGTAAGAGGCAGTAGTAGTCAAGTAGTTGGTCAAAGTCAGAGAGAAACATGGATGTGGTGAGCTTGTTGGCAGAGCTAGGTGGAGGTCGATAGACACAGGAGGAGGTGATGGGGTGAGGGGTGGATTGGAAGGATACTTCAACGAGCTCAAAAGAAGGATGGGAGAAAGGCAGAGACTGCGAGAAAGACAGGCGGGAATGGAGTGAGTCGTTGTAGAGGATGGCGATACCACCACCTCGGGATGAGCGATGGAAAGAAGCAAGCCTGTAACCACTCGGAGTGAGACTCGCATGTATAGGTTCATGACCAAGGGGGTTAAGCCATGTTTCGGTGATAAAAACAATGTCAACATGCTCATCTGCGATAAAGTCAGCAATGACATCGGCTTTGCCATCAGTGCATGTTGACTGAGCGTTAAAAAGGCATAGTTTTAGTTTATCAGAGTCACAATGCGGCGGCCGAGGTGGAGAAGAAGGCAGCACCGACGGGACAGAAGACGAAGACGACACCAGCGGGGCAGAAGATGAAGGCAGCAACGACGGGACAGAAGACGAAGGAGGCACCCGCAGGACAGAAGACGAAGGCGGCACCAGTGGGACAGAAGACAAAGGCAGCACCAGCGGGACAGAAGATGAGGGCAGCGCCGGCGGGACAAAAGACGAAGGCAGCACCAGCAGGACAGAAGACAAAGGCAGCACCAGCGGGACAGAAGATGAGGGCAGCGCCGGCGGGACAGAAGACGAAAGCGGCACCGGCGGGACAGAAGGCGAAGGCGGCACCGGCGGGACAGAAGGCGAAGGCGAAGACGGCAGAGGAGGAGACGAAGTTTGCAGCAGCAAGGTCGAGTGCAGGGGCAGTGGAGGAGACGAAGAAGCAGAAGACGAAAAGTGGTGTCGGACTGGCACAGCAGGAGGCAGGTTGTGCCAAAGTCGGTGGAGACGTCCACCACGACAGGATCGCGCAGGGAACAAGGTGAATGATTGTTTTTTGTGTTAATTAAATTTATTAAATCTCTGCATGATATATCGATGTTATTGACATGGAGATGATTGAGCCTGATCACCTTCCCCATGTTATCTATATTGTATATCAGATGGAGTCTAGCTTTAACATTACCTTATCTTATCTTCCAGTATGAACCATGCCACAGAGGGCAGGGACCAGGCCTCTATATCTTTTTGTGCTGGCTGCCATTTGTTCAGCAGCTTTCAGTCGTTGATGTTTCGTACTCTTCCTTCAGACTGGAGTGTTCTATTGAGGGATGTTTTTGGACTTCTTCTTCTTTGTCCCTTCAGCCGCCAACAAGCGCTGATTTTGGTAGTCTTCAATATTACAAGCCATGATTGCGAATTAAGAATTGATTGTGTATTATGAAGGAAACGTAGGTATTCTTAATAGGGTTTTCTCATGTGTCGATTCATTTTAGAAACGTGACTTAAAAGTCTTGGTACAGCAGCAGTTTTTATTTATATAGACGTGAATGAAGGATTGAATGTGTTTAATTACATTATTGGAAAAGAATATGAATGTAGACAGAAGGGAATGCCAATAGAAATGAAAACTTACCAAAGAAAATCTGTTTTGATCATGAATGTAGAATCGCAAGAAAGACAAAACGCAGGTCAGTTACTGACAGTACTTAGAGAGTCACTGAGTAAAACTAATGGAATCAGGCTATGCATTGCAAGAAGAAACTTTAAAAGCCCTATCAAACAATGACAATGAAACAAACAAACAAGATGCATTATGTATGAATGTCAAGGTCATTTCATATTCAAGAGCTAGCTTCTTTTTGAGGTAAAATTGACTAAGTATCAGCAAGGACATTGCAGCGATCAACTCATGTGGTTATCCCTGAATGTTTCAGCATTTTCAAAACATGTTAGAAGGTAATGAAGAAGAAGAAGATATATTTGAAGTTTTAGACATCGAGGTATAAAAAGATGGGCTGTGTCTGGAGCATCATGCCTGGCCACTTTTGCAGCCATTCAAACTACCCCTGAGGTTAAAAGTAAGGCAATATTGGGAGTTTCCAATTGCTGGCTACCAAACCTATGGTAAGGGTAAGGGAACTGGCAGTTATGCGAGCTGGTGGTAGGTTGGGCTGCCCAAAAGAGAGATGAAATCCAGCATGGGGCGAAAGAGAGATCTTCCGCTCTTTCGTAGTCCAGAGGCTGGGCTGGACCAGGTTCGTGCGCGTTGTGAGGCTATGTCTCGGGGTTAGTCATCTCCACGCTTTGCCATTCGGTTTGTAAACAACGTAACTGATGACTGGGCCGGACTGAGTCAGAAAGCAATGGGTCATGCAACGAATGGACAACCTCCCTTTGCTTGATGAAATGACAATCGAGTGGCGTCAGGAGCTTGGGAGGTGATTGTTCAGACAGTAGCGAGGCATTGATGCTCAGGATTATATCCGCACCCTGGTGGTATTTCATGTTAACTAATTAACTTAATATGCAGAAGGCTACGTGTTGAGCTAATTGGGAAGGGGTCTTTTTGTGACATGAGACGGGTTTATACTTAGTGCTTTAGATTGTTTTCATTCAGTCTTCTTTCTATAAAGATGAGATAAACAGATACACATGTTATCACGATGTATCCAATTGTTACCTTGACACACCCATACAAATACTAGTATAAGATACAAAACACATACGTTAGGTAGTCATGACCTGGCCTGCTCATGGGTATATGTGCAGGCCTAAGGCTTGCACCATGATCATTTTTGAATCTTCTCCATCACTTGACACCAGTGTTGACAATGCACATAGAATCCATTTCGAACGTGGAGACGTCATCATGAGAAATTCACATTGAGAGCAAAATGAAATCGAGCTAAAATTGAAAATCTCCATTTGTCTGTCTGTCAGTCTGTCTGTCTGTCTGTCTCTCTGTCTCTCTCTCTCTCTCTCTCTCTCTCTCTTCACTCTCTCGCTCTCCCTCTCTCTCTTTCTGTTTCTTTCCGTCTGTCTGTCTGTCTCCCTGCCTGCCTGTCTATCTGTCTGTCTGTCTATCTGTCTCTCTCTCTCTCTCTCTTTATCTCTGTCTGTTTCTGTCTGTCTGTCCGTCTGTCTGTCTGTCTGTCTGTCTCTCTCCTTCTATCTCTCTATCACTCACGCACGCACTCTTGCACGCACTCTTGCACGCACGCATGCACGTACACAGACACATACATGCACACACACACACAACACGCACACACACACACACACACACACACACACACACACACACACACACACACACACACACACACACGCACGAAAACAGCAAATTTAGTTAAAAATACATTCATGAAAACTTTCCCTCTCAAGTACATCAGAATGGAGGTGGGAGAAGTCCTTGGTTAACACTGTAAAACAGCAACAATAGAGAATTCTGGTGCGAAGGAAGAAAAGTATGCAGATTTAGACACAGTGTCCTTGTCTTCATGTACATGAGTGTGCGGTTTGTGCACATAGAAACACACAAGCATGGAAACACACACACATACAAAGAAGCACACACACACACACTCACACATACATATGGATACACACACAACACTAACGCAGCAAGCGCACGTACGCACGCGAGCGCGACGACACCACACCACATCACACACACACCACACACACACACAACGCAAACATTCACACACACTCACACACGCACACAAACACACACACACGCACACATACACACACACGCACACACACCACATACATACACACACACTACACACTAACATATGCACGCGCACACATACACTCACACTCACTCACACACACACACACACACACACACACACACACACACACACACACACACACACACACACACACACACACAATTGACCGTGGATGAGCCACAAGTATTAAGCTATAGATTTTGGAAATGATACTGAAAGAGATGTGATTTGAAGCAGTTTTTTTTATGTAAACAGACAATTGCTTTGTCCTAGAGACACAGAAAGTGAGTGCATTGCTGTTGTACTAAAAGACAGAAGCATTTCTTTACAAAAACGGTGAGAGAGAACCAAGCAACGGATAAAAGAACATCTCCTTGAAACAAGAGGACTTAGGAGGGTTTGTAGAACAGGAGGAGTTCTGACATATATGTCAACATGACATTGAAATTTAGACATTGAAAGCAGAAGTTGCAGTCTTATACGTCTTGCAGAAACTAATGTAGTGTTCACAAGAGTGCTTTTGTACTGCTCTGTTTGTTCTTAAGTAGGACACGTTCAGCTGCATGGTTTAGGAGTTAGAGTTTGGACAGGTTAGTATCGTAAATTCCAGAAAGGAGAGAATTGCAGTAGTTTAGATGGAATGAAAGATACACAAAACTATTTGTGGCATCAGCAGAAAGAGAAGGACGATTTTTTTCTTATTTCCATATCTGGAAATATAGGATTATACTCAGGCTGTTAACTTAACGTGAACTTCTATAAACAAGGGTTCATCAGGAAAAAGACCAATCGTCTTGCAGATTTGCTGAAAACTGTAATATAGTGTGAGATAACCATAGTTGTTGAAGTTACTGTATTAGGTTTGATTTTGTATCTGTTTGCTTTCATCGTGACAAGTTTGTTCTTTTAACAGTGTCTCTAGCAGCGCTCGAAACGTTTCTCAGAAAAGCAGAGTGGTACATTTGTCAGGTGTCAGCAAGGAAATAGTAGAGCGTTCCTGAACGTTTAATAGCAGAGTGGTACATTTGTCAGGTGTCAGCAAGGAAATAGTAGAGCGTTCCTGAACGTTTAATAGCAGAGTGGTACATTTGTCAGGTGTCAGCAAGGAAATAGTAGAGCGTTCCTGAACGTTTAATAGCAGAGTGGTACATTTGTCAGGTGTCAGCAAGGAAATAGTAGAGCGTTCCTGAACGTTTAATAGCAGAGTGGTACATTTGTCAGGTGTCAGCAAGGAAATAGTAGAGCGTTCCTGAACGTTTAATAGCAGAGTGGTACATTTGTCAGGTGTCAGCAAGGAAATAGTAGAGCGTTCCTGAACGTTTAATAGCAGAGTGGTACATTTGTCAGGTGTCAGCAAGGAAATAGTAGAGCGTTCCTGAACGTTTAATAGCAGAGTGGTACATTTGTCAGGTGTCAGCAAGGAAATAGTAGAGCGTTCCTGAACGTTTAATAGCAGAGTGGTACATTTGTCAGGTGTCAGCAAGGAAATAGTAGAGCGTTCCTGAACGTTTAATAGCAGAGTGGTACATTTGTCAGGTGTCAGCAAGGAAATAGTAGAGCGTTCCTGAACGTTTAATAGCAGAGTGGTACATTTGTCAGGTGTCAGCAAGGAAATAGTAGAGCGTTCCTGAACGTTTAATAGCAGAGTGGTACATTTGTCAGGTGTCAGCAAGGAAATAGTAGAGCGTTCCTGAACGTTTAATAGCAGAGTGGTACATTTGTCAGGTGTCAGCAAGGAAATAGTAGAGCGTTCCTGAACGTTTAATAGCAGAGCTAACTGGCTGTAAATATATAACGAAGAAAGCAGAGTCCTAAGCAGAATCCTGTGAGACACTATTTCAGGAAAGATGGGAGTGAACGTATATCACTGATGACAACAGACTGAATAACTTGGATCACTCAAAAACAATTCCAATGCGGCCAACTGTGGATGGAAATCTTTAGATGGGAGCAATGATCACAGCAGGTCAGTTACTGATCCAGGAATTACTGTTTGCCTGTGATGCTTCCTTGATACCTCACACAAGTCGGGTCTCCAGAGGTCAGTCAACTCCCAAGTGCATGCTCGTCATGAGTTTGGTCTCATCATCAATCTCAAGAAGACACAGCTAGAGGGCAAAAGTCATCAAAAAACCCAACATCAGTATCAGCGCTCACATCCTTCAAGTGATACACTTACCCAAGATCGGCAACCTGTCTCTTGACCTACATGTAGAGTTCAACAGGCAGATAAGAACATCTGCCATTTCTCATGGCCAAGTTGTCCAGGAGAGTGTGAGAAAGTAGCAAGCTCACCACAGCCATCAAGACTGGATCGTAAAAGCTGCATAATGAGTACTGTTCTCTTTGACAGCAAAAGCTGGACAACCTACGTGCACCAAGAACACCACCTCAATACTTCCTTCTTGTAGTGATTGCGCCAGATCATGGGTATTTCCTGAAAAGACTGGTGCCAAACAAGGACGCCCTGGACCAGGCACTCATGCCTTCCTCACACAACGATGATTTAGCTGCTTTGGCCGTGTCCGCCGCATGCAGGATGGCTGCATGCCAAAAGATATGCTGTACTGAGAACTCACTGCAGGATCTCAACCTCCAGGACGCCCATTGCAGCGATATAGGGATGTTTGCAAACATGACCTGAAAACTGCTTATATCAGTGTACACACCTGGCAAGAAACAGTGGCAGACTGTGCGTGAAGGCATCGCCACTGTCAAGTAGAAACGAACTCAACTATAGTCAGACAGAAGAGAGGGAAGGAAACCGCAACAAAGACAGTAGCATTTGGTGGCACTGCACCTGTCTTGTGGATAGACTTGTATATTCTGCACGTGTACTGTAAGCAAATTACAAAGGGGAAAAAACAGAAAGAAAGAGAAGACGAAAATGAAGGAAAAAGTAAAAATAAACGAAGGATGGGTAAAACACATTAACCCTAAGGCTAAGTTGACAATAGATGCACCCCCTAAACGTGTAGTTTATAATGGCATAACTTTTTTTTTTTTAAAATTGCGTATTGGTTTCTGTGTGTCAGCTGGTCAAGTGCTTCATAAAAGCATGAAAGACAAAGGCAATTACATGGAAAGCAAATACATGTCAACCTTTAACGACAACAACAACAACAATAAGAACATAGCAACACTAGTGATCTCAGAAATATTGTTTCCAATCATATAAATAACAGTGAAAATGAAAATAGTATAAATACAGAAATGGAACAAAGCTTTTGGACCTTGAATCAACAGAAAGGAAGACAGCAAAGAAAGTATTGAAAAATAGACAAGAGAGACAGACAGACAGACAAACAGAGACCAACAGACAGACAGGCAGGCAGACAGACAGGCAGTCAGAGGTGACAGAAAGTTAATATAGAATATCGTGTCATTTGAGGAATGACATTTATATTACAAACATGAAAAGATGACTTTGTTATTTCTATTGCCGTTTACAATTTGTGTAATATCAGTCATGATTTAACAGCTTTTGGTTTTCTTCTGCCACACAAGGACCAAAACGTTTCTCTGTATCGAGATCCCATTGCATAATACACGAAAATGTTGAAACTGGAATTGAAGAAAGTAAATATTTCACAGATCCACACACTAGTCAAGAAAAAATTCAGATGTCGTCCTTTGCCAGTCATTTCCGGCAGAAAGAGCCAACTAACACGCATCAAAGCTGAGGGGGACACGCAGGCGATGAACAAGATAGAGTTGCCCACCAACATCTTGGTGAGTGCAATTTCTCGTGGAGAAAGTGAGGAGGTTGTTTCAGCACGCCATGTCACAATCTGTCGAAGTTTGACAATGGTAATTAACGTTGAAGTCACTACAGCTGTCATCACCAATCCTGGCAGACCAACACCAAAAACGTAACTGTCCAGAAGATCGACAAACTGTTCGTGATTGCGATAAAATTCGCCAGAAACGAGTGTTTGTAATGACGCACCAGATTCAGGATCATATACACATCCTATACGATATCGGGAAGCCACAAAGAAAAACAGACCTATCACCAGCACATATGTACTCACGATAATGACTGCCATGGTCCTCATTTGCATCAGGGTCTGGAATTTGAGTGGCTTAAGGACACAGTAGCATCTTTCTAGGGCGATAATTGCCGACAAGACAGGCGAGACACAGTAGAGCCCCACGAATCCTGCCAAGTTCCTATTTAGAAGAAAAGTCTCCATAGGACCATACCTCTCTTTCGTGGTGAACTGCACATGGACCTGTTCTGCATGAAGCAACATGCACATCAGTAGGTAGAGTTCATCAGCCAGAGACAGGGCGAACAAACACAGGTTGACACGGTCCTTAAGTCCTTGTTTGTAGAATACTGCAAGATTGATGAGGTTAGCTGGTCCACCGATCAGAAACACAAACACCAGAATATTGTCTTTCACTCTTTGAGTCATTCTTTCTACTTGTGCGCTGACAATGTTGTCTGGATTGTCCCAAGGTAAGAACTCCATCTGGTTAAATCGGACTTCGATGCAGCCATCTCCGGGTGATGTGTGTTGAGTGACGGTTAGTGAATGACTGGTCATCGTTTCATTATCAATCACATCCTGAACAGAAACGGTCAGCATGACAGTGTCAAATTTTGCTGTCATATTGATCTGTGGTGACATGGACTTAAATTGGCTCTGCATAAAGCAGTGAGCTGTCCCAGCCTTGGGTAAGTGCCTTCCCGTTTCTTTGAAAAACGGTTCTTGAGTCAGAGGAAACGAAACAGATACTTTGAACAACAAGCTGCACCTGCTGGGATTGTTCTGCACTTGATAGTCACTGCTACAAACAGCACTTGATAGTCACTGCTACAGACAGCACTTGATAGTCACTGCTACTGACAGCACTTGATAGTCACTGCTACAGACGGCGCTTGATAGTCACTGCTACAGACGGCGCTTGATAGTCACTGCTACAGACGGCGCTTGATAGTCACTGCTACAGACAGCGCTTGATAGTCACTGCTACAGACAGCACTTGATAGTCACAGCTACAGACATCACTTGATAGTCACTGCTACAGACAGCACTTGATAGTCACCGCTACAGACAGCACTTGATAGTCACTGCTACAGACAGCACCTGATAGTTACTGCTACAGACAGCACTTGATAGTCACTGCTACAGACAGCACTTGATAGTCACTGCTACAGACAGCACTTGATAGTCACTGCTACAGACAGCACTTGATAGTCACTGCTACAGACACATTAACACAAGTGTCAGAAGGCAAACGAGTGTGGAGAGGATTACCGAGCCAATCCACACTTTAAAAATGTCTTGTTCTGGTCAGGCATACAGGCATGCCCGAACAACGAGACACTGCATCACCTAAGACCACAGGACCCCTTTCCACATAGTGTGTTACACTGTCTCTCCAGGGCAGAAATTCTTGTCTTATAATTTTCAAACGAAAGAGCAGGACTGATCGGGGTTTTCGTTTATTGTTTGTTTTCCAGAGTGCCTTGAGATGTCTCCATGATATGAACTTGATGCATAGAGTCACTTGTCACCTGTTGGATTGTCCTTTGCTTTTTGTTTTCATTCGTGAACATCTGTTGACATTTTACAATCGAGTGATTTATGGTTAAAGCGTGAATGAATGATTCACGCTGTTCGCGTGTTAAATTTAACTCAGTACGATCTGTGCCCTTCTGTATGATTCTAGATCAAACTATGTAAATACACTCCGTTCGTGTGTTATGGTTAAATACATCCTGTTTTGTGCTACGGTCTTTCACTGAATTCTACGCTATAAGTTTGTTTAGAACCTGTGAGACTCCAGAAAGTTCTGATGAATATACATACCAGGCAGCTGGGGGCCTTAAGAGAGAGAAAGGCCAGGAAAGAATTATAGAGGATCGGTGTTTATGTACATTGCTAAGGTATTCATCCGTTTGAAAGCATGTTCATGCATGTATGGCTGAATTTGCTGTTGTTTTGTCAATGTACAGTTTCATTCATCAATCCTGTTCTCTGGGTTTGGGATGAGATGAAGGCTGTCAAATCAAAAAGAACTTTGTCACGAGGTCCTTTGCTCTTTTTATGCAATTTGCAGAGGACTGGTGACACTGTGCCAGTTGAAAACCATGGGCCTACAGGATCAGTTCTGTATCTCACATAAAATTCCAGAGTTGGCCATGAAGATCAGCAAATGTTCTACCTGTCGGGCAGACAAGAGAGAGTTCAGCATCCATAGGTGGTCATTTTTTTATCCTGTCTGTAGCTGCAGGAGTTGTGCTCTAGTAATAAACTTAGAGATGTAATGGTGTCAGTGGTTGTAAACGTTATACTGGTTGATCAGTGCTAACGCACATAATTGGAACAGTTATTCTGTTGTCCATAGTACTCAAGCGTTTCAAAAGTTTATTTTAGAGTAATAATTGGTGAGGATGTGAAACATGATATGATCTGACCTATGTTAATAAATACCAAATACTGACAAACAGGGAAACCTTTCTTCTTCTTTCATTCACTGTCTACATAATTATCAGGTTACATCTGGCGATGAATGTGATCATTTTCCCCTTTTCTGCTGGCTGCAACAACATTACAAACACACACACACACACACACACACACACACACACACACACACACACACACACACACACACACAACACACACATACATACACACACATGCACGTACTCACGCACGCACACACACACACACACACACATTCAGCAGTCTGGTCCTCTTGACCTTATGAGCAGGTCAGTAGAGCCATCAGTTTGACCTTGCAGTTCATAGGGGGCATTCAGCATGGTTGTCAGCAGTGCAAAGACCTTTTGTTGCTATCTGGACACAAGGTGGTAGTTGTCCATTTCTATACATGACTTAAAAAGTGACATGATGGTGTTCCTCTTTTCCGTGTGGCTGATGCTGTTGTCTGACTAGTCTTCCTGGGAACCTCTACTTGCTAGTTTGTATATTGTATCATTTCCTGGTATTCCACAGTGAACAGGGTTCAAACAGAGGACTACTCTTCTGGTTCTTCTGACTTGCTGACAAAGCCTTGGCATGCCTGTCTGTAGGAACACTGGCAGTTGTGGTTTCAGTCCCTGGAAAGTTGATGAGGATGCCAACTCCCCTGTTGGTTACAGCATTGGTGCTGATCTATCAGTGTATGCATGTACGTACGTATGTCTCTTGTGGGTTATGTTCTTCTATCATGGTCGACATAAAATCCTCGCATGTTGTGTCATGTTTTACTTCAAGCTGAGATGACAAAGGAAACACGAGTGTGGATTTCAAAGTCTAGCTGCTGTGATGTGCACGGTTCTGGTAGTTTAAAATGTGACGGTCAAAATGTCTCCTTTGGCAGGGCTTGCTTCAGTGGTCTCTTCTTGCTGTAGAAAACAGCCATCTCCGTTTTAGGTGATGTTGATATGACCCACCAACTTCTGCTACATGGCATCAGATCTTTTATCAGAGCGCGCGTATGTGTGTGAGTGTGTGTGTGTGAGTGTGTGTGTGAGTGTGTGTGTGTGTGAGTGTGTGTGTGTGTGAGTGTGTGTGTATGTATGTGTGAGTGTGTGTGTGTGTGTGAGTGTGTGTGTGGTGTGTGTGTGTGTGTGTGTGTATGTATGTGTGTGTGAGTGTGTGTGTGCGCGTGTGTGTGTGTGTATGTGTGTGTGTATGTATGTGTGTGTGAGTGTGTGTGAGTGTGTGTGTGTGTGTGTGTGTGTGTGCGAGTGTGTGTGTGTGTGTGTGTGTGTGTGTGTATGTGTGAGTGTGTGTGTATGTGTGTGTGTGCGTGTATGTGCGGGCGTGTGTGCGCGCGCGCGCGCGCGCGCGCGGTGTGTGTGTGTGTTTATGTATGCGCGCACAGAAAGCTAGTTTTAAGGCTTCACTATGTATTCTTGATTTCTGGTGTATTTAACGTTCATATGTACGCTTTTGGGGGGTTGCTTTTCTGCTGATTGTATCATGTTTTCTAAATCAGACAGATATTTTATCACCAAGATTTTTCCCTCTACATTTCTGTACAGTTTCCTTGCAAACAACTAATCTCTGCTTCTATATTTGGTTATATCATGTTCTGAGGTAATATGGGTGATAGTAGACAACAATGGAGTATGTATTAGAGACATTATCATTCATTCTTGAAAGACCACAATTTGATATGTATTAGAAAGATGACCATCCGTCGTTAATAGACTACAATATAGTATGCATTTTAACGACTATCATTCATTGTCAGTAGACCACATTATTACATGCATCAGATATAATATCATTCATTGTTAATAGACTGCAATGTTATGTCTATTAGGGGAATTGTTGTCCTTTGTGAATGGATCACAATGTGATATGTATTAAAGAAATTATCGAACTATTAATAGGCCTGGATATAAAGGTGCTTCTTTGACTTTTTGCAAACACCTTAACGACACAGGAAGTATGTGTACGACCGTATTGAATTTGGATGGATTTATATTTTTTTATATATGAAGCCATCATGCTTTATTATCTTCATTGCTTATATTATGTGTAATCGGCTGACAAAAGTTACAAACATTTATTTAAAATGAACCCACAGGACATACTTTACGTCTGGCTATCACTTTCTATGCTGTCGCTTATTTTAGTCAGTGTTTTATCGTAACAGAAGTGGCTGTGAAATTAGTTATGTTGGTATGTTGGTTAGTGTTGTTTAGTAATGATAGCTAAACTAATCGTAAAGCTCGTTTTTAATAATACATGTTTTGCTTTTGTTTTTGTTGATACTGTTGTTGTTGTTTTCCCCGTTTTTGTCTGTTTGTTTGTTTGTTAGTTTGTTTGTTTGTTTGTTATTTGTTTATTTGTTTGTTTGCTGAATTTGTATAACGATGATGATAATGATATTGCAAAGAAGGAGACGTAGAAGAAGAAGAAGAACAACAACAACAAGAACAAGAACAAGAAAAACAAAAAACAAGAAGAACAAGAAGAAGAAACAACTGAAGAACAACAAGAACGAGAAAAAGAACAAGAAGAACAAGAAAGAAAAAAAAAAAGAAGAAGAAGAAGAAGAAGAGAACAACAACAACAACAAGAAAAACAAGAACAAGAAGAACAAGAAGAAGAAACAACTGAAGAACAAGAAGAACAAGAAAAAGAAGAAGAACAAGAACAAGAAAAAAGAAGAAGAAGAAGAAAAAGAACAACAAGAAAAAGAACAACAAGAAAAAGAACAACAAGAACAAGAAAAAGAACAACAAGAACAAGAAGAAGAACAAGAAGAAGAACCAGAAAAAGAACAACAAGAACAACAAGAAGAACAAGAAGAAGAAGAACAACAACAACAAGAACAATAAGAACAACAAGAACAACAAGAACAACAAGAAGAACAAGAAGAAGAACAACAAGAACAACAAGAACAACAAGAAGAACAAGAAGAACAACAAGAAGAAGAACAAGAAGAAGAACAAGAAGAACAAGAAGAACAAGAAGAAGAACAACAAGAACAACAAGAACAACAAGAACAACAAGAACAACAAGAACAACAAGAACAACAAGAACAAAGACAAAAAACACAAGAAGAACAAGAAGAAGAACAACAAGAACAACAAGAAGAACAAGAACAAGAAGAAGAACAAGAAGAACAACAACAACAAGAAGAAGAACAACAACAAGAAGAAGAACAAGAAGAAGAACAAGAAGAAGAAGAAGAACAAGAACAAGAAAAGAAGAACAAGAAGAAGAAGAAGAACAACAACAACAAGAAGAAGAACAAGAAGAAGAACAAGAACAACAACAAGAAGAAGAACAAGAAGAAGAAGAAGAAGAAGAACAAGAAGAACAAGAAGAAGAAGAAGAAGAAGAACAAGAACAACAACAAGAACAAGAACAAGAAGAAGAAGAACAAGAAGAACAAGAACAAGAAGAACAAGAACAAGAAGAAGAAGAACAAGAAGAAGAACAACAACAAGAAGAAGAACAAGAAAAGAAGAAGAACAAGAAAAGAAGAAGAAGAAGAAGAACAACAACAACAACAACAAGAAGAAAGAAGAAAAGAAGAACGAACAACAACAACAACAACAACAAGAAGAACAAGAAAAAGAAGACGAACAAGAAGAAGAAGAAGAACAACAACAACAAGAAGAAGAACAACAAGAAGAAGAACAACAACAAGAAGAAGAAGAAGAAGAAGAAGAAGAAAAAACAACAACAACAAGAAGAAGAAGAAGAAGAAGAAGAACAAGAAGAAGAAGAAGAAGAAGAAGAAGAACAAGAAGAAGAGAAAGAACAAGAAGAACAAGAAGAAGAAGAAGAAGAAGAACAAGAAGAAACAAGAAGAAGAAGAAGAAGAAGAACAAGAAGAAGAAGAAGAAAGAAGAAGAAGAAGAAGAACAAGAAGAAGAAGAAGAACAAGAAGAAGAAACAAGAAGAAGAAAAGAAAAGAACAAACAACAACAAACAAGAAGAACAAGAAGAAGAAGAAGAACAAGAAGAAGAAGAAGAAGAAGAAGAACAAGAAGAACAAGAAGAACAAGAAGATGAACAAGAAGAAGAAGAAGAAGAAGAACAAGAAGAACAAGAAGAAGAAGAAGAACAAGAAGAACAAGAAGAAGAAGAAGAAGGAGAAGAACAACAAGAAGAAGAGAGAAGAAGAACAACAACAAGAAGAAGAACAAGAAGAAGAAGAAGAACAAGAAGAAGAAGAAGAAGAAGAAGAACAAGGAAGAACAAGAAGAACAAGAAGAAGAAGAAGAACAAGAAGAAGAAGAAGAACAAGGAAGAACAAGAAGAAGAAGAAAGAACAAGAAGAAGAACAAGGAAGAAACAACAACAAAACAAGAAGAACAACAACAAAGAGAACAAGAGAAGAACAAGAAGAAGAACAAGAAGAAAGAAGAAGAAGAACAAGAACAAGAAAAAAAAGAAGAGACAAGAAGAAAACAAAGAAGCAAGAAGAAGAGAACAAGAAAACAAGAAGGAAGAACAAGAACAGAACAACAAGAAGAAGAACAAGAAGAAGAAGAACAGAAGAAGAGAACAAGAAGAAGAAGAAAGAAGAAGAAGAACAAGAAGAGAAAAAACGAACGAAGAACAAACAAGAGAAACAAGAAGAAAAGAAGAAAGAACAAGAAGAAGAAGAACAAGAAGAAGAAGAAACAAGAAGAAGAAGAAACAAGAAAAGAAGAAGAAGAAAACAAGGAAGAAGAAGAAGAAGAAAAGAAAAACAAGAAGAAGAACAAGAAGAAGAAGAACAAGAAGAAGAAGAACAAGAAGAAGAAGAACAAGAAGAAGAAGAACAAGAAGAAGAAGAAAAGAAGAAGAAGAACAAGAAGAAGAAGAAGAAGAAGAAGAGAAAGAAGAGAAGAAGAAGAAGAACAAGAAGAAGAACAAGAAGAAGAAGAAAAAGAAGAAAAGACAAGAAGAAGAAGAAAGAAAAGAAGAACAAGAAGAGAAAGAAAAGAAGAACAAGAAGAAGAAAAGAAGAAGAAGAAGAAGACGAAGAAGAAAGAAGAAGAACAAGAAGAAGAACAAAGAAGAAGAAAAGAAAAGAAGAAGAAGAAGAAGAAGAAAGAAGAAGAAAAGAAGAAGAAGAAGAAGAAGAAGAAGAAACAAGAAGAAAGAAGAGAAAAGAAGAAGAAGAAGAAGAAAGAAAGAAAGAAGAAGAAGAAGAAGAACAAGAAGAAGAAGAAGAACAAGGAAGAAGAAAAAAGAAGAAGAAAAAAGAAGAAGAACAAGAAGAAAGAAGAAGAAGAAGAAAAGAAGAAGAAGAAGAAGAAGAAGAAGAACAAGAAGAAGAACACAGAAGAGAAGACAAGAAGAAGAACAAGAAGAAGAGAAGAAGAAGAAGAAGAAAAGAAGAAAGAAGAAGAACAAGAAGAAGAAGAAGAAGAAGAAACAGAAGAAGAAAAAAGAAAAGAAGAACAAGAAGAAGAAAAGAAGAAGAAGAAGAAGAACAGAAGAAGAAAAAGAACAAGAAGAAGAACAAGAACAAGAACAACAAGAAGAAGAAGAAAAACAAGAAGAAGAACAAGAAAAAGAAGAAGAAGAAGAAAAAGAAGAACAAGAACAAGAAGAAGAACAAGAACAAGAACAACAAGAAGAAGAAGAAAAACAAGAAGAAGAACAAGAAAAAGAAGAAGAAGAAGAAAAAGAAGAACAAGAACAAGAAGAAGAACAAGAACAAGAACAACAAGAAGAACAAGAAAAACAAGAAGAAGAACAAGAAAAAGAAGAAGAAGAAGAAAAAGAAGAACAAGAACAAGAACAACAAGAATAACAACATTCAAACTCTCCCTTCTGACCACTACTGCATCCTGAGCCAACTTCAACTATCAAAACCTCCTCCACGTCAAATCTACGTCATGGCCAGAAACCTGTCAACCATCGACTTTCCATCGTTCAACAGCAACCTCCATTCCCAACTCCTCAATTCTCAGCCAACTTCTGCCGACGATCTTGACGCTGTCCTCCGCAATTGCCTCGATCAGCATGCTCCAACCACCCAAAGGAAGGTCTCTCATCGTCCCCCTTCACCCTGGTATGCTGCCGCTGGACCTCAGCTCCAGGCTGCCAAGCGTGAGAGAAGACGTGCTGAGAGACGGATGATCAAACACAAATCAACTGTGCATAAACAATCCTTCCAGTCTGCAAAGAAAGCATTTGATAAACTTGTCCATAGTGCAAAGGTTTCATTCTATAATGCTAAAATTACGTCTGCCACAACTTTTAAACAGCTCTTCAACATTACTAACACTCTTCTCTGTAAAACTAAAAACAGCCCTATACCTTCTCATGTTCCACTGCTGACCTTCCTCTAGCATTCTCTAACTTCTTTAATGGGAAACTTTTTGACATTCGTGATAGTCTCGATTCGCAAAATACCCCTCTCTTTCAATGCCTGAACCAACCTTCTCTGGCTGTCCACTGACATCCTTTCAGCCTGTCTCTGAGTCTTTTGTGAAGAAAACTATCAAGGATTCTGCTATCAAAACCAGTGAATTAGACCCCCTCCCGGCTTCTGTTTTGACACAATGTTTGGATACTCTACTCCCATTCTTTACATCTGTCATCAATCATTCACTGGTGTCAGGCATCTTCCCAAGCTCATTCAAATCAGCTATTGTCAAACCTCTCCTAAAGAAACCTTCTCTTGATCCAGATATTCTCAAAAACTACCGGCCTGTCTCCAATCTCCCCTTTCTTTCCAAGGTAACTGAAAAAATTATTTTACACCAACTTCTAGAACATCTTGAATCAAACCATTTATTATATCCCAATCAGTCAGCATATAGATCAGGACATAGCACTGAAACTGCTTTATTGAAAATTGTGAACGATCTTCTGACATCCCTTGATGATGGTGACATTTCTCTTCTCTCTCTCTTAGATTTGTCTGCTGCCTTCGACACTATAGACCATGAGATACTGCTTTGGCGCCTCCACAACTGCTACGGAATTTCTGGCTCCGCTCTCTCCTGGTTTCAGTCATATCTCTCTGACCGCACACAGACTGTATCTGTAAATGGCTTGCCCTCACCTCCCTCAGCCCTCAGATATGGCGTTCCTCAAGGATCCGTCCTGGGTCCAGTTCTCTTTGTTTTGTACACGCAGCCTCTCGCAAATATTATTCTCCGCCATTCTGTATCACATCATAGCTTCTCAGATGACAATCAAATTTACAATTCTGGTCCCATCTCTAATGTAAACAACATCGTACAAACCACTAAAGCCTGCATTTCCGACGTGAAAGACTGGATGACTTGTAACAAATTACAACTAAACCAAGACAAAACTGAAATGATTTTCATTACTCCTAAAAAACTTCTCAACTGTGACTTAATTCCATCTTCCATATCACTGAATGGGACAGACATCACCCTCTCCCAAAAAGTTAAGAATCTAGGTGTCACCATCGACAACACTCTTAACTTTCAGCAGCATGTCTCAAACATCTGTCGTGTCTGTTACCTTGAACTTCGTAGAATAGGTTCCATCCGTCATCTCCTTACTCTCGAAGCTACTAAAATATTAGTTTGTGCTTTCGTTCTTTCTCGTCTTGACTATTGTAATTCCCTTCTGTCTGGTTCCCCAAAACAGCTCCTTGACAAACTTCAGAAAGTACAGAACCATGCCGCTCGGCTAGTATTTCGGTCTTCCAAATTTCAGCATGTCTCTCCTCTTCTCCAAGACTTGCATTGGTTACCTGTGTTGAAAAGGATCCAACATAAAATTGCTGTTCAGTGCTTCAGATACTTCGACAATTCTATTCCCTCTTACCTGTCTGAATATCTTCAACTATACGTTCCATCTCGTCATCTTCGTACCTCAGCCGATACCCGCTTATTTCGAATCCCAACTTTTCGAACAAAATCATATGGTGAGCGATCCTTTTCTTTTCAAGCCCCTTCCTCATGGAATTCACTTCCCTACCCGCTGAGGCACAAAACAAGTCTTCAGTCATTTAAATCTGGCTTGAAAACGCATCTCTTTCCTCTCTGAAATTTATTAACCTAAAAGAGCTATGCTGTCTGCGCGCTAGCGTGCTTCTGTGTATGTTATTGCTGTGCGCCTATAGATATGTCTCGGGGTGAGGAGGATATGTGTGTGTGTGCCAGAGAGTAGGTACTAATATTTGATATTATTAACGGTGTGTATGTGCTTGTGGGATGGAGTGACAGAGGTCCGCCATGTATGATGAAAATTATATTAGGCCTATGTTTCTATGTTCGATGTAATGTGTATTGTACAGTTTGTAAGCGCTTAGGGCTTTCCAGAAAGATTAGGTGCTCTAAATGCCCTTAATAATAATAATAACAAGAAGAAGAAGAAACACGAAGCGTTAAATCTAAAAATATATAAAACAAATCAAAGCACACAGTCTCATCATTCACCAAAACGGTCTCTGTTAAAGACCAAAAAAAAAAAAAAAAAAAAAAAAAAAAAACTTAAGGGTTCAAAGCATATACGTACTACGGAGGGAGAGTACAGAATGGGTGGGGGTCACAAAGAGAAGAAAGTGAGATACAACTTGTTACATAACGTATTGACTTTGTTTAAATTTCTTTGCGGCAAAGCAGTGGATAAACTGTAGCAAAAAGTAACATGTTCACGCCTCTTACTGATAATCATAAATAAATGATAATAAGAAGAATGAATACTTATATACTGCAGTTTCCTCAGAAACGCTCCTGTAGTCACTCTGCTCTTTACAGAAAAATCCATGCATAATAACAAAAAGCGAGACTAATTTTGATAATTGCATTGTCTGAAAAGATACGCTTGAAGAAATTCTCTCTCTCTCTCTCTCTCTCTCTCTCTCATAGACATTGAAAAGGCATTTGATTCAATCAATTGAAGCATCCTTTGGCCAATTTTGTTAAAATGTGATGTGAGAGGAAAGTTGTTCAGATGTATGATCAGTGTGTATGACTGTGTAAAAACAAGGTAGAAAGAAACTCTAGGGAGAGCTAGACAACAAAGGTCTTCAGAGAAGTAACCCCCTTTAGACAAGTGTTTCGGCCCTGAATTCCTTACACTCTCGGGGGGCCGGGCCACATCCAGGTCATGACTCCTGGATGCCCTTCTGCTGTTGTCTTTTTTTTTTTTTTTTTTTCCCACGCCGGGGATCGAACCTGGGCGATTCTGCACTTCAGAACTGCGGTACGCGGTTTTACCAATGTGCTAACGGGGCACACATCATCTGTAGGGAATTTAATCCTTATGAAGTTCACTTTTTTCGTTCCTCCTTGCCCAGATCCAGCTTGAGCTCCTTTCTGCTGCCTCTGCCATCGCTTTAAGGGCTCTAGTCCTCTTCTTCCCAGAAATGGCGAGTTGTTTCATGAGATCATAAGCGGAGGTGCCCACAAACCCTCTTGCCCCGACCTCTATGGCGAAGATTTTGACCCGCAGACCTGCTTTCTTCAGGGTGCTGGCAAGACCGGCGTATTTTTCGGTCTTGTAGATATGTGCTTCTTCCATTCTGCTTTCGTATGGCACAGTGAGTTCTATCAGAATCACTTGTTTCGAGGAGTCAGAGTGGAGAGCGATGTCTGGTCTCATGCCTGTCTTGCTGATGACATCTGGGTAATTTCTCCACTCTGGGAGGTCTGCTGTACACTCCCAGTCGACTGCTCCATCCAGAAGACCCTTTGGCAATGTGCTGGTTGTCATAGCACTTTCGGGCCAGACCTGTTTCCCTCCTGCTTTGTAGAACGTTGTCATAGCAATTGGTGCGTTTGGGGTCATGGTTTTTTCGCTAACCACATCTGTGATCACTTTCAGAACTTGGTTGTGCCTCCATGTATACCTTCCTTGGGCTAGCGCTACTTTGCAAGAGCTTAGGACATGTTCCACTGTTTGTTTCTTCTGACAGAGCGGACATGCTGGGTCGTCTGCTTTCCCCCATTTCACTAAGTTTGCATTCGAGGGGAGCAGGTCATATACAGATCTGAGGAGGAAGCTTATCCTTAGAGGAGCCATGTGCCACATATCGTTCCAGCTGAGACTTCTTTGGAGTGCACTGTCCCATGTTGTCCATTGCCCCTGTTGACCTTGCTGGACTGCCTTCTGCACTCTTTTGACATCTTCTTCTTCCTTCAACTCCTGTATGATCATGTCTCTTTTTTCCTTCCCTTTGGCTTTGGACCACCACTGCATTTTTGTTGCTCCCAGTCCCTGTCTGTTGGTTTGCGTGTGTCCAATTATTTCTTTGATGCTGAGGTTTCTCTTGGCATTGTTTACAGCCTCTTGGACTTTCCACTTTCTGCCAGTTCTCAGCTTTGGATGAACTGATCTCACGATATTGTCTTCCGATTCCTCCAGCATGCTCAACAGTCTTGCTTTTCCAACTTTGTATTCCTCCACTATGGATTTAAGAGGTAGCTTCAGCATTGCTTGACGAGAGTAGAATGCAACATCAGTGAGACCAGGTGGGACACCGAGCCATTTTCTTGTGTATTTGTTGATTTTGGCTTCCATTGCTTCGACTGTGCTGGTGCAAATGTCATAGATTAGCAGTGGCCACAGCAGCTTTGGTATCAGCATGAACTGTAGACACCAGACTTTGTATTTGCCTGGCAGTCCGCAGTTATCTATTTTCTTCAGGCCTTCTTCTGCTGTTTGCTTGGTTTCACATCCCCTTTGTGTGTCTTTCAGGGAGTCATCATACCATCTTCCGAGACTTTTTACTGGCTCTTCTGTGACAGTGGGGATGGCTTGGTTGGCTACCATGAATTTGACTGAATCTGCCACTTTTCCTTTTCACAGTGAGAGACTTCGGGATTTCTTAGGTTTGAACCTCATTCTTGAAGAGGCCACCAGCTCATCCAGCTGCTTTAAGATTTGGTGTGTCTCGTCCTCATCCGTGGACAAGACTGTTGTGTCATCCATGAAAGCTTTCAGAGGAGGCATCTGGTATCCATCTCCCAGATTCACTGGACCTGAACTCTTCATTGCAGCTTTCAAGATGACTTCCATTGCCAACACGAACAGTATGGGAGAGATTGCACAGCCCATTGCAATGCCCACCTCTAGGTCTATCCAGTCCGTGGTGTATTCTTTGGTAGAGAACCGCATTGAGAACCCTTGGAAATACTTCCTCAGCATTGTTCGGATGTTTTCTGGGATGTGATACATTTCAAGAGCCAGCTGGATCATATCGTGTGGAACTGATCCATATGCATTCGCCAGATCAAGCCAAACTACGTCAATGTCTCTCTTCTCTGTTCTTGCTTTTTGGATGGCATCCCAAATCAACGTGGCATGTTCCAAGCATCCAGGCATTCCTGGTATGCCTCCCTTTTGGACTGACATATCCAGATACTTGTTTTCAGTCAGGTATTTTGTCAATCTTGCTGCCATAACAGAGAAGAAGATTTTCCCCTCGACGTTCAGAAGTGATATTGGCCTGAACTGATTGATGCTGCTGGAGTTCTGCTCCTTCGGAATGTACACTCCTTCAGCTCTCATCCATTGGTCGCTGATCTTCTGGTTCCTCCATGCTGATCGAATCATCTTGTGGAGCCACTCGAGCACTTTTGGGCATTTCTTGTAGAGCAGGTATGGTATTCCGTTTGGTCCAGGTGCTGACTTGGCTCTGGCTTTCTTTACTACGTTCTTCACTTCATCCAGTGTTGGTGGTTTGTTATTGAATTTTCCTTCTGGCGCTGCAGGCCAAACCAGATTCTGGATTTCAAGTGGTGCCTCGCGCTGAGAATCGGAATATGTTTCCCTGAGATGCTGCTCTAGGGTTTCCTTGCCCACTGTGAGAGTCCCTGATTTGGGTTGTTCAAACAGCTTTCTTGAAAAGTCAAAGGGATCTTTGAAGAAACGATCTTGAGTCTTCTTCTTTTTGCTCTTTCTTCGCCTTGCTGATTCCACTTTGCTGAGAGCATTGTGTTTGGCCTTCAGATCTTTCCAGAGTTCCAGGAGCCCTTGCTTCTCGAATTCTGAGGCAATTTTCATTCGCTTTTTAAGCTTCCTTTTCTCCCTCCGGATGCTCTCCATCTGTTGCTGTCTTCTGGATTTCTGGGGAGGCGTTTTTGTCTTTGGCTGCTTCACTCCATAAGTGTCCCTGCAGATAGAGTATATGATGTCTCCGTATGTGTCAAGTTTGTGTTCCAGCGTACTGTTCCCTATTAGCGCATTCAGCTTAAGGACAAGTTCCTCATCTAATTTCTCCCATTGTTCTTTTGCACCGGCAGGCGGCAAATTGAGTTTTCCACGTTTGGCGTTAAGAGCTTGTGCAAAATCCGCATCAGAACCGTCAGCGTGGATGTCCTTGGCACTATGGTTTAATTCCTGGCCTTGGTCATCCAACGTCTCACCTGCTATCGCAGTGCGCTGCTGCTGGTTCGTATGTGTCTTCAAACAGCCCATTTTTGTCCTGTGGATCTTCATGCCGCGTTTGGTGGTGAATCTCCTTCCACACGCACACGGAAATTCCAACTGATCATTAATCATGGTCCGTTGTGCGTTTCCAGTCGTGATGGAGTCAGTGCCGATGGATTCATCATTCTCTCCCCCTTTCGGTGAATCCTGGGAGCATCTTTCATTTGAAAAACTCGTGGCATGTTATCAAAGGCAAGGTGGGAAGCCAACCCACAAAGCCCGCAGATCTAGTCTTTCCCAGTGTCCTTCGGTCTTTCCCGAATGTCCTCCGAACTATTCCCGGAAGTCAATGGACTGACCATGTGCAGGTAGAAAGAAACTCTAGGGAGAGCTAGACAACAGAAGGTCTTCAGAGAAGTAACCCCCTTTAGACAAGTGTTTCGGCCCTGAATTCCTTACACTCTCGGGGGGCCGGGCCACATCCAGGTCATGACTCCTGGATGCCCTTCTGCTGTTGTCTTTTTTTTTTTTTTTTCCCACGCCGGGGATCGAACCTGGGCGATTCTGCACTTCAGAACTGCGGTACGCGGTTTTACCAATGTGCTAACGGGGCACACATCATCTGTAGGGAATTTAATCCTTATGAAGTTCACTTTTTTCGTTCCTCCTTGCCCAGATCCAGCTTGAGCTCCTTTCTGCTGCCTCTGCCATCGCTTTAAGGGCTCTAGTCCTCTTCTTCCCAGAAATGGCGAGTTGTTTCATGAGATCATAAGCGGAGGTGCCCACAAACCCTCTTGCCCCGACCTCTATGGCGAAGATTTTGACCCGCAGACCTGCTTTCTTCAGGGTGCTGGCAAGACCGGCGTATTTTTCGGTCTTGTAGATATGTGCTTCTTCCATTCTGCTTTCGTATGGCACAGTGAGTTCTATCAGAATCACTTGTTTCGAGGAGTCAGAGTGGAGAGCGATGTCTGGTCTCATGCCTGTCTTGCTGATGACATCTGGGTAATTTCTCCACTCTGGGAGGTCTGCTGTACACTCCCAGTCGACTGCTCCATCCAGAAGACCCTTTGGCAATGTGCTGGTTGTCATAGCACTTTCGGGCCAGACCTGTTTCCCTCCTGCTTTGTAGAACGTTGTCATAGCAAGAGTTAAGTGCGGTGAAAAATTGACTGATTATATTCAATGCGCTTGTGGTGTGAAACAAGATGATGTGTGCAGTCCTGTTTTGTTTTCGCTTTTCATTATCGAATTAATTTCCGAAGTCGTTTGTAGCGGAAGACATGGTGCTCGATTCATTGGAGATACATTGCAGTTGTTTATTCTTCTTTTGGCAGATGATGTAGTTCTATTGTCCGAAACAGTCACTGTCTACTGACACAACTGAACAGTTTATATCGAGCTGCATTCTCTCGTTAATTGCAAGTAAATATGTCTAAGAGCAATATCGTTGTATTTAGAAAGGGTGGGCACCTAGCTAGCAATGAACGATGGACTTATGATATGCCATGCCAGTTGTTAATGTATATAATATCTAGGAATATATAGTTGTTAGTGTATATAAATATCTAGGAATATATTTTTCAACGCCATTAAGTTTTACTGATGCGTGGTAAAGACCTGGCAAGCTGAGCAAAACAAGCATTACTCTGTATCATGCAGAAACTGGCCATGCTAGGAAATAATTCTTTTGACATATTTATGAAATTATTTGAATCAAAAATTCAGCCCATTACACAGTATGGAGCTAACATATGGGGCCTTGAGAACTCTGCAATACATCATGATAAAGTTTATCTGTTTGCCATGAAAAAGTTTCTTGGTGTATCAATGCAAACTCCTAATGATTTGATTTAGGGGGAAACATACAGATATCCAATTTATCTGAATTCTTTTGTCAGAAGTATTTGTTATTGGTTAAAATTAACACAGATGCCAGAGAAGAGATTGCCAAAGAAAGCATATATGTTGTTCGAATTGGATGCTAGAGGGAAAACAAACTGGGTGTCAAAGGGTGACAGTGAAGCTGTTTGAACTGGGATATAAATATGTGTGGCTGAATAAGAGGGTGGGGAATATAAATGTTTTTCTTCGTACATTTCGTAACAGACTGATTGATTGTAGATGGCAGGATTGGAGTGCTTATGTTCAAAACAGTAATACTCGTACATTTGAGTTTTATAGATAATTTAATCCATCAAACTGCATTCCCGCCTATTTATCGGTTAAAATGGATATGCATCTAAGATAAATTATGACAACATTTAGATTAGGGGTATCTGAGATCTATGAGCATAACCCTGATCATATATGTCCATTACGTAGAAAAGCAAGAGAAAAGGAATGTCATATTGTGTTTTGTTGTCTAGCATTAAGCAACCATAGAAATAAACTGATCCCCAGAAAATATTAAAAACCTTCACTATTTAAACTGAGCTTGCTTATGACATCCACCACGGAAGATCATATTAAACAGATTGCCATTTATTTGTATAAAGCCTTTAAACTCAGGAGCTCTTGTGCAAATTGAATGTTTCAATTTCCTTTGCTCTGTATAATATTTAGGATAAAACGGTGTATATTTAAGTGATGTATGTTTATTTGATAAGGATTTATATTTATGCTTTGTTGACTACACCAAGGCTTTCGATCGGGTAAGACATGATGAATTGATCAACCAACTGGAGAGACTCAATGTTGATAGAAAAGATATACGAATATTCAGAAATATGTACTGGGAACAAACAGTTGCAATGAGAATAGAAAACAATGTAAGCTCTTTCCAAAATATCAAAAGAGGAGTCAGACAGGGTTGTGTTTTGTCACCAGATCTGTTTTCACTTTACAGCGAAAACATCATGAGAAACCTAGAAGAAGACCCTGGATTAAAGGTTGGAGGGAAAATGATAAACAACATTCGATATGCAGATGACACCGTGCTAATCACACAAATGAAGAACTCCCATCTGTATTCTCCAAGTATTTCACCACCAAAATACAAACTCTTCGTGACAGGCTTGACAGGATACCCTGTCAACCATTCCCACCTGACCCTTCCTTCTCTGGCACACCTCTTGCTACTTTTATCCCAATCTCACAAGAAGAAATTCTCAACACAATCAGATCCGTGTCGTTCAAAACCTGCGAACTGGATCCTCTTCCAGGTTCTCTCTACTCCGACTGTCTCCCTACTCTCCTCTCATTCATCGCTGACATCATCAACACTTCTCTTCAAACTGGAACTGTCCCAGATTCTTTCAAGTCTGCTATTGTTCACCCTCCCACAAGAAATACAATTTAGACTCAAATGAACTGAAAAATTACCGGCCTATCTCTAATCTCTCTTTCTTGTCAAAACTCCTTGAAAAAGTTGTCCTCAACCAGCTGAACTCTCACCTGTCTGCCAACAATCTCCTCAATCCTTTCAGTCAGCCTTCCGCCAGTGCCATAGCACTGAAACTGCCCTACTACACATTCTCAACAATCTCCTTGCAACTGATACTGGCAAAGTCTCTCTCCTCACACTCCTTGATCTGTCTGCAGCCTTTGATACCATTGATCATGGTATTCTCCTTTCTAGACTTCATCATACTTTTGGCATCTCTGACATTGCTCTCTCCTGGTTCACTTTATATCTATCAAACAGAAAAAAAACTTACTCTCAACTTGCATACCTGACCTGTGGTGTTCCACAAGGATCTGTCCCTGGCCCTGTTCTTTTCAATCTTTACACCTCCCCCCTGTCCACCATCATCAACTCCCACTCTATAAAACACCACTTCTATGCTGATGACACCCAACTTCAAGACAGTGACTCACCTGACAATATATAGTGTCTCTTGACTCGCACCACTGAGTGTTACTCGGACATTAAGAACTGGATGACATACAATAAACTTCAGCCTAACGACGACAAGACAGAAGCTATCCTCATTGGCACCCGTCAGAAACTTTCTCAGCTGCCTCCTCTTTCTCTCCCATTATGTAACACATCAGTCCAAATTTCTGATTCAGCTAAAGACCTTGGTGTCTGCATTGACTCTACCCTCACCATGAACAACTTTGTTTCTCAAACTGCCAGGTCTTGCTACTATCACCTCCATCGTATTAGCCTGATCAGGAAGTATCTCTCTCTCGAAACAACTGCAAAACTCGTTCTCTCCTTCATAACGTCTCGCATTG
>JAPXFY010000030.1:26271543-26289043 GCA_030674185.1 Monoplex corrugatus
AAGTGATACACTTACCTAAGATCGGCAACCTGTCTCTTGACCCACATGTAGAGCTCAACAGGCGGATAAGAACATCTGCCATTTCTCATGGCCAAGTTGTCCAGGGGAGTGTGAGAATGTAGCAAACTCACCACAGCCATCAAGTCTGGAGCGTGAGAGCTGCATAATGAGTACTCTTCTCTTTGACAGCAAAAGCTGGACAACCTACGTGCACCAAGAACACCACCTCAATACTTCCTTCTTGTAGTGATTGCACCAGATCATGGGTATTTCCTGAAAAGACTGTGTGCCAAACAAGGACGCCCTGGACCAGGCCAACATGCCAGGCACACATGTCCTCCTCACACAACGATGATTTAGCTGCTTTGGCCTTGTCTGCCACATGCAGGATAGCTGCATGCCAAAAGATATGCTGTACTGAGAACTCACTGCAAGATCTCAATCTACAGGGCACCTACTGCAGCGATATAAGAATATAGGGATGTTTGCAATTGTGACTTGATGTCTGCTGATGTCCGTGTGGACACCTGGGAAGAGACAGTTACAAATGGTTGTGCCTGGCAACAGGCACTACGGGCAGGCAATCGCCATTGCAGAGGAGAAATGAACTCGACTCTGGTCAGGCGGAAGAAAGAGAAGGAAAGCTGCAGAAAGGATAGTAGCATATGGTCAAACTGCATCTGTCTTGCAGCTAGTCCTTGATACTATGCACGTGCACTATAAGCATATTAGAAAGAAAGACAAAACAAGTAAAAAACAAAGAAAGAGAAGACGAAAGTGAATGAAACATTAAAAACCAACAAGGGAGGGGTAAAATACGTTAACTTCAACGCTATGTTGACAACTGATGCACTTTAACACATAATCTATAATATCAACAAAGTTATAACATATTTGAGTCTTTGCTTCTACGTGTCAACTGGTCAAGCGTTTCATTAAAGCATGAGAGGCGAATTCAGACAGGTGCAAACCAAAATACGTGTGAACCCTTGTGTACTACTCTGTTTCCTGGTACTTCTTTCATCCCCTTCCATCTAGTGTCCAGGATTGAGACCTTAATGATCCTCAAAGAAATGTAAGTCAAATCTTGCGAACGTGATCGTATCCCTGCCTGTCTCTTTTCACAAATTTACCACCAACTTTTTCCATCAATCGCCTCCATCGTCATTTCTTCTTTGTTCTCATCAGGCATCTTCTCAAGAGAAATAATCTCTATCCCAATGATAGGAAAAATTATAGACCTGTATCAAATCTCCCATTTCTCTCCAAGCTCCTCGAAAAAGTGCTACTAAAACAACTGCCTAGTGAGCAAACCATAATACAGAAATAACCCTTGTTTACATAGTCAGTGAACTTAATTTCACCTCTGATGCATGTAAAGTTTACTTTAACACTCCTCGATTTATCTGCTGCCTTTGATACCATTGACCACTACATTCTTCCCTCTCGTCTTGAACAAACGTTTGGAATTCACGGTACTGTTCTTTCTTAGTTCTCCTCCTATCTTTTTGATCGCTTTCAGTCAGTTCTCATCAATGGAAGTCAATCTGATCCTATTAGGCTTTCTTGTTGAGTTCCTCAGGGCTCTGTACTAAGACCTGTCCTATTCACCTTTTATACCTCACCCCTAGCCAACATTATCAACCAGCATGACATGAGACATCATTTTTGCGCAGATGACTTACAACTGAAGAATACCACGACCCCTAAAAATATCACTTGCCTTATCTCAGAAGCATCCAGCTGCTGCATTGATATTCAGAACTGGATAATACAAAATAAACTACAGTTAAAAAGTGATAAAATTGAAACAATGCACGGAGGCACCAAAAACAAATTTGCTTCTATTACACTGAATTCCATCCAGCTAGGTGACATTATCCTTCTCTTTGATTCTGTCAAGAACCTGGGTGTGATCTTGGACAACACTCTTTCTATGCAAAAGTTTCTAATGCAGACCTGCCAGTTGTGTTACTATTAGATTCGGCGCATTGGTTACATTCGAATCTTTCAACAGAGGCTGCATCTAAGATTAGGACGTCTGTTACTTTGTCTCGTTTTCATTACTGTAACACTCTCCGTACTGGACTACCAGCTTCTTCTCTCCTCTGTCTGCAGCGCTTACAAAAGTCAGCTGCCTGTCTTGTCCTCAGAAAGAAAAAAATATGATTATGTCAATCCTCTTCTTTGCTCTCGGCACTGGTAATCTATTTTGAAGAGAACTGAATATCAGCTGAATACCTTTGTTTTACAAATCTATTCCCCAGTTTGCCCCATCATGCCTTTGTGACAACATCAATATTTATATGCCAGCGAGCACCTTGTGCTCAGATTCAGATACTGTTTTCCTTTCAAGTTGATGTATTTAAACTATCAACTGTCGACAAACGCTGTTTTACTGTTTCAAGGCCATCTGCCTGGAATAAACTTCCACTCTCCCTCGTCTATAGCCTGCCTTTTCTGCTTTTCAATCCAACATTAAGAACCTACCTCTTCTCTCGACAATGAATTCTGCAACTACCTCTGTCCGTCAGTTTCTGTATGTGTGTGGGTTTCTTTTTGGGTTGTTGTTTTTGTTTGTTTGTTTGTTTGTTTTAAGGGAGTCTGCATTGATTACATGCATATGTCTGGTGCGTGGGTGCGTCTTGATTTGAATTGTCAAGATTTTGCGCCATATCAATACTGTAATTATTGACAACCCTTAACAACAATAACAACAACAACAAAACAATAATAATAAACAACACTGGTGATATCTGCAGTATTTTTTTTAAAAATCATACCAATAACAGTGAAAATAACATCATCATCGTCATGTGCCCAGCCACATGGCGTTGGCAGTCATTGTCCTCTATACGAATCTATCCATTGTCGCTGCATGTACATCTCCAGCCCTCTCTGTCCTTACCGACTCTGATAGTCCATATATTACTTTCTCCCTGGGTCTACCGATGCTTTCTTTCCCTCCAGATTTACTGTTGTAATCAGGTGCTGTGATTTTACTTGCCTCTTAAATTCTCTTATAAATGTTGCTTGCCTTTTCCTAATCTTCTTCATTAATGTTTTACTTGTGTCTGGCTCATTCAAGACTGTCTTGTTTGTTTTCTTTGCTGTCCATGGAACTCTCAACATTCTTCTTAGCAACGACATTTCAGCTGCCTCAATCTTGTTCTGACTTTGCATGTTGACTGCCTACGCCTCATATCCGTACAACGCCATCAGTTCTATATAATATTCAGAAATTCTCTTCCTGATGTTAATTGATAGGCATTTGTTGGTCATCATCATCATCATCATCAGGTGCCCTGCCGCATGGCGTTGGCGACCATGGACTTCCAACCATCTCTATCTCTCGTTGCCCCCAGCATTCCCCACCCTACTCATCCCAGTCACTCTGCAAGTCCGTCCGCATTCCTCCTGGTCACCTGGTGCTCTCTTTCCCTCCAGCTTTCCGTTGTGACTAGGTGCTCCAAATCCCCTTCCTCATAAAATGGCCTATAAATGTTGCCTGTTTTTCCTAATCTTCCTTATGATGATCTACTTGTGTCTGCCTCCATCAAGACTGTCCATGGAACTCTCAACATTCTTCTGAGAAACCACATCTAGGCTGCCTCGATCCTGCTCTGGCTTTGCATGCTGACTATCCACGCCTCGCATCCGTACAACAGTATTGGTTCTAATAACATTCAAGACTCTCTTTCTGATGTTAATTGATAGGCAATTGTGGTAACAATGCTTGTCATCTTCTTGAATGCTGTTTGGCTTGGCCGATTCTGCCAGCTATTTCCGATGTGCATCTGCCGTCTGATGAAATGACCGTTCCAGGTATTTAACTTATCAACCCTGTCTGACTCCTCTGATGTTTTGAAAAGAGCTTACATTGTTTTCTATTCTCATTACAGCTGTTTGTTCCCAGTACATATTCCTGATATTCGTAGATCTTTTCCATCGACATTGAGTCTCTCCAGTTGGTTGATCAATTCATCATGTCGTACCCGATCGAAAGCCTTGGTATAGTCAACAAAGCATAAATACAAATCCTTATTCATCTCAATTGACCTCTCTATGATAGTTCTTAGGATGTATATGGCATTAATAGTTCCTTTCCACTCCACAAATCCACACTGTTCTTCTGCTATTTCTCTTTTGATTCTATTCCTTGTCCTCATCATGATTATTCTTAACAGGATTTTTGTTACATGACTCATCAAACTGATGTGCGATGAGTTCCATTCTATAGCCCCTGATCTTCTTGGAAGTGCAATGAAAATTGATTTTGACATATCTTTGGGGATTTTTCCAGTGTCATAAATTTCATTTAGGAGGACTGTTACTTTTTCTATGCCAAATTCCTCCAGGGCTTCAATCATCTGTGTAGTAATGTTGTCTGGTCCTTGGGCTTTTCCTGGTTTCATCTTTTTCAGTGCTGCTCTAACTTCATCTTTCATTATGGGTGGTCCTTTAAAGTTCTTTTTTATAATGTGTTCTTCGTTTCTGTCATCTTCAAAAAGGTCTTTAATGTACTCTCCCCATCTGTCTAATATTTTGTCTTTTTCCATGATAAGCGTGCCATCTTTCGATTTTAAGCAACCAGTTGATGTGCATGTATTTTTCCTGTGGACAATTTCTTCAATTCGTCTGTACATACCCTGAGTATCCATTTTGTGTCGTTCTTCTATCTCTTTGCATTTTGTGTTCAGCCAAGCTTCCTTAGCTTCATTGCACCTATACCTGATTTCTTTGTTTATCTTCCTGTATATCTTCTCGTTTCTCTTTGCCTTCCTCCTTTCCTCCATCAGGCCCAAAATTTCATTAGTCATCCAGCTCTTTTTTGCTTTTCTATTTGCCTTAGGGATTTCTTCACAAGCTTCATTTATAGAACTTCTCAACTTTGTCCATTGTTCCTCACTGTCATTAACGTCTTCCAGAGCACTGAATTTGTTTTGAACATGTATATTAAATGTTTGACGTATCATTTCATCTGACTTTAAGAGTCCAAGGTTTAGTTTG
The DNA here is from genome assembly GCA_030674185.1 of Monoplex corrugatus. Lineage (NCBI taxonomy): Eukaryota > Metazoa > Mollusca > Gastropoda > Littorinimorpha > Ranellidae > Monoplex > Monoplex corrugatus. The sequence continues at coordinate 26,276,554 of JAPXFY010000030.1, forward strand.
ATGTTGCTTTTGATCTGTTTCCTTTTCCTCAATTTCAGCCTAAACCTTCCCACTACAGGATTGTGGTCACCTTTGCAGTCTGCGCCTGGTAGTGTTTTTGCTGACAGTAAAGAATTTTCAAATCTTTTGTTGATCAGGATGCAGTCAATTTGATTTTTGGTATTATATCCTGGACTCATCCAAGTCCATTTTCATCTGTTAGGCTGCTCAAACCAGGTGTTTCCTACTATGAACTCATTCATCTGTGCCCATTCTACAAGCTTCCCCCCTCTTTCATTTTGTGTACCAAGGCCATGAGGTCCAACTATATCCTCCACCCTATCCTGTCCCACTTTAGCATTAAAATCTCCCATTATGACTGTAACTTCTTGTGATTTACATTGGACCTTGGCCATCTCTAAAACTTCGTAGAAGTTGTCGATGTCTTCCTGAGCAGTAAAACTCTGTCGGACACTGCCCAGTATCCCTTAACTGCTTTTGATTTGTCTTTGTCCATTATGATGCCTACTCCTCTTTCATGTGAATTACCACCAGAGTATATCACTGTATATTCCCCTGATGTTATCATGCATGCCCCTTTCCATCTCACTTCCCCCAGTCCTAAAATACTAATGATAAGCCTTTCCATCTCCATTTTGATGTTGTCTAGTTTTCTTTTCTGCAGCATTGTTCTTATATTCCATGTTGCTATTTTGGTGTTGAATTTAATTTTGGTCGCAGTAGCTGGCTGACGGTCTGGTGTCACCTGCGCCGCATGACAGTCCCTACCGGACGAAGGTGCTCCGCAGGAGCACCTATTGACGTCGTTAAGTTTCTTCTTTCTCTTTCTCCTGTCCATGGTTTTCCTTGGGAAAAACTACGATGGTGGTTTCCCCTTTCCTTCCATCGGTTTTTTTAGGGTTAACTCCCTTAGCCTTACTCTCTCCCGAGATGTCCACAAGGTAGTGGAGCTATTTACCCATAGCTTGGGGATCTGGTTCGTGGGCACCAGGGCGTGTCCACATGCCGGTGGGCCTGCATGCCTCACGTCTGGGGACCAGACCTCCTCCGAGTCCTACGAGATTCAGCCTGAGTCCGTGAGGTGCTCAGTTACCGCCTGTCGCCACGAGGAGGCACAGCGTAGGGCTTGCTGATGGAGAGGCTATGTACTGACAGGAAGAGACTTACGCCTTGCTCTTCTTTTCGCAGAGCAGTGCTAGCCATCGGTGCAGGCCGAAGCCAACACACTGGACGCATCACATCTGCCAATATGACAAGCCATTTGTTGGTAAGAACTCTTTTCATTTTCTTGAATGCAGTTTCAACTTGGCCAATTCTGACGAATATTTCTGATGTGCGTCTGCTGTCTGGTTAAATGATCGTTCCCAGATATTTAAACTTATCGACCTGTCTCATTGTGTTGCCATTTGCTGTTATTTTGCATGAGGGGATTTCTTCTTTTTACTGATTACCATGACTTCAGTATTCCTGCTGTTTAGCTCCAATCCTCTATTTCTGCTTTCTATTTCTATTATATTCACAACATTTTATAGGTCTTTTTTTCATTTTCTGCAATTAGCACGGTGTCATCTGCATAGCAAGGATTCTGTATTATTTTTCCACCAAACTTTATCCCAGGGCATCTTTCTAGGTTCCTCAGGTTGGTTTCACAGTAAAATGAAAATACATCTGGTGATAGAACACATCCGTACCTTAGCCCTCTTTTGATATTTTGGAAAGAGCTTATATCGTTATCTATTCTCATTGCTGCTGTTTGTTCCCAATACATATTTTTGATTATTCTTAGATCTTTTCCATCCACATTGACATTTTCTAGATGGTTGGTCAATTCCTCGTGTCTTACCAGATCAAAAGCTTAAGTATAATCAACAAAGCATAAACATAAATCCTTATTCAACTCAATTGGCATTTCTATGAGAGTTCTTAGGATGTATATGGTATTAATAGTTACTTTCCCTTTAACAAATTCACATTGTTCTTCTGTTATATCTGGTTTGATTCTATTCCTTGTCCTCATCTTGATTATTCTCAATAGAATTATTTTGCATGACTCATAAAGCTAATTGTAAGATAAAGGTCGCATTATATGTCCCTTGCTTTCTTTGGAAGTGCAATGAAAATTGATTCTCACATATCTTAGGGATTTTTCCAGTGTCATAATTTTCATTTATGAGGACTGTTATTTTTCAATACCAAATCACTCCAGGGCCTTAATCATTTCTGTAGTAATACTGTCTGGTCCTGGGACTTTTCCAGGTTTCATCTTTTTCAATGCTGCTATAACTTCATCTTTCTAGTTGGTTGATCAGTTCTTCATGTCTTACCCGATCGAAAACCTTGGTATAGTCAAGAAAGCAGAAACATAAATCCTTATTCATCTCGATTGACCTCTCTATGATAGTTCTTTGGATGTATATGGCATTAATAGTTCCTTTCCCTGCCATAAATCCACACTGTTCTTCTGCTATTTCTCTTTTGACTCTATTCCTTGTCCTCACCATGGTTATTCTTAATAGGATTTTTCTTACAGAACTCATCAAGCTGATTGTGCGATGGAGTTCGCGTTCTATAGCCCCTGTCTTCTTTGGAAGTGCAATGAAAATTGATTTTGACATATCTTTGGGGATCTTTCCAGTATCATAAATTTCATTAAGAAGACTGTTATTTTTTTTAATACCAAATTCCTCCAAGGCTTCAATCATCTCAGTAGTAATATTGTCTGGTCCTTGGGCTTCTCCTGGTTTCATCTTTTTCAGTGCTGCTCTAACTTCATCTTTCATTATGGGTTGTCCTTCAGTGTTCTTTCTTATAATGTGTTCTACGTTTCTGTCATCTTCAAAAAGGTCTTTAATGTACTCTCCCCATCTATCTAATATTTTGTCTTTTTCTATGATAAACGTATCATCTTTTCATTTTAAGCAACAAGTTGATGTGCATGTATTTGTCCTGTGGACAACTTCTTCGTTTGTTCTGTACATACCTTGAGGATCCGTATTGTGTCCGTCTTCTATTTCTTTGCATTTTGTTTTCAGCCAAGCTTCCTTAGCTTCATTGCACCTATTCCTGATCTCTTTGTTTATCTTCCTGTATATCTCCTTCTTTCTGTTTGCCTTCCTCCGTTCCTCCATCAAGCGTAGAATTTGTTTTTGTCATCCAGTTCTTTTTTGCTTTTCTCTCTACTTTAGGGATTTCTTCACAAGCTTCATTTATCGAATTTCTCAACTTTGTCTATTGTTCCTCACTGTCATTAACGTCTTCCAGAGTATTGAATTTGTTTTGGACATGTACATTAAGTTTTTCACGTATCACTTCATCTGTCTTTAAGAGTCCAATATTTAGTTTGATGTTGCTTTTGGTCTGTTTCCTTTTCCTTAATTTCAGCCTAAATCTTCCCACTACAGGATTGTGGTCATTGTTGCAGTCTGCGCCTGGTAGTGTTTTTGCTGTCAGTGAAGAATTTCTAAATCTTTTATTGATCAGGATGTAGTCAATCTGAATTTAGTTATTATCTCCTGGGCTCATCCAAGTCCATCTTCTTCTATTAGGCTGCTCAAACCAGGTGTTTCCTACTATGAACTTATTCATCTGTGCCCACTCTACAAATTTCCTCCTCTTTCATTTTGTGTACCAAGGCCATGAGGTCCAACTATATCCTTCACCCTACCCTGTCCCACTATAGCATTGAAATCTCCCATTATGACTGTAACTTCTTGTGATTTACATTCGACCTTGGCCATCTCTAATACTTCGTAGAAGTTGTCGATGTCTTCCTGAGTACTTGCAGATGTTGGTGCATACACATGAATGATGTTGATATCAAAAGATTTGCCTCCCAATTTGACCAGCAAAATCTGTCGGACACAGCCCTGTATCCCCTAACTGCTTTTGAGTTGTCCCTGTCCATTATGATGCCTACTCCTCTTTCATGTGAGTTTCCACCAGAATATATTACTATATGCTCTCCTGATGTTATCATGCCTGCCCAATTAGAAAGACTCGATATTGATGGAAAAGATCTACGAATAATCAGAAATATGTATTGGGAACAAACAGCTGCAATGAGAATAGAAAACGACATAAGCTCTTTCCAAAATATCAAAAGAGGAGTTAGGTAAGGTTGTGTTTTGTCACCAGATCTGTTATCACTTTACAGCGAAAACATCTTGAGAAACTTAGAATAATGCCCTGGGATAAAGCTTGGAAGAAAAAATGATAAACAACATTCGTTAAGCAGATGACACCGTGCTAATTGCAGAAAATGAAAGGGACCTACAAAATCTTGTGAATATACTGGAAATAGAAAGCAAAGGTAAGGGGTTGAAACTAAACAGCAAGAAGATTGAAGTCATGGTGGTCAGTTGTGCGGCGTGGACAGTCAATAAGCAAAGCCAGAACAAGATTGAAGCAGCTCAGATGTGGTTTCTAAGAAGAATGTTGAGAGTTCCATGGACAGCAAAGAAAACAAACGAGACAGTCTTGATAGAGGCAGACACAAGAAGATCATTCATAAGGAAGATTAAGAAAAGACAGGCAACATGTATAGGCCATTTTATGAGGAAAGGGGAATTAGAGCATCTGGTCACAACAGAAAAGCTGAAGGGAAAGAGAGCACCAGGTAGATCCAGGGAGAAAGTATTGGATGGACTTGCAGAGTGGCTGAAGACAGAGAGGGTGGAAGAGTTGCTTGCAGCAACAAGGGATAGAAACAGATGGAAGGCCATGATCGCCAACGCCATGTGGCAAGGCACTTGATGATGATGATAACTTCATCTTTCATTATGGGTAGTTCCGCAACGTTTCCTTAGAATATGTTCCTCGTTTCTGTGATCGTCAAAAAGGTACTCTATGTACTCTTCCCGTCTATCTAATGTTTTGCCTCTCTCCATAATAATCGTACCATCTTTAGATTTTAAGCAACCAGTTGATGTGCACGTCTTCTTCCTGTGGGCAGTTACTTCAATGCTTTTGTACATAAACTGAGGATTTGTTTTGTGTCGGTTTTCAGTTTATTTGCACTCCTTTTCCTTGTGTATCCTTTCCGTTGGCCTCCCTCTGTTCTTCCATCAAACCTAAATTTTGTTTTGTCATCCATTTCTTCTATGCTTTTCTTTCAACTCTAGGGATTTCCTCACAAGCTTCATTTATCGAGTTTCTCAACATTGTTCATTGTTCCTCACTGTCACCAACGTCCTCCAGAGCGCTGAATTTGTTTGGACATGTATGTTAAATTTTTGACGCGTTGGTTCATTTGTTTTTAAGAGTTTGGTTTGGTATTGCTTTTGGTCTGTTTTTTTTTCTTTAATCTCAGCCTAAATCTTCCCCGTTACAGGATTGTTGTCAGTGTTGCAGTAGGCGCCTGGTAATGTTTTTGCTATCGGTAAAGAATGTCTAAATCTTCTATGTGGATGTAATCAATTTGGTTTCTTGTACTATCTCCTGGAATCATCCATGTCCATTTTCTTCTGTTAGGTTGCTCAAACCAAGTGTTTCCTGTTTGAATTAATAATTTTGCGTGAAAATAACAGTAGTATACAAACAAAAACGAAACATAACTTACAGTGCATGAACAAAAAAGAAGAAAATAAGGAAAACATTAAAACATAAACAACAGAAAGTGAGAGAGAGAGAGCTAGAGAAAGAGAGAGAGAGAGAGTAGAGAGAGAGAGCTAGAGAGAGGGAGAGAGAGAGAGAGAGAGACGTAACAGAAATTTAAAAGGGAATATCGTTTCATTTGAGGAATGAAATTTATACCATGATATGAAATTTATACCATGTTATTTCTATTGCCGTTTACAATGTGTGTAATATCAGTCATGATTTAACAGCTTTTGGTTTTCTTCTGTCACACAAGGACCAAAACGTTTCTCTGTATCGAGATCCCATTGCATAATACACGAAAATGTTGAAACTGGAATTGAAGAAAGTGAAAATTTCAAAGATCCACACACTTGTCAAAAAGAAATTCAAATGTCGTCCTTTAGCGGTCATTTCCGGCAGAAAGAGCCAACTAACACGCATTAAAGCTGAGGGGGCCACGCAAGCGATGAACAAGATAGAGTTGCCCACCAACATTTTGGTGAGAGCAATTTCTCGTGGAGAAAGTGAGGAGGTTGTTTCAGCACGCCACGTCACGATCTGTCGAAGTTTGACAATGGTAATTAACGTTGAAGTCACTACAGCTGTGATCACCATTCCTGGCAGACCAACACCAAAAACGTAACTGTCCAGAAGATCGACAAACTGTTCGTGATTGCGATAAAATTCACCAGAAACAAGCATTTGTAATGATGTACCAGATTCAGGATCATATACACATCCTATACGATATCGGGAAGCCACAAAGAAAAAGAGACCTATCATCAGCACATACATACACACGATAATGACAGCCATGGTCCTCGTCTGCATCAGGGTCTGGACTTTGAGTGGCCTAAGGACACAGTAGCATCTTTCTAGGGCGATAATTGCCGACAAGACAGGCGAGACACAGTAGAGCCCCACGAATCCTGCCAAGTTCCTATTTAGAAGAAAAGTCTCCATAGGACCATACCTCTCTTTCGTGGTGAACTGCACATGGACCTGTTCTGCATGAAGCAACATGCACATCAGTAGGTAGAGTTCATCAGCCAGAGACAGGGCGAACAAACACAGGTTGACACGGTCCTTAAGTCCTTGTTTGTAGAATACTGCAAGGTTGATGAGGTTAGCTGGCCCACCGATCAGAAACACAAACACCAGAATATTGTCTTTCACTCTTTGTGTCATTCTTTCTACTTGTGCGCTGACAATGTTGTCTGGATTGTCCCAAGGTAAGAACTCCATCTGGCTAAATTGGACTTCGATGCAGCCATCTCCGGGTGATGTGTGTTGAGTGACTGTTAGTGAATGACTGGTCATTGTTTCATTACTATTCACATCTTGAACAGAAACGGTCAACATAACAGTGTCAAATTGTGCTGTCATATTGATCTGTGGTGACATAAAGTGGTGAGCTGTCCCAACCTTGGGTAAGTGCCTTCCTGTTCCTTTGAAAACAGATTCTTGAGTCAGAGGAAACTAAACAGATACTCTGAACAACAAGCTGCACCTGCTGAGATTGTTCTGCACTTGATAGTCACTGCTACAGACAGCACTTGATAGTCACTGCTACAGACAGCACTTGATAGTCACTGCTACTGACAGCACTTGATAGTCACTGCTACAGACAGCACTTGATAGTCACTGCTACAGACAGCACTTGATAGTCACTGCTACAGACAGCACTTGATAGTCACTGCTACCGACAGCACTTGATAGTCACTGCTACAGACAGCATTTGATAGTCACTGCTACAGACAGCACCTGATAGTCACTGCTACAGACACATTAACACGAGTGTCAGAAGGCAAACGAGTGTGGAGAGGATTACCGAGCCAATCCACACTTTAAAAATGTCTTGTTCTGGTCAGGCATACAGGAATGCCCGAACAACGAGACACTGCATCACCTAAGACCACAGGACCCCTTTCCACATAGTGTGTTACACTGTCTCTCCAGGGCAGAAATTCTAGTCTTATAATTTTCAAACGAAAGAGCAGGACTGATCGGGGTTTTCGTTTATTGTTTGTTTTCCAGAGTGCCTCGAGATGTCTCTGTAATGTGTATACAGTCCCTTTTCACATGTTGGATTGTCCTTTGCTTTCTGTTTTTCGTGTGTTTCTGTTAACATTTACAATGAAGTAATTTATGGTTAAACCGTGAATGAATGATTCACGCTGTTCGCGTGTAAAATTTAAATCTGTGCTCTTCTGTAAGATTCTAGATCAAACTACGTAAATATACTCCGATCGTGTGTTACAGTTAAATACATCCTATTTTGTGCTTCTCACTTTTGTAGAATTTCACGATATGTTTGTTTAGAACATGTAAATCTCCAGAAAGTTCCTATGAATATACATATCAGGCAGCTGAGGTCCTTAAGAGAGAGAAAGGCCAGGAAAGAATTATAGAGGATCGGTGTTTATGTACATTGCTAAGGCATTCATACATTTGAAATCATATTGATGCTTGTATGGCTGAATTTGCTGTTGTTTTGTCGATGTACAATTTTATCCGTCAATCATGTTCTCTGGGTTTGGGATGAGATGAAGGCTGCGAAATCAAAAAGAACTTTGTCACGAGGTCCTTTGCTCTTTTCCTACAATTTGCAGAGGACTGGTGACACTGTGCCAGTTGAAAATCATGGGCCTACAGGATCAGTTCTGTATCTCATATAAAATCCCACAGCAGGTCATGAAGATCAGCAAAAATTTCTATCTGTCAGAGAGAGTTCATCATCCATATGTGGTCTGTAGCTGCAAGAGTTGTGCTCTAGTAATAAACTAAGAGATGTAATGGTGTCAGTGGTTATAAACGTTATACTGGTTGATCAGTGCTTACAAACATAATTGGAACAGTTATTCTGTTGTCCATAGTACTCAAGCGTTTCAAAAGTTTATTTTAAAGTAATAATTGGTGAGGATGTGAAAAATGACATGATCTGACCTTTGTTAATAAATGCCAAATACTGACACACAGTGAATCCTTTCTTCTTTTTTCATTCACTGTCCACATATCAGGCCCCATCTGGCGATGAATGTGACCATTTCCCCCTTTTCTGCTGGCTACCTTGGAGTTTGATAGTCAGAGGAATTGTAGTCGGCCACGTCTCCTGTTGCTTCAGTCGAGAAAAGCAACAGCATTGCAACACACACACACACACACACACACACACACACACACACACACACACACACATACACACACATACGCACACACACACGCACACGCACACACACACACACACACATACAAACACACACATAGGCACACACACACACACACACATTCAGCAGTCCGGTCCTCTTGACCTTATGGGTAGATCAGTAGAGCCATCAGTTTGACCTTGCAGTTCATAGGGGGCATTCAGCATGGTTGTCAGCAGTGCAAAGACCTTTTGTTGCTATCTGGACACAAGGTGGCAGTTGTCCATTTCTATACAGGACTTAAAAAGTGACATGATGGTGTTCCTCTTTTCCGTGTGGCTGATGCTGTTGTCTGACTAGTCTTCCTGGGAACCTCTACTTGCTAGTTTGTATATTGTATCATTTCCTGGTATTCCATAGTGAACAGGGTTCAAACAGAGGACTACTCTTCTGGTTCTTGTGACTTGCTGACAAAGCCTTGGCATGCCTGTCTGTGGGAACACTGGCAGTTGTGGTTTCAGTCCTGGAAAGTTGATGAGGATGCCAACTCCCCTGTTGGTTACAGCATTGGTGCTGATCTATCAGTGTGTACATGTACATGTACCTATGTCTCCTGCAGGTAATGCTCTTCTATCATGGCCGACATGTACTCCTCGCATGTTGTGTCATGTTGTACTTCAGCCGAGATGACAAAGGAAACACGAGTGTGGATTTCAAAGTCTAGCTGTTTTTGTGTACACGGTCCTGGTGTTGAAAATGTGATGCTCAAAATGTCTCCTTGCTGATATTGCTTCAGTAGTTTTTTCTTCCTGTAGAAAAAAGGCATCTCTGTTTTAGGTGATGTTGATATGACCCACCAACTTCTGCTACATGGCATCAGATCTTTTGTTAAAGCGCTTGGGCGCGTGTTTGTGTGTGTGTGTTGTGTGTGTGTGTGTGTGTGTGTGTGTGTGTGTGTGTGTGTGTGTGTGTGTGTGTGTGTGTGTGTGTGTGTGTGTGTTGTGTGTGCGCGCACAGAAAGCTAGTTTTAAGGCTTAACTATATTTCTTGATTTCAAATATATTTAACCTTCAATATGTACGCTTTTTAGGGGTTGCTTTTCCGCTGATTGCATCATGTTTTCTGAATCATATATATACTTTATCACAAAGATTGTTCCCTCTACATTTCTGTTCTGTTTCCTTGCAAACAACTAACCTCTGCTTCTTTATTTGGTTATATCATGTTCTGAGGTAATATGGCTTTATGATAGTAGACAACAATGGAGTATGTATTAGAGACATTATCATTCATTCTTGAAAGACCACAGTTTGATATGTATTAGAAAATTGCCATTTATTGTTAATTGACTACAATATAATATGTATTTGAGCGACTATCATTCATTGTCAGTAGACCACAGTGTTACATGCATCAGAGATAATATCATTCATTCTTAATAGACTGCAATGTTATGTGTATAAGGGGAATTATTATCCTTTGTGAATAGATCACTATGTGATATGTATTAAAGAAATTATCAAACTTTTAATAGGCTTGAAAATATAGGTGCTTTTTTGAGTTTTAGCAAACAACTTAGTGTCACAGGAAGTACGTGTAAGACCACATTGAATTTGGGTGGATTTATATTCTTTTATATTTGAAGTCAGCATGCTTTATTATCTTCATTGCTTAGATTATGTGTAATTGATTGACACAAATTACAAATATTTATTTAAAATGAACCCACAGGACATACCTTCACGTCTGACTGTCACTTTCTATGATCTCACTTATTTTGGTCAGTGTTTTACGTAAAGCGTTGATAAAACACTGACCAAAATCAGTTTTTTATCGTAAGAAGATAAACAAAGAAATCAGTAATAGGTGCAATGAAGCTAAGGAAGCTTGGCTGAAAACAAAACGCAAAGAAATAGAAGACGGACACAATACGGATCATCAAGGTATGTACAGAACAATTGAAGAAGTTGTCCACAGGAAAAATACATGCACATCAATTGGTTGCTTAAAATCGAAAGATGGTATGCTTATCATGGAAAAAAACACAATATTACATAGATGGGGAGAGTACATTAAAGACCTTTTTGAAGATGACAGAAACGAAGAACACATTATAAGAAAGAACACTGAAGGACCACCCATAATGAAAGATGAAGTTACAGCAGCACTGAAAAAGATGAAACCAGGAGAAGCCCAAGGACCAGACAATATTACTACTGAGATGATTGAAGCCTTGGAGGAATTTGGTATTGAAAGAACCCAGCAGTTGCGCTGAAGAAGTCGGCCGGATCGCCGATGAAAGCTACGCAGTAAGAGCTTTTTTTGTCACTGAGAGACAGGTTCAGCCAGGTAGCCATTATGTCTACCCCTCAGTCGTTAAAACTTCCTCAACGTCTCATACGCGATTTCGACGAGAAAGTCATCAAAATTTTTAGAGAACGGGAAGAGGAACATCGATCGCTAGCCAGGTTCAGGAACCATCTTCATTTCACGCTGCATTGTAAACATCAAAATGTGTGCCCTACAAGTCTTAAGATCAAAACTAGTATGAAAGGCCAGGCAGCTAACAACATCATCCATCGTGCTCAACGTGCGCTCATGAACGAACGGATTAAACAAATCAACAGTCGTTTGGTTATCATCAACAACAGGATCGCCATTTTGAAGGATGAACTCAGTGCTTGTGTACCGGATACTATCATGGCGGAGACGGTGGCCTGGTCCGACTGCACTGTCAGGCGTGTATGGGACAGAGTGCGCATTCGCCACAGGAAAAAGTTTGCTAAGTTGCAGACTAAACCAAAACATGACGATTGCGTGCCCATTACTCCCGTCAGTGATCAAGAAACGCAAGAAATAAAAAATAGGTGGGTGGTGAATCTGTCGGATCAAAGTTTGACTGAAGCAGAATTGTCAGTGTTGTGAAAGGGACTCAATTTCGCGGTCACTCCAGACAAACTTCCCATCACGGAGTACATTACCAGCATTGAAACTGCGTGTCGATGGATTGGTCCTCAAACAGAAGAGGCCACACACTTACGATCAGAGTGTGTGAATATCCTCAAACAGAGCAAACACCCCAAATCCAATATTCCAAAAATGAAAGACTTGCACTACAGGGATTGAGGAAGAAGGATTCCATCAGATTCTCCCAGCCGACAAAGGCCGTGCCACAGTCATCTTACCCAAGGGGCGGTACTATGAGAAGGCTTACAATCTGCTAGATGACAAAAAGACCTACCAACAACTGAGCAAAGATCCCACCAGCAAGCCTCTCGCCTTTGGTAGGAAAGACAGAACATTCCATTGCAAGCAGTGCAGACCTGGTGAAGAAGCTGTCGAAGTTTGTACCACAACCTGATGAGATTCTGGTGTCCTATGACGTCACAGCCCTGTTCACCAGTGTCCCTGTGAAGGACAGCATTGGCATCATCAGGGGGAGGTTACAGGTCGACAACAGCCTTCGGCAACGCACCAACCTGCCAGTGGAATACATCTGTGAATTGCTATCCTGCTGCCTCAACACCACCTACTTCACCTTTGAAGGACACTTCTACCAACAGACCGAGGGTGCAGCCATGGGGTCCCCCGTGAGTCCCATTGTTGCCAACCTCTTTATGGAAAATTTCGAGGAGAAAGCTTTGGCGTCGTTCCACACTCCACGCACCTGGGGCCGCTACATGGACGACACAATGACTGCACTGAAAAGATCGGTGGTAGAAGACTTCACGAACTATCTCAACAACTAACACCCTGCCATCAAGCTC
>JAPXFY010000030.1:26294043-26304043 GCA_030674185.1 Monoplex corrugatus
TGTCTCTCTCTCGACATATAAATATAAATACATACATATATATATATATATATATATAATGTATATCTGTGAACGTGTATGTATGTATGACTGTATATATATATGTATATACAGTCATACATACATACACGTTCACAGATACACAGACACAAACACACAGAACATACAAACACACATAAAGCATATAAACACACCGGCATACATACACACACGCGCGTGCGAGCGCCAGCGCTTGTTTATGCACAAATTTACTTTCACACGCTCACGTATACACACAGAGGAGAGAGAGAGAGAGAGAGAGAGAGAGAGAGAGAGAGAGAGAGAGAGAGAGACAGACAGACAGACAGACAGACAGACAGAGACAGAGACACGGATAGAGACAGAGACAGACAGACATACAGACAGAAACAGAGAGAGACAGAAAGAGACAGAGAGAGAGAATGAGAGAACATACAAAACACACACACACACACACACACACACACACACACACACACACACACACACACACACACACACACACACACATGCACACACACACACACACACACACACACACACACTCACACACACATTCATAAAATTATAAACCCACCACTTATTATACCACCACCACCATGGCCACACACACGTACACACGTACAAAGACAACAGGTATTTTAACACAGAAAATCGATCAAATTCGCAAGCCAACCAAAGGTAATGATCGCGAAACGAGAATTACGGTATGAAAAAGGAACTGGAAAACAGTGTATACAGATACATCAATACTTTTAATGGAAGAAAGCAAAAACGGGTTTTTATATCTCTCTGTCTGTCTGTCGACCTACCTCTGTCTCTGTCTGTCTGTCTGTCTTTGTGTGTCTGTCTCTCTCTCTCTCTCACGCACGCACACGCACACACACACACACACACACACAACACACACACACACACACACACACACCACACACACACACACACACACACACACACACACACACACACACACACACACACAAGAAAACAGCAAATTTAGTCCAAAATACATTCATGAAAACTTTCAGTCACAAGTACATCAGATAAGAGGTGGGAGAAGTCAGTGGTTAATACTGTAAAACAGCAACAACAGAGAATTCTGGTGCGAAGGCAGAAAAATGTACACATTTAGATAACGTTTGCTTTTCTTCATGAACATGAGTGTGGGGTTTGTGTACATACAAACACAAGCATGGAAACGCACACACATACAATCAAGCACACACACACGCTCGCACATACACGTGAACAATCTTTTAAAATTCACGATACTGTTCTTTCTTAGTTCTCCTCCTATCTTTCTGATCGCTTTCAGTCAGTTCTCATCAATGGAAGTCAGTCTGATCCTATTAGGCTTTCTTGCTGAGTTCCTCAGGGCTCTGTACTAGGGCCTGTCCTATTCACCTTTTATACCTCACCCCTAGCCAACATTATCAACCAGCATGACATGAGACATCATTTTTGCGCAGATGACTTACAACTGAAGAATACCACGACCCCTGACAATATCACTTGCCTTATCTCAGAAGCATCCAGCTGCTGCATTGATATTCAGAACTGGATAATACAAAATAAACTACAGTTAAACAGTGATAAAACTGAAGCAATGCACGGAGGCACCAAAAACAAAATTGCCTCTATTACACTGAATTCCATCCAGCTAGGTGACATTATCCTTCTCTCGGATTCTATCAAGAACCTGGGTGTGATCTTGGACAACACTCTTTCTATGCAAAAGTTTCTAATGCAGACCTGCCAGTTGTGTTACTATTAGATTCGGTGCATTGGTTACATTCGAATCTTTCAACAGAGGCTGCATCTAAGATTAGGACGTCTGTTACTTTGTCTCGTTTTCATTACTGTAACACTCTCCGTACTGGACTACCAGCTTCTTCTCTCCTCTGTCTGCAGCGCTTACAAAAGTCAGCTGCCTGTCTTGTCCTCAGAAAGAAAAAGTTTGATCATGTCAGTCCTCTTCTTCGCTCTCTGCACTGGATTGAATATAAGCTGAATACCTTTGTTTGACAAATCTATTCATCAGTCTCCCACATCATACCTTTGTGACAACATCAATATTTATATGCCAGCGCGCACCTTGTGCTCAGATTTAGATACTCTTTCCCTTCAGGTTGATAGATTTAAACTATCAACTGTCGGCGAACGTGGTTTAGCTGTTTCGGGACCATCTGCCTGGAATAAACTTCCACTCTCCCTCATCTATAACCCGCCTTTTCTGCTTCTAAATATAATATCAAAACCTACTTTCTCTGCATTGATTGCACGCGTATCTCTGGTGCGTGGGTGCGCCTTGATTTGAATTGTCAAGATTTGGCGCCATATCAATAATGTAATTATTGTTAACCCTTAACAACAATAACAACAACAACAACAAAACAATAAGAACATGAGAACACTAGTGATATCTGCAGTGTTTTATTTTTAATCATATCAATAACAATGAAAATATCATCATCGTCATCATGTGCCCTGCCGCATACGAATCTATTCTTTGCCACTGCAAGTACATCTCCAACCCTCTCTGTCCTCAGCCACTCTGAGAGTCCATCCAATATATTCTCCCTGGGTCTACCTGGTGCTCTCTTTCCCTCCAGCCTTACATGTACTGTTGTAATCAGGTGCTGTGATTTCACTTGCCTCATAAAATGTCTTATAAATGTTGCATGTCTTTTCCTAATCTTCTTTAATGTGTTTCTTGTGTCTGCCTTCTTCAAGACTGTTTGGTTGTTTTCTTCGCTGTCCATGGAACTCTCAACATTCTTCTTAGCAATTACATTTCAGCTGCGTCAATCTTGTTCTGACTTTGCATGTTGACTGCGATCCATACAACAGTATCGGTTCAATATAACATTGAAGAACTCTCTTGCTGATGTTAATTGATAGGATTTTTGTTGGTAAGAACTCTTTCACTTCCTTGAATGCAGATTCAGCTTGGCCAGTTCTGCTGACTATTTCTGATGTGTGTCTGCCGTCTAGTTAGATGATTCTCCCCAGATAGTCAAACTTATCAACCTGTCACAGTGTGGTGCCATTCGCTGTTATTTTGCGTGAGGGGATTTCTTCTTTTTACTGATTACCATGACTTCGGTATTCTTGCTTTTTAGCACCAGTCTTCTATTTTTGCTTTCTATTTCTATTATATTCAGTACGTTTTATAGGTCTTTTTTATTTTCTGCAATTAGCACGGTGTCATCTGCATAGCCAGGATTTCTTATTATTTTTCCGCCAATCTTTATCTCAGGGCATTCTTCTAGGTTCCTCATGATGGTTTGGCTGTAAAATGAAAACAAATCTGGTGACAGAACACATCCGTACCTAACCGCTCTTTTAATATTTTGGAAAGAGCTTATATCGTTTTCTATTCTCATTGCTGCTGTTTGTTCCCAATACATACTTTTTATTATTCTTAGATGTTTTCCACCAACATTGAGCTTTTCTAGATAGTTGATCAATCCTTCGTGTCTTATCAGATCAAAAAGCTTAGTATAATCATGTAAATCTTTATTCAACTCGATTGACATTTCTATGAGAGTTCTTAGGATGTACATGGCATTAATAGTTCCTTTCCCTTCCACAAATCCACGTTGTTCTTCTGTTATGTCTGGTTTGATTCTATTCCTTGTCCTCATCTTGATTGTTCTTAGTAGAATTATTTTACATGACTCATAAAGCTAATTGTACGATGAAGGTCGCATTCTATAGCCCTGTTTTCCTTTAGAACTACAATAAAAAATGATTCTGACATATCTTTGGGGATTTTTCCAGTGTCATAAATTTCATTTAGGAGGATTGCTATTTTTCCAATACCAAATTCATCGAGGGCCTTAATCATTTATGTAGTAATATTGTCTGGTCCTGGGGGCTTTTCCTTGTTCAATCTTTTGCAATGGTGTTGTAACTTCATCTTTCATCATTTGTGGTCCTTCAACGTTCTTTATTATAATGTGTTCTTCGTTTCTGTGATCATCAAAAAGGTACTCCATGTACTCTCCCCGTATATCTAATATTTTGTCTTTTTCCATAAAAATCGTACCATCTTTTGATTTTAAGCAGCCAGTTGATGTGCATGTCCTCTTCCTGTGGGCAATTTCTTCAATGCTTGTATATATAAACTGAGGATTTGTTTTGTGTCGGTTTTCTATTTCTTTACACTTTGTTTCCAACCAAGTTTCTTTAGCTTCATTGCACCCACTCCTGATTTCTTTGTGTATCTTTTTGTATTCGTCCTCCTTTCCTTTTGCCTTCCTCCGTTCTTCCATCAAGCTTAAAATTTCTTTTGTCATCCAGATCTTCTTTGCTTTTGTTTCAACTCTAGGGATTTCCACACAAGCTTCATTTATCGAGTTTCTCAACGTTGTCCATCGTTCCTCACTGTCACCAACATCCCCCAGAGCGCTGAATTTGTTTTCAACATGTACATCAACTTTTTGATGAGTCTTTCATCTGTTTTTAAGAGTACATTTTGGTATTGCTCTTGGTCTGTTTTCTTTTCTTTAGTCTCAGCTTAAATCTTCCCATGTGGTCGCTGTTGCAGTATGCGTCTGGTAATGTTTTTGCTATCAGTAAAGAATTTCTAAATATTTCATCTATGTGGATGTAATCAGTTTAGTTTCTTGTACTATCTCCTGGATTCATCCATGTCCATTTTCTCTGTTAGGTTGCTCAAAGCAAGTGTTTCCTGTTTGAATTCATTTTTCGTGTGAAAGTAGCAATAATGTAAAAACAAAAACGAAACATAACTTATTTAGACTGAATCAACACAAAAGAAGAAAATAAGGAAACTTTAAAACCATAAACGAGAGAGAGAGAGAGAGAGAGAGAGAGAGAGAGAGAGAGAGAGAGAGAGAGAGAGAGAGAGAGAGAGAGAGAGAGAGAGAGAGAGAGAGAGGTGACAGAAATTTCAAATCGAATATCATTTCATTTGAGGAATAAAATTCATACTACAAAGATGAAGAGATGACTTTGTTATTTACATTGCCGTTTACAATTTGTGTAATATCAGTCATGATTTAACAGCTTTTGGTTTTCTTCTGTCACACAAGGACCAAAACGTTTCTCTGTTTCGAGATCCCATTGCATAATACACGAAAATGTTGAAACTGGAATTGAAGAAAGTAATTATTTCACAGATCCACACTGATCAAGAATAAGTTCAGACGTCATCCTTTGCCGGTCAATTCCGGCAGAAAGAGCCAACTAAAAGGCATCACAGCCAGAGGGGTAGCACAAGTGATGAACACGATAGCGTTGCTCACCGAGATTTTGGTGATTGATATTTCTCGGGAAGATAGGGAGGAGGTTGTTTCAGCACGCCATGTCACAATCTGTCGAAGTTTGACAATGGTTACGTTGAAGTCACTACAGCTGTCATCACCAATCCTGGCAGACCAACACCAAAAACGTAACTGTCCAAAAGTTTGACAAAATGTTTGTAATTGCGATAAAATTCACCAGCAACGATAGTTTGTGATGATTTACCAGATTCAAGATTATATACACATCCTGTACGATATCGGGAAGCCACAAAGAAAAACAGACCTATCACAGGCACATACATACACACCATGATAACAGCCATGGTCCTCGTCTGCATCAGGGTCTGGAATTTGAGTGGCTTAAGGACACAGTAGCATCTTTCTAGGGCGATAATTGCCGACAAGACAGGCGAGACACAGTAGAGCCCCACGAATCCTGCCAAGTTCCTATTTATAAGAAAAGTCTCCATAGGACCATACCTCTCTTTCGTGGTGAACTGCACATGGACCTGTTCTGCATGAAGCAACATGCACATCAGTAGGTAGAGTTCATCAGCCAGAGACAAGGCGAACAAACACAGGTCGACACGGTCCTTAAGTCCTTGTTTGTAGAATACTGTGGCATTATAGAATGAATTATTGAAATGTCACGCTGTTTGCGCGTTATATATCAGTTTGGAATGTTCTGCGTTCGTCTGTAAAATCCCATGGTGAAACTATACATGCTGTTTACGTGTATATTTCATTAAGTCCTGTGCATTGCTTTTGGAATGCGTTCTGTTGTGTGACTCCAAGAAGTTCTGTTGGCGCATATATATACTTATGTACTATATATATATGTAGATATGGATATATATGTGTATACAGATAGACACATATATCTATTTATCTATATCTATTTCTCTCTCTATGTATGTATATGTATATATATTTTTATATATTTATATATATATTATTATTATTATTATTATGAACATTTAGTACGCCTAATCAAATTAATGCCCTAGGCGTTTACAATGGCAAAACATATAACCAGAATCACAAGCACACACACACACGCCCACAGAAGCACCCACACACACACAAACACACACACACACACACACAAACACACACACAGCTTGACATGCAAATACAATGACACATTGACACTAAGACACTATAATGTCACCATTACATTACATGGGGGAGGGGGGCAGAGATTACCAGTTTTGGGAAACAGGTGAGTTTTGAGGGAGCGTTTGAATGTGGACAGAGAGGGTGAGTATCTAAGAGAGCGAGATAACTGATTCCAGATGGTTGGAGCTTGATAGGAAAAAGAACGCTGCCCAAACCTTTTAGTGCGGACTATGGGGATACTATAGAGACGGGTATCAGATGAGGACCGCAAAGCTCGAGATGGCGTGTAGAGATGTAACAGATGGGTGAGATACTCAGGACAGGAAGACTCAATAGATTTGAAGCAGAGGCAGGCAATCTTGTAGGATATTCTTTGCTGAACAGGGAGCCAGTGGAGAGAACAGAGCAATGGCGTAACATGGTTAAATTTTGAAGAGCGGAAGATGAGACGGGCAGCATGATTTTGAACTTTCTGAAGTTTGTTAATGAGATGAGAGGGGGAACCAGAAAAAAGAGCATTACAGTAATCGAGACGGGATAGAACAAATGCACAGACAAGAGCCTTTGTCGTGTCTTCTGAGAGGAGGTGGCAGATAGAAGCAATTCGGCGGAGTTCAAGAAAACAAGTCCGACAGACGTTGCTCACATGCTGGTGGAAGGACAGGGTTTGATCAAGAGTTACACCAAGGTTACGGGCAAAATGGGAGAGAGGGATAGATGAGTCAACAAGTGTGACAGAGGTTGGAAGAGAGGGGTGATTTTGGAGTTTGGGTGGGGTGATCAAGATCAATTCGGATCAATTCGATATATGTGTGTGTGTGTGTGTGTGTGTGTGTGTGTGTGTGTGTGTGTGTGTGGTGTGGTGTGTGTGTGTGAAGCAGACTGGGGCGTGGTGGGGAAGAGAGGCTAGGAAAACATGAGAGGATATGTGTGTTGATTGTAACGTGTCAGTGTACATTGCTGAGAGGATGGCGTTGTTTGTATGATGGAATTTGCTTTTTTCTTTCTTTTTTTTTCTTCAATAATCAGTTCCTCGTGACGCCGTGTCCTCCTGGTTTGGGTGCGACGTGAAGGCTGAGAGATCGAAAAGAACTTGGTCACTAGTTACTCACTCTTTTCGCATTTTGAGCAGAGGACTGGTGACAATGTTCCTTTTGAAGATCAAGGACCTACAGGATATTTTTTATATTCCACACGAAAACCCACAGCAGGTCATGAAGTCGAGCATAACATACTGCCTGTCAAACAGACAGGAGAGAGTCCATCATCTGTATGTTCACACTGTCTCATCCTACCTATAGCTTCAGGAGTTGTGCTTGTTATAAACTAGGAGATACGTTAGTTGTAGTGATGATAAACGTCACACTGGTTAACATGTATTAGTGTTACAGAATTAGAACAGTTATTCTATTCTCTGTGGACCATAAGCATTTCAGAAGTTTATTTGTTTCGCATTAATAATTGACGAAGATGTCAAACATGACATGATCTGGCCTTTGTTCATACAAACCAAATAGTGACACACAAAGATTCTTTCTCTGCTGCTTTAGTTCACTGTCCACATGGCCAGTCCACAGCCAGTGATGAATGTGCCATTTTCCCCATTTCCTGCTGGTTGCCACAGAGCTTTGTGGTCAGAGGAAGTTTAGTTAGCCATGTCGGCTGTCACTCCACTCAAGAAAACCGACGACATTGCAACATAAACGTATACATATATTCAGCTGTCTGGTACACTTAACCTTAGGGACAGGTTGGTAAAGCCATTGGTTTGAACTTGCTGTTCATAAGCGTGTTCACCTGGTTGTCAACAGTGAAACAATCACTTGTTGGTATCTGGACAATAGGTGGTCGTTTTCCCTTTCTGTGCGTGGCTTAAAAGAGATATGATGGTGCTGTTCTTCTTGGTGTAGCTGATGCTGATATTTTGCAAGTCTTCCTGATGTCCTCTTTCTGCTAGTTTGTATACCGTCTCATTTCCTGGTATTGCACAGTGAGCAGGGTCCTAATAGGGGACTATTCTTCTGGGTCTTCTCAAATGCTGAAAAAGCCTTGGTCAGGTGGTGGGGGTGGGTGGGGTTGGGGAATGTCATTCTTCCGGGCCTGGAGGAGAAAGAGGGCAGCTGAGAGGAAGACCACTTCATAGCATATGTCATCTGCATTATGAATCGTGAGGTGCATGTATGAGTGTCTCTGCTTCTGCTGGGTAGTTGGTTCAGTTTTTGCCTATAAGAACACTGGCAGTTGTGATTTCAGTCTCTGGAAAGTTGATGGGGATACCAACTCTCCCTCAGTCACAACATTGGTGGGTAACCCGTCGGCGTATATATGTGTTCATGCCTGCTATGGGTAATGTTCTTCTGTCATGGTCAACATTACCAGGCGCAGACTGCAACAGTGTCCACTATCATGTAATGAGAAGATTAAGGGCAGAAACAAAAGAGAAGAAAACAAACCAAAAATAACATCAAACTAAATCTTGGACTCTTAAAAACAGATGAATTGACTCGGGTAAAATTTGATGTATATGTTCAAAGCAAATTCTGTGCGGGGGGGGGGGGGGGGTAATGATGGTGAGGAACAAGGGATAGAGTTGAGAAACCTGACAAATGAAGATTGTAAATAAATCCCTAGAGATGAAAGAAAAGCAAAGAAGAACAAGATGACAAAAGAAATTTTATATTCGATGGAAGACAGCAGGAGGGCAAAAAGGAAAAAAGGAAGAAATAGAAGACTGAAACAAAACAGATCCTAAGCTTATGACAGAATATTGAAGAAACTGCCCACAGGAAAAATACGTGCACATCAAGTGTTGCTTAAATCTAAAGATGGCACAAGTATTACGGAAAAAAGGCAAAACATTTAAAAGATGGGGAGTACACTAAAGACCATTTTTGATGACGACAGAAATGAAGAACACATCATAAGAAAGAGCGCTGAAGGACCACCCATAATAAAAGACTAAGTTATAACAGCGATGAAGAAGATGAAGCCAGAAAGCCCCAGGACCAGACATAAGAAATCATCTCATGCAAGGTAATAGCACATGGTGCAACACTGAGACAGGTTGATAAGTTTAATATCTGGGAACAGTCATCCAACCTCAAGGCAAATGGACATTAGAAATAGCCAAGACAATTGGCCAAGCTAAAACAGCATTAAAGAAAATGAAAAGAGTTCTTACTAACACATGCCCATCAATTGACATCAGCAAGAGAGTTCTTCGGTATTGCGTGTATATTGAACCGATACTGTTGTATGGATGTGAGATGTGGACAATCAACGTGCAAAGTCAGAACAAGATTGAGGCAGCTGAAATGTGGTTTCCAAGAAGACTTTTAAGAGTTCAATAGACAACAAAGGAAACAAACAAGACAGTCTCGAAGGAGGCAGAGTCGAGAAAAAATTAAATGAAGAAAAATAGGAAAAAACAAGCAACAGTTATAGGACGCAAGAGAAATTAAAGCACCTGATCATAACAGGAAAGCTGGAAGGAAAGAGAGCAACAGACAGACCCAGGGAGAAAATATTAGACGGACTTGCGGAGTGGCTGAAGACAGAGAGGGTTGGAGATGTACTTGCAGCGAGAAAGG
>JAPXFY010000030.1:26309043-26314043 GCA_030674185.1 Monoplex corrugatus
CACCCTCTACCCACCAGGCAAAGTATGACGTGACAAATGTCCACCCTCTACCCACCAGGCAAGATGTGACGTGACAAATGTCCACCCTCTACCACCAGGCAAGATGTGACGTGACAAATGTCCACCCTCTACCCACCAGGCAAGATGTGACGTGACAAATGTCCACCCTCTACCCACCAGGCAAGATGTGACGTGACAAATGTCCACCCTCTACCCACCGGCAAAGTATGACGTGAAAATGTCCACCCTCTACCCACCAGGCAAGGTGTCTTGGCGGATTAAACCCAAAATTTCCGACTGAAAGTCTGACGTTAACTCGCTTGTCTGCTGCATTCTTCGTAATGGTTTCTTTCCCCTCACTGATTGGTCACTCTGATGAAAGAAAAGTTCAATGACAGAGGCCCCTTGAAGGTTAAAAACATTAATTAAATGAAAGGATGAAGACTCTGTTAATATGATCAAACACTCCCAGGACAGTGCTCCGTCAGACAACAAATGGGTATTGTATGTAGCGCACTGACATTTGGACTGATTTAACAAGGTCCGGTCTGTTGATTGTCCTCACTTGTTATACAATTGTTTAATTGGTTCCTGTTTCCTTCTGATCGGATAGAAAATACACTATGTAATAAAAGAGGGCGTGCGCGCACAGATGCACACATACTCATACAGTTTCTCTCAAGCACACACACACACACACACACACACACACACACACACACACACACACACAAACACACACACAACAACACACACACACACACACACACACACACACACACACACACACACACACACACACACACAAGAGAAACACACACTCACACACACGCACATACGCGTACGCTCGCACACGCAAACACATACACACACATAATGCATACATCCATCCATTCATTCATCCATCCACCCATACATGTATACATACATACATACATAATACATACATACATGTATACATACATGCATACATAATACATACATACATAATGCATACATACATGCATACATACATAATACATACATACATGCATACATACATACATGTATACATACATTCATGTATAAATGCATACATACATACATACATACATAATGCATACATACATGCATGCATACATACATGTATACATACATACATACATGTATACATGCATACATACATACATACATACATACATAATACATACGTACGTACGTTCATACAGACATACATGCATAATACATACATGCATAATACATATCCATATGTATGCAAACACACACATAAACACAGGATGGCATAACCAGACACACACATACACACACACACACACACATACACACAAACACATACAAACACATACACATACAAACACATACATACACAAACACACACAAACACGCACACACGCGCGCACACACACACACACACACACACACACACACACACACACACACGCCACACACACACACACGCACGCACATGCACACACACACACACGCAAACACACAAATACATACCAACACACAAACTCAGGCACACACAAACACACACACACACACACACACACACACACACACACACACACACACACACACACACACACACACACACACACAAACCACAATGCAACACGCAGATACACACATACATACACGAACGCACAAACTTACATGACACAGGCACTCACACACACATACACACACACACACACACGCACACACACACACACGCACACACACATACACACACACTCACACACGTAACACACATACACACACACACAGACACACACACAGACACACACATACACACACACACACGCACACACATACACACACACGCACACACGTACACACATACACACACACACAGACACACACACACACATGTATACACACATACACACACACACACATACACACACACAGACACACACACACACACAGACACACACACATATACACACACACATACACACACACACACAAACACACACACACACACACACAAACACACACACACACACACACACACACACACACACACACACACACACAACATGCCTGCAAGTTTTCATGCCCACTTACACATACACACATGCACAAATGCACACGTGCACTCACAGGCCCGCGCGCCCGCACGCGCACACACAGATTTACATTTCCACATGCACATACATACACAAACACATAGACGCTGAAACCCACAGACACACTCCATACAGACACACACATACAGACACACACGCACGCACGCACGCACACACGCATACACACACGCACGCACGCACGCACGCACACACAGTACACACACCGAAACCCACAGACACACTCCAACAGACATACATCCACAACAACACCACACCACCACGCACACACCATACACACACACACACACACACACACATCACACACACACATACACACACGCACCACATCACCACAACTACGTCTAATCACACTCATATGAAAAACGTACAACATCAAGGAACAACAAACACACACACACAAAAAAAGCAAACATAGTGAAAGAGAAAACAGGAAGAAGAAACGAACGAGAAGAGAAGGACGAGAAAGAGAGAGAGAGAAGAGAGGAGAGAGAGTGAGAGAGAAATACATGTGGTACAGAGTTGAGATGAAATACATGTTTACATGCACACACAGCACAACACACACACACACACTCAACATTATACCCACACACGCACTCAAACATACAGACACACACACACACACACACGCACACACACACACATACACACACACTCACAAGAGAGAGAGAGAAAGAAGAGAGAGAGAGAGAGAGAGAGAGAGAGAGAGAGAGAGAGAGAGAGAGAGAGAGAAAATAGACATACACACACACATTCGCACGCAGACATGCATACACATATAAACACAACCATAAACCTATCATTTCTTCTTCCACCACTACCACCACACATAGAAAGCAATATCTAACTAACACAGAAAAGCGATTAAACTTATATCTTACAAAAGAAAACAATCAAACTCATAGCCAACAAAACGTAGTGACCATAAAACAACAATTCCTTGAGGGAAAAGGAACCAGGATACACAGTGCAGCGATACATAAACACCTCGAATCGAAGGGTACAACTTTTTCAAAACGTATCTCTCTCTCTCTCTCCTCTCTCTCTCTCTCTCTCTCCTCTCTCTCTCTCTCTCTCTCTCTCTCTCTCTCTCCTCTCTCTCTCTCTCTCTCTGCTTCTGTCTGTGTCTCCGTCTCTTTTTCTCTGTGTGTCTTTGTGTTTGTGTGTCTGTCTTTCTGTCTGTCTGTCTCTCCCTCCCTCCTCCTTCTGTCCTCTCTCTCTCTCTCGCTCTCCTCTCTCTCTCTCCCTCTCTGTGACTGTGTGTCTGTGTGTCTGTGTGTCTGTGTGTCTGTCTTTCTGTCTGTCTGTCCTCTCCCTCCCTCCTCCTTCTGTCCTCTCTCTCTCTCTCGCTCTCTCTCTTCTCTCTCCCTCTCTGTGACTGTGTGTCTGTGTGTCTGTGTGTCTGTCTTTCTGTCTGTCTGTCTGTCTCTCTCTCCCTCCCTCCTCCTTCCCTCCTCTCTCTCTCCCTCTCTGTGACTGTGTGTCTGTGTGTCTGTGTGTCTGTGTGCGTGTGTGTCTGTCTGTCTGTGTGTCTGTGTCTGTCTGTCTGTCTGTCTGTCTTCTCTCTCTCTCTTCTCTTTCTCTGTCTCTTCCAAGTTCTGAAATGTAAAAGAAAACTGAAAAGATCCATTCTATTTCTGTTCTTCTTCTTTTTTTTTCTTGGAGGGGGGGTGGGGGGTGGGGGTGTGGAGACTTTTCTACCCATGAAAGGAAAATTAGAAATAAACGTAAATTTATCTTACGCAGTACGCAAGGATGCAAAAAGGGCGACTATTAGTGTTAGACAAACTGATAATCGATGGTAAAAGGTATTGTCTTGATGGTAAGGATGGTTTAAAGGAAAGCAGATAGGATGATGGCCGGCTGTCTTTAAAAATAATCTCTCTCTCTCTCCTCTTTTCTCTCTCTCTCTCTCTCTCTTCTCTCCCTCTCTCTCTCTCTCTCTCCTCTCTTCTCTCTCTCTCGCCTCTCTCCTCTCTCCTCTCTCTCTCTCTCCTTCTCTTCTCTCCTTTCTCTCTCTTCTCTCTCTCTCTCTCATCATAAAGAGAACCACACTGACCATACACCGGTTATACGTTCGCCTGTCTCTGTTAGTGGGGCGCGTGAACGATGCCAAGAGAACAAGGGCAGTGTGGTCCCTTTTTATCCACTGGACGAGGCGGCAGGGAAGTTTTTAGTCCTCTTCTTATTATCCGTTGTTTGGTGTTGTTTGTGGTCTGTTTGTGACCGTGCATTCGCACTTGACAAAAGCCGGTTGGCCGAAAATTTGCGCTTGTCTTGTCTTGTTGTGTTGAATACTCGCTTACTTTGGTTTGCTTGTTCTTCTGGTTCCTCTTTGCTTGGGCGCGGGCAGTCGCACTTGTTTTGGATCTCCTTATGTAGATTCACTTTATTGATGCCATCAACTGCCACTAAAGTTGGTCGAAATTTATCTTTATTTCTATACAATGCGCTTAAATTTAGAGAGACAGCAATTTCTTGAGTCTCTTTAAGAATTAATTCTATTTAAGGGACCCAAAGCTCAAATATGAATAGAATGTCTATATATTATGTTCCTTTCGCTTATTTGTTATGCACTTGTACAAAAAATTTCAAATCAGAAATATTGCTTTTGCCTAGTTAATGTTTATATGATTGTGAGAATGCATAATTATGTGCATCCCCCTTCTAAGGGGTTGTGGCCTATATGAATAAACCATCAGAAGTCTTTAGTCTCTCTTCCTCTCTCTCTCTCTCTCTCTCTCTCTCTCTCTCTCTCTCTCTCCTCTCTCCCTCTCCTCTCTACCCACTCTCTCTCTCTCCTCTCTCTCCTCTCTCTCTCCCTCATTCTCCCCTCTCTCTCATTCTCTCTCTTTTTCTCTTTCTTTATACATCTATTTTTCTGTCTCTCAAGTTCGAGTTCAA
>JAPXFY010000030.1:26319043-26321543 GCA_030674185.1 Monoplex corrugatus
ATTGATTTTATGAATATTTTTGTTTTGTTTTGTTTTTGTTTTTGTTTCGTTTCTGACAGTACAGTCATGAAAACATTGGTTGTTTGATTTACTTAATCCAATTTGATTTCAGTCGATTAGAAAACATATGCGTGTTGACATAAGCCAAACATTACACACGTTTTGTTTGCTGAAAAGTTGATGGTCAGGCTAGGACATTGGGACTTTGACATTCTCCATTACAACTCAGGGCACTGCTATAAAACCGTGGTAACAGTTAAGTTTTCTTTATCTTTTAATGGGGGTGCTGTTGTTTACACATATGCCATCACGACACATAGATAAAACGTGAATTCATGTATATGGCTTGACCATTTACGTCTTGACGGTTTTGATCTATTATATATGAACATTTATTATGTCAAAGCTCAAATTTCTTCAGATCAAAATCTGCTGAGAAAAATAGTGAACTGAAACTTTTGCTTACCACAAGAAAATCCAGATCTAGTACTTTTCAAAGTGACTGTGACCTTGAAACTTCAATCGAAATAAAAGTTGACGTGCATTAATGAATTATGGTAGACTGTCACAACATATTTCAAATATCTTAAACATTTTTGAAGTTTCTGTGAAAGCGTTGTTTACAGACTTTCTTCACAAAGTGCTAATTTAAGTACTTGTTTCCCGCGCGACCATGATCTCTGTGCCTTAGTTTCTAAACTGACAGTATTCCGTGCCCTGAACTGTCCACAGCTGTCATCAACATTTGCTAAAAACCCACCGTAAAGAGCTGATAAAATCGTGTCCGCACTTCAGTTTTTTGTTACACACATATAGACAGATAGACGGACACACACAACCACACACAGTCACACCCACAAACACACACACACACACACACACACACACACACACACACACACACACACACACACACACACACACACACACACACACGCCCCTGGTAATGTGAAATGATGTCCCTTTAAAAAAGGGAGATACAAGAGGGGCGTTTAAGCAAATGAATGGGGTTGATGGGTGAGAAAGACATGTTCATGTGCTCTTGTCATCCTCCCCTGCGGAGAAAAATGGGGAAACAATTGAAGCCCTTCGAGGGCCCCACATGTGTCCCCTTTTCACATGCTCTGCGTGCGGGTGTCGTCTTTCTGAACACTTGGTTAATGCCTAGGCTTTTCTGCAATCACTAGATGTTTGATGGGCCTACAGTGCCACGCTACGTATCATCTGTATTTTCACCAGGTGAAACTGTCTGTCGACCCGTCAGTGAGCCCCAAGTACTCCAGTTCACTCGCGCACTCCTTTTTATGCCATTACATAGTTTTAGATGGAAAGTCAGAAATGTGAATTTTTCAACATCTACAGGAGAGTTAGACATGGTTGTATCCTTTCACCGTATCTCTTATACATCTATGGAGAACAAGTCATGGGAAATGCTGATACAGAAGACATGTGTACATGTATAAAGATAGGAGGGGAAAAAAATGTTACAAACCTACGTTATGCCAATGATACTGCGCTATTAGCAGACAATATCACCCGTATGAAAAGAATTCTACACAGGGTGGATGCTGCCGGCGAAAAGGCTGGCCTAAACTTAAACACCAAGAAAACAAAAGCGCTACGTATTAAAGGCAAAGACATTGGAAACAATAATTGCATTTTAATTAATACAGTTCGTTTAGAAAACGTTAAAGATTTTTAAAAAATGAAAAACAACAAAATGGTCCAACTCAACAATATCTGGAAAGAAAGAGGCATACTAAATGACCTGAAAATTAAACTTTTAAAATGTTTGATATGGCCAATCATGACTTATGGCTGCTAAGCCTGGACTCTCAGAAAAGCTGATTGCAAAAGAACTGAGGCAGTAGAGATGTGAATTTAACGAATACTACAGCATGTCAAATGGACAGATAGAAGAACCAATGAAAGTGTTCTGGAAGAACTTGACACCACCAGAAAATTACTAGCAGAGTAAAGAGAAGACTAAAACACTGGCCATGTGTCACGTAGCAAGAACACAGGTCTCATAGCGGCCATTTGTCAAGGAAAAACAGTGGCAAAAAGGACGAAAAGCAGACGTCTAGTCTCATACATCGACAACAGAAAGAACATTAGTGGCCTAAATACCCAAGTTGTTCACAAAACAGAGCCGTTTGGAGGCGCGCGGCAGTGTCACGTAGTTCAGCGGCCAACACTGAACTCGGTGATGCCGACCGGTGACAGGTGATAGAGTTTTAGATCATGTATAGGAGTCGCCGTCTACTACGGATGATGCACCCTAGTGTTGTGTAAAGTCGAGTTGAGGCTTCTGGAGCAGCGTCGGCTGTGACTGGTAAAACTGATGAGGGAAACGCAGTCCACACACACACACACACACACACACACACACACACACACACACACACACACACACACACACACACACAACACACACACACACACACACACACACACACACACACACACTCACACACACACACACACACACACACACACA
>JAPXFY010000030.1:26324043-26334043 GCA_030674185.1 Monoplex corrugatus
TAATAGTAGCAGAAGCAGCAGTAGTAGTAGTTGTAGTAGTAGTGGTAGTAGTATATAGTAGCAGAAGTAGCAGAAGCAGCAGCAGCAGCAGTAGTAGTAGACATATAGTCAAGAGGTGAGATATTTCTGGTCTTCAAATCAGCATTATACAGGTCTGCCACTTGTGTGTGCATACACATGCACAGAATCAACCATGCACGTTAAAGATCCTGTAGGTTCTCCAAAACAAATGTGACCGCTTTCATTCAAACAACCAGGAACCAGAAACAGACGAAAATAGACTTAAAACGCGTATTTAATTCACCAAGACAAGACAGACCCAAAGTTTTGGTCAACTGGTCTTTGTTAAGCGTGAAAGCAAGACAATAAATAACAAACAACAAACACAAAAACTAGTGGAAAAACAACCACACTCTCCTGAAGTCTAAACGAGCAGAAAAAAATGACTGCTATGAAATCATAAAGTATTTGTGAGTAGTGGTAACCGTGAAGAGGGCAGGCAAACCAGTATCTCAAGAGAAGTGAGATGAATTCTAGAACAGAAAAACAGTCATGCAATATCATTGTTGATTTATTCCGAAGAGGTACTCGGCCAAAACATTGGAAATCAGTAGACTATAATGAACTTGCTGAGTGGAGGTTCTTAAGTATAACTACACATGAACCTTTAAAATTGTATATTTATGTACACAAAACATACGCATAAACGCAACCTCCCCCCCTCCCACAAATACAAAAATAAAAGGGAATGTAAGCATATCATGAAGTGAATGGGGAAAACTATAATGGAAAAATACAATTGTGAGGTGAGGCCGATGTAAATGGATGATTGAGCCTGTTCTTACGAATCCAGTCTGATCTTGGAAAAGGAAGAGAAGACGCACATCCCAATCCTACAGTCAAGGGTCTCTCGCGCCCCATCTCTCTCTCTCTCTCTCTTTGCCTTTCCCTTTCCCTTTCTCTACTCTATCTATCTATCTATCTATCTATCTATCTATCTATCTATCTATCTATCTATCTAACTTTGTCTCTATCTTTTGTCTGTCTATCTCTCTCTCTCTCTCTCTTCCTCTCTTTCTTTTTCCCTGTCTGCCATTTTCTTTCTCCCTCCCTCTCCCTCTCTCTTTTCCCCATCTCTCACTCTGTCTCTTTTTCAACCTTTCTGTCTGGCTCTTTTGCTGTCTGTCTCTGTCAGTCTGTCTTTGTTTTTGTCTTTCTGTCTCTGTCTATTCCTCTCTCTCCCTCCCTCTCTCTTTGTTTCTCTCTCTTTTAGTCTCTCTATCTCTGTGTCTATCTGTCTGTCTGTCTGTCTGTCTGTCTGTCTGTTTGTCTGTCTGTCTGTCTCTCTCTCTCTCTCCTCTCTCTCTCTCTCTTTATGCTAAA
Organism: Monoplex corrugatus; assembly: GCA_030674185.1. NCBI lineage: Eukaryota > Metazoa > Mollusca > Gastropoda > Littorinimorpha > Ranellidae > Monoplex > Monoplex corrugatus. The sequence goes on from JAPXFY010000030.1 coordinate 26,325,427, forward strand.
GCAGGCCAAGTTGTATGATTTGGTTGATTTCAACATGGATCCAATAGTTTTACCACACTTCTCCATCCTACACCTCCACCCCCACCGACCAACACACACACACACACACACACACACACACACACACACACACAACACAACACACACACAACCCCAATACACACACAAAGCACACACCACACACCACACACACACACAACACACACACCACACACACACACACACACACACACACACACACACACACACACACACACACACACACACACACACTCACTTTATTGATTAGATTATCGACACAACAATACAGCTGGTTGGACCAGTGAAAAAATCAAGTAAAAAATCCTCACTGGTTTTATCGATAGTATGGATGGCGTAATGTTTCATATTGACGGCACAAGGGACACAGACACCGGTGAAGTGCTCTGTTACACGCCGTAGATGTTTCTTATTGTTCTGTTTTGTTTAATTTGTTTGTTTTTTGTTTCTTTCCTGTGTGTTTGTTTGTTTGTTTGTTGTTTGTTTGTTGTTTGTTTGTTGTTTGTATGCTGTTTGTTTGTTGGTTGTTTGTTTAATTTTGTTTGTTGGTTGTTGTTTAATTGTTTGTATGTTGTTTCTTTGTTTGTTTCTTTCTTTGTTTGTTTGTTGTTGTTGCTTGGTTGTTTGTTTGTTTGTTGTTTGTTTGTTGTTTGTTGTTTCTTGTTGTTTGTTTGCTTGTTTGTGTTTGTTTGTTTGTTTGTTTGTTGTTTGTTGTTGTTGTTTGTTTGTTCGTTTCTTTGTTTGTTTGTTTGTTGTTTGTTCATTTGTTTGTTTGTTGTTTGTTGTTTGTGTGCTTGCTGTTTGTTTGCTTGTTTATTTGTTCGTATGTTTGTTTGTATCCCAATTTTGGGGGACTCAAAATCCAATATTTCAGCTCTACTCCAGCAGACAACAATAACCTTTTTACTCCTAACCCTAACCCTAACCCTAACCATAACCCTAACCCTAACCCTAACCACAAACCCCTAACCCCTAAACCCCTAACCCCTAACCCTTAACTCTAACCCTAACCCTAACCCTAACCCTAACCCCTAACCTGAACCTGAACCTGAACCTGAACCTGAACCCTAACCCTAACCCTAACCCCTAACCATAACCATAAACCCTAACTCATAGAACTAACCCAACACTAACCCTAACACTAACCTTAACCCTAACCCCTAACCCTAACCCTAACCCTAACCCTAACCTCTAACCCTAACCAAACATAACCTAACCATAACCTTAACCCTAACCTAACCCTAACCCCTAACCCTAACCTACCTACCACCTAACTAACCTAACCCTACCTAATCCTAACCCTAACCCTAACCTACTAACCCTAACCTACACTCCTAATCCTAACCCTAACTACCCTAACCCTAAAACTAACCCTAACCCTAACCCTAACCCCTAACCCTAACCATATCCCTTAACTCGAACCTTAACCCTAACCCTAACCCTAACCTAACCTAACCTTATCCTAACCTAATCCTAACCCTAACCCTAACCCTAACCCTAACCTTAACCCTAACCCTACCCTACTCCTAACCCTAACCCTAACCTAACAAACTAACCCAAACACGAACCCAAAACCCAAACCTAACCCTACCACCCTACCCTAACCCTACACCCAACCCTAACCCTAACCCTAACCCTAATCCCTAACCCTAATCCTTAACCCTAGCCCATAACCCTAACCCTAACCCAACCCTAACGCCAATCCTAACCTTAACCTAAACCTAACCCTAAACCTTAACCCTAAACCATAACCTTAACCCTAACCCTAAACCCTTTACTTAAACCTTACTATAAACACTAACCCTAAGGTAACCTAACATTAACCCTAATCCTAACCCTAAACCTAACCCTAACCCTAACCCTAACCTAACCTTAACCTTAATCCTAACCCTAGCCCTAACCCTAGCCCTAACACTAACCCTAACACTCACCCCTAACCCCTAACCCTAACCCTAACCTAACCTTAACCATAACCCTAACCATAACCATAACCACTAACCTTAACACTAACCCCTAACCCTAACACTAACCCTAACCCTAACACTAACCCTAGCCCCTAACCCTCATCCATGACCCTAGCCCCTAACCCAAACTCAAAACAAAACCCTAACCCTAACCTGAACCCCTAACCATAACCCCTAGAACTAACCCTAACACTAACCTTAACCCTAACCCTAACCTTTAACCCTAACTAACCTAACCCTAACCCTAAACACTAACCCCAACCCTAACCATAAACCTAACCCTAACCCTAACCACTAACCATAACCATAACCATAACCCCAAACCATAACCCTATTCCTAACCCTAACCCCTGACCAATACCCCTAACCCCTAACCCCTAACTCCTAACCATAATGCTAACCCAAACCCCAAAGTTGAACACAAACCCAAACCCAAACCCAAATCCAACCCAAACCCTAACCCTAATCTTAACCCTAATCCCTAACCCTAACACAACTCTAACCCTAACCCCTGACTTCTAGAACTAAAACCTAAGAACCTAAGAACTTAACCTTAACCCTAACCTTAACCCCTAACTCTAACCCTAAAAATAACCTTTGATCCTAATCTTAGCCCTAACCCTAACCCTAACCTTAACCTTAACAAAATCCCTAACCCCAACCCTAACCCTAAACCTAACCCTAACCCAAACCCCTAAAGCTAAGCCTAACCCTAACCATAACCTAAACCCCAAACCCTAACCCTCATCTTAACCCTAACCCAAACCCTAATCCAAACCAAAATCCTAACCCCTAACCCTAACCCTAACCCCTAACCTTAACACTAACCCTAACCCTAATCCTAACCCTAACCCTAATCCTAACCCTAACCCTAACACTTACCCTAACCCTCACCCCCAACCCCCAACCCTAATCCTAGCCCTAACTTTAACCCTAACCCTAACCCTAACTGTAACCACTAATCCTAACGCTTACCCCTAACCCTAACTCTAAAACTAACCCCTGACCCTAGCACTTAACAAAAACCTAAAACCAAACCCTAACCAAAACCCGAACTCCTACCCCTAACTCAACCCTAACCCTAACCCCTGATCCCTAGAACTAACCCTAACCCTAACCCCAACCTAACCTAACCCTGACCCTAACCCTAAGCTAAAACTAATCCTAACCCAAACCTGAACCCGAACCTGAACCCTAGCCCTAACCCTAACCCTAATCTTAATCCTAACCCTAATCCCTAACCCTAACACAACCTTAACCCTAAACCCTAACCCTAACCCTAACCCTAACCCCTAACCATAACCCTAACCCCTAACCTGAACCCAAACCCTAACACTAACCTCTGACCCCTAGAACTTACTCTGACCCTAACCCTAACCCCTAACCCCTAACCCCTAACCCTAATCCTAACCCTAACTCAAACCCTAACCCTAACCACTAACCCTAACCATAACCCCTAACCATAAGCATAACCCTAACACTAACCCTAAACCTAACCCTAACCTACCCTACCCTGACCAATACCCTAACCTCTAATTCCTAACCCTAACCCTAACCCTACCCTAACCCTAACCCTATCCCTAACCTTAACCCTAACCCTAACCCTAACCCTAACCCTAACCCCAAACCCAAACCCAAACCCAGAACCAAACCCTAACCCTAACCCTAACCCTAGCCCTAAACCTAAACCTAACCCTAACCATAACCCCTAACCTTAACCTTAACCCTAACCCTAACCCCTAACCCCTAACCCTTAACCCCTAACCCTAACCCTAACCCTAACCCTAACCCTAACCCTAACCCTAACCCTAATCCTAACCCTAACCCCAAACCCTAACCCTAACCCCTCACCCTAACCCTAACCCGAACCCGAACCCTAACTCTGTGGGGTTTGTGGGGTGTGTGTGTGTGGTTTGTTGTGTGTTGTTGTGTTTAACGTCTTTTCACTATAAGTGATATTAGACGGTGTGGTGTGTGTGTTTGTTGTGTTGTGTGTGTGTGTGTGTGTGTGTGTGTGTGTGTGTGTGTGTGTGTGGTGTGTGTGTGTGTGTGTGTGTGTGTGTGTGGCGTATGTGTGTGTGCGTGCTTGTGTGTGTTGTGTGTGTGTGTGTGTGCGTGTGAGTGTGTGTATGTGTGTGTGTGTGTGGTGTGTGGTGTGTGTGTGTGTGTGTGTGCGTGAGTGTGTGTATGTGTGTGTTTGTGTGTGTGTGTGTGTGTGTGTGTGTGTGTGTGTGTGTGTGTGTGTGTGTGTGTGTGTGTGTGGTGTGGCGTGTATGTATGTGTGTGTATGAGTTCTCTGTGTGTGTTGTGTGTATGTGTATGTATGTGTATGTGTTTGTGTGTGTGTGTGTGTGTGTGTGTGTGTGTGGCGTGTGTGTGTATGTGTGTGTGCGTGTATGTGTGTGTGTGCGTATCTCTGTTGTGTGTGTGTGGTTGTGTTTGTGTGTGTGTGTGTGTGTGTGTGTGTGTGTGTGTGTGTGTGTGTGTGTGTGTGTGTGTGTGTGTGTGTTGTGAGTGTGGATGCATGTACCTGTGTGGTGTGGGTGTATGTGTGTGTGCGTGTGTGTGTGTGTGTGTGTGGTGTGTGTGTGTGTATGTGTGTGTGTGTGTGTGTGTGTGTGTGGTGTGTGTGTGTGTGTGAATGTATGTGTGTTCTAAATCAACAAATGATATGTGCAGCATTGCCGTGTGGCGCAGGTCAGACTGGACAAGTTGAACATACACTGTGTCTTTCTAGCCACGAGACTCACATACACGTTCTTTGACTCACAGTCACTCTGTCCTGTTCGAGGGAGATGTTGGACAGATTACAAACATTTCAGTCCCACCACTGCACAATTTTTCAACTGTGTATATGTGTCTATCTCTGGCTCAACCGGACGCTGTGTGAAAAATGGGGCAAATGAACGTTATTCCCGCTGCTACCGATACCCCAGTCCCTGCAGTCTATTGTTAGCATCTGTTTAGGTGACTACACTCGAGGTTTTCTTTCAAAACTGTTTTTAAGTCATTTTTGACCAGACACAAAGACAAATACAAGAACAGAAATAGCAAATCGTGATTAGGATAACACTGGAGATATTGAACACAATCAACGTACAAGCATCAAGCCACAGATCTCCAATATGCCCTGTCTACTTGCATGAGACATAATTACAATGTAAAAGCTTGGAAATATAAATAGTAATGTACATGGCTAGTTTGTTTATTCGTATCATGCACGATACAAAGGACAGCATATGTAACACAAAAGCAAAGAGCAGTCCCAAATTGTTGTAATCTTTGACTAATTTGGCAGTCAACTGGCTTTCCAACCATGTGAATTCCATGTTTATTTTGTAATGTTCATGTTCTTGTTATTCTGATTCTTTTGTCAAATGTTCGCCTCTTCGTCTTATTCTTCAGTCTTCCCAATTTATATTGCCTTGCCCTTTAAAGAGAACGAATGCTTCTAAACACAAACGCCGAAGCTACCTTTCTCTGCCTAATGCCGACCATGTTTGCAAAGACACACCCGTACCCCGTCATAAAATGGAGTCAGATACCCTCTTGCTTTGCATTCGTAAGCTTAGGGTTTTGCTAGAGGGGAACGGTCTGTCTACACGTTCCTTTGATACAAACCTAATACCACTGCAGGCGCACAATTCCTTTTCTTCTTTGTCCTTTTAAACGTAGCTAAATATCTGCGGGAATGGACTTAAACATAGGACGTGTGTCTGCAAGCGGGTAATCCTGTAGGAAAGCACACCAAGATGGACACTTGCACGCAAACACACCAGAACGTACATCTGCACTTAAGTACGTTGGGATGTACACCTGCAATCTGTACATAAGCACGTCAGGATGTATAGGATGTACATAGTTACGCAAGGACACCATAATTCAACATGCACGTAAATAATCAGGATGTAACTGCACGTGAGCACATCAGGACGTACACCTATACTAAGCGCATCAATGTGTACAGTTGTACCTATTTACACCGGGATGTACACTTGTACGTAAGTACATCAGATTGTAACATGTACGTAAGTACATCAGGATGTAACATGTACGTAAGTACATCAGGATGTAACATGTACGTAAGTACACCAGGATATAAACTATACGCATGTACACCATGATGTACAGATATGCATAAGTACACAAGGATATAAACTATACGCACATACATTTTTTTTGTACACCATGATGTACATGTGTACGCACGTACATCAGGATGCAAACATGCACGTTAAGGACACCAGAATGTACACGTGTACTTACGTACACCAGGTGTAACATGTATGTAAATACACCAGGACTTAACATGTACATAAGTACACTAAGATGTACATATGTACATAAATACACCAGGATGGAACATGTACGTAAGTACAACAGGATGTACATATGTACGACAGTACACGAGGTGTAGCATGTGCATAAGTACACTAGGACGTAACATGTACATAACTAAACAAGGATGTACGTAGTCCACCAGGTGTACACATGTACGTAAGTACACCGAGGTGTACACCTGTACGGAAGTACACCAGGGTGTAAGATGAACATAAGCACACCAGGATGTACATGTGTACGACAGTACACCAGCATGTACACGTGTACGTAAGTATACCAGGATGTACACGTGTACGTTAGCACGCCAGGATGTACATGTGTATGATAGTACACCAGTATGTACACGTGTACGTAAGTATACCAAGATGTACATGTGTACGATAGTACATCAGGATGTACACGTCTACCTACGCACATCAGGATGTACACGTGTACGTAAGCACACCGGATGTACATGTGTACGATAGTACACCGGGATCACCAGGATGTATACGTGTACGTAAGCACACCAAGATGTACTGTGTACGTAAATACACCAGGATGTACACGTGTACGTAAGTATACCAGGATGTATACGTGTACGTAATCACACCATGATGTACACGTGTACGTAATATACCAGGATGTATACGTGTACGTAATCACACCAGGATGTACACGTGTACGCAATCAACCAGGATGTACACGTGTACGTAATCACACCAGGATGTACGCGTGTACGTAATCACACAGGATGTACACGTGTACGTAATTATACCAGGATGTACACGTGTACGTAATCACACCAGGATGTACACGTGTACGTAATCACACCAGGATGTACACGTGTACGTAATCACACCAGGATGTACACGTGTACGTAATCACACCAGGATGTACACGTGTACGTAATTATACCATGATGTACACGTGTACGTAATCACACCAGGATGTACATGTGTACGTAATCACACCAGGATGTACACGTGTACGTAATCACACCAGGATGTACACGTGTACGTAATTACACCAGGATGTATACGTGTACGTAAGTACACCAGGATGTACACGTGTACGTAATCACACCAGGATGTACACGTGTACGTAATCACACCAGGATGTACACGTGTACGTAATCACACAGGATGTACACGTGTACGTAATCACACCAGGATGTACACGTGTACATAAGTATACCAGGATGTACACGTGTACGTAATCACACCATGATGTACACGTGTACGTAATCACACCATGATGTACACGTGTACGTAATCACACCAGGATGTACACGTGTACGTAATCACACCAGGATGTATACGTGTACGTAATCACACCAGGATGTATACGTGTACGTAATCACACCAGGATGTATACGTGTACGTAATCACACCAGGATGTACACGTGTACGTAATCACACCAGGATGTACACGTGTACGTAATCACACCAGGATGTATACGTGTACGTAATCACACCAGGATGTATACGTGTACGTAATCACACCAGGATGTACACGTGTACGTAATCACACCAGGATGTACACGTGTACATAAGTATACCAGGATGTACACGTGTACGTAATCACACCAGGATGTACACGTGTACGTAATCACACCAGGATGTACACGTGTACGTAATTATACCAGGATGTACACGTGTACGTAAAAACACCAGGATGTACATGTGTACGATAGTACACCAGGATATACATGTACACATGTACGTAAGCAGACCATGCATTATGTAAATGCGCCAGGATGTACATCTGTGCGTAAATAAACCAGGGTGTACGCATACACGTAAGTACACCAAATTAAAACATTACGTCATATATATATATATACATATAGAACAAAACGTCTGTATGCACGACAATCATCGCTTCACTGAATTGTATGGTCGCATGTTAAGCTCCACAATGGTAAAATGTACAGGGGGATGAAGCAAAGGGAAGAAAAACTCATCTATGTGCTCATCCAAACAAAAAAATTATCCAAAATAAACACATTATGTCACAGAAAAGAGAAACATAGAGCAAGAGAGAGAGAAAGAGAGAGAGAACGAGGGAGAATTAGAGAGATGGAGAGAGGGGGACGGAGAGAAAGAGGGAGAGAGAGGAGATAGAGGGAGACAGAGAGAGACAGAAAGAGAGAGAGAGAGAGGAGAGGAAGACAGACATAAAGATAGAGAGAAGAAAAAGGGAGAGACAGAGACACACAGAGAGAAAAAGAGGGAGCAGAGAGAGATAGATTGTTTTTATTTAGTTATCTTTGGTTGATAATTGATTCAGTG
>JAPXFY010000030.1:26339043-26346543 GCA_030674185.1 Monoplex corrugatus
TGTGAGTGTGTGTGTGTGTTCGTGCGCGCGTGTATGTGCGTGCGTGTGTGTGTATGTGTGTGTTTGTCTGTCCGTCTATCTGTCCGTCTGTCTATCTGTGTGTGTGTTGTACTTTCGCGCACGTGTGCTCTGTCTGTCCGTCTGTCTGTCTCTCTGTCTGTCTGTCTGTCTGTCTGTCTCTCTCTCTCTCTCTCTCTCTCTCTCTCTCTCTCTCTCTGTCCGTATGTGTTTCTGTCTGTGTCTGTCTGTCTGTCTGTCTGTCTGTCTGTCTCTTTCTCTAAAGGAAGATTAGAAAAAGCAAATAAAGTCAGAAATGGATGTGCTTGTCTGATGTAAACATACAGGACTGGGTATGGTCAACACATGCTGATATCATTTCCTGTTATATTATGCAGACGATGATTTAATGAAAGAATCAATCAATCAATTAATATTCAAGTCAATCAACCAATCAATCAATCAATCAATAAATGAATACATAATTAATGAATAGATAGAAAGTGACTTGAGGACAGTTATCACTCATTAACATACATACAGCTCCTCTCCAACAATACAAGCCTAACGTTCACTGATAAACTTCCAAACACTGACAGTCTTTCAGTGACATAGTACCTGTATCCTCGGAAATGTACCGAAGTCATCCAAAAAGTTGTTTGTCACCAGTTTGAGTCACTAGTCTCCTGCAGTAATGGAAGAGACAATGTTTGCTTTTATCTTCACCGAAGCTTGCCTTTGATGGGGTGAAATGATGATCGTTGATACGAAAGGAGTTTGTTGTATACGACCTGCCTGTTATTATAATGGCCACAGTTAACACCGGGCATGTGTGTGAAATGACACTGTTCTACATCCATATCATCGGTTTACAATTAGCTCAGAAAATTTGGACTGAAATGGGTACTCGTTCGGAGGAGAATTTAGAGTTTCAAGATCACTATGACCTCGAAAAAATCAGTCAAAATTAGAGAAAAGGGGGACAGAGGGAGAGAGAGAGAGAGAGAGAGAGAGAGAGAGAGAGAGGAGAGAGAGAGAGAGAGAGAGACAGACAGACAGACAGACAGACAGACACAGACAGAAATAGACAGAGACAGGCAGACAGACAGACACCGAGAGACAGAGACAGACGCAGAGTCAGAGAGAAAGAGAGAGATAGACAAACAGACAACGGAGAGGGAGATAGAGAAAAAAAGAGAGACAGAGAGAGAGAGAGACAGAGAGAGACAGAAAGAATTGACTTCAGACTTCAAAACACATTATTGCTCAAAAGATAGTAGCATTAGGTCCCACTGACCCTGTCATACAGCTAGGCCTCGCTATGTTTACGCATATAACACAACGATAACAACCAGTCGGACCACTCGAACAATGACATTCGTGCCTGTGAAAAGTCTTTGGAAGAAGAAAAAATGGGACTCGCTGATCTCGACCTGTCGTTTTTACGGCAAACCATAGCTTGGTCTCCCATGGTATCTAGCACAGACCTGAAGCAGTGCAATTGCTGGTTGCTTGGTGTAGGCCTACATTGTTTTCCGCATATACCAGCATGTTTGCATTTCTTTATATGCGCATGAATAACTGCTTTATGTGGATGCAACTGCCTGTTTGTGCAGGTACGCGCGCACCCGAGCACATGCTTGTGTGTGTGTGTGTGTGTGTGTGTGTGTGTGTGTGTGTGTGTGTGTGTGTGTGTGTGTGTGTCTGAGAGAGAGAGAGAGAGAGAGAGAGTGTGTGTGTGTGTGTGTGTGTGTGTGTGTGTGTGTGCCTAGTATAGAGATAGTGATTCATTTGTCCATACATATGAGATCATGATTTGCATAGTTTTCATGAATGATGCTTAGAGGTTTTTGTTTTGTTTTGTTGTTTTTTGTTTTTTGTTTGTGGGTTTTTTAGTGTGCGCTAGTGTGTGTATGTGTGGCCGAGCAGTATTCACATTAGTATTGTAATGTTGACAACTGATTTACTTTTACTTTGATAATGAATACTTAGCCCACTGACATTGACATTTCATTCTTCTTTCATGACGACCATCCCCTCCGCCCTGTGATGAAGTGTTGGCTGTGTAGCTGTTTATATCTGTGTCAGTTCCTTCTTTGTTAGACAGGACCAACCGTGTCTGATTAAAGATTGGCTTTGTTTTCCTTTATTCTATTTAATTTTGTTTTGGTTGGTTTGTTGTTTTTTGTTCTGTTTTGTTCTTTTTTATTTTATTTGATTTGATTTGATTTGTATTGTTTGTTTTGTTTATTTTGTTTTGTTTTGTCTTCTTTTCTCTGAATACCCCTGCTTTCTCTTCAGCTCCTTGGCTGGTAGATTATGGCCTTTTTTTTGCTGTTTTTCAAAGTAAAATTGGAACCATTGCACTAGATACAACCCATTTCCACGGGCCATGTTTCTCGCATTCGTTTTCCCGTTCTTTCCACCTTGTTATAGACCCGTGTGTGTGTGTGTGTGTGTGTGTGTGTGTGTGTGTGTGTGTGTGTGTGTGTGTGTGTGTGTGTGTGTGTGTGTGTGTGTGTGTGTGTGTGTGTGTTGAGGAGAACAGAATGGCAGAATGGTCGGACGTGTGCCTGCCAATAACTGATCTTGAGGTTCTAGATTCGTTTCCCGCCAACTGAACGTTTAGTCCTAAGGGAAGGGAACGAAAAACGAGTTTGGTCTGTGAGTGTTTTGGCCTGCCACACTAAAGATCCCATTTGAGTTAAAAATCGTGAAGAGTAGGGCATTTGCCCAGCTGCCCTAGTATAAAACTCTTGAGAGATATGTTCCCTCCCCAGGTCCCTGCCCTTCAAAGCCAGCTACCCTTCTTGCTTTTCTGAATCTTGGTAAAAAAAATAGCATATTCCCTGAGGATAATATTCTTAAAGAGTGCATTATTTTTAATGATCTCCATTACTTTGGACCTTATCCTCCTCAGGTTAAAACATTAATGATAATGCATGACCACTTTTCTATCGTAGAATGAATTTGTCTTCCCTGCATCCTCATAAACAGGTTTCATATCTGCCGTATTCAACTGTAATACCGAAAGCATACAAACAACACAAAGCAAAGAAGCAAATCAGAAACGATCTAGATAGACTGAAAGATCCGGAAATCAAAGCCGAGTACCAAGTTGAAATAAGCAACCGCTTCTCTGCCCTCTTAAAAAGATGGACAGCAAATGAAACTTTGCCAAACGATATATGGGAGGACATGAAAAAGTCATACACTGAAACTGCCGACTGAAAACTAAGGAGGACAAACAAACCACCAAAGCCATACATAAGCGATGAAGTTTCTTGACGTTTATATGTAAAATGTGATACATGTTGTGCCAATAGATTATAACCTGTGAGATTATTTTGATTGTCAAGGTGTTCATGCTGTGACGCTGAAGTTATATTGTTTTTTCTGTATATGGATTAGAATTTTTCTGTGATGTGTTTTTATTGTCATTCATAATATTGATTATAATTTTATGTACAACTATTGCATGCACAACCACACACACACACGCATGCAAACATAGCACACTCACGCACACTCACGCACACACACATGCACACATATTCTTACACATGCATGTGTGCACGCGCCTGCGTGCACAAACACACACACGCGCACAGCGTGCACAAGCACGCACACACACGTACACACACGCCCACACACACACACACAAACACACACACACACACGCACGCGCACGCACGCACACACACGCAAGGGTATATAACACAGTATGCCTCTTTATTCATATGAAAAATTTGTTGTTTTTTTATGACATAAGTCAGTGTGTAAACTTTAATATTTTATGGTTTCTTGTGTGTCTTCTTACTTGTATAGCTTTAATGTTTGTTGTTTTCTCATTGTGTATATAATTATTGCAAGAAGTTTGTGTGTTGTCATCTATAACTGGTAGATGAATTGGGGATGTTTACAGAGGAGTTGTTTCTCTACTTAGAAGTCACACACACACACAGCAAGGAGGAAGGAGAGAAACAAGTAGAAACGCACAAAGTACACTAGCAATAACTTTCAAAAGCAGTCCACACATAGCATTACAATTCAATATAGTTTCTTTAATCAAACATATTCAACTGAAAGCATAATCATTCATCCTCTTATTCTTATTTGCCTACGTCCTAAAGCAATCCTACTTCTTTGTCTATCAGCCCTAAACCCTACATTGAAATAAAATATCAACATGTCTTCACTACATGTTTCTGGCAAAGGCTCAGCCTTCTGCCAAGTTGAGTGGCCCATCTCCTAACACAACCATGATAGACTGAACGTTCTGTCTCTCTGTGTCTGCTTTATGTGTGGGTCTGTGTTCTCTGTGGGTCTGTGTTCTCCTTGGGTCTGTATTCTCTCTTCTGTTATTTTCCCTTTTCATTTATAGAGCGTGGATCAGAACACGCTGGGGCTCTGACCCCACCTATCTTAAGACGACTTTTCGATAAAGTTCTTCTACCAGTGAATGCATGAAGGAGGGGTTGACGTGGACAAGCACAGGCCAGCACCTGTCCACTGAAACAATGGACTGCTCTCTTTCACTGGGGCGATCTTTGAAAACGTCCCAACAGAGCTGCGTTTACAGATGGCTTTATTGGTTAACTGTCTTGTTTACAGTGTACATAAGTGTCAGAATGGCTATGCTGCCCGATGCTGGAGTACACTGAAGTACCCGTAAGGGCCTTTTTCTACTTGAGGGGGCTGTACGTTGATTAATCCTAAGCTTTCACTACAGGCTAGTTCGTCTGCCTTGCCAGACATTGTCAACATCTTAGCTCAGACTGAAGTACATGTATGGGCTGTTTCTACATGAGTCATTTCTGCAATATCATTGTGAACATTTTTACCATCATTTGCTTTTTTTTAGCGAAATGTAAAGGGCTGGTGAGCATGTTTTTATATGGAATTGACGCTATACAAATAAACATTATTTTTATTACTATATCATTATTAAGTTATCCAACTAGCCAAACAGATAAGCCAAGCACGAAGGAACAACAAGACAAAAGATTACAAAAGACTGAAAAAAGAAATAAGAACCCAAATCAGAAAAGATAAAAGACATGAACAGATAAAGAATGCTCAAATTCACAGAGGCAAATGCTCTGAGAAAAACAAACGAACTATTTCAGCAAAGATAAAATCCACACAGTTTGAAGGAAACAAAATCGAAGAATAGACAGTAAAGAGGGCAAAACCTTAATAGGGATGGAAGATATTCTCTATCAAGATTGCATGAGTACGGCAAAGAACTTTTTCACAATTGGAATCAAAACCTCTCGTCAGCGAGGTCGGAGCAGCAAATAGATGAGCTGAAGTGAGGAAAATCACCTGGATTGGACAACGTGTCAGATGAACTGTTAAAGAACACCGGAGAAGCAGGTGTAACTGCCTTACACCATCTATGGGCAAGAATATGGGGATCATGTTAATGGCCTGGTGACTGGAAACTATCAGAATTTGTCACGCTATATACAAATGGGAACGCCAAGGAGTGCAGTAACTGTAGAACCATTGCTCTTACGAGCGTATCAGCCACACCAGTAAAGTATTGCTAATCATCATACTGAACAGACTGAAACAAAAAGCAGAAGAACTCTCTGACTGACAGGCTGATCACAGATCCAACAGGGGCACATCAGACATGTTATTTGTCTTACAGATTTTGATAGAAAAGTAAGAAACAGCAAATAAGAAGCTTCCATTACCTTTTTTGATTACAGCAAGGCCTTTGACAGTGTCATACACCATGGGCTGTTTAACACAGTGGTAAAGATGGGCTACCCCAAACATTTGGTGTCACTTATAGCAGCTTTATACGAAGACCAAGGAACGACCATCAGATGGAATGGCACACACTGTGAAATTTGTGACATTAGAAAAGGAGTTAGGCAGGACTGCATCCTTTCGCCTCATCTTTTAACTTATGTACAGAGCAGGTCATTAGAGAGGCATACTTAGGAGAGATGGAACAAAAGATTAGAGCAAGAAACATCACCAACCTGAGATATGCAGATAACACTGCATTAATGGCAGATAACATCACAAGCATAAAGAGAGTTATCTACCGAGTAGATTACAGCAGTTTGCAGGACAGGATTGAAACTGAAAGCTAAAAAACAGTCATACACATAGCGAGGAAAGAAGGCCAGGAAATGCAAATATTAAAAAAATAATACAGACTTAGAAAGTGTCCAACTTTTCAAGTTTGTAGGATCTGTAAACGCAAATGACGGCTCCTGCACCAAAGATGTAAAAACAAGATTTAGCATGACGAAACAAAAAATGGTCCAATTAAACAATGTTTGGAAAGACAGAGGGTTTACAAAAGATGTAAAACTTTGAATCCTGAAAATTTTGATTTGGCCTGTCTTAGCATGATTTGTCATGTGTGCAGATTTGTCCTTTTGTTTGGAAAAGGCTTGACAATGGAGCTGTTTCTGGGCTTCCTGTATGTAAAGATTTCTGTCCCATACAACGATTGTGCCACCTTTATCTGCTGGTTTGATGAAAATGTCTTTGTTTTTGAGAGAGGGTAGCGCGTCACTTTCTTCCTTGGTGATATTGGAATATTTCCTTGGTCTCATGTTCAGACAACATATTTCTGTGTGACATTTTTTAATGTAATATTCGACTTCAGGAAAGGTGTAGCAAGCAGGTTCCCGATGGTCAGGCTTATGGAAAAGTTTTTGTAAACAAATCAGCGTATGGATCCAATTTTTGTTTGGGAAGAAAATAAAATCAATGCAGCAGAAATGTGACTCTATAGACAACTTCTCAGAGTCGAATGGACAGACAGAAGAACAAACGATAGCGTATTTATGGAACTGAATGTCAAGCGCCAACTGCTAACAGAGATCAACAAAAGAAAGTTGAAAAATGTAGGCTATGCGATCAGAATCAGCAGAACGGATTTGATATGAACGGTCCTGCAGGGAAAAGTTGATGCGAGGAGAAGAAAGGGACGACTGCACACCTATTTCAACAACATCGCTGATTCGCTGATGTCTGTGGTCTGGGGATCCAGGAGGTTGCCCACATATGTCTCAATCGTGTGACCTGGAGAAGACTGGTGACGTTCAGCGTGGCTCCTACCGCCGATCCCGGCGAGGGAGAGAGGTGAGGTGATGTGAGGTGATATTCTTTGGCAGAACGAAACATCAGGACAGTCTTGCTGCGTGTTTTTGTTAGTTTCTTTATTTAATTAGTTTAGTATGTTTCATCTTTGTTGTAGTTTGTGTATGCTTCACAAAAACCAGTTGACCGAGGATTTACGTGTGTTTTGTCTTATGTACCAAATAAGCGTTCTTATTGTATTGTCGTGTGTTTCTACTTCGTATCTTGCCAAGAAGTTAAAAACCAGATAAACCATACTAAAAGACAATGTGAAAGAATTGAATCATGTAAAACACACACACACACACACACACACACACACACACACACACACACACACACACACACACACACACACACACACACACACACACACACACACACACACAC
>JAPXFY010000030.1:26359043-26361543 GCA_030674185.1 Monoplex corrugatus
TTAAAGCCCTAAAGATAAAAAGTGTATTATTAGCAATTAAAGCCCTAAAGATAAAAAGTGTATTATTAGCAATTAAAGCCCTAAAGATAAAAAGTGTATTATTAGCAATTAAAGCCCTAAAGATAAAAAGTGTATTATTAGCAATTAAAGCCCTAAAGATAAAAAGTGTATTATTAGCAATTAAAGCCCTAAAGATAAAAAGTGTATTGTTAGCAATTAAAGCCCTAAAGATAAAAAGTGTATTGTTAGCAATTAAAGCCCTAAAGATAAAAAGTGTATTATTAGCAATTAAAGCCCTAAAGATAAAAAGTGTATTGTTAGCAATTAAAGCCCTAAAGATAAAAAGTGTATTATTAGCAATTAAAGCCCTAAAGATAAAAAGTGTATTATTAGCAATTAAAGCCCTAAAGATAAAAAGTGTATTGTTAGCAATTAAAGCCCTAAAGATAAAAAGTGTATTATTAGCAATTAAAGCCCTAAAGATAAAAAGTGTATTATTAGCAATTAAAGCCCTAAAGATAAAAAGTATGTTGACCCAAATGAAATATAGGAGAATTATTGAATACAATGGTGGCGATGTTATGATTAATTTCCTTGTTTAAAAACTTAATGCTCTCTTCGATAAAGGTATATTTCCAGGCAGATGGACAGAATCAGTCGTACTCCCATTGCTTAAAAAAGGTGAAGTCAATAATCCAAGTAACTGCTTGTGATGCAAGCAGTAAATTATACAGTCTCGTTATAAATTATAGCTTACAGAAATGGGTGAAACGAAACAATGTCGTAGGAGAATACCAAGCTGGCTTTAAGAAATGATATTCTACTATTGATCATTTGTTTACACTATTAGCAATTATACAAAAGTAATTTTTATTTAACTCATTCAACCCTGACTTCTTTACAAGAGAAGTGCACTCCCAGCCTGAGGGTTTTAAGGTAAAACTGCAAAATTTACGATTGCCCCAATCAAACGCCTATATCTCAAAAACTACTCAATAAAATGTACTGAAAGTTTGTATGCTAGCTGATAAACAAATTTACTGTTACAGTGAAGTTCCAAATCATTTCATGTTTTTGGTCTTTGTTAAACTTTTAAGAATTTAACAAAAAAAACAACAAAACATTCTGATTATCATTCACTCATGTTCACAATCAAAAAGACACAAAAATCACATTGCACACAAAAAAACACAAAAGGAGACATTACACAAACGGTAGCATTACCTTGAAATTGTGTTAAATCCCATAATCCACAAGAAATAAGTTTCAAATATTTTCAGCAGAGTTGCAGGATGTACACAAAAACAGCACCAAGCGACACAAGTTCATACAAGTCACATTCTGCTTTTACTTATCATCACCGTCACTTTCTGTTCAGTGTACACTTGATGAACACATTGCTATGCAAAGATTGACTCGCTTCAGAGGCCATTTCTTCTATTTCAGGCTCAAATTCGCTGCTTTAATTGAGGAAGATGTCATCTAGAACGTGTTGTATCGTGTACTGAGCTTGTTTGCTCATCTTGATGCCAAAACAACAACAATAACAAACTGCGTAAAATTACTTCACAATGGCTTGGCGGAATCTTCGAAGTCACTAGAAAAGAAAAAAAGTGACTTATGCATCTTAATACATTTAAACCCAAAGTGAGTGGATGGGTCTGCCGAGAATTTGTCGGGCACAGGATCTGAGAGGTGATCAGTCATGCTCCACATTTTGTCGGGCGCTATAATAGTAAGTTGTATGTGGCATTTATCGATTTGGAGAAACCATTCAATTCTATCTCAAGAAGTCTGCCTTAGCCAATACTTCGAAGGAATAAATTACAGGGTACACTTTATCTGTGTATTAAGAGTATGTCTAAGAATATGAAAGCTCGAGTCAGGTGTGATACTGAATTTACAGATATATGTGTATATTTAATGAAGAAGATTAGGAAAAGAAAAGCACCATTTATAGGACATTTTATGAGACAAGAAAAATTACAGCACCTAGTCACAACAGGAAAGCAGAAGATTCAGGGAGAAAATATTGGACGGACTTGCAGATTGGCTGAGGACAGAGAAGATGGGAAATGTAGTCGGAGAGACAAGAGATCGATTCGTTAGAAGGGCCATGATCGCCAAAACGATGCGACATGGTACATGATATATACATATCTATCTATCTATATATGAGGATATATATATATATGAGTTAAACAAGGAGATCATTTAGTCCTGTTCTCTTTTCTTTATAAACAAATGAATTAGCGTCAGAAATATCTGAGAATGGTAGACATGGCGCAGTGCTCACTCCTAATTCAATTGAATTATTCATTTTGTTATTAACTTATGACATTGTTCTGCTGGCTGAAACCCCAGTCGGCCTTCAAATTCAGTTGAATTGAAGGAAAACATGGAAATTTATAATATATGTATGTTGTTATATCAAGAAAAGTTTATTTGGCAGCGAGAGAGATGTAACATATTTTCTGTTTATATTTTCTTTTTACAAAAC
>JAPXFY010000030.1:26379043-26384043 GCA_030674185.1 Monoplex corrugatus
ACACACACACACACAACACACACACGATTCAAGATGGCGGAGACACCTAAGTAACAATTTTCAGCTGTCGGAGAAAACGTTTAAAAAGGCCCAATATGACAAGAACGAGAAGAGGCCGCCTTGCCCAAAAGAAACAAGAAGACACATCAGAGGGCAAGGCTGATGGAGAGAGGCTACCGTGGAGCGACATGGGAGCAGATACGCAAAAGGACCCGAAATCGACAGTGGCCGAGTCTGACACTACATCTGGTGCACCGTCCACGGCTTTCACTGACACGCAGAGTGGGACAACCTGCACCGCGCCTCTTCCCAGCACGGCGGACTGCGTGAGTACGTCAGAACTCAAAAATATTATACTGGCTCTGCAGGACCAAGTCAATTCTTTGGAAAAGACTGTCCTTGCACTTCTCACAACCCAGCAAAAACAGAACATCACCATGCCAACCCGTAACTGTCAGACACAGACGAATCTCCATGATACACATCCCACATATGCAGACGTACTGAAACAAAACCACACAAGCAAGAAGGACGACAAACAGGCTCAAAACCTCAAGGCACCAAAACCCAGCAGCAAAACTAAACAACAAGCAACAAAAGTACCTGAAAAGAAAAGAAAAAACGTCACACAAGCTAAAGACGTCATTTTACATCCGAATCATACAACATCACGCTCTGAAGATATTCCAAAACAAGATAAAAAGCACCATGATCTTCCGTATGTTATCACTGTCCACGACTCTGTGTTGAGAGGTGTCAACTCGAGAAGACTGGGACGATCTTACGGTTTCGAAGGAGACCCGTGCCCTGTGACAGCCCCTCATGACATTAAAAGCTCATTAGACATGGCCCTTTTCAAATGTGACGATACTGCAGACTGTTTTGTTTTTCATTGTGGCGTGCATGATTTGAACAGCAAAGATCTCGCTGCAACAACTAAACATCTCGCTTCAGGCATAAAACAAATAGCACAAGAACATCCTAATTCAAAATTAGTCATTAGTAAGGTTGCCCCTGTACGGCAGGCACGAATGGAGGTTCAACGAAATCTGTTCAACGCTTTACTATCTGCTGAACTTGTTGATATGAAAAATATTTCTTTTGTATCACATGAGAACCTTCGTACCACTCAACAATTTCTAAAAGATGACATTCACCCCACCACCAGAGGAAGCAGCATCATTGCAGGAAATCTTGGAAGACACATTCGAGAGCTGTTTTGGGAGATTCCAAGGAGAACAGCAAGATCAAGATCAGCACAGCTACATCCTTCCAGATTCTCCAGAGGACGGTACCACCTTCTCGACACCTACGTACCATGGTGGCCGTATAATATGTTTTGATATAACAGTACTACATATACAATTCTTAACGTTCATGTCACAGGACTTTTTCCGCGTCATCTCTGACATTTCTTGTGCTGAAAGCAAACAATAACCAGGTTTTAGTCTGACTATCAAGACTCAGTTTGAAGACGTGTATGCTATTATTTTGATTATTGGTTATTTGTTATCCATTGTAATCTAATATCTCGTCAATAAGTTATTTATACGTTGACTATATAATTTTCTTTTCATCGTTTTGCTACAATTTTGTTATCTTTACTTCGTAGTCTAAGTAATTGCGTAATTTTCTTTCTGTCCATCTCTCCTGTACACAGAAAATCAAAGTATTCATTATTATCGTCCTTAAATAACAGTCAGTAGAAAGTTGGAGATAAACCAGTATCAGTAATGCGACAGCAATCCCAAGTCAAGTTTTTGCAATGGAATTGTAGATCCCTTTCCACCAATTCGGCTTACTTGGAGCATTTCCTGACATCAAATAGATGTGAAGTTTTGATTCTGCAGTCGATGAATGTTGTCACAACCAAGCTTCCCAATTTCCCCAATTATTACTATCCTCCAGTCTATGAATGTGGGAATCACGGGAAGAAGGTATCCACCGCGATATATATACTCAAAGAGTTACAATACTGCTTACTTATTTCCCCAGTTTTGAAATCAAGCGACGATTTGCACGCTTGTGCTGCCACTGTCCAATTAAGCAATTCTTTAAACATCAACAGGTCCAAATGACCACAACACAGAATGGCTGCGCACGATCCAAGATCAGCAGCGTAGTAAATGGCTAATAGGTGGAGACTTTAATTCCCACTCCCCATTTTGGGAAAAGAACTGTTCTACTGTTACGAGCAATCGTTTGGTAGAAAATATCGTTGATAGTTCGCTTTACCTTCTAAATGATGGTAGTGTCACTAGGATCCCTGATGTCTCCAAACACAGGGCGACAGCCATCGATTTATCTCTGATATCACCAAAATTAGCACCATCCTGTACCTGGGAAACTCACAGAGACACTTTGGGAAGCGATCATCTACCTATCATCATAACCATAACTGACAAAAACATCAGGATGAAAGACAGCTCTCCTGATATTATTCCAAAATATAATTACAAGTGTGCAGACTGGTCCTTATTTCGAACTGCTCTTGCTAATCAGGATTACAGACATTATGAAAGTGAAAATGTAGATATTATGTTTTCTAAATTCCAAGAGTCAATTCTAGCCGCTGCAGACGTATCAATTCCGAAACTCAAAACTTCTAGATCGAATAATCGATTGGGTAATGTTTGGTGGACAGAGGCATGTGAGAAAGCAGTTCAATATAAAAGGGAGAAATTCAAAATCTGCATCAAAAGCCGGAAACCTGAAGATCATGTGGAAATGAAAAAAGCTAACATCCAATGTAACAAAATCATCGCTGAAGCAAAGAAAGGTTATTGGGCATCATTCTGCACAAAAGAAATTTCAGATTTCAAAGATTTCCATAAAGTCTGGACGAAAATGAATCAAATAAAGAATGGAACCAACTTACAAAGGTGTCCGATAATGATAGAAACATGTAACACATTTCCTTCAGACATGGACAAAGCAGAAACTTTTGTGGAATTATTTGCTGAAAACAGTAAAGTTGAAGGTTTATCTCCTGACTGCAAACATCACAGAGAAATGGAAGATAACAACTCAATCTACACTGATCCAATACCTCAGAATGATCTCTGGTTTAATTCTCCAATCACCTTAGAAGAGCTAAAAAACACAATACTGTTTCTACACAACAAAACGAGTTCGGTAGGTGTTGATGCAGTTTCAACTGAAATGATTAAACATCTCCCTGAAAACTATCTTATTTTCCTACACAAAATTCTGTAGAAATGCTGGGTTAGCGGAACTGTACCACAAATCTGGCAAAAATCTATAGTTATACCGATATTAAAAGCAGGAAAATCGAAAACTGATAAAAACAGTTTCAGACCCATTGCTTTGACGTCCCACACGAGCAAACTAATGGAAAGATTGATCTTAAACAGACTTTTACACTACTGTGATAAAAATAACGTTATTCCGGTAAACCAGGCGGGTTTTAGAAAAGGGAGATCCGCAGTTGAACACCTGGTTAAACTTACAACTCAGATCAAACAACAGTTTGCCCGCAGAAAAAGTGTTTTAGCTACTTTCTTTGATGTAAAAAAAGCTTACGATCAAGTTTGGCATAAACATTTATTGTTCAAGCTAAAATCTGTTGGTTTATCTGGCAATATGTACAATTACATTAAATCTTGTTTAGCTAATAGAACAATACAGGCTAAAGTGGGAGCTAGTTATTCTACTTCACGACGCCTCGACATGGGGATTCCACAAGGTTCAGTGATAGCACCTATTTTATTTAATATCCTTATACAGATCTTCCTAAAGCTCTTTCAAATCGTGTTGTTTTTGTACAGTATGCTGATGATATATCTACTTGGATGAATATCACTTTAAAAAAAGACAACTCCACAGAGAACACGGAATTACATCAGGAAATTGTATCAAATTGATCTTGATAATCTTGGAAACTATATGTTAGAAAATGGTCTGTCATTGTCGGCAGAAAAAAATAACATGATGCTGTTTGATCCTGGTGGTAACTCAAATAACTTACCTACTTTCAAATTGCTTGGTGAAGTGTTAAATTACAAACAGGTCGTAAAATTTCTGGGAGTTTACATCACGTCGAAATTAAGCTGGAATGTACATTTTGCTTATATTTTAACAAAAGCACGAAAAACTTTAAATTTTCTGAAGATAATAAGCAAATTACTCTGGGGAATGGATACAAATATACTGATTCATCTGTCAACAGCGCTGGTCAGGTCTAAATTATCCTACGCGAAAGAAGTTTTTTTTCAATGCACCTAAATATTTACTAAAAAAGATTCAGAACTTGGACTGCAAAAGTCTTAAAATTGCACTAGGTATACCAACTCATGCCAATACTCTGGTAACGTACAAAGCTGCTGGAATTTTACCTTTAAACAACCATCGTGAGCTAGCTACAGCAAAGTTTGCTGTTAGAACTACTTCACAAGCGAATAATTTTGTGAGCAAAGAAATTAAAATCAGGTCTGATATTGACTTTCCAAAACGAGCAAAAAACATTTCATCACAAATTACAACCGCAACTTACATATCTGACCTGATCAAACAATCCAGCATAACTATGGATGAAATAGCCGAGAAACCAACGTTAACGCCTATCCCTACATGGGAAATGCTAAAGGCCACGTTTGATCTCGATTATGCAAAAGTTAAAAAAGATGATAATGTCAACATTATGCTATCCACAGCTTGTGAACACATCGATGAAAAGTACCGTACCCACCTCCACATTTTTACCGATGGGTCAGTCTTAGCAAATCAGAGCGCTGGAGCAGCGTTTTATGTTCCAAAATTTAACATTAAAAAGTATTTTTTCATTGGGGCAAATGTATCTATATATACAGCAGAACTGGTCGCTGTTGTTCAAGCATTGCATTATTTAATAAGCCTTCGGCCTGTGTCTTTCAAAGTAGTTCTCTTTGTTGATTCAAAATCTGTATTATATGCCTTACAATCTTTTGATACAGACACAAGACCTGATTTAATAATTGAAGCAAATCATCTAATACACTGTT
>JAPXFY010000030.1:26401543-26426543 GCA_030674185.1 Monoplex corrugatus
TGTCTATTGTAGTGACAACAGTATACTGTTATGTAGTGAGTACTGGTCTATGTGTGAAGTATAGTGATACTGTGTCTATTGTAGTGACAGTACAGTGAATACTGTGTGTCTATTGTAGTGACAGTACAGTAATACTGTGTGTCTATTGTAGTGACAGTACAGTAATACTGTGTGTCTATTGTAGTGACAGTACAGTAATACTGTGTGTCTATTGTAGTGACAGTACTAGTGATACTGTGTCTATTGTAGTGACAGTACAGTAATACTGTGTGTCTATTGAGTGACAGTACAGTAATACTGTGTGTCTATTGTAGTGACAGTACAGTATACTGTGTCTATTGTAGTGACAGACAGTAATACTGTTCGTGTCTATTGTAGTGACAGTATAGTGAATACTGTGTGTCTATTGTAGTGACAGTACAGTATACTGTGTGTCTATTGTAGTGACAGTACAGGATACTGTGTGTCTATTGTAGTGACAGTACAGTAATACTTGTGTCTATTGTAGTGAAGTACAAGTATACTGTGTGTCTATTGTAGTGACAGTATCAGTGATACTGTGTGTCTATTGTAGTGACAGTACAGTAATACTGTGTGTCTATTGTAGTGACAGTACAGTTATACTGTGTGTCTATTGTAGTGACAGTACAGTGTATGTGTGTCTATTGTAGTGACAGTATAGATATTGTGTCTATTGTAGTGACAGTACAGTGATACTGTGTGTCTATTGAGTGACAGTACAGTAATACTGTGTGTCTATTGTAGTGACAGTACAGTAATACTGTGTGTCTATTGTAGTGACAGTACAGTAATACTGTGTGTCTATTGTAGTGACAGTACAGTATACTGTGTGTCTATTGTAGTGACAGTACAGTGATACTGTGTGTCTATTGTAGTGACAGTACAGTGATACTGTGTGTCTATTGTAGTGACAGTACAGTGATACTGTGTGTCTATTGTAGTGACAGTACAGTGATACTGTGTGTCTATTGTAGTGACAGTACAGTGATACTGTGTGTTCTAATTGTAGTGACAGTACAGTGATACTGTGTGTCTATTGTAGTGACAGTACAGTGATACTGTGTGTCTATTGTAGTGACAGTACAGTGATACTGTGTGTCTATTGTAGTGACAGTACAGTGATACTGTGTGTCTATTGTAGTGACAGTACAGTGATACTGTGTGTCTATTGTAGTGACAGTACAGTGATACTGTGTGTCTATTGTAGTGACAGTACAGTGATACTGTGTGTCTATTGTAGTGACAGTACAGTGATACTGTGTGTCTATTGTAGTGACAGTACAGTGATACTGTGTGTCTATTGTAGTGACAGTACAGTGATACTGTGTGTCTATTGTAGTGACAGTACAGTGATATCAGTGTGTCTATTGTAGTGACAGTACACTGATACTGTGTGTCTATTGTAGTGACAGTACAGTGATACTGTGTGTCTATTGTAGTGACAGTACACTGATATTGTTTCCATCAAAGCCAGGGTATAGTGATACATGGCCATTGCGATGGCAGTGTAGTGATACTGTGTTTTTTCAGGTTAAGTACAGTGAATGAAGCTATATGTTCATTGCAGCTGGAGTACAATGGTACTGTGTGTCCACTGCAGTAAACGCACAGTGACACTGTGTAAGCTTATGTAGAAAATATGTTTTCATCTTGTTTTCCTGGATGACCTTCACTATTGTAAATGTTTTTCCTTAAAGAAAAAGAACCTTCGTTACAAAAAATAAAGCGTTACCGATCTGGTGATGAATTGGGAGGAATGGTCAACATCAGGGGAATATCTTAAGATTGTGTCCGATAATACATTGCTATGTCTATTTCATTTCTTTTCTTGTTGTTGTTGCTGCTGCTGCTGCTGTTGCTGCTGTTGCTGCTGTTGCTGCTGCTGCTGTTGCTGCTGCTGCTGTTGCTGCTGTTGCTGCTGCTGCTGTTGCTGCTGCTGCTGCTGTTGCTGCTGCTGCTGTTGCTGCTGTTGCTGCTGCTGTTGCTGCTGTTGCTGCTGTTGCTGCTGTTATTGTTGCTGCTGTTGTTGTTGCTGCTGTTGTTGTTGCTGCTGTTGTTGTTGCTTTTGTTGATGTTATTGTTTAGGGTCAACAATGTATTGTGTGTATTTTAATAGCCTTGATATGCGCCTTGCAGTTGGATTGACTTTAAAGAATAATAACACCATTCTTTTTGTTTACGTGTAAGGAGAACCTGGTAGGTAGAAAGAAACTCTAGGGAGAGCTAGACAACAGAAGGTCTTCAGAGAAGTAACCCCCTTTAGACAAGTGTTTCGGCCCTGAATTCCTTACACTCTCGGGGGGCCGGGCCACATCCAGTTCATGACTCCTGGATGCCCTTCTGCTGTTGTCTATTTTTTTTTTTTTTTTTTTTTTTTTTCCCCCACGCCGGGATCGAACCTGGGCGATTCTGCGCTTCAGAACTGCGGTACGCGGTTTTACCAATGTGCTAACGGGGCACACATCATCTGTAGGGAATTTAATCCTTATGAAGTTCACTGGCTGCTTCACTCCATAAGTGTCCCTGCAGATAGAGTATATGATGTCTCCGTATGTGTCAAGTTTGTGTTCCAGCGTACTGTTCCCTATTAGCGCATTCAGCTTAAGGACAAGTTCCTCATCTAATTTCTCCCATTGTTCTTTTGCACCGGCAGGCGGCAAATTGAGTTTTCCACGTTTGGCGTTAAGAGCTTGTGCAAAATCCGCATCAGAACCGTCAGCGTGGATGTCCTTGGCACTATGGTTTAATTCCTGGCCTTGGTCATCCAACGTCTCACCTGCTATCGCAGTGCGCTGCTGCTGGTTCGTATGTGTCTTCAAACAGCCCATTTTTGTCCTGTGGATCTTCATGCCGCGTTTGGTGGTGAATCTCCTTCCACACGCACACGGAAATTCCAACTGGTCATCAATCATGGTCCGTTGTGCGTTTCCAGTCGTGATGGAGTCAGTGCCGATGGATTCATCATTCTCTCCCCTTTCGGTGAATCCTGGGAGCATCTTTCATTTGGAAAACTCGTGGCATGTTATCAAAGGCAAGGTGGGAAGCCAACCCACAAAGCCCGCAGATCTAGTCTTTCCCAGTGTCCTTCGGTCTTTCCCGAATGTCCTCCGAACTATTCCCGGAAGTCAATGGACTGACCATGTGCAGGTAGAAAGAAACTCTAGGGAGAGCTAGACAACAGAAGGTCTTCAGAGAAGTAACCCCCTTTAGACAAGTGTTTCGGCCCTGAATTCCTTACACTCTCGGGGGGCCGGGCCACATCCAGGTCATGACTCCTGGATGCCCTTCTGCTGTTGTCTATTTTTTTTTTTTTTTTTGTATGCTACTTTAATGTACCATATGTGATTTTAGAAAAAATGCACATGTTCATCGTGGGCGGTGCGGTAACCACGTTGTTGTAAAAAACAGAACAACCTATTTGCCTTCACATATCATATTTCGGTTAAGATACCCACGCACTTGAGAGAACACTCAGATGTGTATATCATAGTCGTGTGCAATGCGTTCGTTTGGTCTCTTATGTGCTTTGCTGTGACTGATCGCACAACCACACACACACAGACCTAACACATGTTTCTAGTTTTTTCCCACACTTACCTAAGACACTTCGCTTATTAGCCGGCATCTGGCTTATCGCTTTTTGCGCGGCTGGTTGGGTCTTTTGATAAAGCCCTGTACTCAAGATCTGATATCTCGAGTTCAATCCCAGCCCATGACATTGGATTCTTGCCTGTTGGCTGCCCATCTTAACATTTCCATCAATCTGGTGGTGTCAGCTTAGTGTTGCTGCCCACCTTAATGTTTCCATCAATCTGGTGGTGTCAGCTTAGTGTTGCTGCCCATCTTAATGTTTCCATCAATCTGGTGGTGTCAGCTTAGTGTTGCTGCCCATCTTAATGTTTCCATCTATCTGGTGGTGTCAGCTTAGTGTTGCTGCCCATCTTAATGTTTCCATCAATCTGGTGGTGTCAGCTTAGTGTTGCTGCCCATCTTAATGTTTCCATCATTCTGGTGGTGTCAGCTTAGTGTTGCTGCCCATCTTAATGTTTCCATCATTCTGGTGGTGTCAGCTTAGTGTTCCATTGGTCCCATCTCCCCCTCCCCATTCTGAGACCTTGCCGGCGTCCAGGGTTTTGCGCAGGCGCGGGGAATCTGCCAGATAATTTCTGGCACATTTGGGTGGAGCGCATATGGAATTGTCAGAATGTGATGAATAATTTGTCTTGACCAAAATTCAAATCCAAACTCAATAGTTGCGGAGGTTTTTTATTCCCATATGGCGTTCAATTCATTCAGGATATCCTTGATAGGGGCACTGGGTTCAGTCCTTTAACAAAAGCTTTTCAATTCCATCTTTTTTCTTAAGGGAAGTATCGATCGATCATTTAGAAAGAAGCACAAGTGTCTTTGTCAAACAGAAAACCAACATCATCGTCGTCATTGTGGTCCCAGTGTCTACGTCAGTTTGATCGTCCACTTTAAAAAGTGTAATTTCCTTCTGACTCCTGCGGCGTAGCTCTGTCTCTGTCTCTGTCTCTGTCTTTGTCTCTGTCTCTGTCTCTGTCTCTCTCTGTCTCTGTCTGTCTGTTTGTCTGTCTGTCTGTCTGTCTGTCTGTCTGTCTGTCTCTCTCTCTCTCTCTCTCTCTCTCTGTGAACCATGTGAGACATAAACTGTACTGTTGCTGGACATACAGAGCAATGTTGCTGGACAAACATTGTACTGTTGTTGAGACATAAACTGTACTGCTCTTGAGAAATGAACTCTACTGTCACTGAGACATAAACAGGTACAATTAGTTGGACATAAACTGTACTGTTACTGACACATAAACTGTACTGTTGTTGAGACATAAACTGTATTGTCTCTGAGACAAATACTGTACTGTTGTTGAGACTTAAACCATACTGTCAGTGAGACATAAATTGTATTGTTACTGAGATATTAATTGTGCTGTTCTTGAGCATAGATTGTACTGTTATTCAGACAACCTATAGTGTTGTTGAGACTAAAATGTACTTTGTTGAGACATAAAGTGTACTGTTTCTGAGACGTAAAGTGTACTGTCACTGAGACATAAATTGTATTGTTACTGAGACAAACTGTACTGTTATTGATACATAAACTGTACTGTTATTGAGACATAAGCTGTACTGTTATTGAGACATAACTATATTGTTATTGAGACATAAAGCGTACTGTTATTGAGACGTTAAGAGCTTGTGCAAAATCCGCATCAGAACCGTCAGCGTGGATGTCCTTGGCACTATGGTTTAATTCCTGGCCTTGGTCATCCAACGTCTCACCTGCTATCGCAGTGCGCTGCTGCTGGTTCGTATGTGTCTTCAAACAGCCCATTTTTGTCCTGTGGATCTTCATGCCGCGTTTGGTGGTGAATCTCCTTCCACACGCACACGGAAATTCCAACTGGTCATCAATCATGGTCCGTTGTGCGTTTCCAGTCGTGATGGAGTCAGTGCCGATGGATTCATCATTCTCTCCCCCTTTCGGTGAATCCTGGGAGCATCTTTCATTTGGAAAACTCGTGGCATGTTATCAAAGGCAAGGTGGGAAGCCAACCCACAAAGCCCGCAGATCTAGTCTTTCCCAGTGTCCTTCGGTCTTTCCCGAATGTCCTCCGAACTATTCCCGGAAGTCAATGGACTGACCATGTGCAGGTAGAAAGAAACTCTAGGGAGAGCTAGACAACAGAAGGTCTTCAGAGAAGTAACCCCCTTTAGACAAGTGTTTCGGCCCTGAATTCCTTACACTCTCGGGGGGCCGGGCCACATCCAGGCCATGACTCCTGGATGCCCTTCTGCTGTTGTCTATTTTTTTTTTTTTTGTATGCTACTTTAATGTACCATATGTGATTTTAGAAAAAATGCACATGTTCATCGTGGGCGGTGCGGTAACCACGTTGTTGTAAAAAACAGAACAACCTATTTGCCTTCACATATCATATTTCGGTTAAGATACCCACGCACTTGAGAGAACACTCAGATGTGTATATCATAGTCGTGTGCAATGCGTTCGTTTGGTCTCTTATGTGCTTTGCTGTGACTGATCGCACAACCACACACACACAGACCTAACACATGTTTCTAGTTTTTTCCCACACTTACCTAAGACACTTCGCTTATTAGCCGGCATCTGGCTTATCGCTTTTTGCGCGGCTGGTTGGGTCTTTTGATAAAGCCCTGTACTCAAGATCTGATATCTCGAGTTCAATCCCAGCCCATGACATTGGATTCTTGCCTGTTGGCTGCCCATCTTAACATTTCCATCAATCTGGTGGTGTCAGCTTAGTGTTGCTGCCCACCTTAATGTTTCCATCAATCTGGTGGTGTCAGCTTAGTGTTGCTGCCCATCTTAATGTTTCCATCAATCTGGTGGTGTCAGCTTAGTGTTGCTGCCCATCTTAATGTTTCCATCTATCTGGTGGTGTCAGCTTAGTGTTGCTGCCCATCTTAATGTTTCCATCAATCTGGTGGTGTCAGCTTAGTGTTGCTGCCCATCTTAATGTTTCCATCATTCTGGTGGTGTCAGCTTAGTGTTGCTGCCCATCTTAATGTTTCCATCATTCTGGTGGTGTCAGCTTAGTGTTCCATTGGTCCCATCTCCCCCTCCCCATTCTGAGACCTTGCCGGCGTCCAGGGTTTTGCGCAGGCGCGGGGAATCTGCCAGATAATTTCTGGCACATTTGGGTGGAGCGCATATGGAATTGTCAGAATGTGATGAATAATTTGTCTTGACCAAAATTCAAATCCAAACTCAATAGTTGCGGAGGTTTTTTATTCCCATATGGCGTTCAATTCATTCAGGATATCCTTGATAGGGGCACTGGGTTCAGTCCTTTAACAAAAGCTTTTCAATTCCATCTTTTTTCTTAAGGGAAGTATCGATCGATCATTTAGAAAGAAGCACAAGTGTCTTTGTCAAACAGAAAACCAACATCATCGTCGTCATTGTGGTCCCAGTGTCTACGTCAGTTTGATCGTCCACTTTAAAAAGTGTAATTTCCTTCTGACTCCTGCGGCGTAGCTCTGTCTCTGTCTCTGTCTCTGTCTTTGTCTCTGTCTCTGTCTCTGTCTCTCTCTGTCTCTGTCTGTCTGTTTGTCTGTCTGTCTGTCTGTCTGTCTGTCTCTCTCTCTCTCTCTCTCTCTCTCTCTCTCTCTCTCTCTGTGAACCATGTGAGACATAAACTGTACTGTTGCTGGACATACAGAGCAATGTTGCTGGACAAACATTGTACTGTTGTTGAGACATAAACTGTACTGCTCTTGAGAAATGAACTCTACTGTCACTGAGACATAAACAGGTACAATTAGTTGGACATAAACTGTACTGTTACTGACACATAAACTGTACTGTTGTTGAGACATAAACTGTATTGTCTCTGAGACAAATACTGTACTGTTGTTGAGACTTAAACCATACTGTCAGTGAGACATAAATTGTATTGTTACTGAGATATTAATTGTGCTGTTCTTGAGCATAGATTGTACTGTTATTCAGACAACCTATAGTGTTGTTGAGACTAAAATGTACTTTGTTGAGACATAAAGTGTACTGTTTCTGAGACGTAAAGTGTACTGTCACTGAGACATAAATTGTATTGTTACTGAGACAAACTGTACTGTTATTGATACATAAACTGTACTGTTATTGAGACATAAGCTGTACTGTTATTGAGACATAACTATATTGTTATTGAGACATAAAGCGTACTGTTATTGAGACGTTAAGAGCTTGTGCAAAATCCGCATCAGAACCGTCAGCGTGGATGTCCTTGGCACTATGGTTTAATTCCTGGCCTTGGTCATCCAACGTCTCACCTGCTATCGCAGTGCGCTGCTGCTGGTTCGTATGTGTCTTCAAACAGCCCATTTTTGTCCTGTGGATCTTCATGCCGCGTTTGGTGGTGAATCTCCTTCCACACGCACACGGAAATTCCAACTGGTCATCAATCATGGTCCGTTGTGCGTTTCCAGTCGTGATGGAGTCAGTGCCGATGGATTCATCATTCTCTCCCCCTTTCGGTGAATCCTGGGAGCATCTTTCATTTGGAAAACTCGTGGCATGTTATCAAAGGCAAGGTGGGAAGCCAACCCACAAAGCCCGCAGATCTAGTCTTTCCCAGTGTCCTTCGGTCTTTCCCGAATGTCCTCCGAACTATTCCCGGAAGTCAATGGACTGACCATGTGCAGGTAGAAAGAAACTCTAGGGAGAGCTAGACAACAGAAGGTCTTCAGAGAAGTAACCCCCTTTAGACAAGTGTTTCGGCCCTGAATTCCTTACACTCTCGGGGGGCCGGGCCACATCCAGGCCATGACTCCTGGATGCCCTTCTGCTGTTGTCTATTTTTTTTTTTTTTTTGTATGCTACTTTAATGTACCATATGTGATTTTAGAAAAAATGCACATGTTCATCGTGGGCGGTGCGGTAACCACGTTGTTGTAAAAAACAGAACAACCTATTTGCCTTCACATATCATATTTCGGTTAAGATACCCACGCACTTGAGAGAACACTCAGATGTGTATATCATAGTCGTGTGCAATGCGTTCGTTTGGTCTCTTATGTGCTTTGCTGTGACTGATCGCACAACCACACACACACAGACCTAACACATGTTTCTAGTTTTTTCCCACACTTACCTAAGACACTTCGCTTATTAGCCGGCATCTGGCTTATCGCTTTTTGCGCGGCTGGTTGGGTCTTTTGATAAAGCCCTGTACTCAAGATCTGATATCTCGAGTTCAATCCCAGCCCATGACATTGGATTCTTGCCTGTTGGCTGCCCATCTTAACATTTCCATCAATCTGGTGGTGTCAGCTTAGTGTTGCTGCCCACCTTAATGTTTCCATCAATCTGGTGGTGTCAGCTTAGTGTTGCTGCCCATCTTAATGTTTCCATCAATCTGGTGGTGTCAGCTTAGTGTTGCTGCCCATCTTAATGTTTCCATCTATCTGGTGGTGTCAGCTTAGTGTTGCTGCCCATCTTAATGTTTCCATCAATCTGGTGGTGTCAGCTTAGTGTTGCTGCCCATCTTAATGTTTCCATCATTCTGGTGGTGTCAGCTTAGTGTTGCTGCCCATCTTAATGTTTCCATCATTCTGGTGGTGTCAGCTTAGTGTTCCATTGGTCCCATCTCCCCCTCCCCATTCTGAGACCTTGCCGGCGTCCAGGGTTTTGCGCAGGCGCGGGGAATCTGCCAGATAATTTCTGGCACATTTGGGTGGAGCGCATATGGAATTGTCAGAATGTGATGAATAATTTGTCTTGACCAAAATTCAAATCCAAACTCAATAGTTGCGGAGGTTTTTTATTCCCATATGGCGTTCAATTCATTCAGGATATCCTTGATAGGGGCACTGGGTTCAGTCCTTTAACAAAAGCTTTTCAATTCCATCTTTTTTCTTAAGGGAAGTATCGATCGATCATTTAGAAAGAAGCACAAGTGTCTTTGTCAAACAGAAAACCAACATCATCGTCGTCATTGTGGTCCCAGTGTCTACGTCAGTTTGATCGTCCACTTTAAAAAGTGTAATTTCCTTCTGACTCCTGCGGCGTAGCTCTGTCTCTGTCTCTGTCTCTGTCTTTGTCTCTGTCTCTGTCTCTGTCTCTCTCTGTCTCTGTCTGTCTGTTTGTCTGTCTGTCTGTCTGTCTGTCTGTCTCTCTCTCTCTCTCTCTCTCTCTCTCTCTCTCTCTGTGAACCATGTGAGACATAAACTGTACTGTTGCTGGACATACAGAGCAATGTTGCTGGACAAACATTGTACTGTTGTTGAGACATAAACTGTACTGCTCTTGAGAAATGAACTCTACTGTCACTGAGACATAAACAGGTACAATTAGTTGGACATAAACTGTACTGTTACTGACACATAAACTGTACTGTTGTTGAGACATAAACTGTATTGTCTCTGAGACAAATACTGTACTGTTGTTGAGACTTAAACCATACTGTCAGTGAGACATAAATTGTATTGTTACTGAGATATTAATTGTGCTGTTCTTGAGCATAGATTGTACTGTTATTCAGACAACCTATAGTGTTGTTGAGACTAAAATGTACTTTGTTGAGACATAAAGTGTACTGTTTCTGAGACGTAAAGTGTACTGTCACTGAGACATAAATTGTATTGTTACTGAGACAAACTGTACTGTTATTGATACATAAACTGTACTGTTATTGAGACATAAGCTGTACTGTTATTGAGACATAACTATATTGTTATTGAGACATAAAGCGTACTGTTATTGAGACATAAGCTGTACTGTTATTGAATCATAAACTGTAGTGTTATTGAGACATAAACTATACTGTTATTGAGACACAAACTGTACTGTTATTGAGACATAAACCGTACTGTTATTGAGACATAAACTATACTGTTATTGAGACATAAACTATACTGTTATTGAGACATAAACTGTACTGTTATTGAGACATAAACTGTACTGTTATTGAATCATAAACTGTACTGTTATTGAGACATAAACTGTACTGTTATTGAGACATAAACTGTACTGTTATTGAGACATAAACTATACTGTTATTGAGACATAAACTGTACTGTTATTGAGACATAAACTGTACTGTTATTGAGACATAAACTGTGCTGTTATTGAGACATAAACTGTACTGTTATTGAGACATAAACTGTCTGTTATTGAGTCATAAACTGTACTGTTGTTGAGACATAAAGTGTACTATTATTGAGACATAAACTGTACTGTTATTGAGACATAAACTGTACTGTTATTGAATCATAAACTGTACTGTTATTGAGACATAAACTATACTGTTATTGAGACATAAACTGTGCTGTTATTGAGACATAAATTGTACTATTATTGAATCATAAACTGTACTGTTATTGAGACATAAACTATACTGTTATTGAGACATAAAATGTCTGTTATTGAGACATAAACTATACTGTTATTGAGACATAAACTGTACTGTTATTGAGACATAAACAGTACTGTTATTGAGACATAAACTGTACTGTTATTGAGACATAAACTGTCTGTTATTGAGACATAAACTGTACTTTATTGAGACATAAACTGTACTGTTATTGAGACGTAAACTGTACTGTTATTGAGACATAAACTGTGCTGTTATTGAGACATAAACTGTACTGTTGTTGAGACATAAACTATACTGTTAATGACACATAAACTGTACTGTTATTGAGACATAAACTGTGCTGTTATTGAGACATAAACTGTACTGTTATTGAGACATAAACTGTACTGTTATTGAGACATAAACTATACTGTTATTGACACATAACTGTACTGTTATTGAGACATAAAATGTCTGTTATTGAGACATAAACTATACTGTTATTGAGACATAAACTGTACTGTTGTTGAGACATAAACTGTACTTTTATTGAGACATAAACTGTACTGTTATTGAAACTGTACTTTTATTGAGACATAAACTGTACTGTTATTGAGACATAAACTGTACTGTTGTTGAGACATAAAGTGTACTGTTGTTCAGACATAAACTGTACTGTTATTGACACATAACTGTACTGTTATTGAGACACATAACTGTACTGTTATTGATACATAAACACATAAACTGTACTGTTATTGAGACATAAACTGTACTGTTGTTGAGACATAAACTGTACTGTTATTGAGACATAAACTGTCTGTTATTGAGACATTAACTGTCTGTTATTGAGATATAAACTGAACTGTTATTGAGACATAAAGTGTACTATTATTGAGACATAAACTGTACTGTTATTGAGACATAAACTATACTGTTATTGAGACATAAATTATACTGTTATTGAGACATAAACTGTACTGTTATTGAGACATAAACTGTACTGTTATTGAGACATAAACTATACTGTTATTGAGACATAAACTGTACTGTTATTGAGACATAAACTATACTGTTATTGAGACATAAACTGTACTGTTATTGAGACATAAGCTGTACTGTTATCGAGACATAAGCTGCACTGTTGATGAGACATGAAATGTACTGCTCTTGAAACATAAACTCTACTGTTGTTAAGACATAAACTGTACTGCTTTTGAAACATAAAGTGTACTGTTGTTGAGACATAAACTGTACTGTTCTTGAGACATAAACTGTACTGTCGTTGAGACATAAACTATTACTGAGACATAAATTGTACTGTTAGTGAGACATAAACTGTACTAATGTTGAGGCATAAACTGCCCTGCTTTTGAGACATAACATTTTACTGTCACTGAGACATAAAATGTAGTGTCACTTGTGACATAAACTGTAAAGTTACTGATACATAGACTGTACTGTTGTTGAGACATGTAGGATAGTAGGAATTCTAGTCCTTTATCACCTCAGGGTATCGGTATGGGACAGGAAAGGTATCAAACTGTCCACCAAGCTGAAGGTATACAAGGAAGCCGTTCTGCCAACCCTTCTGTATGCCTGTGAGACATGGACCATATACGAGCGCCACGCCAAGAAACTCAACTGATTCCACATCAACTGCCTCAGACAGCTCCTGAAGATCACCTAGAAGGATAGAATACCTGACACAGATGTCCTCGATCAGGCCGGAATGACTAGCATTCACACCCTGCTCAGAAGAGCGCAACTCAGATGGGCCAGACACATCGTGCGTATGCCAGACACGCGTCTCCCGAAGAGACTGCTCTATGGTGAGCTAGCAGACTGCATACGCTCGCGAGGAAGGCCAAAGCTACGCTTCAAGGACACACTTAAAGCGTCCCTGAAAAACTTCGGCATCGACACCAAGACATGAGAGGCCCTTACACAAGACCGCTCATCATGGAGAAGCTGCGTTGGCGAAGGTGCCGCCTCCTACGAACAAAGCAGGATCAATGGAGCACAAAAGAAACGAGAGCTGCATAAATCCCGAGCCAACTCCGAAGTCCACAATCCAGCAGAACACATGTGTCTCATCTGCGGCCGAGCCTTCCGCGCACGAATCGGCCTCATCAGTCACAGCCGGACACATGAAACGTGATGATCCTTGGTCATCGTCGATCACGACGGACGAACAACAAACACTCGCCTGGTGTGGGTCTTCATATGGGATTATAGGCATACTTGTCATTTATCACTTGGCATAGATCTTCATATGGGATTATAGGCATACTGGTCATTTATCACTTGGCACAGTTCTTCATGTGGGATTATATGCATATTGGTCATTTATCACTTGGCACAATTCTTCATATGGGATTATAGGCATACTGGTCATTTATCACTTGGCATAGATCTTCATATGGGATTATAGGCATACTGGTCATTTATCACTTGAAATAGGTCTTCACCCCGTCTAATATCACTTACAGTGAAAAGACGTTAAATCAAGGAAGGAACGAACGAGCAATAGATCTTCATATGGGATTATAGGCATACTGGTCATTTATCACTTGGCGTAGGTCTTCATATGGGATTATAGGCATACTGGTCATTTATCACGTAGCATAGGTCTTCATATGGGATTATAGGCATACTGGTCATTTATCACTTGGCATAGGTCTTCATATGGGATTAAAGGCATACTGGTCATTTATCACTTGGCATGTCTTCATATGGGATTATAGGCATACTGGTCAGTTATCACTTGGCATAGGTCTTCATATGGGATTAAAGGCATACTGGTCATTTATCACTTGGCATATGTCTTCATATGGGATTATAGGCATACTGGTCATTTATCACTTGGCATATGTCTTCATATGGGATTATAGGCATACTGGTCATTTATCACTTGGCATAGGTCTTCATATGGGATTATAGGCATACTGGTCATTTATCGCTTAGCATAGGTCTTCATATGGGATACCAGACCGATCCTGGAGGCACATGGTTTTGGCAAAGGCCTCGTTGTGAGGAGTCCTGTGGCTTACTTTTCTGTTTCATACAATCCCTCTTCTGTTGAACAGCAGCCGTGTTGCATTGTTCAAATACGATTATACCCTGGGGACACTGCTGTCGCCAGGTTGCTTTATTGCATTAATACATTTATATTGTAAATGTAGAAGAACAAGGACTAGCTGTAAGACAGGCCTGATGGGACCTAATGCTACTATCCTTGAACAGAGAAGTGTTTCAATTTTTGAAGTTTGTAATTTGAAGCAGTAACTGTTCCAGTTGTCTTTAGGTGCCGTCGGTAGGAGGTCAGGTCTGGGGGTGGGGTGGGGGCACAGGTGATTTTTAGATAACAGAAAGGGAGTACAATCCTTTTGCCCCTACCCCCATTTTCTGGCCTACCGTCCGTGGTAGTTGCAGAATACTATCAGATAGAAATGACTAATACAGGTCACATTTTCAAGTAGATTAAATACAGGTAGTAGTCCTCAGTTCCAGAGAGGAAAAGCAAATATCTGTTTGCCTTGCAATGCTGAAGTAACTTAGGAATGAGTATGGTTACCAAATGGATGCAGGTTTGTACTCTTTGATCCAAATGTCATCCCAACCCAGTCCGTTTTACGTAGACACTGTCTGTCTCGTTAGAGCCATGGCAGTAAGGCAGCAGGAGAGAAGATAAGAGGACTGTTCTAACGTTTGACAGGCAAAGTAAAGGAATATCATAAAGGACATGGCTACTGCTCTAATGACGCCGACTCTGACAGATGTTGAGGCTTCTAACAGTACATTTCCCAAAGAAAGAGATGTTGAGCTTTCTGACGGTTTAGTTATCAAAGACAGAGATGTTGAGGCTTTTATTGGTTTGTTTCTCAAAGATAGAGATGTTTAGGCTTCTTTTGGTTTGTTTCACAAAGACAGAGATGTTGAGGCTTCTATTGATGTATTTCTCAAAGAGATGTTGAGGCTTCTATTGGTTTGTTTCTCAAAGAAAGAGATGCTGAGCTTTCTGACGGTTTAGTTATCAAAGAAAAAGATGTTGAGACTTCTTTTGGTTTGTTTCACAAAGACAGAGATGTTGAGGCTTCAAAAGGTTTGTTCCCAAAGAAAGAGATGTTGAGGCTTCTATTGGTTTGTTTCTCAAAGAAAGAGATATTGAGCTTTCTGACGGTTTAGTTATCAAAGAAAGAGATGTTGAGGCTTCTATTGGTTTGTTTCTCAAAGAAAGAGATGTTGAGGCTTCAAAAGGTTTAATGGCTACCTGGCTGAACCTGTCTCTCAGTGACAAAAAAGCTACTTACTGCGTAGCTTTTCATCGGCGATCCGGCCGACTTCTTCAGCGCAACTGCTGGGTTGAGAACTGGCTTCAGTGCGCACCGCCATGAGCGAACTCACGACAGTGCGACTGAATAAGTGAGGAGTACACCGATGGCAGGTTGTGTCGGCCCCGGTCACGGTTGAGGGTGGGGTTCTTTGTTTCTCAAAGAGATGTTGAGGTTTCTATTGGTTTGTTTCTCAAAGAGATATTGAGGCTTCTATTGGTTGTTTCTCAAAGACAATGATGTTGAGACTTCTATTGGTTTGTTTCTCAAAGACAGATATGTCGAGGCTTCTTTTGGTTTGTTTCTCAAAGAAAGAGATGTTGAGGTTTCTCAAGGTTTGTTCCCCGAAGAAAGAGATGTTGAGCTTTCTGGCGGTTTTGTTATCAAGGAGAGAGATGTTTAGGCTTGTATTGGTTTGTTTCCCAAAGACCTCATGATATTAGTGAAAATTTTATCTTGGGTATAACAAGAAATGTAGCGTACCCACTTTAGAACTTAACATAACACTAGTCACAGACAAGACTCTTAAGGCAGTTATACTCCGTTAACTTAACCCTTTGACTCCCTCACCCCATTCACCAGCTTTCTGCATTATTACCTATGATGATGATCATCATCATCAGGTGCCCTGCCGCATGGAGTTGGCGATCATGGACTTCCATCTGTCTCTGTCTCCCGTTGCCCCTAGCATCTCTCCCATCCCCCTCGTCCGCAGCCACTCTGCAAGTCCGTCCAGCATTTTCTCCCTGGGTCTACCCGGTGCTCTCTTTCCCTCCAGCTTTCCCGTTGTGACCAAGTGCTCCAAATCCCCCTTCCTCATAAAATGGCCTATAAATGTTGCCTGTCTTTTCCTAATCTTCCTTATGAGTGATCTACTTGTGTCTGCCTCCATCAAGATTGTCTCATTTGTTTTCTTTGCTGTCCATGGAACTCTCAACATTCTTCTTAGAAACCATATCTCGGCTGCCTCAATCTTGTTCTGGCTTTGTTTGTTGACTTCCACGCCTCACATCCGTACAACAGTATTGGTTCTATATAACATTCAAGAACTCTCTTCCTGATGTTAATTGATAGGCATTTGTTGGTAAGAATGCCTGTCATCTTCCCGATTGCTGTTCGGCTTGGCCGATTCTGCCAGTTATTTCTGATGTGCATCTGCCGTCTGATGAAATGATCGTTCCCAGGTATTTGAATTTATCAACGCGTGTCAAGGTTGTGCGATTTGCTGTTATTTTGCTTGAGGGGATTTCATGTTTTTTACTGATCACCATGACTTCAGTCTTCCTACTGTTTAATTCAGCCCCTTAATTTGCTTTCTATTTCTAGTATATTCACAAGGTTTTGTAGGTCCCTTTCACTTTCTGCAATTAGCACGGTGTCATCTGCGTACCGAATGTTGTTTATCATTTTCCCTCCAACCTTTAATCCAGGGTCTTCTTCTAGGTTTCTCGTGATGTTTTCGCTGTAAAGTGAAAACAGATCTGGTGACAAAACACAACCCTGTCTGATTCCTCTTTTGATGTTTTGGAAAGAGCTTACATTGTTTTCTATTCTCATTGAAGCTGTTTGTTCCCAGTACATGTTTCTGATTATTCGTAGATCTTTTACTCCACACCTCACACCCATCTTCCCCTTTCATCCCCTCACTCGGTTTTTTATTTGTTTGTTTTGTTTTGTTTTTTTTTGTTTGTTTTGTTTTGTTTTTTGTTTTGTTTGTTTTTTTACTTCTTTTACGACCTGGCCCCTTGAATGTTTCTTAAGAAGTGAACGATATTTATGGCAGCAGCAGTAGGGCCAGAGGACCAGTTGAGGACCATGTAAAGAGCCGTAAAGTTTGCTGCTGTACTGTAGACTGCCTGTCGTCAGCACCTGTCGAGGGGGTGTGAGGAGGGCGGAACAATTTACTGTTTATCGATTGTGTACATGACGCGCTAGACGACAGTGGGAGGATAGAAGAAACGGTGAAAGAAATTGGAGTGAGGGTTGGGGGTAAAAGTGAAAGAAGACAGACAGAGAGAGAAGGGGGGGGGGCGAAGAGAGAGGCGGAGGGAGAGAGAGAGAGACAGAGGGAGAGAGAGAGAGGAAGGGAGAGAGGGGATGTGGGAGAAAGGGGAGGGAGCGAGCAGCGGTAGAGGGAGAGAGAAAAAGAGAGAAGAGAAGGAGATGGTGAAAGTTGAGGAGGAAAGGGAAGTCTCTTTGTTCTTTGCATAATAATCTGCAGTAGTTTTTTCCCAGAACAGTTTGCTAAGAAGACGTCCAAGCTGGTATTTTGGGCAATGAATGTGGCACTCAGAGAGGGAGAATTTGTGATGCCTGTGTTGTGCGAGGCTTTGTTTCATTTATATGGCGATATTCTTTGCGCTTTCTGACCCTCTTTTGGACTTCGAACTACGACTTAGCACAATTTGTGAAGATTCAATATGGCCTCCTTTCAACAAATAAGCATCGAGGAAAGAACAGTGTGACAAAATATGCGTTTAAAGATTACTGTAATTTTAAGGGATTGAAATTACAGAAACGAACACTGCGTACGGAAATGTGAGTTGAATAAAAATGTCAACATATGGAACGTCGTATGGAACAGTACAAAAAGCCATACTGTGCAGCGCTATATCTGCCCGTATAAGTTACTGTAAACGACTGGCAATTAGTGCAACCACTCGTCTTCCAATGTGCACGTACACTAAACTTGGAGTTCGTTCAAGTGGAACTCATGTACTTGGGCAATTCCATATGCGCATCCAAATCTGCCAGTAGTCATTTGACCAGACTCCCTAAGTCTGCACAAAGCCCTCTGCACCGGCAAAGGTCATGAAATGAGGAGAGAGAGAACGGGAGTATAAACAGTGAGGTGTCACCACCCAAATGATGGAAACATTCAGATGAGCAGCGAAAAGGCCAATTTTTCATGCTGCAGACTGGGACTGAACTCGAAATATCAGATCTTGAGTCCACGGATCTATCAAAAGAATCTACCAGCCCGCGTACACACACACACACACACACACACACACACACACACACACACACACACACACACACACTCACACACACACACACACACACACACACACACACACACACACACACACACACACACACTCACACACACACACACACACACACACACACACCACACACACACACACACACACACACACACACACACACACACACACACACACACACACACACACAAGAAGGAAAGAAAAACAATAAGAAAGCACAAATAGAGTTTAAAGTATCTATTTCCGTTTCTCATGGGTTGGTTGTTCTTTGATAGAGCCACGGACTTCAATTTGTTTACCATGAATTCAATCATGGCCCTAACATAAAAACTGGCCTGACCACTGCCCATCTTTAGGCTCCAATCATTATGCTGGTGTCAGCTTACTGTTTCACAGATTAATCTTCCGCCTCCCACTCATCCTCTTTGTTTCAATACTTTCCCAACGCATAAGGTTTTTGGGCCAACTCTGGGAGTTAGTCAGTATATTTCTGGCAGATCTGTATGGAGCGTGTATGGAATTGTCTGAGTGCGATGGATCCCTCTTGATCAAAATCCGAACTCCAAATACCATTCTGATCATTTTAATTCAAATAAAATGAAAACATCAACTGAAAACATTGTTGTTTCAAAGTACTGTCACATTTCTGGAACAGGCAAAGTCAGCAATTGAGCACTTTGACTGAGAGATTGAGTATCGAAGTCAATGTCTTAAAACTGCATTTGTGTGAAATAAAAAGCAAACTCACAGTCAGTGAATCGATCAACCGACCAACCAATCAACAATTAGTGAATCAATCTACCAAACAACCAGTCAACAATCAGTGAATCAATCTACCAAACAACCAGTCGACAATCAGTGAATCAATCTACCAACCAACCATTCAACAATCAGTGAATCAATCTAGCAACCAACCAGTCGACAATCAGTGAATCAATCTACCAAACAACCAGTCGACAATCAGTGATTCAATTTAGCAACCAACCAGTCGACAATCAGTGAATCAATCTAGCAAACAACCAGTCGACAATCAGTGAATCAATCTACCAAACAACCAGTCAACAATCAGTGAATCAATCTACCAACCAACCAGTCGACAATCAGTGAATCAATCTACCAAACAACCAGTCAACAATCAGTGAATCAATCTACCAAACAACCAGTCAACAATCAGTGAATCAATCTACCAAACAACCAGTCAACAATCAGTGAATCAATCTACCAAACAACTAGTCAACAATTAGTGAATCAATCTACCAACCAACCAATCAACAATCAGTGAATCAATCTACCAAACAACCAGTCAACAATCAGTGAATCAATCTACCAAACAACCAATCAACAATCAGTGAATCAATCTACCAAACAACCAGTCAACAATCAGTGAATCAATCTACCAAACAACCAATCAACAATCAGTGAATCAATCTACCAACCAACCAATCAACAATCAGTGAATCAATCTACCAAACAACCAGTCAACAATCAGTGAATCAATCTACCAAACAACCAATCAACAATCAGTGAATCAATCTACCAAACAACCAGTCAACAATCAGTGAATCAATCTACCAACCAACCAATCAACAATCAGTGAATCAATCTACCAAACAACCAGTCAACAATCAGTGAATCAATCTACCAAACAACCAATCAACAATCAGTGAATCAATCTACCAAACAACCAGTCAACAATCAGTGAATCAATCTACCAAACAACCAAACAACAATCAGTGAATCAATCTACCAAACAACCAATCAACAATCAGATATAGAAACTGTTAAATTATATGATACCGAACCCTCATTTCAAAGGGCAAAATTTTAATGTTCAACATTTTAACGGTACGGATAAAATCCTCATCGTTCCATTGTTTTTCGCTAATTGTGTTGAAATTAATTTTCCCGATTAAATCAAACGTAAAAAAACTTTTCATGACAAAACTGATTGCTCAAATCAACATTGTCCCATTATTTTTCGATAAGAGCGTGTTTTGAAGTTAATTTTCCCGATGAAGATGAAACATAAAGAAACGTTTCGTTATAAAACAAAACAATATCAAAACAGATTTAAGATCGCACACTAAAAATGTTTAAAATAGATGATAGTAAAGCGACCGGTAATCTTTTCTCCTCCAAGTAAAGATGTCATGCGATACGAAAACATTTGTTTGTTTGTTTGTTTGTTTGTTTGTTGTTTGTTTGATGTTTGTTTGTTGTTTGTTTGTTCGTTTGTTTGTATGTTTGTTTGTTTCTTTCTTTCTTTTGCACTGTCAGATTTCTCCCTGACGCCTGTACGCTCGCAGTTTTTGCCCACACTATGCAACCGGTATGTTGCTGCATAGTCTGCTTTCTCCGCATTCGTTGGATGTGCATGCGAGGCGTTTTCAGATGTCCACAAGTCGACGCTGACATGACTTACAAGATGTTTAACGAGTACATTTGATGTACGCATGTGTCTACACACCCTAAAGGGGTGGAAGCACTGACAGA
Source organism: Monoplex corrugatus (assembly GCA_030674185.1). Taxonomy (NCBI): domain Eukaryota; kingdom Metazoa; phylum Mollusca; class Gastropoda; order Littorinimorpha; family Ranellidae; genus Monoplex; species Monoplex corrugatus. Next base: position 26,422,259 of record JAPXFY010000030.1, read on the forward strand.
TAGATAGACACTCCTTTTGACTTGGGAGACCGGTTAATCTCTACCCTGTACCACACAGCGGGAGATACCCTGGAAGAATCGAACCCAGACGTTGCGATTGGAAATCAGACGTCTTGGTCATTTGACTATTGCATTGTCCTATTTACTTTTTTTTTTTTATTCATTTGAGCGATTCATGTCTTTCAGTTTTCCAATTGCACGCCTCCTAAGTCTGCCAACAAGCGTAACCTGGTAGACTCCTTGAGCATGCGCAAACCATGTGTGTTGGCAAGGTCTGAAACATGGAGCGGATGGGGAACACGATCTATGAAACACAAAGCTGCCACACCAGAATGATAGCAGCATGAAGATGGCAGCCAAGGGGACGGTTTTCACCCATTAGCTAGGGCTGCTCTTGTTCAGTGGTAGTACTACATGTAGGTCTCTGTCAGTCGGCGTCGACTATGGATGATGCGCCCTAGTGTCGTGTTGAGTCCACTTGACGCCTCTGGGGCAGCGTCAGCTGTAGCTGGTAAGGCCGATACAGGAACTGCAGTATCTGTCACATTGGATGCATGTGTGGATGCCGGCCACTCCCTTCACCTGACTTGCTGTTCACCAGATAAGGTCTGGATCTTCTTTTCCCCCGACCTGAGTTGTTTCTGGAGCAGACTGTGCCATCTGTTGCTGTGTCGTCCCAGCTTTCTGTGATGTCCAGAGCTTTAATATCGCGATTGCAGACGTCTTTGTACCTTAGGTGGGGTGCCAACAGATCTCTTGCCGGAGACTAGTTCACAGTAAAGGATATCCTTTGGGATTCGTCCATCTTCCATCCGGCGCCCATGACCAAGCCAGCGCAGCCTGCGTTGTCTGAGCAATGCGTGCATGGTGAAGAGACCAGCGCATGCTAGGACCTGGCCGGACGTTTGGTATTTTGTCGCTCCACTTGATGCCGAGGACGAACTGAATCAATATGTTTACCATAGTGAAAGTTGAGCCACCAACTGCCACTAATGAAGCTTACGTCAGGCTCTCTATCAGTATCTCTGAAAAAGTGTAACTGGACAGACTTCTGTTACGGTTTGAAGTAGATGGACTGTTTGATTATCTACCAGCGTGAAATGAACACATGGTGCGTTTGTTACACACCTTTTGTTACCCCTGCCTGTCCAGAAGTTACTATGTGCCACTACTGATCACACTACCGTAAAACAACACATGAAAACGTACACGCTGAACTATTTCATCTTGTCTTTTGTCAGTTCCTCACTTGAAAGTCATCTTCTCCAGCTCAGCAACAGTAATAATTCCATTCTGGCGTGTCCTAAATCTGGTGATTCTTTTTTTCTTCTTTTTTTTTTTTTTGTACACTTGACAAAGACCAGATGACTAAAGATGTGGTCCTGTGTGGACTGTGAAGATCTGCTATCTCGAGTTCAATCCCACCCGCAGTTTTAAAAACTCTTTATGTTGCCCATCAGAATGTTTCTGTCATTGTGTTGATGCCGGCTTAATGTGTCATAGACCCCCCCCCCCCCCCGACCCTCACCCCCTCCACATGTCAAGGCTCTGTCATCGAATAACGTTTTGCGCAGACTCAGGGAATCTGGTAGCAAAACTGGGTGAAGCGTATATGGGAATGTCCAAGTGCGATGAACGCCTCTTAAACAGACTCAAAACTCAAAACTGCTTGTTTCGTGGGTTAAATACATCTTGTCGTTGTACCGTCATATGTTTCTGGTTGAGGGCTTACCCTATCGTTTTTGTCCAAATTGTCAATGCTCAGTCTGTACACAGGCCAGACTGTCAACAGTTGAAGATTCCAAGACACTGGCTGAGAAAGGATTCGGCAGCTTTATCTATCTATCTATCTATTTATTTATTTATTTATTTATCTATCCAATTTAAAGAAATTTTGATAATTGACACACATTCTTTCCCCCCTTGTTCTTCTTGTTTTATTCTTCTCTTTGTTCTTCTTGTTCTCTTCCTCCTCCTCCTTCTTCTCCTCCTCTTTCTTCTTCGTTCCCTTCTTTTTCTTCTTCTTCTTCATCTTTTTCTTATTTTTTATTACTATTAATATCATTATTATCATCATTATTATCATCATTATCAAATATCATAATCATTACTATTACCAACGAGCAATTTTGAATTATCATTTGATTTGTTGAAACGTGTTCCAATGGGTGAAAAAAAAACTGTGAAAAATGTTTATTCATTCAATAGTGTGCCTTCAGGATACATTGCATCACATCCTCACCAAAGCCAGTCAAGTGATTGGGTTGTCTTTAAATAATACATCGGAAACACCGTTGTGACGTGAAGTCAGCAAAATGACTGTAACACCCTGAACTATTTCCATTCTCAACACAAACAACAATCTATAGCGATTCCACGTGAAGTGTTTGCTGTCATGATCATCTGTAGACATCAGTTTCCAGTCGTCATTAGTTTGAAGCCATTTTGTCACAATCATCACCATTGTTCTGAAATCCTATGGCTGCTGAGATTACTTGTCTTTAAAACCACACACTGAAACTCTCTTTTCATCGTGACTGTTCTAACATCATATTTGTTTGAGTATTGGCTTACGTGTTGTGTGGACATTTCCTGCTGGATGGTAAACAAAAAAGGTGACTGTATGATGTGGAGACTTACTTTTCCGTTGGTTCAATGATGGGAAGATGCGTTGTGCACACGTGTTGTGTCTTTCTTCACTGAATTCCTGCTGACGGAGGGGGAGTATTGTTAACTGCCGATCTCACCTCAGCCTACGTGCTCGTCAGTCTTTTCAAGCAGTTCAGATGAAGCGAATGAAAGTAAGTTTTTTTTTGTTTTGGTTTGTTTGGTTTGGTTTGGTTTTCCCCCTTTCGAACTGCAAGACTGCAAATGCTTTACGTTGTATCCTTGTTTCAGTCATGCCTTTGTCTAGCGCTTAGGGCTCTTGTAAGATAAGGCGCTGTACCAGGAGTCAGAAGTAGTAATAGTAGTAGTGGTAGTAGAAGTAGAAGTAGTAGTAGTAATGGTAGTAGTGGTAGAAGAAGTAGTAGTAGTAGTAGTAATGGTAGTAGTACTACCACTACTATGCTACCTATGCTACTACTACACTTCACCACCACCACCATCACCATCACTACTACTACTACTACTATTACTACTATGCTACTACTACCACACCACCACACCACCACCACCACCACTACTACTACCACGACCATAACTACGAGTACGAGTACTAGTACTAGTCCTACTATCAACTCGATAAATAAAGCTTGTGATTAAATCCCCAGAGTGGAAAGGAAACCAAAAAAGAATTGGATGACAAAAGAAATATAGGCTCGATGGAAGAAGGAAGAAAAGTAAAGGGAAAAGAGGAAGACTACAAAAGGATAAATAAGGGAATCAGGAGTAAATGCAAGGAAAGCAAGGACACTTGGCTGGAAACAAAGTGCCAAGAAATAGAAGACTGACAGCAGAGGGGCATCCAGGAGTTATGAACTGGATGTGGCCCAGCCCGCATAGTGTCAGGAAATAAAGGTCGATACACTGACATGACGGGGGTTTATCCTCCGAGAACCTTCTGTTGTCCGGCTCTCCCAAGAGTTGTTTTACTACCGACACAAAACAGACCCTAAGTTTATGTACAGAAACATTGAAATTACCCACAGGAAAAAGACATGCACATCGACTGGTTCCTTAAAATCAAAAGATGGTACGATTATTGTGGGAAAAGGCAAAACATAAGATAGATTGGGAAAGTACAATGAAGACCTTTTTGACGATGATGAAAAAGAGGAAGACATCATATGAAAGAGCGTTGAAGGACCACCAATAACAAAAGATGAAGTTAGAGCAGCGTTAAAAAGATGAAACGCAGAAAAGTCCCATGACCAGACAAAATTTCTATGGAAATGATTGAGTCTCTAAATGAATTTAGTGCTGAAAAAGGAACAATCCGCCTAAATGAAATGTATGACACCGGAACATTCTGTAAAATAATTACGTCAATTTTCATTGCATGCACTTCCAAAGAAAGCAGGGGCTATAGAATGTGAACTTCATCGTACAGTCACTTTGATGATCATGTGACAAAGTTTCTAATAAGAATAATCATGGCGACGACAAGGAACGCAATCAAAACAGAAAAAGCAGAAGAATAATGCAGATTTGTTCACGAGAAAGGAGCAATTTATGCCATTGCATCCTAAGAACTCTCATAGAAAGCTCAGTTGAGTTGAATAAGGATATACATTTATGTTTTGTTGATTATACCAACGCTTTTGATCGGGTAAGACACGAAGAA
>JAPXFY010000030.1:26436543-26466543 GCA_030674185.1 Monoplex corrugatus
TGTGGTTTCTAAGAAGAATGTTGAGAGTTCCATGGACAGTAAAGAAAACAAACGAGACAGTCTTGATGGAGGCAGACACAAGAAGATCATTGATAAGGAAGATTAGAAAAAGACAGGCAACATGTATTGGCCATTTTATGAGGAAAGCTTAAAGGAGAATTGGAGCACCTGGTCACAACGGGAAAGCTGGAGAGAAAGAGAGCACCGGGTAGACCCAGGTCTCCCTGGGTATACTAGACGGACTTGCGGAGTGGCTGAAGACAGGGAGGGTGGAAGAAATGCTTGAGGCAACAAGTAATAGAGGCAGATGGAAGTCCATAATCGCCAACGCCATGCGACAAGGCACCTGATGATGATGATGATGAATATGAATTGTAATGTTTCTGTGTGAGCTGTCTGATTTACTGCTCTACCTTTTCACTCCCACTAATATGGACTGCAATACTCTCTTGTTTCACTGTTGACCGTTGTATTATTGTACTTTCCACTTAAATATTAATTTAACGGGCTGGTTGATAGAACCATGGACTCAAGATCTGTTATCTTCTGTTCAGTCCCAGCCTGCAACATTAACGTCTGGTCTGTTCGCTGCCCATACATGTATTAATGTTTCCATTGTTCTGGTGGTGTCAGCTCAGTGTTTGATAGATCCCTTCTCCCCTTTCTCCGTTTCAAGACCTTGCCAGCGCATAGGGTTTTTGTACAAACTCAGGAAATCTGTCAGATTATTGTTGGCGGATTTGGGTGGAGCGCATATGGAAGTGTCAGAGTGCTGTGAATCCTTCTTGAAATAACACCAATGATTCCATTAACACCACTTTAATAATGCGAACTTCAGTGTTCTCTGTTTTAGCGTGGACTACTGATCTTATAAGTGTACTTTTTGATGCCGGTTACCAAAAAAATCAATGCTGTCTGTTTCAGCGTCGAGTGTTGAGTGTCCTCACACTTCGGTGGACCATGAGGAAGGTGACGGTGTGTCTGCTGGTCACGGCACTGCTCCTGCTCTTCTTCTCTGTCAAAGTCGGTGACTGTGAGTGACTTCTTTGTCTTCTTCTCTGTCAAAGTCGGTGACTGTGAGTGACTTCTTTGTCTTCTTCTCTGTCAAAGTCGGTGACTGTGAGTGACTTCTTTGTCTTCTTCTCTGTCAAAGTCGATGACTGTGAGTGACTTCTTTGTCTTCTTCTCTGTCAAAGTCGATGACTGTGAGTGACTTCTTTGTCTTCTTCTCTGTCAAAGTCGGTGACTGTGAGTGACTTCTTTGTCTTCTTCTCTGTCAAAGTCGGTGACTGTGAGTGACTTCTTTGTCTTCTTCTCTGTCAAAGTCGGTGACTGTGAGTGACTTCTTTCTCTTCTTCTCTGTCAAAGTCGGTGACTGTGAGTGACTTCTTTGTCTTCTTCTCTGTCAAAGTCGGTGACTGTGAGTGACGTCTTTGTCTTCTTCTCTGTCAAAGTCGGTGACTGTGAGTGACGTCTTTGTCTTCTTCTCTGTCAAAGTCGGTGACTGTGAGTGACGTCTTTGTCTTCTTCTCTGTCAAAGTCGATGACTGTGAGTGACGTCTTTGTCTTCTTCTCTGTCAAAGTCGGTGACTGTGAGTGACGTCTTTGTCTTCTTCTCTGTCAAAGTCGATGACTGTGAGTGACGTCTTTGTCTTCTTCTCTGTCAAAGTCGGTGACTGTGAGTGACGTCTTTGTCTTCTTCTCTGTCAAAGTCGGTGACTGTGAGTGACGTCTTTGTCTTCTTCTCTGTCAAAGTCGGTGACTGTGAGTGACGTCTTTGTCTTCTTCTCTGTCAAAGTCGGTGACTGTGAGTGACGTCTTTGTCTTCTTCTCTGTCAAAGTCGATGACTGTGAGTGACGTCTTTGTCTTCTTCTCTGTCAAAGTCGGTGACTGTGAGTGACTTCTTTGTCTTCTTCTCTGTCAAAGTCGGTGACTGTGAGTGACTTCTTTGTCTTCTTCTCTGTCAAAGTCGGTGACTGTGAGTGACTTCTTTGTCTTCTTCTCTGTCAAAGTCGGTGACTGTGAGTGACTTCTTTGTCTTCTTCTCTGTCAAAGTCGGTGACTGTGAGTGACTTCTTTGTCTTGTCTGTGTTTGTCTGTCCGTCAATGTCTGTTGCCTGTGATTGTTTGTGGTCATTTGTGGTCTGTTTTATGTTTGATGGTCTCTTCCTGTCTCACACATATATACACACCCGCACACACACACACACACACACACACACACACATACACACACACACACACACACACACGCGTGCACACACACACACACACACACACACACACAAGCAAAATAGGGTTTTCAAGAGGGAATGAGACAGAGAAGAGTGGGGAGAGACAGAGACAGACAGAAACAGACGAACAGTCAGACAGAGAGGCAGAGGCAAAGACAAAGACAAAGAGACAGACACAGACACAGAAAGACAGACAGATTAAAGGGTGAGAGACGAGCAGACAAAAGGATAAGACAAGCAGACAGACAGAGATAGGCAGACAAGGCAGACAAGGCAGACAGACAGAGATAGGCAGACAAGGCAGACAGACAGAGATGGGCAGACAAGCAGACAGACAGAGATGGGCAGACAAGGCAGACAGACAGAGATGGGCAGACAAGCAGACAGACAGAGATAGGCAGACAAGGCAGACAGACAGAGATAGGCAGACAAGGCAGACAAGGCAGACAGACAGAGATAGGCAGACAAGGCAGACAAGGCAGACAGACAGAGATAGGCAGACAAGGCAGACAGACAGAGATAGGCAGACAAGGCAGACAAGGCAGACAGACAGAGATAGGCAGACAAGCAGACAGACAGAGATAGGCAGACAAGGCAGACAGACAGAGATAGGCAGACAAGGCAGACAAGGCAGACAGACAGAGATAGGCAGACAAGCAGACAGACAGAGATAGGCAGACAAGGCAGACAGTCAGAGATAGGCAGACAAGGCAGACAAGGCAGACAGACAGAGATAGGCAGACAAGGCAGACAGACAGAGATAGGCAGACAAGCAGACAGACAGAGATAGGCAGACAAGGCAGACAGACAGAGATAGACAGACAAGCAGACAGACAGACTGACAGAGGCCAAGACAGACGGAGAGATAAACAAAGTGCGCTGATGTTCTTTTCAGACAGTTGGGTTGTACCCAAGCCACACAGTCACACGCTGTCTGTCAGTCACATCACGGAGGATAGAGGTAAGATTCATCGCCATTATCGTCATCTTCATTATCATCATCATCACCACCATCATCATCATCACCACCATCACATCCACCACCGCCATTATCATCATCATCATCATTATCACCACCACCACCACCATCATCATCACCACCACCATCACCCACCACTATCATCATCATCATCATCATCATCATCGTCGTCGTCGTCGATATTACTATTATCGTAGTGGCATCGTCGTCGTCGTCATCATCATCATCATTATTTTCATGGTCATCATGGTCATCATCACCACCACCACCACTGCCTTCATCATTGTCGTCGTCGTTGTCGTCGTCGTCATCGCCGTTATGTATTAATCATCACCATCATCCTTCTTCTCCTCCTCATCATCATCACCACCACAACCACCATCATTGTCATCACCATCGTCGTCGTCGTCGTCATCATCATCGTCGCCGCCGTCGTCATTATCATCTATCTCTTCTTCTTCTTCTTCTTCTTCTTCTTCTTCTTCTTCTTCTTCTTCTTCTTCTTCTTCTTCTTCTTCTTCTTCTTCTTCTTCTTCTTCTTCTTCTTCTTCTTCTTCTTCTTCTTCTTCTTCTTCTTCTTCTTCTTCTTCTTCTTCTTCTTCTTCTTCTTCTTCTTTCTTCTTCTTCTTCTCTTCATCATCATCATCATCATCATCAACAAAAACAACAACAACAACAAGACTGTTGTCATCATCACCAAGCCTCGTCGTCATAGTCATCATCATCATCGTCATCGTCGTCGTCGTCGTCGTCATCATCATCATCATCATCACCATCATCATCACCATCACCATCACCATCACCGTTATCATCATCAACATCATCATCATCATCAGTAACAGTATTTTGTAGTGACAGTAGTCCTTGTTATAGTAGTAGTATAGTAGTGGTATAGTACATGTACTGTAGTAGTAGTAGTAGAAGGAGTGAGAAGAGCAATAGTAGAAGTAACAATAGTGCTAGGAGCAGCAGCAGTAGTAGTAATAGAAGAAGTGATAATAATTCTAGAAGCACTAGTATTAGTAATTGTACTAGTAACAGGTTAATAATTTTAAATATTTGGGAACTGTCATCTCACCAGACGGCAGATGCACATTAGAAAAAGCCAGCAGATCAGCCAAGCTTAAGTAACATTCAAGAAGATGAAAAGCGTTCTTACCAACAAAATGCCTATCAATTAACATCAGGAAGGGAGTTCTTGGGTCATATAGAACCAATACTGTTGTTAAGTTGTGAAGATTGAGACAACTGAAATATGGTTTCTATGAAGACAGCGGAGAGTTCCATGGACAGCAAAGAAAACAAACGAGACAGTCTTGAAGGAGGCAGATAGAAAATCATTACCAAAGAAGATTAGGAAAAGACAGGCAACATTTATAGGACATTTTATGAGGCAAGAGAAATTACGCACCTAGTCATAACAGGAAAGTTGGAGGGAAAGAGCACCAGGTAGACCCAGGGAGAAAATACTGGATGGACTTGCAGGGTGGCTGAGGACAGAGAGGGTGGAAGATGTACTTGCTGCGACAAGAGACAGATTCATATGGAGGGCCATGATCGCCAACACCTTGCGGCAGGGCTCTTCATGATGATGATTAGTAACAGTAGTGCGAAGAGCAGTAGTAACAGTAATAGACGTGGTAATGGGAAGAGTACTGTTAGGAGCAGCAGCAGCAATAGTAGTAATAGTGGTAGTGATAGTAGTGCTAGTAACAGTAATAGTAGTAATAGTGGTAGTGATAGTAGTGCCAGGAACAGTAATAATAGTAATAGTGGTAGTGATAGTAGTGCCAGGAACAGTAATAGTAGTAATAGTGGTAGGGATAGTAGTGCCAGGAACAGTAATAATAGTAATAGTGGTAGTGATAGTAGTGCCAGGAACAGTAATAATAGTAATAGTGGTAGTGATAGTAGTGCCAGGAACAGTAATAATAGTAATAGTGGTAGTGATAGTAGTGCCAGGAACAGTAATTAATAGAATAGTGGTAGTGATAGTAGTGCCAGGAACAGTAATATAGTAATTGGTAGTGTAGTGCCAGGAACAGTAATATAGTAAAGTGGTAGTGATAGTAGTGCCAGGAACAGTAATAATAGTAATAGTGGTAGTGATAGTAGTGCCAGGAACAGTAATAATAGTAATAGTGGTAGTGATAGTAGTGCCAGGAACAGTAATAATAGTAATAGTGGTAGTGATAGTAGTGCCAGGAACAGTAATAATAGTAATGTGGTAGTGATAGTAGTGCCAGGAACAGTAATAATAGTAATGTGGTAGTGATAGTAGTGCCAGGAACAGTAATAATAGTTGTAGTGATAGTAGTGCCAGAAGTGATAAGTAAGGATTAGGCCAGGAACAGTAAATAATAGTAATAGTGGTAGTGATAGTAGTGCCAGGAACAGTAATAATAGTAATAGTGGTAGTGATAGTAGTGCCAGGAACAGTAATAATAGTAATAGTGGTAGTGATAGTAGTGCCAGGAACAGTAATATAGTAATAGTGGTAGTGATAGTAGTGCCAGGAACAGTAATAATAGTAAATGTGGTAGTGATAGTAGTGCCAGGAACAGTAATAATAGTAATAGTGGTAGTGATAGTAGTGCCAGGAACAGTAATAGAAGTAATATGGTAGTGATAGTAGTGCCAGGAACAGTAATAATAGTAATAGTGGTAGTGATAGTAGTGCCAGGAACAGTAATAGAAGTAGTAATAGTGGTAGTGATAGTAGTGCCAGGAACAGTAATAATAGTATGATAGTGGTGAGTATAGTAGTGCCAGGAACAGTAATAGTAGTAATAGTGGTAGTGATATGTGCCAGGAACAGTGATAGTAGTATAATAGTGGTAGTGATAGTATTGCCAGGAACAGCGTAATAATAGTAATAGTGGTAGTGATAGTAGTGCCAGGAACAGTAATAATAGTAATAGTGGTAGTGATAGTAGTGCCAGGAACAGTAATAAATATAATAGTGGTATAGTATAGATTAGTGCCAGGAACAGTAATGATAGTAATAGTGGTAGTGATAGTAGTGCAGGAACAGTAATAATAGTAATAGTGGTAGTGATAGAGTGCAGGAACAGTAAAAATAGTAATGTGTGGTAGTGATAGTAGTGCCAGGAACAGTAATATAGTAATAGTGGTAGTGATAGTAGTGCCAGGAACAGTAATAATAGTAATAGTGGTAGTGATAGTAGTGCAGGAACAGTAATAATAGTAATAGTGGTAGTGATAGTAGTGCAGGAACAGTAATAATAGTAATAGTGGTAGTGATAGTAGTGCTAGGAACAGTAATAATAGTAATAGTGGTAGTGATAGTAGTGCCAGGAACAGTAATAATATAATAGTGGTAGTGATAGTAGTGCCAGGAACAGTAATATAGTAATGTGGTAGTGATAGTAGTGCAGGAACAGTAATATAATAATAGTGGTAGTGATAGTAGTGCCAGGAACAGTAATAATAGTAATAGTGGTAGTGATAGTAGTGCCATGGAACAGTAATAATAGTAATAGTGGTAGTGATAGTAGTGCCAGGAACAGTAATAATAGTAATAATAGTGGTAGTGATAGTAGTGCCAGGAACAGTAATAATAGTAATAGTGTAGTGATAGTAGTGCCAGGAACAGTAATAAGTATGTGAAGTAGTGCAGGAACAGTAAGAAGTAGTGATAGTAGTGCCAGGAACAGTAATAGTAGTAATAGTGGTAGTGATAGTAGTGCCAGGAACAGTAATAGTAGTAATAGTGGTAGTGATAGTAGTGCCTAGGAACAGTAAAAAGTAATAGTGGTAGTGATAGTAGTGCCAGGAACAGTAATAGTAGTAATAGTGGTAGTGATAGTAGTGCCAGGAACAGTAATAATAGTAATAGTGGTAGTGATAGTAGTGCCAGGAACAGTAATAATAGTAATGTGGTAGTGATAGTAGTGCTAGGAACAGTAATATAGTAATAGTGGTAGTGATAGTAGTGCCAGGAACAGTAATAGTAGTAAAGTGGTAGTGATAGTAGTGCTAGGAACAGTAATAAGTAGTAATAGTGGTAGTGATAGTAGTGACCAGGACCAGTAATAATAGTAATAGTGGTAGTGATAGTAGTGCCAGGAACAGTAATAATAGTAATAGTGGTAGTGATAGTAGTGCCAGGAACAGTAATATAGTAATAGTGGTAGTGATAGTAGTGCTAGGAACAGTAATATAGTAATAGTGGTAGTGATAGTAGTGCCAGGAACAGTAATAGTAGTAATAGTGGTAGTGATAGTAGTACAGGAACAGTAATAGTAGTAATAGTGGTAGTGATAGTAGTGCAGGAACAGTAATAGTAGTAATAGTGGTAGTGATAGTAGTGCCAGGAACAGTAATAATAGTAAATGGTGGTAGTGATAGTAGTGCCAGGAACAGTAATAATAGTAATAGTGGTAGTGATAGTAGTGCCAGGAACAGTAAAATAGTAATAGTGGTAGTGATAGTAGTGCCAGGAACAGTAATAGAGTAGTAATAGTTTAGTGATAGTAGTGCCAGGAACAGTAATAATAGTAATAGTGGTAGTGATAGTAGTGCCAGGAACAGAATAGTAGTAATAGTGGTAGTGATAGTAGTGCCAGGAACAGTAATATAGTAATATGTGGTAGTGATAGTAGTGCCAGGAACAGTAATAATAGAATAGTGGTAGTGATAGTAGTGCCAGGAACAGTAATAATAGTAATAGTGGTAGTGATAGTAGTGCCAGGAACAGTAATAATAGTATATGTGGTAGTGATAGTAGTGCCAGGAACAGTAATAGTAGTAATAGTGGTAGTGATAATAGTGCCAGGAACAGTAATAATAGTAAAGTGGTAGTGATAGTAGTGCCAGGAACAGTAATAATAGTAATAGTGGTAGTGATAGTAGTGCCAGGAACAGTAATAGTAGTAATAGTGGTAGTGATAGTAGTGCCAGGAACAGTAATAATAGTAATAGTGGTAGTGATAGTAGTGCCAGGAACAGTAATAATAGTAATATGTGGTAGTGATAGTAGTGCCAGGAACAGTAATGTAGTAATAGTGGTAGTGATAGTAGTGCCAGGAACAGTAATAATAGTAATGAGTGGTAGTGATAGTAGTGCCAGGAACAGTAATAAGTAGTAATAGTGGTAGTGATAGTAGTGCCAGGAACAGTAATAAAGTAGTAATAGTGGTAGTGATATAGTGCCAGTAACAGTAATAATAGTAATAGTGGTAGTGATAGTAGTGCCAGGAACAGTAATAATAGTAATAGTGGTAGTGATAGTAGTGCCAGGAACAGCAATAATAGTAATAGTGGTAGTGATAGTAGTGCCAGGAACAGTAATAATAGTAATGTGGTAGTGATAGTAGTGCCAGGAACAGTAATAATAGTAATAGTGGTAGTATAGTAGTGACCAGGAACAGTAATGATAGTAATGCTGGTAGTGATAGTAGTGCCAGGAACAGTAATAATAGTAATAGTGGTAGTGATAGTAGTGCCAGGAACAGTAATAATAGTAATAGTGGTAGTGATAGTAGTGCCAGGAACAGTAATAATAGTAATGTGGTAGTGATAGTAGTGCCAGGAACAGTAATAATAGTAATAGTGGTAGTGATAGTAGTGCCAGGAACAGTAATAAGTGTAATGGTGGTAGTGATAGTAGTGCCAGGAACAGTAATAGTAGTAATGGGTAGTGATAGTAGTGCCAGGAACAGTAATATAGTAATGTGGTAGTGATAGTAGTGCCAGGAACAGTAATAATAGTATAGTGGTAGTGATAGTAGTGCCAGGAACAGTAATAGTAGTAATAGTGGTAGTGATAGTAGTGCCAGGAACAGTAATAATAGTAATAGTGGTAGTGATAGTAGTGCCAGGAACAGTAATAGTAGTAATAGTGGTAGTGATAGTAGTGCCAGGAACAGTAATATAGTAATAGTGGTAGTGATAGTAGTGCCAGGAACAGTAATATAGTAATAGTGGTAGTGATAGTAGTGCCAGGAACAGTAATAATAGTAATAGTGGTAGTGATAGTAGTGCCAGGAACAGTAATAATAGTAATAGTGGTAGTGATAGTAGTGCCAGGAACAGTAATATAGTAATGTGGTAGTGATAGTAGTGCCAGGAACAGTAATATAGTATAATGTGGTAGTGATAGTAGTGCCAGGAACAGTAATAATAGTAATAGTGGTAGTGATAGTAGTGCCAGGAACAGTAATAGTATATAGTGGTAGTGATAGTAGTGCCAGGAACAGTAATAATAGTAATAGTAATAGTGGTAGTGATAGTAGAGCCAGGAACAGTAATATAGTAATAGTGGTAGTGATAGTAGTGCCAGGAACAGTAATAGTAGTAATAGTGGTAGTGATAGTAGTGCCAGGAACAGTAATAGTAGTAATAGTGGTAGTGATAGTAGTGCCGGAACAGTAATAATAGTAATAGTGGTAGTGATAGTAGTGCCAGGAACAGTAATAATAGTAATAGATGGTAGTGAGTAGTAGTGCCAGGAACAGTAATAAAGTAGTGGTAATAGTTAGAAATAAAGATAGTAGTTGACCAGGAACAGTAATAATAGTAATAGTGGTAGTGATAGTAGTGCCAGGAACAGTAATAAGTAATGTGGTAGTGATATACAGAACTAAGTATAGTGGATAGTAGGCCAGGAACAGTAATAATAGTAATAGTGGTAGTGATAGTAGTGCCAGGAACAGTAATAATAGTAATAGTGGTAGTGATAGTAGTGCCAGGAACAGTAATAAGTAAGTAATAGTGAGTGATAGTAGTGCCAGGAACAGTAATAATAGTAATATGGTAGTGATAGTAGTGCCAGGAACAGTAATATAGTAATAGTGGTAGTGATAGTAGTGCCAGGAACAGTAATAATATGTAGTATTCAGACAATAATAATAGTGGTAGTGATAGTAGTGCCAGGAACAGTAATAATAGTAATAGTGGTAGTGATAAGTAGTGCCAGGAACAGTAAATAGTAGTAATAGTGGTAGTGATAGTAGTGCCAGGAACAGTAATAATAGTAATAGTGGTAGTGATAGTAGTGCCAGGAACAGTAATAGTAGTAATAGGGTAGTGAGTAGTAGTGCCAGGAACAGTAATAGTAGTAATAGTGGTAGTGATAGTAGTGCCAGGAACAGTAATAATAGTAATGTGGTAGTGATAGTAGTGCCAGGAACAGTAATAATAGTAATAGTGGTAGTGATAGTAGTCCAGGAACAGTAATATAGTAATGTGGTAGTGATAGTAGTGCCAGGAACAGTAATAATAGTAATAGTGGTAGTGATAGTAGTGCCAGGAACAGTAATAATAGTAATGTGGTAGTGATAGTAGTGCCAGGAACAGTATATAGTAATAGTGGTAGTGATAGTAGTGCCAGGAACAGTAATATAGTAATAGTGGTAGTGATAGTAGTGCCAGGAACAGTAATAGTAGTAATAGTGGGTAGTGATATAGTGCCAGGAACAGTAATAGTAGTAATGTATTAGGTGCAGAAAGTATATAGGTAGTATAGATGCCAGGAACAGTAATAATAGTAATAGTGTAGTGATAGTAGTGCCAGGAACAGTAATAATAGTAATAGTGGTAGTGATAGTAGTGCCAGGAACAGTAAATATTATGTAGTGATATAGAAGTGTAGTGATATGTAGTGCCAGGAACAGTAATAATAGTAATAGTGGTAGTGATAGTAGTGCCAGGAACAGTAATAGTAGTAATAGTGGTAGTGATAGTAGTGCCAGGAACAGTAATAGTAATAGTAATAGAGGTAGTGATAGTAGTGCCAGGAACAGTAATAATAGTAAATAGTGGTAGTGATAGATGTGCCAGGAACAGTAAAATAGTAATAGTGGTAGTGATAGTAGTGCCAGGAACAGTAAATAAGTAGTAATAGTGGTAGTGATAGTAGTGCCAGGAACAGTAATAGTAGTAATAGTGGTAGTGATAGTAGTGCCAGGAACAGTAATAATAGTAATATGTAGTGATAGTAGTGCCAGGAACATAATAGTAGTATGTGGTAGTGATAGTAGTGCCAGGAACAGTAATAATAGTAATAGTGGTAGTGATAGTAGTGCCAGGAACAGTAATAGTAGTAATAGTGGTAGTGATAGTAGTGCCAGGAACAGTATATAGTAATAGGGTAGTGATAGTAGTGCCAGGAACAGTGATAGTGTAGGTAGTGATAGTAGTGCCAGGAACAGTAATAATAGTAATAGTGGTAGTGATAGTAGTGCCAGGAACAGTAATAATAGTAATAGTGGTAGTGATAGTAGTGCCAGGAACAGTAATAATAGTAATATGGTAGTGATAGTAGTGCCAGGAACAGTAATAAGTAGTAATAGTGTGGTAGTGATAGTAGTGCCAGGAACAGTAATATAGTAATAGTGGTAGTGATAGTAGTGCCAGGAACAGTAATATAGTAATAGTGGTAGTGATAGTAGTGCCAGGAACAGTAATAATAGTAATGGTGGTAGTGATAGTAGTGCCAGGAACAGTAATAATAGTAATAGTGGTAGTGATAGTAGTGCCAGGAACAGTATATAGAATAGTAATATAGGTGGTAGTGATAGTAGTGCCAGGAACAGTAAAATAGTAATAGTGGTAGTGATAGTAGTGCCAGGAACAGTAATAGTAGTAATGTGGTAGTGATAGTAGTGCCAGGAACAGTAATAATAGTAATAGTGGTAGTGATAGTAGTGCCAGGAACAGTAAATAGTAATAGATGTGTAGTGATAGTAGTGCCAGGAACAGTAATAGTAGTAATAGTGGTAGTGATAGTAGTGCCAGGAACAGTAATAATAGTAATAGTGGTAGTGATAGTAGTGCCAGGAACAGTAATAATAGTAATAGTGGTAGTGATAGTAGTGCCAGGAACAGTAATAAGTAGTAATAGTGGTAGTGATAGTAGTGCCAGGAACAGTAATAATAGTAATAGTGGTAGTGATAGTAGTGCCAGGAACAGTAATAAAGTATAATAGTGGTAGTGATAGTAGTGCCAGGAACAGTAATAAGTAGTAATAGTGGTAGTGATAGTAGTGCCAGGAACAGTAATAATAGTAATAGTGGTAGTGATAGTAGTGCCAGGAACAGTAATAAGTAAGTAATAGTGTAGTGATAGTAGTGCCAGGAACAGTAATAAATAGTTAATGTAGTAGTGCGAAGTAGTAGATGTATGTAGTGCCAGGAACAGTAATAATAGTAATAGTGGTAGTGATAGTAGTGCCAGGAACAGTAATATAGTAAGTTAGTGATAGTGTGCAAGTGATTAGTAAGTGCACAGGAACAGTAATAAAGTAATAGTGGTAGTGATAGTAGTGCCAGGAACAGTAATAATAGTAATGTGGTAGTGATAGTAGTGCCAGGAACAGTAATAATAGTAATAGTGGTAGTGATAGTAGTGCCAGGAACAGTAATAATAGTAATAGTGGTAGTGATAGTAGTGCCAGGAACAGTAATAGTAGTAATAGTGGTAGTGATAGTAGTGCCAGGAACAGTAATAATAGTAGATAGTGGTGTAGATAGTAGTGCCAGGAACAGTAATATAGTAATAGTGGTAGTGATAGTAGTGCCAGGAACAGTAAATAAATAGTAATAGTGGTAGTGATAGTAGTGCCAGGAACAGTAATAATAGTAATAGTGGTAGTGATAGTAGTGCCAGGAACAGTAATAATAGTAATAGTGGTAGTGATAGTAGTGCCAGGAACAGTAATAATAGTAATGTGAGTAGTAGTGAGACAGTAATAGTAGTAGGAAAGTAGTAGAATAAAGTATAGTGGTAGTGATAGTAGTGCCAGAACAGTAATAGTAGTAATAGTGGTAGTGATAGTAGTGCCAGGAACAGTAATAATAGTAATATGGTAGTGATAGTAGTGCCAGGAACAGTAATATAGTAATAGTGGTAGTGATAGTAGTGCCAGGAACAGTAATAATAGTAATAGTGGTAGTGATTAGTAGTGCCAGGAACAGTAATATAGTAATGTGGTAGTGATAGTAGTGCCAGGAACAGTAATATAGTAATAGTGGTAGTGATAGTAGTGCCAGGAACAGTAATAGTAGTAATGTGGTAGTGATAGTAGTGCCAGGAACAGTAATAAATAGTAATGTGGTAGTGATAGTAGTGCCAGGAACAGTAATAGTAGTAATGGTGGTAGTGATAGTAGTGCCAGGAACAGTAATATAGTAATAGTGGTAGTGATAGTAGTGCCAGGAACAGTAATAGATAGTAATGATGGTAGTAGATTGTAGTAAGTGCCAGGAACAGTAATAATAGTAGTGATAGTGTGGTAAGTGATAGTTAGTGCCAGGAACAGTAAATAGTAGTAATGGTGGTAGTGATAGTAGTGCCAGGAACAGTAATTATAGTAATGGTGGTAGTGATAGTAGTGCCAGGAACAGTAATAGTAGTAATAGTGGTAGTGATAGTAGTGCCAGGAACAATAATAATAGTAATGGTGGTAATGATAGTAGTGCCAGGAACAGTAATAGTAGTAATGGTGGTAGTGATAGTAGTGCCAGTAACAGTAATAGTAGTAATGGTGGTAGTGATAGTAGTGCCAGAACAGTAATAGTAGTAATGGTGGTAGTGATAGTAGTGCCAGAACAGTAATAATAGTAATGGTGGTATGATAGCAGTGCCAGGAACAGTAATAGTAGTAATGGTGGTAGTGATAGTAGTGCCAGGAACAGTAATAATAGTAATAGTGGTAGTGATAGTAGTGCCAGGAACAGTAATAGAAGTAGTAATATGGTAGTGATAGTAGTGTCAGAACAGTAATAATAGTAACAGTGGTAGTGATAGTAGTGCCAGGAACAGTAATAATAGTAATAGTGGTAGTGATAGTAGTGCCAGGAACAGTAATAGAAGTAGTAATATTGGTAGTGATAGTAGTGCCAGGAACAGTAATAATAGTAATATTGTAGTGATAGTAGTGCCAGGAACAGTAATAGATAGTAATAGTGGTAGTGATAGTAGTGCCAGGAACAGTAATAGTAGTAATAGTGGTAGTGATAGTAGTGCCAGGAACAGTAATAATAGTAATATTGGTAGTGATAGTAGTGCCAGGAACAGTAATAGTAGTAATGGTGGTAGTGATAGTAGTGCCAGGAACAGTAATAATAGTAATATGGTAGTGATAGTAGTGCCAGGAACAGTAATAGTAGTAATAGTGGTAGTGATAGTAGTGCCAGGAACAGTAATAGTAGTAATAGTGGTAGTGATAGTAGTGCCAGGAACAGTAATAGTAGTAATAGTGGTAGTGATAGTAGTGCCAGGAACAGTAATAGTAGTAATAGTGGTAGTGATAGTAGTGCCAGGAACAGTAATAATAGTAATAGTGGTAGTGATAGTAGTGCCAGGAACAGTAATAATAGTAATAGTGGTAGTGATAGTAGTGCCAGGAACAGTAATAATAGTAATGGTGGTAATGATAGTAGTGCCAAGAACAGTAATAATAGTAATAGTGGTAGTGATAGTAGTGCCAGGAACAGTAATAATAGTAATGGTGGTAATGATAGTAGTGCCAGGAACAGTAATAACAGTAATAGTGGTAGTGATAGTAGTGCCAGGAACAGTAATAATAGTAATGGTGGTAATGATAGTAGTGCCAGGAACAGTAATAATAGTAATAGTGGTAGTGATAGTAATGCCAGGAACAGTAATAATAGTAATAGTGGTAGTGATAGTAGTGCCAGGAACAGTAATAATAGTAATAGTGGTAGTGATAGTAGTGCCAGGAACAGTAATAGAAGTAGTAATAGTAGTGGCAATAGGAGTAGCAATAGCAGTGCTTAGTAGCAACAGTAGTAGCAGTAATAGAAGTGTTAAAAACAATAGTTGTACAAGGAGCAGCAGTTGTAGTAATGGTAATACTAGGAGCAGTAGTAATAGTAGTACAATGAGTAGCATCAGTAGTTATAGTAGTAGTAATGGTAGTAGTAATAGTAATACTAGGAGCGGTAGTGATAGTAGTACAATGAATAGCAGTAGTAGTAATTGTAGTAGTAATAATAATACTAGGAGTGGTAGTGATAGTAGTACAATGAATAGCAGTAGTAGTAATAGTAGTAGTAATACAGTAGTAATACTAGGAGCGGTAGTTATAGTAGTACAAGGAGCAGCAGTAGTAGTGGTAACTGTAATAACAAAATAATAGGAACAGCAGCAGTAGTAGTAATAGTAGTACCAGGAGCAGTAGTAGTAGTACTAGAAGCAGTAGTGTCATTATCATAATTAGTTAAAAACCCTTATCGTCTTTATCAATCAGAATTATGATTATAACAGTAAGAGCAGTAGTAGAAGTAGTAGTGGTAGTAGTAGTAGTGGTGGTGGTGGTAGTATAGTATAGTAGTAGTAGTAGTAGTAGTAGTAGCAGTAGTAGTGTCATTAGTATCATTATCATAATGACCTCAAACCCCACATCTTTTTATCAATCAGCATCATGACTATGACAGTAGTGTAGTAGTATAGTAGTATATATAGTAGTAGTAGTATAGTAGTAGTAGTATAGTAGTAGTAGTAGTAGTAGTAGTAGTAGTAGTAAAATTATCGTTGTTGTTATTGTTGTTGTTGTTATTATTGTTATCATTATTATCATTATCATTATTATCATTTTATTATCATTTTTATCATTACTATTATTACTATTATTACTGTTGTTATTGTTGTTGTTAGTTGTAGTAGTAGTAGCAGTAGTAGTAGCAGTAGTAGTAGTAGTACTAGTATTGTAGCAGTAGCAGCAGTAGTATCAATATTATCATCATGAGCCAATGTCTTTGTTCACGCAGAGTCTGAGGGGCCTCAGCCAACCAGAAAGATCTTACTGATGACATACGGACGAAGCGGGTCCACCTTCACGTCCCATCTGATCCAGCAGGACCCTGGAGTCTTTTACACGTTTGAACCACTGTACGGGCTGGCTGAACGTCACACTGCTAAGCGTGGTCCCTTAACTCAAGTGTAAGACTTCCTGTCGATATCATTACTTGTTGATTTGACTTTCTTTCCTTTTCTTTTTTCATGTCACAAACGTTTCCTTTCAAAGATGTCAGCACACGATCAGCAACACCACGTGACAAGATGGGCGTCCAATCGTCCAGTTGGAGAGACGTGTAGCTTACCAAACGTAGTGTCTGTTAATCAAAAACCAGCGTTGATAAAGAGGGCACGCTGTTTCCATTGAAGGCAAAACACAAGAAGGGAGAGACGAAGCGTGTATACCGTGCGTGACCAGGGAAGACCAGAAAAGCGATACAAAGATATTGTGAAGGCCAGCCTCATCATCTGTGGCATCAACATCATGAAATATGAAGACATTGCTGGCAACAGACTGGCCTGGCGACAGCAGTACAGGCAAGCCACAGTCAGATGGAACACCTTCCAACAACCGCTATACAACGGAAGCAGAACTCAAGCCATAGGACTCTTACCCATGCAGTGCTTGTGGAAGAACATATACCTCCAGGATCAGTCTCTTGTATACCACATAAAAAAACAATTCCAGGCGTTACAGTAAAACGACGATTACTCTTCTGTCAGATCGACTAGACTGTCCATCACCATCACCATCATTTTTTTATATCAAAATCTCCAGTCATTACATTTCAGAGAAAGGCAGATATTTTGTTTTGTTCACAAACCATAGAACAAACAGTTATTGTGGATTTAAAGACAATGCCAGAGAAAGACGAAGGAAGACATAGACTTAATGCGAGAGAAAGACGAAGGAAGACATGGACTTAATGCGAGAGAAAGATTAAGGAAGACATGGACTTAATGCCAGAGAAAGACGAAGGAAGACATGGATTTAATGCCAGAGAAAGACGAAGGAAGACATGGACTTAATGCCAGAGAAAGACGAAGGAAGACATGAATTTAATGCCAGAGAAAGACGAAGGAAGACATGGACTTAATGCCAGAGAAAGACGAAGGAAGACATGGATTTAATGCCAGAGAAAGACGAAGGAAGACATGGATTAATGCCAGAGAAAGACGAAGGAAGACATGGATTTAATGCCAGAGAAAGACGAAGGAAGACAGATTAATGCAGAAAGACGAAGAACATGGATTATGCCAGAGAAAGACGAAGGAAGACATGGATTTAATGCCAGAGAAAGACGAAGGAAGACACAAAAAATGACAAAAATAAAAAGAGCAACACAAGGGAAAAGAGGTAAACAATTACAGAATGGTGATCTGTATACATTTCTTATACAAGTTAGAGGAAGGAAAAGAATTAGAGACAGCCAGACAGACAGACAGAGACAGAGGGAGAGAGACACACAGACATAGAGAGAGACACACAGACAGGGACACACAAACAGACAGACAGACAGACAGATGCACCTGTATGCATGACATATCGTGCAGGCCTACATGTGTGTATGTACACTGTAGGTAATATTTTATGCCTTTGAAATATGTTTTCTATACATTTTTAACAAGCGATGGAGACATAATTAACAAGACAGCAAAGGGCAATTGCAACCATATCGTAAAAACACAACTCCTTTCCATGCAAAAGAGCAGTCTCAAAATACAAGCATATGAATATGTACGCGAAGCATAATTTGCAGTAAAGGTACACATGACATGCATGTACACATGGTAGATTGTTAAGAAGTCACAGTCACTGTCATAGTTCATCATGTACATTGACGACAATTGTGTGTGTGTGTGTGTGTGTGTGTGTGTGTGTGTGTGTGTGTGTGTGTGTGTGTGGTGTGTGTGTGTGGTGTGGTGTCTATTCACTTGAGTGATTTTAGACCAAAAAAATTAAACAAATCACACAAAAAAGAAAGAAAATGATGTGGGGAAGGGAATGTAGATGCAGGAGGGGCAGAGGAAGAGGGAGCGAAAAGATAAATAATGAAACAGCGTACTACAACAACTATTTAAACAAGAAACTTGTTAACTGTAACTATGAACAGAGTGTAACGAATTATAAATATAAATCCCAAGCAAAAAGATAACAAACGAAGCAGCGTACTACAACAACTATTTAAACAATAAGTAGCAAACTGTAAACATGAACAATATAACGAGTTATAAATATTTTGTTATTGGGCTTTTTGAGAGCTCATAAAAAAAATTAAATTAAATTAAAAACAAATCGTACGTTAATAATGTTGATCCAGATATGTTGGAAATTGAGTTCTTAGAAAGTAACGGAATATGTCGTTTTCATTCTTATGCAAGAAAATGACCAGTTGTTATTTTCTGTCCACAAAAGTGGACAATACTTCTCGTGTACGAGTTTCCTATGTTCATCAAGCGGCAACAAATTAATCTCACCATATGTACGAAGGGTGGAAGCATGCCTAGGAAGACCAAGCGCATGTTTTAAACTTACGTATTCTATACTTTGTAGTGTTCGTAACAAGTGTGTGTGTGTGTGTGTGTGTGTGTGTGTGTGTGTGTGTGTGTGTGTGTGTGTGTGTGTGTGTGTGTGTGTGAGTGTGTGTTTGTGTGTGTGTGTGTGTGTGTGTGTGAGTGTGTTTGTGTTTTGTGTGTGTGTGGAGAGAGAGAGAGAGAGAGAGAGTGTGTGTTGTGTGTGTGTGTGTGTGTGTGTGTGTGTGTGTGAGAGAGAGAGCGAGAGCGAGAGAGAGTGTGTGTGTGTGTGTTGTAAACGTTATGTACTGATCACATAATTGCCTATATTGCATTCTTCTATTCTCAGCCTTGCACATGAAAGTGAAGCACGGGTGGAGCAATACAACCAACACGCCTTGGAGATCATGGACAGTTTCCTCAACTGCAGGTTTGAGTCTCTAGATGTGTCAGACATCAAGAATTACCAGCTCCGGAATTCTGTAGACAGCCGACTCCTCTGGGGATGCATACAAAATCGCAAGGAGAGGTGGACGGCCTCCCAGGTCATCCAGTGTTTTCTGGACTCTAGGAAAGTCTGCCTCAGCCGTCCAGTCAAAATGGTGAAAACCATCCGCTTTCGTGGCAACACCGCCCGCCAGCTACTGGCCAAGTACAAAGACCTCAAGCTCATCTACCTCATTCGAGATCCTCGAGGCACCCTGGCGTCCCAGCGAAGAGTCTTCAGAACCTTCACGTGGGCACAGACTGGGAACTTCTCCAAGGACTACTGTCAGATTTTCCGGGAAGACTTAGCGGTCGTGGAAAAACTGATGGACACTTACCCGCACAGAGTTCGGCTTTTTCGTTACGAGACCTTGGCCCAGAATCCTATGAAAATGTCGGAGACGGTGTACAACTTTTTGGGGCTGAAGTTCACGCCAGCTGTCAAAGAATGGATTTACAACAACACGATGGCTGGCAACAAGTCTAACAATGCCTACGGCACGTTACGAAGTAATTCCACGGAAACGGCATTCTCATGGAGATCCAAGATTCCTTTGGAGTCCGCCATGGCCATCGACAGGAACTGTAAGGACATTTATGACAGTTTGGGATACATTCCCGTAACAAACCATCAGGAGCTGACTGATCCATTCCACAATCTTCTGAACACTGTGGATTTCCATGGACACAAGCTTTGACATGCCAAGTGGGAATGGGAGATTCTTATTTGTGTGTCTGTCACTGTGACTTTCTCCAGTCTTTCCTGCTGTTACCATTATAGTTCTTTTGCTCGCCCCAACGCTGGCAGACGACCGCACCCGCGCACGCAGACACGTACACCCAGAAAAATATCACATACAAATACACACACACATACACACACACACACACACACACACACACACATACATACACACCCCACACACACACACACACACACACACACACACACACACACACACACACACACACACACACACACCGTCTAATATCACTTATAGTGAAAAGATGTTAAATCAAAGAACGAACGAACACACACACACACACATACACGCACACACACACACACGTGCATACATACACACACATTCATGCATACACATCACACACACACACACACACACACACCACACACACACACACACACACACACACACACTCACACAGACTAACATTCCTTACCATTGGCATCAAACTCATTGCTGTCATCACATTTCTTCATGCAGTTGAAATCTGATCCTCTTAAGACATCGATGCATTCAGGCGTCAGACACTCTCTCTCTCTCTGTCTCTCTCTCTCTCTCTCTGCCTGAAGGCCTGTCTCCCTCTCTCCTTCTCTCATCTCTCTCTCTTTCTCTCTCTCCCTCTCGGTCTGTCTGTCTCTTTCATTCTCTCTGTCTCCCTGTCTCTCTGTCTGTCTCCCTGTCTCTCTGTCTCTGTCTCTTTCTGTCTCTGTTTCTCTTTCTCTCCCTCTCTCTCTCTGCTTGAAGGTCTCTCTCCCTCTCTCTTTCTCTCATCTCATTGTCTTTCTCTCTCCCCCCCTCTCTCTCTCTCTGTCTCTGTCTCTCTCTCTCGCTCTGTTTCTGTCTCTGTCTCTCTCTCTCTCTGTGTCTTTCTCTCTATCTATCTCTGTATCTATCTCTGTATCTCTGTATCTCTGTATCTATCTATTTATCTATCTCCACCCTATTTTCTTAGGATCTATTTTCTGAAGAATCATGGCATTGCACTTGTGCCATTTTTGCTCATATTCATAGTTTATTTTGTATGTGTTTATATATGTGTGTGTCCCCGCGCGCGTGCCTGTGCGCGCGTGTGTGTGTGAGTGTGCGTGAATGTGTGTGTATGTCTGTATGTGCGTGTGTGCCTTTGTGCTTTATCCATTTCCTACACCATTCTAAAGGTCACAGGAATGTGAACAATGTGGACACAGTGCTATGATGATGCATGACGATGTCGATGTTTATCATGATGCTACGAAGTTCCAGTCTAGATTGAGACTGCCTGACAGGGCTGTACCCTACACTTCCATTCATGATATACCTTAGAGTCAACTAGGCCCGAGAAATACAGGCACCTACAGTGTTGATCATGTAATGTTATCAACACCCTAAAAGACGTGTCCGTGAAGTACATGAGACTCGACTGTGTGTTCTTAGGTCTGGCAAGGAGCCCCTAGCTTGTTTCACCCCGGGTAAGGACTGGTTAAAGTCGAGAAATCTCACATTGGTTTTGGCAGGACCGATGAGGATTCGAACGGACAAAATTCCGATGTTTTAAAACACATTTAATCTTACGACTGTTTTAATAATTTTGCAATTGCTGATTCAAACTTGATATTTCGCCATACGATACCATCTTTAACAGAGTTTTCCTGTTTGATTGATTGTGTTCAATGTAATTGTTTCCATGTTATGTGTAGTTTTATGATACCAATACTGATTTTATGTGAACCCAACAAAAATATTCTATGATCATGACGAGGATGGTGTGTGCTACTTCATCGAGGACCTTTCTATATGTTATACATGGCTTGTCTTTGACCAGAGCTGAGTTGTGTATTTAATGAACAGGCTGTACACATTATATCATTGTATCAATTTTAAATGAGGAAAATCATAATACGTCCGCTACATTTATCGGGTACTTTTTTCTTTTTTTGTGTTTGTAGTTGAGAGAGAGAAAGAGAGAAAAAGAGGGAAAAACAGAGAGAGAGAGAGAGAGGAGAGAGAGAGAGAGAGAGAGAGAGAGAGAGAGAGAGAGAGAGAGAGAGAGAGAGAAAGAAAGACAGACAGACAGAATACTGTATGCAGCATATTTGTCCAACTGATGTATGCTTTGAAAAACAGCAGAAATTTCTATGACACGTGAGTGTATACTTTGAAAAACAGGAGAAATTTCTGTGACACTTAACCCCTCCCCACTCCCACCTCTGCAAAATGAGTGAAACAGATCTAAGAAAACCAACAATCACATAGAGAGACAACAGATAAATGAACAGAAAAATGAAATGATAAATTAATAGAATACGTAAACAAACGATTAAATAAGTAAATAAATAAAATAATTAATCGTATAAAGGAGGTCCCATATTTGCCCCCACCCCTATTACTGTACAATGTTTCATGTATTTGTTCATTTCCTGCTGACTTGTTGAAAGCTTACTTGACCAGTCTGTGAGACAGGCAAAAGAGACAAGTGGGTCAAACGTTGCACTGGCAGTTGAAAGGTGTGGGTTCCATCCTGCCTGGATGCCGGCTGGTAGAAGAAAGTGTGGAGGATTTTCCCAGTCTCCCAGGTCAGCATACGTGCAGACCTTTTAAAGCCTAAATCCCATTTGTGTGCATAGGCACGCCGAACATCAAATACGCACGTTAAAGATCCTTTAGAGCTGTGTTGGTGTTTGCTGACTTATGGAATCAGAAAAACACTCAGCATGCTCGCCCACTGAAGACAGATTATGCATGCAGACTGCGCAGCAAAACAACGACTGCACAGTGTGACCAAACAATGTGACCCGGAGAAAGGTTGGTGGGAAGGGTGAGACAATCCTGGAGATGACTGCTATGTACTACTGTAGTGCTGTCGGCCTGCTTGTAGTAAGCACGGACATCCACATCAACCGTCTGCTTCTACTGTCCTGTGCTGTGCTGTCTACACGGTCAGGCCACATGTGGCCATGCCTGTGACCATTTGGTCTTGTTCTGCTGGCTACCGCACGGCTTGCTGGTCAAAGCAGTTGTAGTCGGCCATGTTTCCTGCTGACACACTTGACACAGGCAACATAAGTGTAACGTGTTCTGCTGTCTGGTCCTCCTGACCGCACGGGCCTGCTGATGATGGTGTCAGTTTGAACTGTTGCTCATGTTGGCGTAGTGACGGTTGTGGCCAGTGTGGACAGTCCTCAAGATGGATAAGTGCTCTATGGGCAGGAAACTGCTGTTCTACAATCTAGATGATTTTGCAAAGCATTAAAATGTACCTTCTTTGTGAAAGATCCTGTGAAGTATATAAACACGACGTTTCGAGCCCAGGCCTTTGTCAAGTGAAAGACAAGTAGAAAAGAAAAATGACGTGGAAAATAAGAATGACAGAGCAGTACTGGTGGTGCTGGTGGTGGGAGGGGTCACTTTTATTTTCCACTTCTCTTTCCCTTTACAAAGGGCCTGGGCTCGAAACGTCGTGTTTATATACTCCACAGGATCTTTCTCAAACAAGGTACTTTTTAATGTTTTGTGTTTTACCCTCAAAATCCAGCAGTTATATTTTGTTTTACCTACATGATTTTAATTTACGTTTTGCGCTAGTTGTACTGAAGTGTGGGTTTTCCTTCTTCCCCACCCTCCCCGTTTTTCTTGATGTTGTCTGACTTTTATTTGTTTTACTCTTCCCCGTGGGGAAGCCGGCGGCTCTTCCAGTATAAAATAAATAGCATCCCCACCTTCTAGAAATTCTGTTTCAGAAATGTCCTCTTTTCTGTCACTCTCTTTGTTTCTGCCTTGTTCCTTTGGTCTCTGTCATTTCTTCCTATCATTTTTTGCCTTGCGGGTCCATTCAGCTGTATGTGTTTGATAAAGTCTTACATACTTTCTCCTAGGATTGATATGTGTATACATGTATTAAATGCATATTTGGCTTTAGGGAAATGAGATATGCGGAAGAATTTTAGATAATTCAGGATCGTTTTTATATGTTTTAATGCTTTTAGTTATGTTTTAATTTGTATTCAGGTATGTTTTTTTAAATTCCCTATGTGATAAATTGGGCGGACTGGTCAACGCCATGGGTAACTCTTTAAATTATGTGCGCAAACGCATTGATATGTCTATTTAATTTCCTTTTCCTTTTTGTTCCTGTTCAAGTATTCTGTATGTTTTAAACGGCTATAGCCCTGATATGGCTCTACTTAGTTGACGGGGCTTTAAACAGTAATAACAATAACAATAACAATAACTCTAGAAATGAGGAACTAGACAAAGGAAAACAAAACAGAAACAGATTTATGCAAAAACTCGAAACTCCAAAACAAAGGCAAAAAGTAAACCTACGTCTTCATTGCAGCGTTGCCTAAATCATCTATGTAGTCTCTATGCGTACAAATGTATATCATTGGTGTATTCTAATAATATAGTTATGTCGGTGCAAAGTCATATGCCATTGCGTATTGTGATGGTATAGTTGTGTGTGTACAGTCATATGTCATTGTGTATTGTGATGGTATAGTTGTGTGTGTACAGTCATATGTCCTTGTGTATTGTGATGGTATAGTTGTGTGTGTACAGTCATATGTCATTGTGTATTGTGATGGTATAGTTGTGTGTGTACAGTCAATGTCATTGTGTATTGTGATGGTATAGTTGTGTGTGTACAGTCAAATGTCATTGTGTACTGTGATGGTATAGTTGTGTGTGTACAGTCATATGTCATTGTGTACTGTGATGGTATAGTTGTGTGTGTACAGTCATATGTCATTGTGTACTGTGATGGTATAGTTGTGTGTGTACAGTCATAATTTTATGTCATTGTGTACTGTGATGGTATAGTTGTGTGTGTACAGTTATATGTCATTGTGTAGTGTGATGGTATAGTTGTGTGTGTACAGTCATATGTCATTGTGTACTGTGATGGTATAGTTGTGTGTGTACAGTCATAATTTTATGTCATTGTGTATTGTGATGGTATAGTTGTGTGTGTACAGTCATAATTTTATGTCATTGTGTATTGTGATGGTATAGTTGTGTGTGTACAGTCAAATGTCATTGTGTATTGTGATGGTATAGTTGTGTGTGTACAGTCATATGTCATTGTGTATTGTGATGGTATAGCTACGTGTGTGTACAGTCATATGTCATTGTGTATTGTGATGGTATAGTTGTGTGTGTGTACAGTCATATGTCATTGTGTATTGTGATGGTATAGTTGTGTGTGTACAGTCAAATGTCATTGTGTAGTGTGATGGTATAGTTGTGTGTGTGTACAGTCATATGTCATTGTGTAGTGTGATGGTATAGTTGTGTATGTACAGTCATATGTCATTGTATATTATAATACTTATAATAATACTTTATTTTTTGTATAGCGCAAAATCTTGATAAAATCAAATCTAAGCGCTAAAACAGACACACACGCATGCACGCGCACACACACACACACACCACACACACACACACACACACACACACACACACACACACACACACACACACACACACACACACACACACACACACGCACACGCACACGGCTAAAATGGGGAGAAAGAATAAAAGCAATGGAAAATTATAGAGAGCATATTATATACAATTATATATTACAATGTGATTCCCCTCCGAGTGGAGACAAGCTGCAGAGGGGATTGAGTGAGGTCAGGATTTTATGCAGAGGAGAAAAGGTGAGTTTAAAGAGCGGACTTGAAGGAGACAAAAGTAGGTTGCTGACGGACAGAGAGAGGAAGTTTGTTCCAGGAGAGTGGACCAGAAACAGAGAAGGTTCGTGGACCATAGGTATTGAGCTTAGTGCGTGGAAAGCGAAAAGTCAGAGGATCGGAGGCAGAGCAGTGAAGGAACATAGATCTCAAGTAGGCTTGACAGGTAATCGGGGGCTGCCTTATTGAGGCTTTTGTAGCACATGGTGTCTAGTTTGTACTGTATGCGCTTTGATACAGGGAGCCAGTGAAGTTATGCCAGGAGAGGAGATATGTGGTCAGCTTTTTTCTTTTTTAGTACAAGGCGTGCAGCATTGTTTTGAATGCGCTGCAGGATGTGAATGGTGGAGGCAGAAAGAGCAGACAGGAGTGAATTGCAATAGTCAATGCGAGACATTATGAAGGAGAGAACGAGTTTTGCAGTTGTTTCCACAGAGAGATACTTCCTGATCAGGCTTATACGATGGAGGTGATAGTAGCAAGATCTGGCAGTTTGAGAAACAAAGTTGTTCATGGAGAGGGTAGAGTCAATGCAGACACCAAGGTTTTTAGCTGAATCAGAAATTGGGACTGATGTGTTACATAATGGGAGAGAAAGAGGAGGCAGCTGAGAAAGTTTCTGACGGGTGCCAATGAGGATAGCTTCTGTCTTGTCGTCATTAAGCTGAAGTTTGTTGAACGTCATCCAGTTCTTAATGTCCGAGTAACACTCAGTGGTGCGAGTCAAGAGGCGCTGTATATTGTCTGGTGTGTCACTGTCTAGAAGTTGGGTGTCATCAGCATAGAAGTGGTGTTTTATAGAGTGGGAGTTGATGATGGTAGACAGGGGGGAGGTGTAAAGAGTGAAAAGAACAGGGCCAAGGACAGATCCTTGTGGAACACCACAGGTCAGGTATGCAGGTTGAGAGTAAGTGCCATTAATGAGAACAGTTTGTTTTCTGTTTGATAGATATGAAGTGAACCAGGAGAGAGCAATGTCAGAGATGCCAAAAGTATGATGAAGTCTAGAAAGGAGAATACCATGATCAATGGTATCAAAGGCTGCAGACAGATCAAGGAGTGTGAGGAGAGAGACTTTGCCAGTATCAGTTGCAAGGAGAAGATTGTTGAGAATGTGTAGCAGGGCAGTTTCAGTGCTATGGCACTGGCGGTAGGCTGACTGGAAAGGATTGAGGAGATTGTTGGCAGACAGGTGAGAGTTCAGCTGGTTGAGGACAACTTTTTCGATGAGTTTTAACAAAAAAGAGAGATTAGAGATAGGCCGGTAATTTTTCAGTTCATTTGGGTCTAAATTGTATTTCTTGAGGAGAGGGTGAACAATAGCAGACTTGAAAGAATCTGGGACAGTTCCAGTTTGAAGAGAAGTGTTGATATGTCACTGATAAATGGGAGGAGAGTAGGAAGACAGTCAGAGTAGAGAGAACCTGGAAGAGGAACCAGTTCGCAGGTTTTGAACGACATGGATCTGATTGTGTTGAGAATTTCTTCTTGTGATGGTATTAGTTCGGTGTGTACAGTCATATGTCATTGTGTATTGTGATGGTATAGTTGTGTGTGTACAGTCAATGTCATTGTGTATTGTGATGGTATAGTTGTGTGTGTACAGTTATATGTCATTGTGTATTGTGATGGTATAGTTGTGTGTGTACAGTCAAATGTCATTGTGTATTGTGATGGTATAGTTGTGTGTGTACAGTTATATGTCATTGTGTATTGTGATGGTATAGTTGTGTGTGTACAGTCATATGTCATTGTGTATTGTGATGGTATAGTTGTGTGTGTACAGTCATATGTCATTGTGTATTGTGATGGTATAGTTGTGTGTGTACAGTCATATGTCATTGTGTACTGTGATGGTATAGTTGTGTGTGTACAGTCATATCTCATTGTGTATTGTGATGGTATAGTTGTGTGTGTACAGTCAAATGTCATTGTGTATTGTGATGGTATAGTTGTGTGTGTACAGTTATATGTCATTGTGTATTGTGATGGTATAGTTGTGTGTGTACAGTCATATGTCATTGTGTATTGTGATGGTATTAGTTCGGTGTGTACACCATATGTCATTGTGTATTGTGATGGTATAGTTGTGTGTGTACAACCATATGTCATTGTGTATTGTGATGGTATAGTTGTGTGTGTACACCATATGTCATTGTGTATTGTGATGGTATAGTTGTGTGTGTACACCATATGTCATTGTGTATTGTGATGGTATAGTTGTGTGTGTACAGTCATATGTCATTGTGTATTGTGATGGTATAGTTGTGTGTGTACACCATATGTCATTGTGTATTGTGATGGTATAGTTGTGTGTGTACACCATATGTCATTGTGTATTGTGATGGTATAGTTGTGTGTTACAACCATATGTCATTGTGTATTGTGATGGTATAGTTGTGTGTGTACACCATATGTCATTGTGTATTGTGATGGTATAGTTGTGTGTGTACACCATATGTCATTGTGTATTGTGATGGTATAGTTGTGTGTGTACACCATATGTCATTGTATATTGTGATGGTATAGTTGTGTGTATACAGTCATATGTCATTGTATATTGTGATGGTATAGTTGTGTGTGTACACCATATGTCATTGTGTATTGTGATGGTATAGTTTTGTGTGTACAGTCATATGTCATTGTGTATTGTGATGGTATAGTTGTCTGTACAATCATATGTCATTGTGTATTGTGATGGTATAGTTGTGTGTGTACAGTCATATGTCATTGTGTATTGTGATGGTATAGTTGTGTGTGTACACCATATGTCATTGTGTATTGTGATGGTATAGTTGTTTGTGTACAATCATGTCATTGTGTATTGTGATGGTATAGTTGTCTGTACAATCATATGTCATTGTGTATTGTGATGGTATAGTTGTCTGTACAATCATATGTCATTGTGTATTGTGATGGTATAGTTGTCTGTACAACTATATGTCCTTGTGTATTGTGATGGTATAGTTGTATGTGCACAATCATGTCATTGTGTATTGTGATGGTACAGTTGTCTGTACAATCATATGTCATTGTGTATTGCGATGGTATAGTTGTGTGTGTACAGTCATATGTCATTGTGTATTGTGATGGTATAGTTGACTGTACAATCATATGTCATTGTGTATTGTGATGGTACAGTTGTGTGTGTACAATCATATGTCATTGTGTATTGTGATGGTATAGTTGTCTGTACAATCATATGTCATTGTGTATTGTGATGGTATAGTTGTGTGTAAAGTCATATGTCATTGTGTATTGTGATGGTATTGTTGTGTGTGTGTACAGTCATATGTCATTGTGTATTGTGATGGTATAGTTGTGTGTAAAGTCATATGTCATTGTGTATTGTGATGGTATAGTTTGATGTGTAAAGTCATAATTATGTCATTGTGTATTGTGATGGTATAGTTGTATGTGTACAATCATATGTCATTGTGAATTGTGATGGTATAGTTGCGTGTAAATGATATGTCATTGTGTATTGTGATGGTATAGTTGTGTGTGTACAGTTATATGTCATTGTGTATTGTGATGGTACAGTTGTATGTGTGTACAGTTATATGTCATTGTGTATTGTGATGGTATAGTTGTATGTGTGTACAGTTATATGTCATTGTGTATTGTGATGGTATAGTTGTGTGTGTACAGTTATATGTCATTGTGTATTGTATGGTATATAGTTGTGTGTGTACAAAGTCATATGTCATTGTGCATTGTGGTGGTACAGTTGTATGTGTGTACAATCATATGTCATTGTGTATTGTGTGGTACAATTGTGTGTGTACAAAGTCCTATGTGATTGTGTATTGTGATGGTACAGTTGTATGTGTACAAAGTCATATGTCATTGTGTATTGTGATGGTACAGTTGTGTGTGTACAAAGTGCTATGTCATTGTGTATTGTGATGGTACAGTTGTATGTGTACAAAGTCCTATGTCATTGTGTATTGTGATGGTACAGTTGTATGTGTACAAAGTCCTATGTCATTGTGTATTGTGATGGTATAGTTGTATGTGTACAAAGTCCTATGTCATTGTGTATTGTGATGGTACAGTTGTGTGTGTACAAAGTCCTATGTCATTGTGTATTGTGATGGTACAGTTGTGTGTGTACAAAGTCCTATGTCACTGTGTATTGTGATGGTACAGTTGTGTGTGTACAAAGTCCTATGTCACTGTGTATTGTGATGGTACAGTTGTATGTGTACAAAGTCCTATGTCACTGTGTATTGTGATGGTACAGTTGTGTGTGTACAAAGTGCTATGTCATTGTGTATTGTGATGGTACAGTTGTATGTGTACAAAGTCCTATGTCATTGTGTATTGTGATGGTACAGTTGTGTGTGTACAAAGTCCTATGTCATTGTGTATTGTGATGGTACAGTTGTATGTGTACAAAGTCCTATGTCACTGTGTATTGTGATGGTATAGTTGTGTGTGTACAAAGTGCTATGTCACTGTGTATTGTGATGGTACAGTTGTGTGTGTACAAAGTCCTATGTCATTGTGTATTGTGATGGTACAGTTGTGTGTGTACAAAGTCCTATGTCATTGTGTATTGTGATGGTACAGTTG
>JAPXFY010000030.1:26471543-26486543 GCA_030674185.1 Monoplex corrugatus
GCCAGACTGACAAAGAAAGCATGGAACAACAGCAAGCTGACTGAGCACACAAAAATCCAGATCTACAGAGCCTGCGTCGTGAACACCCTCCTGTATGGCAGCGAGTCCTGGACTTTGCGTGCCCGACAAGAGCAAAAGCTCAATGCTTTTCACATGCGTAACCTCCGACGCATTCTAAACATCACCTGGCAGGACAAGGTCCCAAACAACACTGTCCTGGAAAGAGCTGAATGCACCAGCATGTACACGCTGCTGAAACAGAGACGCATGCGCTGACTTGGCCATGCCGTGCGCATGGACGACGGACGGATCCCCAAAGACCTCCTCTACGGAGAACTGGTGCAGGGAAAACGTCCCACAGGCAGACCACAGCTGCGATTCAAAGACGTGTGCAAGAGGGACCTAAAAGCCTTGAATATCGACAAAGACAACTGGGAAGCAACAGTCCTCGAACGGTCAGCCTGGAGACAGACTGTGCAGAAAGGTCTCTCAAAGTTCGAAGAGACACTCGCTCAGCGGCACGAGGAAAAGAGAACGAGAAGAAAGGCTGCAGCCCAGGCAGACAGACCAGCGTCAGACTTCATCTGTGCCCTCTGCCACATGGACTGTCATTCCCGAGTCGGACTGGCCAGCCACACCCGACGCTGCACCAGAATAAACACCCAGAGCGCAACTCCATAGTCTTCCGAGACTGAAGGACGCCTATGATGATATATATATATATACACATTTCAAATTTACAAGACAAACAACAAAGGCATTGAGTATTTTCTCCTATATTTTGGCCCTTGGCCTTCCTCAGAGTAAAATGACAATAAAATCGTATGATCTCATCTACATTAGAGAATTCATCTCACTTCCTTTAAAATATGGCATAAAATCACGTGGGGCATGAATGTATACACAAACATATAGTCACCCATATTCACACCCTCACACACACACACGCACGCACACTCACACATGCACGCACACTCACACACACACACACACATACACACAAACACACACAAACACACACTCGCGCACACACTCACACACACACACACACGCATACCTGTACGTACACACTCACACACGCGCAAGTTCATACCATTACACACACATTCTAACACACAGGTCCCTGAACAATGACATCAATGCACGTATACCTGCCCGGTAATAATAAAATTTAAAAAAAGAAAAGAAAAGAAAAAAAAAAAAACTCCCAATGAATCAAATAGAATGATATGATATAGTAAAAACATCGAATTAAGACCCAAAATTATCAGTTTAAAAAAACGTAAGAATTAAGATTAATAGTCTGTGCCATACATTCATTCCGTACAGTAATTTACACTCCCTATATACCTGTGTAGGCATCTGTACATTCAGAAAAAGATATATACTACATTTACTTCTCACCCCACCCCCCACCCCACATTTTTACATGCACATATATATGTACACAAGGCAACAAACAGTTGGTTCAAAGTACAGGCAAACTGACAACAAAGAGGTCCACCACGCCGCAAAAATCACATCGACCACATTAGAATTTAGGATGGATGGTATTAAAGCCATTTGGAGAGACTGTTTTCATCTTCATTATCCAAAAATGTTCTCTGTTTAGACGTTGAGTGCGGGAACTGGAATATTGTTTTTCTATGGCGATACATCGGAGATCAGAGACGGAGTGGTCCGGTGAATTAAAGTGTTGGGTCACCAGGGAACCAGTGTTGCGGTTGATATTAGAACGGTGGAGGTAGAACCTTTGTTTGAGGGAGTTTTTTGTTTCACCAATGTATTGGGATTTGGCGCACTTGACACAAAATAGGAGATATACTAGGTTGGTAGTTTCACAGCACATGTTGGATCGGATGGTAAAAGTTTCCAAGGTGACTGAGCTTGTGAAAGTTGTGGTTTGTACAACGTGATTGTCACAAATTATGCAGTGGTCCCTGTCGCATTTAAAAAAACCTGGCTGTCCATCAGTTGTGGGAGAGGGAAGGGCAGATGGCATCAGTAGCTTCCTTAAGGAACAGCTGTTCCTTTGTCCAAGGATAGGTGGGTCCGGAATGGCCTGCTGTAGTCTATTGTTTGTGTGTAAGTGAGGTAGGTATTGTCTGAACCAGTGTTGAAATGGGGGATTGTTGGTGTTATGTGTGACTATGAACGGAACGCGGTGGGTGCTGGCTTTCTGTTAGTATTGCAGTGCTTGGCTGCGGGGGATCTGCCTTACTCTTTCAATGGACTTTTGGATAATGCTTTGGGGATAACCCCTTTGTTGAAGGTGTAGCATCATCTCTTTGGAGCGGTCTGTGAAATTCTGTTCATTGGAGCAGAGTCGTTTTAGTCTCAAAAACTGACTGAAAGGAATGTTTGTTTTGCAATGTGTTGGGTGGGCTGACTTGAAGTGTAAATAGTTGTGTGCATCTGTGGGTTTGGTATATAGGTCTGTCTATATATACACGCACGCACACACGCACACACACACACACACACACACACACACACACACACACACACACACACACACACACACACACACACATACACACACACACGAAACACACAAAACGCATACACACAAACACACATATATACTCACACAAACACACATACACATTTTGACATTTGACACTTAATACATCCCTTAACCACTATTAGGGCATGCAG
Organism: Monoplex corrugatus; assembly: GCA_030674185.1. Taxonomy (NCBI): domain Eukaryota; kingdom Metazoa; phylum Mollusca; class Gastropoda; order Littorinimorpha; family Ranellidae; genus Monoplex; species Monoplex corrugatus. The sequence goes on from JAPXFY010000030.1 coordinate 26,474,202, forward strand.
GTCAACACATAAACGAGCATCCAACGGGATGAAATATAGCTTTAAGCAGAAAGAATTTGTAATAATACAACAAAAGAAAATTGATTTAAAATCGTCATACGATAAGATACACAACAGGTTTTAAAAAGTAATGTAAGTTTGGAAAATGTTATCAATTATGCTGATTTCAATTGACCTTTTTTTTCCGAAAATGAATTTACACAGAGAGAACATCGATTTCACTGACGCATATTTTTTTCTGGAATAAATTTAACATTTGAACAACAGGAAAAGCTAAATATTGATGAAAAAGATATAACAGTACTGAGGAATATGCCATGGGAAGAAACAGCAGCGATGAGAGTAGAAAATAGTACAAGCTCTTTCCAAATATATCAACAACAACAACAACAACAAAAAAAGGGGGGGGGGGCGGTTAGGTAGAGATTTGTTCTGTTACCTGACTTGTTTTCACTTTACAGTGAAACCATTATGCAAAACCTGGAAGAATGCCCTGGGATAGATGTTTGAGGAAAAATGATAAACAATCTTCATTATGCAGATGACACCGTTCTAATTGCAGAAAATGAAAGGGACCTACAAAATGTATAAATGTTATAGAAATAAAAAGCGGAAAAAAGGCTAGAACTAAATAAAAAGGAGACTGAAAAAATGGTAATCAGTAAAAAAAAAAAAAAAAAAAAGAAATATAAAAAAAAAAAAAAAAGAAATTCCCACATGCAAAATATCAGTAAATGGCACAACATTGAGACAAGTTGATAAGTTTAAATATCTAGGAACAGTCATCTCACCAGACGGCAGAAGAACATTAGAAGTATCCAGTAGAACTGGCTAGGCTAAAACAGCATTCACGATAATGAAAAGCGTTCTTACCAACACATTCCCATCAATTATAATCAGGAAAAGAGTTATTCGGTATTATACATAACCAGTACTGTTGTACGGATGCGAAGCGTGGACAGTCAACACGCAAAATCTGAACAAGATTAAGGCAGCTGAAAAGTGGTTTCTAAGAAGAATGTCAAGAGTTCCACGGACAGCAAAGAAAACAAACAAAACGGTTCTGAAAGAAGCAAACACAAAAAGAACACTAGTGAAGAAGATTTGGAAATAACAAACAACATATGCAAAACATTTTATGAGGTTTAGATAATTTGAGCACCTAGTCACAACAAGAAGTTAGATGGAAAAAGTAAAACAGGTAGACCCAGGCAGAAAATATTGGACGGATTTGCAAGTGGATGAAGACAGAAAGGGTAGAGATGTATTTAAAGAGACAAAAGATAGAGTTGTATGGAGGGCCATGTGATCGTCAAAGCCATGCAGCAGAGCACATGATGATGATGGTGGTGATGGTGGTGGTGGTGATGATGATGATGATGATGATGATGATGATGATGATGATGATGATGATGATGATGATGATGATGATGATAAAACATTGAATAGGTCATCATGGCATTTAGGACACTTCAAAAGAAAAAAGAAAACTCATCGCTTAAGGCTCTGTTGTCATAAAACTTACATATTCTCTCTTGTCTATATATATCTTTTGCGTTGAGCTAATTCAAATCGAAGTTTATAACAGATTACACAAATTCAATCACAAGAAAAAGTATAAATATCTGGTAATTGTTTAATATATTTCTCTTTTCTGAACTTCACTTTCGTAATTGCGACATAATATACATTCACAGCTGTTTTACAAAGTTCTCTCCCTATCTCCTGATGATCAGCCTGCAGTGAGTACGTTTCCAACACTCTGACATTCTCAATCAAAATCAAAACTTGTGTCAATCAATATTTTATACTACCTATCCAAAACAACTGTGACCGCCCACGTTCAAGCAAACAGGAACCAGAAAAACATGAAAATAGAATCAGAACGCGTATTTAATACAGCCAAACAAGACAGGCACACAGTTTCAGCCAACTGACCTTTGTCATGCCTAAACGTTAAGGTCACAAATGAACAAACAGCAAATACAAAAATTAGGAGAAAAAGGCTCAAACTTCCTTGCTACTTCGTCTAGTGGGAGAAAAGGATTATATGGTCGTGTTTTTCTGATTCATGATCTATTTAGTCTGAACAATATGCTTTTCACATATAAATCACAAAAAAATAATAAATGTATTTCTCTCGTTGTTATTGCGCGCGCGCTCACACACACAGACACACACACACACACACACACACACACACACACACACACACACTCACGTACACACATACAGTCACGTACACACGCACGCACGCAGAAACACACACACAGATACACACAGACACATACACACTTGAAACAAATCACTGAAAACCTTATTCTAATGTTCACTGTGGACACTGATGACGAAATACTATAACAGAAATTCAAACAAGTATTTTATGACTGTCCAAGACATGTACACGGATGTCCAGTGTCCTAACAGCGTCACACGCCGTTGAAAATGGACTTTTAGGGTGGCACAGGCAGACTTGCATCTGTACCCTGCCTTAAGGAGAATCAGCCAGTATAATGATGATATCATAACGGTAACGATAGTAATGATGATAACAATGACAACAACAACAACAATAATCATAGTAATAATGATTATAATAATAATAATAATAATGATAATAATGATTATAATAATAATAACAATGATGATAATAATAATAATGACAAGGAACAAGGAGAATAATAGGAATAACAACAACAGCAAACAGAACTGACATGGTGATAATGATAACAAAGGGAAATGATTGTCAAAAGCCGACCTCCATTTGTGTGAGCAGTGACTGCCCGTTCTCATCTCAAACTGCATGTCTGAAAACTAGTGTTGTACAACCCACTGTCAACGGTTCCTTCAGCGCAAAAATTGAACAGTTTGTTTCTGTCTGCCTTTCTTTGTTTTCTCTCTTTTTCTCTCCCTTTTTCCCTCCCTCCCCTATCTCTGTCTCACGCATGCACGCACACACACACACACACACGCACACACACACACACACACACACATACACACACACACACACACACACACACAAATGCAGAGACAGAGACACACACGCACGCGCGCGTGCGCACAGACATGCAGACACACACGCACACATACACACACGCACACACGCACACACACACACAAACACACAAACACACAAACACATACATACATACATACATACATACATACATACATACATACATACATACATACATACATACATACATACATACATACAACACAACAGACGAAACAATTTCCAGACATCAGTATGCAAAACAAATCCGAAAAAAGTAATAACTACGACGATGACAACAACGACTGCAACACCATAAAGAATAATAAGAACAAGAACAACATCAACAACAGCAACAGCAGCAGCAACAGCAACAACAACAACAACAACGGCAACAGCAACAACAACGACAACAACAGCAACAGCAACAACAACAACAGCAACAACAACAACAATAGCAAAACAACAATAACGGCAACAACAACAACGACAACAACGGCATCAGCAACAGCAGCAGCAGCAACAACAACGGCAACAACAACAACAGCAGCAACAACAACGACAACAACAGCATCAACAACAGCAGCAACGACCACGACGACGACGAATAAGACAACAACAACAGCGACGACGACGACAACAACCACAAAACAATCAAACACAAACAAACGAACGCACACACACACGTTCACACACACACACACACACAAACATACACACACACACACACACGTACTCACACACACAAACACACACATACACACACACACACACACACACACACACACACACACACACAAAATCAAGGAATATTCAGTGAAATATTCAGCTAGGAATCCAATGGCCAGCAAGAGTGTAGTGGGGTTAGGGGCCCAAGCTCCCAAAGGGGTGTTGATGAAAACAGCGGGTCAATCAAGCAATGAATCAAACGTGTCAACATTGATTCCACAACATCCCCTGACACCTTGTTCACAACCTCCCTGCATATCTAAGCCGAGAAAATGGAAAACAAAGAAAACGAGCAAACAAACACTCAAACACACAGACGCACACACAAACGAACATGAAAATGGAAGATCACACATGCAAACATATCAAACAAATACAAGTAAGTGGAAACTTAACAAACAAATAAATAAGCAATCAAACCCATAAACACAAATATACACAACAAACTATAAGCAAACAAACCAAACAAACAAAATGCAAGCAAGCAAACAAACAAGCTACTAAACAATTAAAACAAACAAAAACAAGCGAACAAACCAACAAAAACAAATATACCAACAAGCAAAACACAAGCAAACAAAGCATATAAACAAACACAATGCAAACTAACAAACAAACAGACAAACAAATAAACAACTAAGCGATACATAAACTAAACCACAAACACACATATAAACAAGCAGACCAGCAAATAACCTAACAAATAACACAAATCAAACAAACCAAACCAAACATCAGAACAAACAAGCAAGCAAACCTTTCATGGAGGGATCTTAAAGCTCACGTTCCATGTGAAGTGTAAATGTGTGTGTGTGTGTGTGTGTGTGTGTGTGTGTGTGTGTGTGTGTGTGTGTGTGTGTGTGTGTGTGTGTGTGTGCGTGCGTGTATGATTGTGTGCATATATAATACATATATATATATATATATATGTGTGTGTGTGTGTGTGTGTGTGTGTGTGTGTGTGGTGTGTGTGTGTGTGTGTGTGTGTGTGTGTGTGTGGTGTGTGCGTATGGAAGGGTGCATCTGTGTGTAAATGAAAACACAAAAACACACGATCAAATAATTAAATAAACGCAAGCAAACATCAGACAAGATAATAAACATACCAATAAAAATATATAAACATATAAGAAAGAGAACCAGAAAAAAACACGAAAGAAGAATATGAACGCGTATTTAATACAACAAGACAAGACAGGCGCAAATTTTCGGCCAACTAGCGTAAGATTACAAACAAACATACACCAGATACAAAAATTAGGAGAAAAAGACTGAAACTTCCCTGCTGTTGTGTTCAGTTTCCTTTTCTCACACTTGTTGTGTTTCTAAAGTCTTGGAACAAAAACTGGATGGCGCTGCACTGAAACGACGCGCTGTCAAAGGGGAGAGCATCCCCAGTCTCACATTGTACGAGCGTAAATCCAGTATAGCAAAGAAATTGATATGAATATCAATATGTATGGATGAATGAGCCAGTTACTGATCAATGATTAGTCAATGAAACGAAAACAAAGGGAGCATTGTCTGTCAAATTGTGTGGCCAACAGAAGTTGTTCACCTTCACACCCAGATCGGTCAAAGAAGAGGAAAAACAGAAAAAAAAAGATAAAAATTAGCGGGGGAAGACAAATGTCCACAATGAAATTGTTAGTGAAGCTTGGCTTTATCCTGGCGCGGTTTTTCCGGGCAAGGTCGGTCTGATAATGACATACCAACTAACTGAAAGAGTGTTGCCATAGCATTCCTTCCAGGATTGAATATCTCCTTGAAAATCAACAGCTATTCCTTATTTTATTTTTCAAATTACGTTAATTTAGTCTCAGTCAAACAAAGTGCAGCGTCTAAGCACACACACACGCGCGCGCTCGTGGGCACACACACACACACACACCACACACACACACACACCACACACACACGCCACACGCACACGCACGCACGCACGCACGCACGCACACAGACGCGCACACGCAGACGCACAGAGAGAGAGAGAGAGGCAGAGAGAGAGAGAGAGTGAGAGAGAAAAAGACAGAGGCACAGACAGAGACAGAGACACAGAGAGACAGACAGTCAGAGACCGAGAGAATGAGAGCACACGTTTAATATGCAAAACATAACACGAAACAAACAAACAAACAAACAAACACACATTCCTTGTTCGCATTATGTTTTCATGAGCTTGTGGTCTTTATTTATTTGATCATTGAGTTAGTATTGATCTTTATTCATTTGTAGTTTATTTATACTGTGTTTATCTATCTTTCATTCTTCTGTATATTTCGTTTCACTTGGTCGCTTTGGTATTCCTTAGAGGAGTCCTGTTTTTGATTTCATTTCTTTCTATTCAGTTTCCTGCCTATACATCTAGTCTTCATTCAACCGTGTTTCGTCTTTCATTGCTTTCCTACATCTGTGTATCTCTCTGTATGTCTGTCCGTGTCTATCTGTCTGTCTGTCTGCATGCCTGCCTATCTGTGTGTGTGTGGTGTGTGGTGTGTGTGTGTGTGTGTGTTGTGTGTGGTGTGTGTTGTGTGTGTGTGTGTGTGTGTGTGTGTGGTTTTATCTGCCTGTCTCTTGGTCTCTACCTTCTTCTGCGGTGGTGTTTCTTAACAAAACTTTATCAGAAGCGACTTTCCTTTGCTCATCAAGTGGCGACAGTTTGATTTCATACATATACATACATACATACATACATACATACATACATACATACATACATACATACATACATACATTTGTGTGTGTTTGTCTGCGTGAGTGTGTGTGTGTGTGTGTGTGTTGAATGTGTGTGTGTGTTGTTGTGTGTGTGTGTGTGTGTGTGTGTTGTGTGTGTGTGTGTGTGTGTGTGTGTATGTATGTGTGTGTGTTCGTGTGGCGTGTGTTGTGTGTGTGTGTGTGTGAGTGTTGTCTGCATGAGTGTGTGTGTGTGTGTGTGTGAGTGTGTGTGTGTTCCGTGTGTGTGTGTGTGTGTGTATGTATGTGTGTGTGTGTGTGTTCGTGTGTGTGTGTGTGTGTATGTGTGTGTGTGTGTTCGTGGTGTGTGTGTGTGTGTGTGTGTGTGTGTGTGTGTGTGTGTGTGTGTACGTGTGTGTATGAAAATGTGACTGCATGTGTGAGAGAGAGAGACAAAGAGAGAGAAAAGAAGACGGACAAACAGAGAGAGGTAGAAGAGGGAGAAGAGAGAGAGACAGACAGAGACAGACAGAGAGACAGAGACAGAGAGAGGACACAAAAAGAGAGACCAAGAGAAAGAACAAAGATGCACATACACTCATATACGCCTACACACAGACAAACAATACACACACACGCGCGCGCACGGGCACGCATACATACACACATTCACTCACAAACACATACACACACACACACACACACGCACACATCCACAATCACACACACACACAACCAAAGAAGCACAAGTACATACAAGGATAAGCGCACTGTGTACATTCCCACAAACACACACACACACACATACTCACACACACACACACACACACACACACACACACACACACGCGTACTCACACACACACATACTCACACACACACACACACACACACACACACACACACACACACACACACACACACACACACACACACACCACACACACACGTCTAATATCACTCATAGTGAAAAGACGTTAAATCAAAGAACGAACGAACACACACACACACACACAAAATGTATGTATGTATGTATACTGTATTTATGTATGTATATATGTATGTATGTATGTATGTATGTATGTATGTATGTATTTATGTATGTATGTATGTATGTATGAAATCAAACTGTTGCCACTTGATGAGCAAAGGGAAGTAGCTTCTGCTAAAGTTTTGTTAAGAAACACCTCCGTAGAAAATATGTCAGAAACAGAAACTAAATTAAGATCAGATACCGACTTCCCAAAAAGAGCTAAATCAATATTTTCACAGGTCACACTTGCAACATACACATCTGACGTCATGAAAGGCTCAGGAATTGATCTAGACGTAGATCCTGTACCTATAAGACCTTCCTTTTCGCCAGTATGGGAACTCCAAAGAGCACGATTTGACGTACACCACACTACTTTTAAAAAAAGAAGATAATTTAAACTTACTGGCAAGTCAGGTTAAATGTCATATAGACGACTTATATTCCGATCACTTGAAAATTTACACTGATAGATCAATAATTGAAAGAAAAGCAGGCTCAGCGTTTTTAATACCTGCTCTCAAAATTGAAAAATCTTTCTATATAGGACTGATAAATCTGTCTTTACAGCTGAACTCTTTGCAATATTAATGGCTTATAACTTTATGATAAGTCTTCCCAGGACAATCTTTCAGATACTTTTTGCGTTGATTCAAATCAGTACTTCAGGCTCTTGAATTATCAAAATTACAAACAAGATCTGAAATGATTCTGGAAATAAGTCACTTGATTCATAGTTTATCCGTAAGAGGCAGTGATACAACTTTCTGCTGGATACCTTCTCATATCTGGTGTTTGTTTGTTTTGGCCGAAAATGTGCGTCTGTCTTGTCTTGTTATATTATATATGGTTCGTATTCTTCTTTCGTGGGTTTTTTTCTGGTTCCAGTCAATTCTTAGTTTTATTCTCATTCATTTCTTCTAGATATTTACTAATTTTGTTTGTTAGTTTGTTTGTTTAAATCGTTAATTATGGTAACGTTATTTGTAAGTTTAACTTCCCCTCCTCAAAACATTTGTTTTCTGGATAATCTTTCCTGAAGATCAAAATTGACAATTTTCAAATATCCTCTTCACTCCTTCTCTATCACCCCCCCCCCTTATTTATATATATATATATATATATTATATATATATATATATATATATATATATATATTAGTGTCTAAAATCGCTTAAGTGAATAGACACTAAATCAAAGACAACCACACACAATCACACACACACACAACCACACACACACTCACACTCAATCACTCACTCACTGACACGCGTCTCACCAAGGAGAATCAGTCAGTAATTTTCATCAGGTCATTCACAATGTCTTCAAAGGGAGACCCACATTATGATGTGCCATGAGAGACCATCAATCTTTAATCTTATTGTCGTTCTTTTCTGTAGTGCTATCGACTGTAAAAAGCACGAAAGGCAGCGTGCTGGCAAAAGCAACAAACCTGTGTGTTTTGAGTGTGCTTGTGTTGTTAAAGGCCACGTGTACACACTGCCTGCTATTGATTGCCGTGATGGAGAGAATTCCTGAAGGACTCTGTCTTCTGGGATCAGTTGGTGCCAGTTTCTTCCTGAATTGCCGCATGGAAGTAAACATTCGTTTTGACGACATTTTCTTTTCTTCTTTGCGTGGAAAGACAGCTACACAGAAAGACAGAAAGAGAGGGGGAAGGGAGGGAGGGAGGGGGTGCTAGGCACAGCCAAGAGTCAAAAATGTCACAGAAACAGTGGAAAGGTATAGTGCATCAGTGTGTTGGCGACAATGGACACTTTTGTTCCCACAAGATGTTATGTCATTTTTCTGTTTAAATATCGTATTTGAGCGGTTCATTTCTGCTCGTGTGTTGTGTGTGTGTTTCTGTGAGTTTATGAGTGTGTGTGTGTGTGTGTGTGTGTGTGTGTGTGTGTGTGTGTGTGTGTGTGTGTGTGTGTGTGTGTGTGTATGTGTGTGTGTGTGTGTGTGTGTGTGTATGTGTGTGTGTGTTTGTGTATACATATATGTGTATTTCTGTGAGAGTGTGTGTGTATGTACATGTGTGTGTGTGTGTGTGTGTGTGTGTGTGTGAGAGAGAGAGAGAGAGAGAGAGAAAGAGAGAGAGAGGGATAGGTAGATAGATAGATAGATAGACAGACAGATAGACAGACAGATAGATAGAGAGAGAGAGATAGATAGACAGACAGATAGACAGACAGACAGATAGATAGATAGATAGATAGATAGATAGATAAATAGATAAATAGATAGATAGATAGAGAGATAGATAGACAGACAGACAGACAATAGATAGATAGATAGATAGATAGACATGTACACAGACACTGACAAACACATTAATACAAACACTATACCCTAATACTCAATACACACACGCACTTTTTCAAAAATATTCACTTATCATCTGCTTTGTTTCATCAATCGGCTCTCTTCTTTTGAAAAAAACCCACTGCAGATAATTTATCTATTTAGGCTATAACCCATCATGATGCTGTGCAAATTATTGGGACTAAATCAAGTTATGTTGTAAGCACTGAGACATTATTCATCAATGTAAGAAAAACAATTTTGCAACAAACAGACTTCGTATTAAAACAAAAATTAAACAAATACATACCTACGGTACATCTTTTATCCTTTTTGAGAGATTGATGCAAAAATATCGCCAAACATTTTCTTATTTCTTGATTCCTGTTGTCAGCACTTGATTTCACTCATCTTTGTAGGATGTTCCAACCTTTTTAGGAATATTCTCCTATTCATTATAGGGTCATCTGAGGCGAACACCCTGAAAAAAAAAAAATTCATCTTCGTTGGCATAGTTCACAATTTACACGTCAAATCATCTTTATCATATGCTGTATATCTCTTTGCGATGCACAGACTTTTCTGACAACACCAACATTTAATTTGGCAAGAGTTTGTTTGATAAAGTTATCTGTATTCATTAATGTGGAGGACTCAATACGACTGGAAGTTTAAACATTTTACAAAAGGCAAATCTCTCACTGGTGTTGAATATGATCATTCAGTTTCTGCCATGGCAGTCTATCACTGTCTGTTTGAAACACTTAATGAGTCTATCACTGTCTGTTTGAAACACTGCCATGGCATCTATCACTGTCTGTTTGAAACACTTAATGAGTCTATCACTGTCTGTTTGAAACACTTAATGAGTCTATCACTGTCTGTTTGAAACACTTAATGAGTCTATCACTGTCTGAAACACTGCCATGGGCAGTCTATCACTGTCTGTTTGAAACACTGCATGGCAGTCTATCACTGTCTGTTTGAAACACTGCATGGGCAGTCTATCACTGTCTGTTTGAAACACTGCCATGGGCAGTCTATCACTGTCTGTTTGAAACACTGCCATGGGCAGTCTATCACTGTCTGTTTGAAACACTTAATGAAAGTGACTTTTTACTCGCACAGTTTCCCAAACGAAAGCAAATCGTTACTGACACAAAGCACATGCCAACATTTGATGCCCAGGAATGATTACCCCTACAATCTAACCCATAGGACATTTCATAAGGTTTTAAGGGCAGTTAACTTTAGCCAATATCTTACACATCTAACGAATGGGTGTACGTACAGTGGATACCTTCCACATTCGTCATACATCATATCACTTGGAGTGCGTCATTCAACACCAAGGGATCTTTTAAGTCCAAACAGATGTATTCCTTTCTATCAACAGTCCTTTCTAAAGTCCCCATATTTCCGCTCCGTACAATACATGTACTGTTGGCTGTACTTGTGAATCAAACAGCTTCGTGAAGATGTCAACAGACTACCTTTAAATCTTAGTAAATTGCTTAAAACACTCAAAGCTACTTGCTTTGCTCTTGAAACTACACCACGACATGTAAAACGAAAGCTTAATTTTATTGTAAAGTACATTCCAGGTTTTTATATTCGTATACAACAGACATTCTAATATTCTGTAAACCATTGTTCATAGGCCGCCATGAATCCCCCCTTTCGAAAAACCATGGCATTACATTTTGCATGCTTACCTTCAAGTTGAGTTTGTTGGCGGTGTTGTAAAAGCTGTTTAGTTGAATCAACAGTCCTATAGCAGTTTCAGACAGTCAAATGATATCATCTGAAAACAACATTATAAATATATTTCTGCAGTCTACTGAAAAATAAGTGCCTTGTTTATCATTTTTCATTATTTCCTGTGCTTAATCATTGATGAAGAGGGATAATGACATAGGACTACACACGTCACCTCGCCTTACCCTCTGAGTATAAGAAACATAATCATTGAGTTTGGACCCACGTCTTACCGGCTGTAACTTCTTTACGCATACTTATAACACAACATAATAGTACACCCTTGATTCCGTTTTTTTGTTTGTTTGTTTGTTTCTTGTTGTTTTTTTGCTTGTTTGTTTGTTTGTTGTTGTTTTTTGTTTGTTTGTTTGTTTGTTGTTGTTTTTTTGCTTGTTTGTTTGTTTGTTTCTTTGTTTTACGAGGATTGGCTCTGGCAGATTTCTTGAAAGTGAATCGAACGCCTTTCTATAGTCAATGAAAACTGCACGTAATGTATGGTTTTCGATTCAGTGCAAATGATTTCTGTATAGCACTGACAAAGTGAATGCATGATCAATTATAGATTAATCTTTCTGAAACTTTGTTTCTTACTCTCTCTCTCTCTCTCTCTCTCTCTCTCTCTCTCTCTCTCTCTCTCTCTCTTTCTCTGTCTCTGTCTCTTTCTCTCTATCTGTGTCTCTTTCTCTCTGTCTCTCTGCCTCTTCTCTGTCTCTGTCTCTGTCTCTATCTCTGTCTCTGTCTCTGTCTGTCTGTCTGTCTCTCTCTCTCTCTCTCTCTCTGTGCTTGCGCGCGCGCGCGCGCGCGTGTGTGTGTGTGTGTGTGTGTGTGTGTGTGTGTGTGT